>CM064972.1:60922368-61557815 GCA_032847665.1 Solanum chilense | reverse complement strand
GGATCGGGTGCCACGTTCCGGTACCAGGATAGAATGAGGATCGGAGTGTCACGTTCCGACACCAGGATAGTATATGGATCGGGTGCCACGTTCCGGTACCAGGATAGAAATAGAGGATCGGAGTGCCACGTTCCGGCACCAGGATAGAATATGGATCGGAGTGTCACGTACCGACACAAGAGGAAGAAAGATAATGAATCTTGAAAAATGTTAATATACTCAATGTAATGAACCTAATTCCCAAATGAGTATGGTATTGAGGCTTGAGTCCTCATGGATGAACTTGATGGTACTTATTAATAATTTAGTACTTGTTGTTGCTACATGTTGAGTATTGTAGTTGATTTATGATATTAACTGATATATACTGTTTTCTATTTTGAGTTGGCCGATGATATCTACTCAGTACTTGTGTTTGTACTGACCCCTACTTGTATGTTTCTTTCTTTGTTATTTGTGGAGTGCAACAAACGTGCCGTCGTCTTCAACTCAACAGTAAATCTAGCCAGTTTTCACTACATCGGAAATTCAGGGTGAGCTAATGCGTCTAGCTTGGACTGGATCTTCTCCTTCAAGTCTTGATGCCTTGAACTTCCGGCATGGACTAGCTTTTATTTGTTTTAGCTTCTTAGACATTTTTAGTTTAGTAATTTGAGGATAGATGTTCTTGTGATGATGACTTCCAGATTTTGGGGATAATGAGTTATAAATTTTAGAAGTTGTTTAATTGATTTTGTTAATGAGTTTAAGTCTTCCGCATTGTATTTTATTCAATATGTTTGGATTTAGATTGGTTGGTTCGCTCACATAGTAGGATAAGTGTGGGTGCCAGTCGCGGCTCGGTTTTGGGTCGTGACACATGGGTCTCAGACTGAGAGACAACGGGTGTGTATCACTAGGTCAGACATGCATCATTATACTTGACATTGCATTCCATTGCATTGCACATACTTATCATTAGTGAACTTGATATCGTATTTTGCTGATCTTCTGATTGCCTTTCTGCTGAACTTGTGATTGATTAATATTGAGCTTGTTATTGCGGATATGTAATTTGTTGAAGTATTCTTGTTGAGGATATGTAATTTGTTGAAGTGTTGTTGTTGAGGATATGTAATTTGTCTAAGTGTTGTTGTTGAGCTACGTGCTATGTAAACTGTGAGCTGTTAGGTTGGGTTGATTTTAATGCAGGTTGTAGTTGTGGAGGTTTGGTTGGGGGTGGTAGGAGTACCCATATTTTATACCCTTAGCTTGTGTTTAGACGTTTTACTTGCTGGGTACTGTGTGGTTTGGTACTCAACCCTTGCTACTACAAATTTTTTTGTAGGTTACTAGCCCGGACTTTGTGATATTTCCCTTCTCCTTGTCTGAGGTTTCTTGGAGATTTGTCAGGTAGCTGTTTCCATCGCAGCAGACTTTCTTCTCCTTAATTATGATCTTGTTCTATTCTAGAAACAAGTTCATTTGAGACTTGAGTTTTTCTTTTGAATCAATTGTAATACTTTAGAGGCTTGTACACGTGACTACCAGGTTTTTGGGGTTTTATTAAGTTACTTATATTTTATTTCCGCACTTTATTGTAATGGTTGAGTTTTAGGCTGACTTGTCTTGGTGGGATAAGACGAGTGTCATCACGTCCATTTTTGGGTCGTGACATTAAAAATGGCTAAATGTTTTGAAATTAACTATATCTTTGGCAGATTAGGAACTTTAATTGAGATTTGTATCATTTAAAACACATGTAGTAGTGCTTGATCGTGTTATTTTGACACTTTCGCTGACTCATCTAAATATGTTAAGAGTATATGATAGACCAGGCTATTTAAATTCGAAATAATGGTATCAAAATGACACAATCGAACTTTACTATAGGTGTTTAAATAATAAAAATCGTAGTTAAAATGTCTAAATAAAAAAATACGACGAGCCAGAGTTTTTTTTCCGAATATTGAACAAGTATAATAATTTTAAAGGCATGTGGTTAAAAAAATGAATGAATATAATAATTCTAAATATATAATATTTTAAGACAATATTATCAGACTTATTTATTCATTCAGCTTTAGTAATTTCATCTTCAAACCTTTATATATTTAATAAAGTTTCACTAAATAAATACAAATAATAGATTTTGCTATAATCAAACGAGGAAAATTTAGATATTTGTACAAAAAATAGTTGTTAACCATTTAAGTGTTATTAATTAATGTGTACCTTTTAGGCTGTAGTGTTCAAACACCGTTCTTAACATTTATAGTACCATATATGTTGAATGCTATCAATAAAATTATTATCAATAGACAATTGGAAAGAAACAACCAATATTTAATAAAAAATAAATGATCGACTTTGATTAATTTTTTAAAAAATGTTTAAATAGATCTAGAAATTAACATAAACTTATAGATAATTTATATATAGTCTAAAATCTTTTAGGCTAAAAAAATAATAATTTATATATAGTCTCAAAGAAAGAACCAATATTAAATGTAACAATCAAATGATCGACTTTGATTTATTAAAAAAAATGTTTAAATTGATTGAGAGATTAACATGTTAATTCAAAAACTTATAGATAATCATTTTCTGCATCTCTTTTATTTGATTGTTGATTTTCCATAAAGTAATTAATTAATTAGTCCCTTCAAAAGACTCATTTTTTCAAGATTCATGAGTTGGTGGTCAATCTATTTCGAAATAAGTACTGTGCTTTATTTAGTCTCTTTTTTGGTTAATTTACTCCTTGATTAAAAATGACAAGTGAAAATCAATGGAAAAAATAAAATAAGTAGAGACAGATTGATGCATGGTATAATTGTTTGCAATAAATTTTAAATATGTGGAAAATAAATTAATCATAAATGAAATTTGAAAAATCAAAAATATTATTGATAAAAATAATATAAGAATAATTTTGTTTTTTTTCTTGATTCTTTTCTTCTTAAGATTTTTTTATGATTCAAGAATCGTTAGTAACGTATTTTTTGAATTAGAAATTATTTGATAGTAGAAGTGTGCATTTGATTTTTCAGTTTGATTTTATACTATTCGGTTTGGATTTTTGGTTTTTGATTGAAGAACTGTAACCTAATCCGAACTTTGATTTGGTTTCTCTTTTTGGTTCGGGTTCTTTCGGTTTGGTTAATCGGTTATGTCAATAATGGAAACATAATAAAGTTATATTCACACGCACACACGCACACATTGAATTTATTAAATACACTTTTAAATATAAATCACAAGTAACGTAAAACACAATACTTAAAAGTATATCGATGTCCGAACATAAGAAAATAAATTAAATCATAATGAAAATAACTAAAAAGAGACAAAACTGGTTAAACTCCAATTTATTTCTATGTATATAAAATTCGATTTTTTTCGATTTTCCGACTTTTGATTTTCTAAATCCGAAACCAAACGAAGAATTTAAAACACCAATCCATTAGAATTTGGTTTGGTTTGATTTGGTTTTTCTATTTAATCCAAATAGTTTACACCCCTATTTGATAGTCAAGAAGAGTGACATGTTTTGATCACTTTTTATGAACACTCAAATGGAATATTCGAGGTATTTTTTTCAAGAAAATAATATAACTTTTTATATAGACATAAATTAGGGTTTTAGTTAGAGCAACCTCCAAAAAGTTCCTACAGAACTCTAATACAGGGGATCCCATAAAATTTCACTCTCTACAAATGAACCCGACAAAAAGTTTGTTGGAGTGTAGACCTAATGAAACTCAAAAACGAGACATAAAATACTCATAAATATGGAGCTTCCATCTTTGTGATTTTGTGGCTTCAAGTTTGTTGATTTGATTTGTGAGAGAAGAGTTGCACTACAAATTTGTCTCACGGGAAGTTGGAAGAATTTGTTGCAACAAATTTTAAATATATGAAAAATAAATTAACCATAAATACAATTTGAAGAAATAACAATCTCATTTTTTTTAAAAATAAATGAATAGGGGGAGCGGATTACAATATGAAGGAACAAAAATATTATTAATAAAACATATGGCTACAAATCTGTTTGTTTCCTTGATTCTTCTTTCTTAATTTTCTTAGTAATTCGACGATCGATTAGTAGAAATATAGGATGATTGATTAAATAAAAATAAAATTTGAAAAAATAAAAACACTATTGATAAAATAATATGAGTATAATTTTATTTCTTCCTTAATTATTGTCTCTCGAATTAAGATGATACGGAATCTACAAATGATAACGCTTCCAAAATCCTAATTAAAATATAATTTATTTTGTAGAGTCCTACAAAATTCGAATCATCTTTTCAATGTTTTATATATTGTTTTTTCTATTAAGCAGGAGTAATATTCCATGCCAAAAAGATTTTTAAGAAGGAAAAACAATCACGTGTCAAGGTTTTTCTCCTATTATTTCTATTTGATCTAATATTTTTACTATATTATCAAGATCTTTTTGGTTTTTTATTATCTGTCCATTTTTTTTATCTTTCTTTTTTATTCGCTTTATACCTGCACAAATTATACAATTAATTCTTTTGTTACGTATATCGAAATAGATTATACAATTAATTTTTTTTATATATATCATAATATACATATTAATAATCATAAAAAACATAAAATTTATTATAAAACACAATTAAATATAACAATAACATATAAATATAACTTTTATGTTCGCTCAACCTAAAATTTACTATTAGAAAAAAGCCGGTAAGCCTTTGGATTTTAATACCCCACAGTCTGGCACCAAGATCGATTGAAATGTTTTCTATCATATAAATTTTAAAAGTTTCATAGCAATACAAATATTGTTACTTATTACGTGTCACAAATTTCAAAAGTTTTATATCAATACAAATATTACTATAACATGTTATATATCTAAATTTCAAAAATAAAATTCTTTTTTCGTTTAAATTTTATATTGAGTCAAATTATGTCAGATAATTAATTAATCGTAACAAAAGTAGTAAGTTACTAGCTAATTCGATATTGTATTTTAAGTGGCTCACAAATAGTTGTTTTATATATGTGATCTGATGTTTTAGCCGAAGCGGACACACATGGTGTTTGCCGGGTGCTCGAGCACCCATTAACTTCGTTACGGAATATATATATCTATGTAGAAATTGAAAGGTATTTGTATAAAATTAACATAGAACACCCAATGAATAAATGATTCAGTTGACCCAATGGCTCCTGGATGGGTACTTAAAATCCGCCACTGTGTTTTGAATTGTTAACTTATACTAAAGATCATTAAATAGACCACTTCCTATATTGGTCCCCTTCCCAAAACCCTAATTTAAACAAAAATATTCTTCAATACCTCCAAATACCACTTATAACTTTAGAAAACACAACACACACACACACACAAAATCAAAATTAAATCCATGGAGAAGATTGGAAGAGAAGCTGTTGATTACATGAATGTGAAGTCCTTCTCTCAACCCCTTAGAAAAAAATCCATTAGACTTTTTGGTAAAGAATTTAGTGTTGGTGATAGCACTAACATGTCTGAATCAACTGATAAAAATCCTTTGCATCATGAACCTAAACCAAATACGATGAGTATCTCCGCGAATCGTATCGATAAAAAAGGTCATGTTGATGAAATCAGCAGGAAATATGAATGTTACCATTGTTTTAGGAGCTTTCCAACTTCTCAAGCTTTAGGAGGCCATCAAAATGCACACAAGAAAGAAAGACAAAATGCCAAACTATCTCATCTTCAGTCTTCAATAGTGCATGGTAAAATAAAGATTTTTTAAAAATTATTATTTAGTTTATTTTTTGATATATGACGAATTAAAATGTTTTTCAAACAATAAGTCATTATTTTCTAGGCTTTTTCTACCTAGCTCCTTGAGCTGAGGGTTTATCAGAAATAACTAAGTCTTCCCTAATGGTACGGAATAATAGTATCGTTGGGGTCGATACACAAATCACCTTAAATCTAAGAAGCCGAGTCGGTGGGTTGGTCCGAGTGGAGAGAAAAAAAAAAACGAATTGAACTGAAAAGTACCTATTACTTTATGGGATTATGTGACTATGTATATATGTTGTTGATATTACCAAGCACACACATATACATAGTGCTCGATCATCATTATCATCATCATTCAACATATGATCATTATACTGTTACTTTAAATACAACGTTTGTTTTGATTGACAGAGACGAATCGTCATCGATTTGGTGAACCATCCGCTGCAGCTACAAGATTAACTCATTATCATTCAACATGGAGCAACATTAACAATAATAATGTTTATAGTCCTAATTACAATGAAGCATTTTGGGAAATTCCTCCAACAATTCATCATTATCAGAATAATATTAATCCTTCATCTTCTTTTTCTCATGACTCATTTTTTCCTAATGATGAAGAGAAGAGGGAAGTTCAAAATCATGTAAGTTTAGATTTGCACTTATAAGGATCATAGTTATAATTAATTAATTAATTAATTTGATTTGCTTTTGAAGAATGATTGAATGTAGTTATACGTAAAATCATTCATCATATATTATGGTACACATAATTCATTTGTGTAATTGAATTTCATCACTTAGTGAAAGTTTTTATATATTGCTAATTATTTCCCTTATATATCTATATGGTTACATATATAATCTCTTAAATGATTTAATTGAATGTAATTTATGTATGTTGAGTAACTATCAGCGTATAGAAGTTGAACTGTTTTGTGATTTTTGTTTTTTTGTTATATTTTATGTATTTTAAGAAATGCAATTAGGAGGATTGTTTTAAATATATAAATTGATCTCATTTGCTTTTCTGTCTGCTTTGTTTTTCAATGATTATTAATCAAGGTCAAATACGATTATATTTATTTTATATATTTTAAAATAATAATTTTGTTAATTAGTTTATCTTTTTCTTAACTTAAGGACCACAATCACATACTTCAAATAATTGAAGATTAACTGTGTATAATCAAATAACACAGAGACCGTTATTTTCCCAAATTGAAATGTTTTAATTTCAGTTCAAATATATTTAATTGAATTTAATTTATCTTAAAAAGTTAATTAAATTAATTTTCGAAAAGTAAAATGTGATTAAATATTTTAAAACGAAACGAGTAATAAATACTTGTACATGCACATTTGCACAAAATATAAAGACGAGTCATTTAATCAGTCACCATCTCTACAGCCCCTTTGGTAAATGCTTTGGACTTGACTGTTCAGGTTATAATTTTGATCCACAAATTTTTCTTACATTTATGTCATTTTTTTTTTTGTCTTTATATTCATACAAAAAAAAAGTATGATTGAAGTGTTTTATATTTATTGTAAAGAAAATGTGAGATTGGAGTGTGTTAAAAGAAAAAAAAAAAGAATGATATTTTATTTGTCTCAATTTTTAAATTTTAAAAACATTATTTTTAACTATTATGATTTGTAATACTTTTTATGGAGTTTATAACTATATAACTTGCATTTCAAAAAAGTTTATAATTTATGAAAAAAAATCTTTTCAAATTTAAATTGTTTTACTTTCGAAAATGCAAAGTGCACATAAATTGAAATAAAGAAAGTAAAAAAAAAAAAGGATAATTAGGTAAAATAGTGATCCAACATTTTATTTATGAAAAACTCTGTATAATTTTAAAAAATTATTAAAATTGATTGAAAAGTTAAAAGTGTCACGTAAATTGAAATAGAGAAAGTAAAAAAAATGATTTTTCAATTATTATTTTTCAAAATACGTGAATTATACACTGATTAAATTAAAATAGAATTAGAAAACAAAATTTTAAATAGACACATTATAAAACAGGTGTACGATTTACACTAAGGACAAACCTTAAATTAAAACTATTTATTTTTCACATGGAAAAATTATGACTCCGTTTGGTACGAAGGAAAATATTTTCCATGAAAAATGTTTTTCTGGAAAATAAGTAGATTTTAAATTTATTTTTTCTCATATTTAGTTGGTGAGTAGAAAATATTTTTCGAAAATAATTTTTAGTGTTTGATTTATAAATGAAAAATGTTTTTGAGTGACATCTTTTATTTTTAATAGAGTAAAAAATAATTTATTTTCCTTCGTACCAAACACACTCCTAGTTTTTGTTTTTTTTTCGTACGACTACCAAGTTAATGCAATGAGATTTTATTTTCACTTCACATAATTATTGGACCATATGGTTCATGTCTTGAGATTATGTGTTGTTCAAACTGACACAGTAAATATTAGTTAAAGTTTTAGATAGAGATGGTAATGGAGTGATACAGTTTGGTACAGTGTGAAGGGGTTGAATTTTGGTAATGGAGTGATGCTGTCTGGTAGGGGTTGAATTTAATTTCCGAAAATTTTAATTTGTCTCGTATAATTTTAAAAATTAGAATTAAATTTAAATCCACGTGAAATTACATATACTCGCAATCGTTCATCCGCATTAGTTTTTAAAAAAACTCACTTTAGTCCGTCTCACATCTCACTCGCCCAACACAATCTTAAACTCGCTTCCCCTCGTATCCATAGATGTGTATTTTAAAAATTAAAGTATTACATTTTTATATAAATTTAATTTAATTTAATTTAAATTAAATTTCAAAAAATAAATTTGGAAAAGTATTTTTTTAGTTCGAGTAATAAATACTTATATGTACAGAAATTAAAATATAATGATAATTCATTTAGCTACCATCTTTCTATACGGCCATTTTGGATAAATGCTTCTTTAAATTATAATATTGTACCATCATATAGGAAAAGGCATAAATACTCCATTATACTAATCTCTAATTTTAATTACACATTTGAATTTTCATTTTATGTATTTTTACTCCCTTGAACGATTTTGGAATAGATTATTTACACCCTAAAAAGTTTAGGTGGTAGATAATGTGTGTATTTCAGTCAAAATAAATTTAATTTTTTCAATAACGTTTCATCATATCGATTTTTCTTTAGTATCGATAGAACTTAATTAAAAATAACAATAGAAATTAAAACATGATATTACACACATATGCTATCGTCGGACTTTAACAAAAAATTTTAAAATTTTATTTTGCGTCACTACTTCAAAAGGTGGTGAATCAAGAAACAAGAAAAACATGAACTATTAAAATTAAGTATTCGATAAGAGAAATTTAAATCATACAAAAAGATATATACCTAGTACATCATTATAACTTGTTTCTCAAAATTGTTTGAAATATCTTATAGCTTACTATTCAAGATATTACGCTATCTAACTTTGGATGTACAAAAGTAGTACAAAGCTTCATCGGTAATAAAATACACATACATCCAACTTAACATATACAAATCACTTCGAGTGTATCTCACATGAAATTGTTACGTAAGTTACCATTCAGCTTTATATAATCTTAAATGGATACTTATACAAGTCTAAAATTAGAGATTAAAACTATCAGTTAAGATTAAATAAATAAAAAACATTTATGTAATGTGGAGATTGATATGATACTATTAAATTGCATTAATTTTTAGACCTCCCCTTATAAATTACCTGACCTTTTTATAAGATCACAAGGTCAATTTCATCAGTATTACTGTATTAGCAATAATTGTTTAACCCCCTAGCCATAAGTTTTATTTACAAATAGTTGTCAAACTCATCATCAATAAAAGATGTGACTGAGATATGTTTTTCAATATTCTTAAAACGATTGGAAGAATCCAACGTAATCTCAGCTAACATCTTTAAAGGCAATAACTCAAAACATATTCAACTGGTACGTATCTCTATCGCCATATCATGCGTTTACGCGAATTTATATTTTATAGAGTATATATAATAATGTTGTTTTTTTTTAAAAAAAAAAGTACTTAATAGGTGTGAACTCAGTTTCACGGTTAAAGTATAGTATAATAAGATGATGATTAAATGTATCTTTCTAAGTTAGGATAGAAATTTAAATCTTATATGTTTTTTAGTAACATCTCTCCAAGTGGTTATTAGTACATTTTTTTGACATTTCAATTAATTAATTTTTTTTGCTTTAATATTTCAAAAACTTTTGAGTGTGATTGGAAATTACTAAATAAAAATTAACGCTTTAATTTTTTATATAATTAAATTATATGTATATATTAAAATTTAAAGTGATAAGTGTTAAAAACAGTACACTTAAATTATTCTCTTTTTCTGAGTTTCGTATCTAAATTATCACTTATTAATTTATTATAAAAATTTTGTCATGCGTTATTACACATTGATAATATACTTTACCTTGACAAACTATAAAAAGATTACTAAAAAAAATTTTTTTTTTCTTTTTTTGAAAAAAAAAAGTAATTCTACCCTACCCCATAACCCTCTGCTCTTATTTTTTTTTTTTACTTTTTTTCTCGTTTTGTGTTATGTATATTTTTAGAAAAGTATTTTTTCCTACTTAATTATCGAATGTAAGAGAAATAAAAATTTTCTTTTAAGAGAAGTCTAGCGACAAGTAATATATATATATATATATATAACACAAAATAAAAAAAATAGAAATAAAAGGTTATGTGGGGTGAGGTATAATTTTTTAAATATATATCTAAATTATTATTCGAAGGGATTTGTTTGAGGGGTGGGGGATGAGAAGTTAGATTTTTTAAGAAAAAAGATTATAAAAGGCTTTTTTAAGAAAAAAAAAACTAAAAAATTTGGATGGGGTGAGTATGGTGAGAGAAAATAGTTGAGTGAGGTAAGAAAAAATATTTTATATTTTTATTTTATAATAATTTTTTTAGGGAGGGATAGTAGTACTTTAGTCTTTAACTTTAAATGACATTAATGATTAATTTAATTTTGATCAGGGTGGAAGTTTTATCTATGTGACATGTGGATGTGACAATTTTTTTAAATAACAAAGACAGTGTATTATACAAACCATGAAGAGCGTCTGATAAAAGAGAAAAATGTGTTTCTCAAATTGATAAGTGATAATTCAAATATAAAAATTACACTCTTATTGATTTAGGTATGAAATTAAAAACAAGAGAGGATGATTTAGATGTGTTCTTTTGTCAAATTTAAAACTAGTTGTATTATATATTTTGAAACTATAACTTCTAAAATTCAACAGTTCATTGTTGAACTTAAAGGTCAAATGGACAAATTTATATCTTAGATTTTTATTTTTTCATGATTATACACCCATCTTATTCTCCTCTTTGTCCCGCTTCCCTCTCTACCTCTCGCTCGCCTATCTCCTTATGTATTTGTATTATAAAATCTATCAAAATTTTTACAAACTTATGTATCTCTGTATCCAGTACCAATTTCATTCCATGTATCTGATGTCAAGTTCATTAATTTATTTGGTATAAAAAATACTTAGTGTATTTGGGTTACAGCGATGCTATTATGATGATGATGTTGTTCGAATTCAATCAAAAATAACGTGCGAGATAGAGATATTAATTGATTTTATATGATGGATCGAATCTCTCTCGCAGAAAAAAGTGGAAAAAAAAATAAGGGACACAAGAAGGTGGAGAGAAGTGTTGGGGGCGGGGAGGGGGAGAAAGAGAATGAGAGATTGAGTATACTATATTATTATTGTTAATGAGAAAGACATTGTACTCAACAATAATATCATCAATTTTGATCACATATCATCTAACACTTAGATATGACTATATTCCTACTTAAACACTTAACTTTGAAATTATGTTAAAGAATCTGATATGAAATTATTTCGTCGATAGAAAACAAAGACTAGTATCACTATTCGTGACATTAAAAAACAAGAGCCTTTAATTGAAGAACATAAATACAAGCAAATATGAAAATATCAATTTTGCTAACAATAAGCATTTTCTAAACAGTATACATGATTAATATATTCCTACCTAGAATTGAACAAGCACAAAGTCAAGCCAATGCGATAGAAGGCGTAAGTTTACGACTTATCTCACATAATATAGTTTGGATGAAACTTGAAATCATGACAATTCGATATAATTTGTAAGTCCTATCGATTTATCATGACTTGCACAACCTAAATGTGCTATATTTCAAAACATATTTATTAAACTTAAAAGGGTCATTTATGCACAAATGTCTACTTCAATTCAAGCTGATAAAGCCCAAATTGTCCTCCTCAGTCCATATTCCTAAAAAGCCCATATTTTATCGGCCCATTCCCAATCTAAAACCCTAGAAGCTCTATACATATATACAACATGCTCTATATTTATCTTACGCTAGGGTTTCAGTTGCTCTCTCTTTTCACAAGCAATTACAGCGAGAGCAGAAGAAGAAAATGCCGGCCGGTCATGGTTTGAGGTCTCGAACGAGAGATTCATTCTCTCGCGCCTTCAGGAAGAAGGGTACCATTGCACTTTCGACCTACTTGAGGATTTTCAAAATCGGAGATTATGTTGATATCAAGGTGAATGGTGCTATTCACAAGGGAATGCCTCACAAGTTCTACCATGGACGTACTGGTCGTGTTTGGAATGTTACCAAACGCGCCGTTGGTGTTGAAGTCAACAAGCAGGTCCTTCCTCTCTCTATATTTCACTTTCACACACAATTAAACTTTATTTTTGAGCATTTTTTGTGTGATTATATCATGAGTTGAAGCTATTACTTTGTTTGTTTTGATTTTGTTGATTCGATTTATTAGGTTTAGATAGTTGTAATTAGTTTGGGCGTAGAGATCTAGCATTTGCTTACTTTGCCTTGTCGTGAATGTAAGCTTATACTAGTAACTGATTGGTTTTATTGATTTGATTCAAAAAATTATGATGTTATTATTGCTAGTTTCTGTAGAAAGATATGTTATCTCCCGGTTTTGGCTTTGCTCGTTCATTGTGGTTAATATTTGTTAGAAATTTTTTGCGCAGTATAGGCGGATTAGTTCCTTATTGTGAGTGTCTGCTTTAGTTTTGTTTATTTGATTTATAGGTCGAGACATTTAATGCTTGTTTCTGTTGAGATATATGGTATCTTTTCATTTTGCCCTTGCTTGTTGTTCCTTGTCTGTTTAGTGTATGCTGATTGAATTTGTAGTTTTAGATAGAGATGTATTTTATCTTCTTTGTTCGTTTTACTTGTGTGTTTAGTATTTGCTGATTGGATTTGTATGTTTAGATGGTTATAGATAGACTTCATGTAGTATTTGCTGATGGGATTTGTATGCTTAGATAGTTATAGATAGTTCATGTAAAGAGTTCTGCGGTACTCTCATTTTGCCGTTGTCCATTCATGTCATTGAAACTAATTTTTTAAAGCAACTTTTAAGTCAATCCGTTTGCATATATGTTATTTTTGGTTTGCAGTGTTAGAGCTAGGAATTTATACATGGGGATTCAGAGAAAATACTCAAAGTGTGACATGTAGGTTCTAACCTATGGCTTGAAGCAATGCTTGAATCCCCTTTGTCATGACACTAGAACCTTTCCTTATGGAGTAGTTAGAGTTCTGTAGTGTAAGTTTCTATGATTAAGTTAAATTTAGCTTAATGGACCTTATTGAAAACGTATATTGGTTTAACATAAGCCTCATTGTATTTTTGATCATCAATTTGATGTCATTTGGAAGTTGGGGGACAAAAATTTCTAAACAAGTTTTTATTTTATTGTATCATTCAATATTTATCTGAATTGTGGTTTGCACAACTTCCTGCATCGACCAGATTAAAGACATTGAATTCATATTTATTGGGCTTTCTCTTATTCTTTTCTTACTCTTCGTATGACATTTGACACATTCTTATAATTAAAAATTGCTGGTGTGTTTTGTTAGTTCTTCAAAACACTGCTGTTGTTCCCTTTAGATGCGTGTAATAGTAGGATACTGATTAAATTGTGAAAGACATTCTAATCCATGTTGGAGTTTTAATTGTTTTTTCACATCCTTGATGTGAAAGTATGTTGTTGAAATGTTTGTGCTGTATGTTAATCTGACTCTTTAATGTTCTGTTTATCAGGTTCGTAACAAGATCTTAAGAAAGAGGATCCATGTGAGGATTGAGCATGTCCAGCAATCTCGATGCACCGAAGAAGTCAGGGAAAGGATCAAGAAGAATGACCAACTTAAGGCTGATGCCAAGGCTAGAGGAGAAGTCATCAGCACAAAAAGGCAACCACTAGGACCCAAACCAGGGTTCATGGTTGAAGGTGCTACTCTGGAGACAGTTACCCCCATACCATATGATGTGGTTAATGATTTGAAGGGAGGATATTGATCTTAATCTGTTTCTGAGAGGTTGTTTTTTCTATTTGGTTTTTCTGAAATTGAAAGACAGAATTAGTTTTGTTGGTGTCAACTCCAGACATTGCTTGTTAGTTAAATTTTGTTTACATTGCCATTAGAGGCCTTTTGTTGAACTTTTACTACAAAGGTGAATTCAAGTATGTCTATCTATTACCTAAATTCCCTGCATTTTAAGATGATTTTCTTGATACGATTGTCTTCTTGGGCAATTTGATTATGCATATTTATCGGAAATATCTGCTATTTTAGTCATTGGTCTAGTTGTACGTGAAATGACTTGAGAATCCTGAGATGCTTTATTCGAACATTGATGGATATAAGTTACATTTGGTAAGCCCCCAAATGAGCAAAATATAATTTGTTTGGCTTTTATTAGTTATACTTTAGGTAATCAAGTAAATGTTATACTATATGTATTCAATTTGCTGTATCTTATATATATTTGGATTTGTTGAAATATCTGATTATTATTGTATGGTACTGCAAAATCTGAAATAAAAATCAGTGATCTGTTTGGTTTGATATTTTTCCATCATCAATATAGTGAAAAGCACGTCTAAAATAGCTAATCCGGGACAACTTATTTTGTGTCCAACCATACTTTGTCCAGTTGTCCCTGTTAACATTTACAATATTGAGATAAATTCATGAACTGTAAATGTAGGTAAATATTAATATGAAATTATTAATCAAACCATAGTTGATGCAAAAAGTCGAGTCGATGGATTTAATTGAACCTGTCCTTACAATGCTAGATTTAGCAACGTCCATTACATTTCTTGGTGGTTCATTAAACATTGCAGTACGATTTCAATGTGTTTTGGAGATTCTACCCTACAATGACCTAATCAAGTTAAAAATGTTTTGCACCATATATACATATTGAATGTGTCTGTCATTCAACGTGTTTTTTGGGGAAGAGAAAATGAGGGAGGGAATCACAAAGTGGAGAATCGAAGTTTAGGTAATCAATGTTAGTGAACATAAATTAGATTGTTTTAATTTTCCAATATGTTTCAGTTACGAGTATTCCAAATGTTCCATGTGAAAAAAAGGACTAGGAGTTTGTCTTTTTGAGTGCCGTGGGCATGTTATCCATATGTCATACATGCCAAAATTTAGTCTTGGCTACATTTTCTAACTTGTATTTTGGCCTTCTTTGTTTTATTTATGAGGTATGTATTTGACATATATATATATCGGCACGCTAACTAGTTTGGTTTTACGTTGGTAGGGTCCATTTAAAGAAGAAGTGTTTAATATCGATTTGTTTTCCTATTCAATACAATTTTGTTCTTCCATTACAACTTTCTATGAACATATATTTTGGTTCAACAAAAAGCTCCAACAGCATTTTTTTAATGTTCATTTTTTTAAAATCAACTAGATCATCCACATCTATAAACAATAAATTAAATAATAATAATCTAATGACTATGCTAACAATTAGTAATAACGATTAATAATTGTCGATTTCGAATACTTATTTGATTTATCGAGGTATGGATAAAATGAAGATTCAAATTTAGCACTTCCATTAACATGAGTAAAATGAGGTAAATAATACTCAAATATTGGTAAAGCTATTAAGCATAAGCTTTTATAATAATTAATATGATATATAAGTGAAAAATACATGTATTCGAGCGTTCATATAAAAATAAACGAGTTAATTTAATTTTCAATCATTCAATGAATCAAACAAATGGAATGATTCAAATAATCTGATTAATTAAAAAAATTATTCAAACAATCATAATAGTAATAAAATCTCTCAAACACATATATTTTTAATAAATTTATTTATTTGTTGTTACAAACACTCACAATACATGTATACTAATGAGACTAATTACTAATTATAATTAACTTTAATTCGAGTAATTTGGTGGATTTCAAATATTATTTGACATAAGTCATATTGGAATATTATCAAAATTTAATTCGAGTAATTTTTTATTTAATAATTTTATTACTATATATATATTGGAAATTAGCATGTCCGGACGACTCTCTTCAGCTCCGCTACGACCATCTTCCTTCTCTCTAAAACCCTAAATCGATTCATTTCTGTTCCTAAAATTTTCTCTTTTTCTTTGATCTGTCGTCTTTCCCCCCCAAATCTTTCAACTTAGCATTTGATTCCATTAGATCTCTCTCAATTTTTCTCTGAATTGGGTATTTTGTTTTTTCATTTTTAGGGCTTTTCTGCGATTTTCTGTTTAATTAATTGACGGTGGAGAAGCAGAAGGTAAGGCTGGCGATTGGTGTAGAGTTCAGGTTATGGCGGATCCGCCATATGTCCGCCTACGACAACGATTTTTTCTGAATTATTTTTGCGTAGTATTTGTTGGTTGTGTTTGTGGAGTAGTGTTGAGAAGAGAGTGGAAAGCTTTTTGTGAACTTCGAGAATGCTGAGTGTGTTACGAGTGCATCTCCCCTCCGATATACCGATCGTAGGCTGTGAACTCACGCCTTATGTCCTCTTACGACGGCCGAACAAGGACAAGTCTGTTATTTCTGAGGATGTTTCAGAGTCTGCACCGATTGATGGATATTTCTTGAGATACAAGTGGTCAGTTGGTTTATTTTTAGCTTTTTTCGGTGTATTTTGCTATATTTTTTGCTTTGTGATTTGATTCTAATGCGTTTGTTTGGGGAAAAAAATGTAACTTTATGGTGTTTCTAATTTACAAAACATTTTGTGGAAGTGTACTGTTTAGTCTGTTGAAGTCTTGAGGATTTGTAATCAAGCAAGTAACTAGGCAAACAGGATCAGAAAGACTGTGTCTTTCTTGGTAAGAATTGATCTAAATAGATGATGTGTTGGAATAGCTGCACTGTTCTGTGATCTCCTAAAAAAATTTTGGTGAGGATTTTTCGTGCTCTGTATGTGAAAGCAAAAAGGGGCAATTTTTGTCTGATTCGTTCTTTTTTTTTTTGTATGGAAAGTCATATGTTGTGCAGATGGAAAACTTTTATTTGATATGGAACTTTCTGGTAGCTCAGATGGGTAGCTCGATGTTACTGATGGGCAGTTTAAATTCCTCACTTTATGAGGACATTTAGTAGATGGTAGATATATGATCCTGTTTGGAATGATACTATGAGGCACTTTGTTAGGCATTTGCTAACATATGTGGGTTTCGCTGTTGCATAATTGTTCTATTTTAATAGTGGCGGGTCTCAGTGACAGATATGTGAATTTAGGTTGAATCTTTAGGATTTGTTGCCAAAGAAAAAGAAATATATTAACTTGGTTGATGTTTGCGTTTCACTTGCTTGGAGTGGCTTGAATACTCACATTTTATTGTTTGAGCCAGCAGATGGGAAGCTTCTTTTTTTCGTGGTGTGTGTGGTGGTGGTGGTGGTGGTGGTAGTAGTGGGGGTTAAGTGAATGAACTGAAAGTTGTGTTCTTTTGGCAAAAGAAACATGTCCGTTGAGGTTTTCCGATCTTTACAGTGGCTGCTGTCTTTAAAGAAATAGGATTAGAATGGCTTTGAGTTTAAAAACCTGCTGTCATTAGTTTACTCTGAAAGTGCAGTTTGGATTTGATTCTGTCCTAGTATCTGATAAAAGTTCTGTGATAAATATTATCAAAGTCTAAGCTCTGTATGAGTGTAGAAGGTGCAATTTGCTACTTGGAGCCGTATGAGGTGAAAATCTCACGTACGGTTTTGGAAAGGAGATTCATTTCAATTGAATGACGACCGTAATGGATGTCGGCTCAATTCGAAGGAAATTACGCGGAAGCTTTGCAGAATCATCATGAAGCAATGCAACTAGAAATTGATCCCTATGATCGAAGTTAAATACTCTATAATATAGGGCATATCCAAACAAGTAATGGAGAACATACGAAAGCTTTGGAATATTATTTTCGAGCACTAGAATGAACAAGCTAGGGAGGATAGGTAGTTGTATAAGAATTGTACTGGTGCTATATTTTGGTACAATGTTTGTTTGCAAATGCGTAAGGTAGGGTTTATAAGAATTGTACTGTTACTATATTTTAGTGCAATATTTGGTTGCAAATTTAATTCTGGTTTATTAGTTATACACTCTATTCAGTACTGTTATTGTACATAGAAAGCCATGGTATTAATAATATGGGGTACTATTCCTATTCTACTACACCTATCCTGATTCAATACTATTCCTATTTTAATACACCCTATTCATTTAATACAATAAACCAAACAACTGATAAGAATAATCTCAGCACAATGAATCCCAACATTAATAATACACCTGAGTCAGTTTATTCTTATCCATTCTACCGAACGACCCCTTTGGATGAGATACTATTGTTACTTGGAGAAAATTATCAATATTTGGGATCAATTTCCCAAAACTGGAAATATTGATGATTTATTGCGATCATCTCATTGATGAAATATCTACCTGTCTGGTTGTCTTATTTGTTTTTTTAGTTAAGATAACTTTGTATTCACAAAAAACTCATCAACAAAAGATGATGAGGAACATTTTACAATTTACACGTGGTGTGTGCATTTACCTAAGCAAGGACGACTCAAAAAACTTTACAAGTTTCCTATGAAGTCAACTATGTGTACGGTATCCCCTACCGTATCCTGTTTATACCAAAAATAAAGTAAACTAAGGCATTGGATTCTAATCTTCTGGCTCTTGATCCCTTTGCCTTCAAAACATCTTGAGTTTCTCGCCTTCCACAATGTCCACTAGACACAAGCTGGGATGGATGGATGGATCTCCACCAATTTCACTGGCTTCTCCACTGCCAATACCTTTCCAGCAGTTGGGTAACTCCATAGAAGATTTAGGCACTACCGAACTAACTCCTACGATATAGAGGAACATATTCCACATAGCTGCTTTGGCAATGAAGAAATAGATTGTTATCAACCTCTACTTCTCGATTGCATGAATACACCTTGAGAAAATCAAGTAAACCTCTTCCTTGTAACACTCCATGTGTAAGCCGTGTTGGTCTTACCACCAACCAACTAAAACAAGCTACTTTTAATGGGATTTTACCCTCCAAATTAACTTCCAGGTCCTTACTTCTATGTTGACTTGGCTATTGTTCCTTCTCCAGTAGCAAGACGTAACTCTGAAAACTCCTTCATCTTATGTGTTGTGATGTTATCTTGTTGCCCTGGTTCTTTCGAATTTTGGCGGAGAGAAACATAATTTGCAAGCCAGGCATAATGTGGTTTCCATTATTCTTCGATGAAGAAATTCCGACTTTATTTGGATGTCTTGATCCATTCTCTAATAAATTACTCCCTCCATTCCAGTTAATGTGGAGGTATTCGACCGAGTACATAGTTTGAAGAAATTCAATACGACTTTTACGTGTAACCCAAATATATGCATAGTAGTTCAAATTAGTCATGACATTAAGGGAAAAATGAGGATGCTAATATTCAATATTTTCTTAAAAAGAGAAAATATCTATCTTTTTGGACAAACTAAAAAGGCAAGTGTGCCACTCAATAGAGGGGTTATGGTGTAAGCTACAATCATTGAGATGTATAACTTTTTATCAAACATATGTACTTAATTGGGCGTGCTTGAAAGTGACATTAATGATTATTTTAGATAGAGGATCTTGCCGCAGTAGGGTTCTCCTTATTTACTCCACATGGAGCTGAGCTGGGAAAATACTCTCAATTTACGCCCTGATATTTTTTCCTCGTGTTCTTACCTAACCTTTACTCCTTTAGAGAAGATGCCCATCACATCTTTTATAATACATTAGAATGTTAAAGAGTCCATCATCTTGAGTGTCTAGTTCATTTCCTGATACGCCATATATCTTTTGTCTCGTTTACTAGAAATTTCTTGCAAGTACATGTATTTTTTGGTTGATAAGTTTTAAACTTTTTCTGCTCCAATTGTCTAATTTATCTTGATAACTGTTGCTGGAAAGTGGAAACACTAGCATTCCATGAATATAACTTAGTGATGGGCTAAATGCTGAAAGTAAACTTTGATTGGATGGTTTGCGCAAGTGTCATATTCGAGCGGTATCAAGGAAAATTTAGTGCAATAGATGAACTATTAAAGCAAAAGTGCCACTAGGTGTGCTTAGAATTGAGCTATTTTTGCGCAGCCAGCTTTATATCAATGTAGAAAATTATTAACATTTACTCGACAGTATGTAAGTGCAATAAAGGGAGTGAGTTAGGAAATAATATAAGAAAAAGGGAATGAGCGACTTATCATCTGTGTTGGTGGTAGGTAGCAAGCTATGTTGCTCGGACTATTCAGAAACGTCGGTGAGTGTGTGTCGGATCCTCCAAAAGTAGTGTATTTTTTGGAGGATCCGACATGGTTGCGGCAGCAATTTTGGTGAGTTCAAGCAACCTAGGTAGCAAGTATCCGGTGGAATAGTTCAGGTGCGTGCGAGCTGGCCCGAATGCTACCATCAACTAAAAAGAGAATGAATGACGCATTCTGAAATTCACATTTCATGTGAGATCGGTGGCTCTTCTTGCATTTAAAAAAAATGCGAGATCAGTCAGCTTTTAACTACGCCAGTCGTATGCGGTGATTTGAAACTAACATGTTAATATTTTATGTAATTTATATGGATTGTCTGGCTTTGTCTCAGTTAGGACTCAATAGTTTTCTAGCGGTCTACGTGTGAAAGAAAATCCTTAAATACTTTCAGCATTAAAACAAAGTGTCACAGTTGACTGGCCCACTCGGATCGCTTCACCAATTTTTCTATTTATGCTTATGATAATTTTAGCAAAGCGGCGGAGTTTGTTGGACTGTAACGCCTCTGTTTTGTACTTTAAGTTGATACTTTCTCCACTGGTAACTGTCTGATTTCTTTTGCAGGTATCGTATACAAAGTGATAAAAAAGTTGCCATCTGTAGTATCCATCCATCTGAGCAAGCTACATTGCAGTGCCTTGGGTGTGTGAAGGCCAAAATCCCAGTCTCTAAGAGTTACCATTGCTCACCTAAATGCTTCTCAGATGCATGGCAACATCATCGTGTTCTGCATGAACGTGCCGCTAGTGCTGTAAATGAAAATGGAAACGGGGAGGAAGAAATATTTGGGCAATTTAATAGTACTGGGTCTGGTGTTTCTAATGCAAGTTTGGCTTCTTCTCAATCTAGTGGCAGCTTGGCGAATGGAAACACACCGTTATATCCTGCAGCAATAACCCAGAGAAATGGCGGTGAAACCTGGTTTGAAGTTGGACGGTCTAAAACATATACGCCTACTGCAGATGATATTGGTCACGCGCTTAAATTCGAATGTGTTGTTGTAGATGCAGAAACAAAATTACCTGTTGGGCCTTCTAGTACCATATTGACGTCCCGAGTGATTCCAGCTCCATGTCCAACTCCACGTCGCATGTTTTCAGTTAGCGGAGTTGATATTCCTGGTCATCTGGATTTGGATGGTCGATTATCATCTTCAGGAACTTTCACTGTGCTCTCCTACAATATTCTGTCTGATGCCTATGCTACAAACGAATTATACAGTTATTGCCCCTCTTGGGCTCTTTCTTGGGCATATCGTAGACAGAATCTTTTGCGCGAAATAGTTGGCTACCGTGCAGACATTGTTTGTCTTCAAGAGGTAATGGAGTAATATCTGATAATAGAATTAACATTTTTGAGTGGGTTGTTTTTACAATTTTTGTAGAGGTCAAACTAATTTCAGTTTCTTTGATGGGTAATTTTCTAAATTTGCTCTTTACTCGGGAAGGTTCTCTTTTCTTTCCTTAATGAAATGGTAATTTTGCTTTACTGAACTTGATTTGCTATTAAAGGAAGATTTTTTCATCAGTTAAATGCTATATATGCTAACATGTATGACGTTAATTTCCGCTGTAATCATTGTGGAAAATAGGAAGTATATATATAAAGAAGAAGGAAAATACTTATGTGTCATTGCTGTATGCTTCCGTTTCAGGTTCAAAGTAATCATTTTGAGGAATTCTTTGCCCCTGAGCTGGATAAACATGGTTACCAAGCTCTGTTCAAAAGAAAAACAGCCGAGGTTTTTTCTGCTCAATGTATACTCTGTATTTGTGAGTTTTTGAATTTCTAACCCGACCTGCTCTCATCATATACAGGTGTTTAGTGGGAGTATCAACAATATTGATGGCTGTGCTACATTTTTCCGCCGAGATAGATTCTCACATGTTAAAAAATATGAGGTACAGTTTAGAAAGGTCTTTACTTTTTTATAGTAGCATACTAGAAAGGTTGCACTTGTATCATTACAAATAATAACCTCATGCTTCTTTTGCAGGTTGAGTTTAATAAAGCTGCACAATCTTTGACTGATGCTGTGGTTCCCATTGCCCAAAAGAAGACTGCATTAAATCGTTTGGTTAAAGTATTTTCCTGAATTGCTCTAATGGTTCATCTTTGTATTGCCAGAGTTTGACTTCAGAATTGGCCTATTATGTCTGACCACCTGTTCTATAATAGGATAATGTTGCACTTATAGTGGTTTTGGAAGCGAAGTTCAGCAACCAGGGGGTTGACAACCCTGGGAAGCGTCAACTAGTTTGTGTGGTGAGGAATATGATTTTTTTCTTTCATCTCTTCTTTTACAGTTGAAATCTTCAGTTTTTTTTCTCTGGATAAAGGTCTGCCTGAGCTTTCTTATAGCCCCAATCTATTCTGACATGTTAATAACTCTGGTCATGCCATGGTGAATATTTTCTTAATAGACTTACCTTTTTGCTTAATAAAGCAAGTCAGTAACACTGTGAAGTACCTTTCCTGGAATGTTAACTACGCGTGCAATTGTGTATTCCTAGGATAGCTTAAATGAATGTGGATCATAATCTATATCCAGCTGATGCATCTATTGAAATTGTTCCTTCCATTTCTGTATGCAGGCCAACACACATGTAAACGTTCAGCAAGAATTAAGGGATGTCAAACTGTGGCAGGTTGCTATTGAATGCGTTATTAAATATGGAGGTCTCTTCCATTCTTTTCTGGTTAAAAACTCATTGTCTTTACTACTCAGGTTCACACACTTCTTAAAGGACTTGAAAAAATCGCTGCCAGTGCTGACATCCCAATGCTGGTCTGTGGAGATTTTAATTCGATGCCCGGAAGGTCAGTTGTTTCTTGAATTTTCTTTATTGGCACAGTTGATACTTTTCTCCCAAGCCCTCTCCACTTCCTGGAAATACCAATACTAATGTGAATTGTCACAATGCAGTGCTCCTCATACACTTCTTGCCTTGGGGAAAGTTGATCCAATGCATCAAGATCTAGTAGTGGATCCTCTTGGTATTTTGCGTCCAGCTTCAAAGTTAACACACCAGCTCCCATTGGTAAAACTTTAATCACTTTTGGAAGGCTTCTATTCATGTTCCTGCTTCCCCACCATTGTCTCTCATCCTTTTCACTCTCCATATCAACCTTTTATACAGTGTGTGTTCAGTATGGAGCAAATGATTCCCTAGTGGAAGTAGAGAGAACACATTCCACAATGGTTGTATCGTCCCAAGCCTCCAACACACCTCATCTTCACCCCAATCCCCACCCCCATCCCCGCCACCGCCACCCAGTGGCGGGCCTAGGACTTCCATTCAAGTGGTTCAAAAAATAAAAGTATAAACGTGTAAATAAGCCTTTAGAAATGGGACCCTTGAATTGTTTTCGGTTTAAAACCACACTTTTAGCATTTTTCTAAAAAAAACAGAACTGAAACTTCAAAAAAAAAAAGTGAAACTAAATAAGGAAAAAAATAAAACGCTATCAGAGGGAATCGAACTGGTGACCTCTAGCTTAACTTTGGGGGAACTTGCCACTGGCTATTAGCTTTTCCTTGTAATCGAAGGGGTTCGAAATATATATATATATATATATATATATATATATATATATATATATATATATATATATATATATACCAAATACAGAAAATGTACCTTTATATATACGGTGTAATTTTTCACTGAACCCCCTGGAACCCTGTTCCACGTGGGTCCGCCCCTGCTGCCACCCCACCTCCCTTAGAATCTAGACTATATACAAATGCTATTAGGACTTACATACCTAATACAAGAAAATAAGTAAGAAATCCACTTTATCCAAGGAGATTTTCCTTCGTTCCTAATACACCCTTAAATATGATTCCTCCTGAACCTCTTCTGTTCCTAAGAGTGAAGTTGGAGCTTATAAATTTGTATTATACATTCTTGTGAAGAAGTTGAGTAAGATCTGCCAGATACATTTAAGCGTTTCTTTTGTTGTGGCATCCATTTCTGTAGGTTAGTGCTTATTCATCCTTTGCCAGAATGGGGGTGGGACTTGGACTAGAGCAGCAAAGGAGAAGGATGGATCCTAATACCAATGAGCCCTTGTTTACCAACTGCACCAGAGATTTTATTGGCACTCATGATTATATATTCTACTCAGGTGTAGTAAAATATTCTCTCCGATTAGATTTACAATATATTTGTCACCTCAGTGTTTTCCTTTGTTCTTCTACAGTCCATGATTTGGATGGTGCAGTATATGCATGTCCTTGATGGAATTTGTCATGAAGGCTGATATATGTGATGGTTGTTTTTTCAGCTGATTCATTAACTGTTGAATCTTTATTGGAGCTCTTGGAAGAAGAAAGCTTGAGAAAGGACACAGCACTTCCTTCTCCAGAGTGGTCGTCTGATCATATAGCACTCTTAGCTGAGTTCCGGTGCAAGCCGAGAACTAGACGCTGATGATGGGTGTGTACTCCTTCCTCATCATCTGATCTTTAATGTGATTCATTCTTTGGTGAGGGGGGGGGGGGGGGGGTTAGAAGGGGTTGGATGGGTGCCCAATTTAGGAAACATAAAGGTGAAAAATGATCTGATGTCTAGTTTGGCTAACAAAATCAACAAGTTATTTTTGGAAATAGTAAGATGTCTATAATATTTTGCCATCAACTGATGAGGAAATGATTTGTTGAATATGTTAACAAGCAGCATGCTATTGATTGTATTGTTAGTATGGTATTCATGTTCAAACTTGATCAACTTCGTTATGTAGTGGTATCTACTCTTGTAGATTTTAGCATCATTACAGACTGTCCTTAAAAGCTTGTACGTCTGTTCGGGCTTTCATTATTCTTCATGAAAGTTTTTAGATGCAATAATTATTTGTATCCATTTGCCTCAGGTCTCACTGCAAAGGATGAGTTCAAAAATAGAAGCAGAAACAATTACAAGGATGAAAGATAAGTTATTGTAAGAATAGTAGATGGAGGCGCCTTGTTCTTTTTTTATTTCTCCGTTTTCTCGGTATCCTATGGTGGTATAGCTGTTGTTGAGCTTCTTTGTATCATGCTACATTTGATCACATAGAAAAATTATGATAGTTTCTTAAGAAACATCTCCTCCCTCGTCTACCTTGCACTTTTTTCTTCACCAGGCTGTTTCAACATTTAATTAGCAGCTACAGTTAGCTGTATGTTTTTACTTTTATCGGCACTGGAATAAAGTCACCGGGTCACACAGACCCAATAATTCTCTTGTTTGGGTCTAGCCATTTGGTATTTCTGGCCCACCGACTCTGCTAGTTTGGGTTGTGTTGGTCTGTATAAAGGGGGAACCATTCATTCCCACAGTTCCAACCCAAAACTTTTGGTTTAGGGGTGAACACACCTCTTGATTGTTGTGCAAATTATGAGTTTATACATGGTGCGTAAACAAAGAATGTTTTCACATCATCTAGAAACAAAAAAAAGTAATCCATCCTTGTCCAAAGAGGTCTTGTATTCGAATTCCTTGGGTATGGAGTTGTTTTTGTTAGGTAGTGTGAGACTTTTTGGCGCAGGTTTGGATTAATTGGGCTTTAACGTGGGTATCAGACATCTTGTAGGATATTGAATATTAAGTTGAAGTTCTTTGCATATGACAAATTTATAATTGTTTTTACATATGAGGATCATGTCAAAAAAAGGGTTTACAACAATAATAGGTTACTCTAATATAATAAGCGCGCTTATTGGTAATATATATATATATATATGTATATATAAATATTTGTATATGCCTTCAATGACATTTTGAGGATTTTGGGTTTTTTGTTCAATCAGAAACTTAAATATTAATATTTATACAAACTCCCAAAAAGTATAAAGACTGGTATTGATATCCAGTAACAACATGTCACTACTAACCTAGCTATGAGAATTTTTTTCAGTAGTTCTTTCAAGCATTCTAATTGTGAAAAAAAAATACATATTGGATCAGAAAGGGGAAAAGACAAACTTATCTACACTCGGTGTTTACAGCAATACATAACATATGTCTTCAACATACGCGTCATTCACTTAACCATGGTTAATCAACGCGTATAGTACCTCATTTTATCATTTAACCATGAGAAACATGTTATTATGTAAACATCGAGTGTGAGTAAGTTTTTGCCGTAACATTAAGGCTATCAGCTCCTGCTGGTTTCAAAACCAGAAATTTACTATGCTTGAGACTCTGGTCCTGCTGGTTTTGAGTTGAGAAGTGGTTGCAGTGCTTTGACAACAATTGTCATATTAGGTCGAAAATCGGCCTCGTATTGAACACAAAGTGCAGCTACAGCTGCCAACTGAGAGAACATTACAACAACAACTATGCTTCAGTCCCAAACATTACGTAAAACTAGGGGTAAGGTTCATTGTTTTGAGTAAAGTACCTTAGCAATTGCTTTTGGAGGATAGTCATTATTTAGCTTAGGATCAACACATTGCTTCACTTTGTCTTCACTCAATCTTGGAGTCGCCTGAAAAGAATTTCGAGTACAGATCAGCAGACCGGTGATATACAACAACTACCTCAGTCCCAAACAAGTTTGGGCCGTCTGTATGAATCATTATGCTGTAACGATATTTGTATTGTGAGGATTCATCATGAATTAACAGGTTTTACGTTGGCTATTAGCCTACGTCAATCCTTATTACTTGAGACCGTCAATGTGAACAAGCTCACACAGGCGGACTGGTGGTATATATAAACACTAGAAAAGAAAGAGGTATAGGATGAGAAGCTACCCAAGTGACAAGACTCTGTTGCCCTTTAGGCATTGTATGATCTACTGGCTTCCTTCCTGTCAACAGTTCTAAGAGCACAACGCCAAAACTATAAACGTCACTTTTCTGAGTAATCTGTCCTGTCATTGCATACCTACACAAAAACGCGATACCTTTGTTTAATATAAAATAAACCAGCCATTTCAGAAACTTGTCTAATTGCTTGATGCATCAACGTTGTTCGTTGTTTCTCTTAACATAACAGGATTGGTTTGTCCGATTTGTGGTGCAAATAGAACAGCTTGTAGCTACTGTATGATCTTGATCATGTCTGTTTTATCGTTGTTTTGTTGAAAACTACGCAAAGCAATAGGCTATCTAGAGAAACTACATTTTCTGGTGTTATAAGCAGGGCTTACTCTGGTGCATGGTAGCCAAAAGTCCCCAAAACTCTAGTGGAATGTAGACGAGCAGCAGTGTCAGAAGACTGGTTCGAGATGTTGAAATCAGCAACTTTGGCTGTAAAATCATCAAAGAGCAATGCATTGCTTGATCTGACATCGCGATGAACTACAGGTGGCTGAATCTTTTCGTGTAGATACTCTAGTCCTTTTGCTGCACCATAAGCAATTTTAACTCTTTGATTCCAGGTAAGTACTGGACCTGGCTCAGCACCTTGTACACCTTTTCTACCTGCAACAATAGAACAACTACGCCTCAGTTCCAAATAAGTCGGGGGTCTACAATCAACTAAACACTACAACATACAGAAGGATTCACACAACAACTATCAGGACTATGACAGAATCTTTAACATACCATGTAAAACATCGTGTAAAGATCCCATTGTCGCGAACTCATATACCAATATACGATTGTTCCCTTCGAGACAATAGCCCATCAGAGTCATAAAATGCTCATTTTTAAGCCTTGAAACCATTGATAACTGAAATAAGTTGAAACATTTCAAGCATAAGTGTACTCTTCATCATTCTAAAAAAGGGAAAAAAAGGGCATTGATTCATTAACCTGAGCTGCAAAATCAGAATCTGGTTCTGGTGAAGCACTAGTATCCAACTTCTTGATTGCTACTTGCTGTCCATTGCTTAATTTCGCGCAAAAGACGCGGCCATAAGATCCCTCTCCAACCAAAGCTTTCTGACCAAAATTTCCTGTCAATCTGTTTAGTTCATCTAAGGTGAAAACTGGTGCCTCAATTGGTAACACTTTCTGAGGAGTTCCACCTCTTGCAGCACTCCTTGGCTCTCCTCTATCACTCGCTACAATACAAACAAGTCGTAATCTGCTATATGAATCTTCATCGATCATGCTTATAATACAAAAGTACCAGAACTTCTCTATTTTTTGTTTCGATTAGCATACTCCTAAAACATAGAACAAACATATTCTCAACTAAGTCGTATGTCATCTATATCGATCTTTTTTCTCCTATTGTACCCTTATTTTCGCTAAATTATCACATTCCAACAAAAGTATTAGTTGAGTAACTATCTAACATACGGCCAGTTTATATCTATGTAACCAATATTTGTGTCTAAGAATATACATCGATCGTCCCCTTTTAACACCTTCAATCAACAAAGTTTCGTACTTTTAAGGGTCAAATCCATCTAGAGGTCGATACAGAATATAAAAATGAAAATTACACGGAGTTAAAAATCGAAAAAAGATTAGATTATATGATCATTACCACCACCAGCACCACCACCATATGGATTGCCAGCTCTAGGAGGAGCTGTGTTCTGATTGGACGGCGGACCGCCGCTATAAACGTCTTCTTCTCCACCTCCACAGCAAGACATTTTTGTTCAATCAAAGCTAAAAATATTCCTTTTTTTAAAAAAAAAATAAATAAATAAATAAAATTTAATCCAATGCCTCCCAGGAGAAATTTACATGTTGCATTATCATTATTCCTAGGAAAATTACAAAAAAAAAAAAAAAAAACAATTATTAGAATAAATAAATAAATTCAAAAAAAAATAAAAAAATCAAGACATATTACAGATTAATTCAATATTTAAATATATGAACATGAATGTTTAGTATATTTCACGGAAATCATACCATAGGAAAAATGTAACCTTAAAAATATTTTATGATGTTTGATTAGAGCTGTCAAAATAGGCTGACCCAACCCAACCCTTGTAATTACTACTGTGATTTAATCTATCATATTAAACAATTCAAATACAATCTTCTAATAATTTTCAACATATTCATTTTTCGATTTCATGGACATTATGAAACGAATAGATGAATCTAAGAAATTATTATTACGTACCCAAATTTTTTTTTTAAAAAAAATAGGAAATGAATGAATCTGGAAGAAGAAATTACAACAAAGAAGAAAGAAGAGATTTCATGGTAGAATAATTTCAGCCATTTCTCTTTCTTTCTTGTTATTATTATTTTTTTCTTTCTTCTGTCCCAAAAAAATTGATGAAATTTTTGAGCAAATAATTTTTTTTTCCCTTTCTGTTTAACGAGAAAATCGCATGAAAATACTCTATTTAACCACTTTTTATACATAAATATAACAATATTTCTACGTACTACATGCTTCCTTATACTTTACACGTCCACTTTATCAATTACCATGCAACTTTTAAAATTCGTTTATAGAAAATAACTAATTTTTAAATAATTTTCTCGTATGGTTTCGTTTCGTGTTATTTTATATAAGTGTTATGATTGTAAAAATGTGATTGTTCAGACTAAAAATGTTAAAAATAAAGTCAAACATAGATAATCCATCCAATCCACGTGTTGGCCAGTGCTAAGCACGGGTCATAACCAATCTAGTTATAGAAGATATAAGAGATTATAATAATATTTGGTCATTAATTGTAAGTAAATTCTAGTTTGGGTTCATGTAATATATGATGACTAGTATATGTAATTTTCAATTAATTATTATGTGTATGTTACTCTTTAGTGGCGGATCTAGGAATTTAAGGTTGTGGGTGCTCTAAAGCGAAAATATAAAAAAATATGTGTTAACAGTGAGATTCAAACCTTGGTACAACAACATTAAAAAAGTCTTAAGTACCCAACCAGAAGCCATTGTGCCAACTAAATTATTTATTCATTGGGTGCTCTATGTTAATTTTATACAAATACCTATCAATTTCTATATAGATATATATATTCAGTAACTAAGTTAATGGGTGCTTGAGGACCCGGCGGACACCATGTGGGTCCGCCTCTGTTACTCTTGGTCTTTATGCTTGTGAATTTTCAAAACTACTATAATGAATTACTCCTTTCGTCTTATTTTATATGTCAATTTTTTACTTTGCATTTGTATTTGCATTAAAAAATGATGTAACTTTATCTTTTTATCTTTATTTAATGTTTTCTTAAGTCAACTTTATAAGAAATGATGAATATATTTTCAAGATTAATTAACTACTCTATCAAGTATATAATAGACAAAATATGATACTTTAAGCATAAATTTTTAAAATGAAGAGTATTGTGGTCTAACTATTAAATTATTTTAATATTAAAATTAATATTCAGCATCAACTTAAAAGTCAAAAGTGTTATTATATCAAGTCAAGATATATAACAATAATCCAATTTTTAAATTTCATCACAATCAATTCTATTAAACTACTTTCATAAAAAAAAAAAATTCAAGAAGGATACAAGTCAAATTTTCTCTGACTGATAAATTATATCAAACAAAAAATTAAATACATAAATTTTAAATCAATATAACAATATAGAAAGACACATTTTGATTCTTTTATAAATTTCACCATATTAAATTTTATACACTACTTGCCAAAGAAAATTTAATGAATTTTGCATTATAAATAGCCTCTTTCACCTTACATCAAAGTGCACTACAAACAATTGAGATCAACTTCAAATATTCAATAAGAATGGCTAAGTTTTTAAACTCAATTCTTTGCTTCTTTCTTATTATCTCAGGTTTGCCCATTTCTTTTTTCAATTATTTATTTACTATCTTGTTTATGATAAAACAAAAAGCTTAAGTCATATACATCGTAATCGTAAAAATAATAATTACATGCTCTAGCCTGAGGCGGAGCTAATTTTTTTAATTCATAATTTTTGAAGCATAATCTTTTTGCTTTTCAGAACTATTAAGTTTTATCGAATCATAAGCTAAAGTGGTAGCTCCGCTTCTGACTATAGCAAACAATCTATCTTATTTTCAACATTGCAAATCCAAATTTTAAGGAATTTCATCTATAGATATCCTTTGAATTAGTTGATAACGTAAAAATTATTTTACACTGACGATATATTCAAGATCTAAAATGAGATTAATTTGTTTTGTTGATATATAAGTGTTATTTGTTTAATTTTGGCAATTACTGAAGTAAAGGCCCAAAAGAGATGCACAGCAATATTGGATACACTGGCCCCAATGAATTGTGTTTGTGTTTTCAATTGTAGCTTCAATTAATGTACCTTTAATTAAACACAAAATATTGGTCTATTTATGAAATAAAAATATAAATGGTTATTATATTAATGAATACTAGTATTATCTATTTTAAAAGATGTTTTTTTTTTTTATCATTTTATACCTTAATTTAATTTTTAGTCGGGTGTTCTATTGTAATATAGTCTTTTTTATTTTGTTTTTGTCGATTGTAATTTTTATTTTTTTTATGTTTGACTTCAATTTAATTTGGATGTTGGTTGATTTAGGTTTAACTAGAAAGTTCCACTTTAAAAATAAAAGCACTTTGCCTTAAAAGATGGAAACTTACGTAAATATACTATAATAAAAAATATTTATCGTTTATAGCAATAGTATATTTTTTTCACTTGATCAATTTTAATTCATTTATAATACAAGTTTAATACATATTACAAAGAACAATTTATTGTTCACATGTAATACAAGTTTTAATAATGAATAATATATTTATCACACATTTTAATACATTTATAATACAATGTGTCAAATTTTTACCAAACAAACATAATATATTTTAAAAAATAATTATAATTTATATATATTAAATGCATAATTCACTTCTAATTCATGTTGCATATTTAACATAATATTGCTATGAATGGTAATAAATAAAAAATATCGCTAAAATCAGTAATTATTTATTAAAATCTATCAATTTATGTAATTTTTCCATTTCATTTTTAATGTTTTGAATTTAAAAGCTTCATAACATTATCATGATATTTCTACATCACTTTTGATAATCAGCCTATAATTTTTACTATTTTTTTGATGTAGTTGCAATGACAAGTACTCAAGTAAAAGCTCAACAAAGATGTTCTGAGACATTGAAGGCCTCAGATTGCACCATGGCTGAGTGTCAAAGTGAATGCTTACAAAAACATAATGGAACTGGAGTTTGTACTGGCGGCAATATAGGCCCCTTAAGTTGTGTTTGTGTTTACAATTGCTAGCTTCAATATTTTGAATTCTCCCATTTTATGAGAGAAAAAAAGAGTTATCAATAAAATATTAATCAATTTCCTAAGTATTGTTCCATTCATTCTTACCTCATTTTACTTTCTTTTTAAGTATATACGCATAGATATTATATTTTTTGTTTAGCTTAATTATTGTTTCATCAATTTTAGCGGGACTGAAAAGTACATTTCATACATTGTTGACGATCATATATATGGATTTTTGATCAACCATCGATATGATTATTTCATTAATATAATTGAGTTGATAGCCATATGAATTATAATTAACCATATATATGATTATCTTGACCGAAGATAACTGAAACTAAAAAGAAAAAACATATTGTAAACGACATAAATTTCAGATTAATCATAAGGGTTCTACCTATTAAACACTTTTACAATCTCGAATTAATACCTTAATCATCTAAATATACTTGCAATTGCATGACACAAGAACAAATCAAATCATGACATATGTCATTTGGATCCGAAATATTATTTTAAATAACAAAAGTAAAATAAAATTTATACCCCTCAAAATTCCACCCACCCAAACCTTCCCACGTTATCGTCTTTTTTACTTCTTCTTCTTTATTATAAATTAACAATGATAGATTATTTAGATCTATTATTTTTTTTAAAAAAAAATAAAAATTTAATAGTTACAAGAGAAAATGGTCTAAACCACCCTCCCTATACTCGAAATCTCAACTATTCTTTTCTTCTTTATATAATAAACGGACCAACAATGACGAAATACCCATTGTGTTTTTTATCTTGATAGCATCAAAATTTTCTGTAACGACCTGTTTAGTCTTTTCGAGCAGCAGATTTTATTTCTGGAAAAACTGGCTGAGACGACGGATATCACGACGGACCGTCATAGGCACGACGGACCGTCGAGGGTGTCTCGTCCCAGAACACTTAGAATTCTGAAATTTGGGTACTAAAATCGACTCTCTGTAATCTGTGACGGACCTGCAGGACGGACCGTCACAGCTACGACGAACCGTCGTGAGGCCCCGTTTCAAAACACTTTAACTCTTGAGAATTTGGTACAGGGAACGATTCTCTGAACGTCGTGACGGAAGTGCAGGACGGACCGTCACAGGCGTGACGGACCGTCACAGACTCCTTAGTGCAAAATGGAGTTCTAATTGTTGCGACGACCTACATGACGGACCGTCGCAGGCACGACGGGCCATCACAGGTTGCGCAAATCCCAGGCTGGGTCGGATTTCTATACACGTTTTAAGGGACGTTTTGGACTATTCCTGCTTTAATTATAAAGTTAGAGGGTTAATGTTAATAAGTCTAATTACTTGGGGGTTAAAAGAGGTAACCTTAAGTTAATTAGTGAGGTATTATTGCCATCTTTTATTCTTAATTATATGTTAATTAGGGTAAAAGAAAGAGGGTTTTGAATAAGAAAAAGAGAAAGAACAGAGAGAGAGAGAGGAGTCGATCAAAGAGGAGAAAACAAAGCTTGGGAAATTTCTTGTTGATCACTAATCTTCGGTGGAGGTAGGTTATGATTTTTTTTACGTTATTCGTAGTAGACTCTTAATAGCGAATAATATGTATTGGTAGTATTGTAAACCCTTATATATGCTTAATTGTATGCTTGCATGAATATGATTATGTGATTATGATAAACCAAGCATGATGAAACTATTGAATCCCAAATCTTGAAAGAAACTTTAATCTACGTTATTAATGATGATGCCTTGGTATAAAAGAAGGCTTGATGAATTAAAGTAATGAGATTGATGATGCCTTGGTATAGTGAAGGCTTGATGAATTGATAGAATGAGATTAGTGGATCGGAGTGTCACGTTCCGACACATAGTATTAGTGGATCGGAGTGTCACGTTCCGACATATAGTATTAGTGGGACGGGTGTCACGAACCGACACGTAGTATTAGGAGATCGGAGTATCACGTACCGACACATATTAGGGGATCGGGTGTCACGAACCGACACGTAGAATTAGGGGATCGAAGTGTCACGTACCGACACATATTAGGGGATCGGGTGTCACGAACAGACACGTAGAATTAGGGGATCGGAGTGTTACGTACCGACACATAGTAGTAGGGGATCGGAGTGTCACGTACCGACACAAGAGGAAGAAAGATAATGAATCTTGAAAGATGATAATATACTCAACATAATGAACTTAATTCCCAAAATGAGTATGGTATTGAGGCTTGAGCCCTCATGAATGAACTTGATGTTACTTGTTGTTGCTACATGTTGAGTTTATAGTTGATTTATGATATTAACTGATATATACTATTTTCTATTTTGAGTTGGCCGATGATATCTACTCAGTACCCGTGTTTTGTACTGACTTCTACTTGTTTGTTTCTTTCTTTGTTATTTGTGGAGTGCAGCAAACGCGCCGTCGTCTTCAACTCAACAGTGAATCTAGCCAGTCTTCGTCACATCGGAAATTCAGGGTGAGCTAATGCGTCTAGCTTGGACTGGATCTTCTTCTTCAAGTCTTGATGCCTTGAACTTCTGGCATGGACTAGCTTTTATTTGTTTTAGCTTCTTAGACATTTTTAGTTTAGTAATTTGATCATAGATGTTCTTGTGGTGATGACTTCCAGATTTTGGGGAATAATAGATGTTGAATTTTAGTAGTTATTGAATTGTTTTTTATTAATGAGTTAAGTCTTCCGCAGTATTTTCTGTTGTTATACGTTGAAATGTTAAGGTTAGATTGGTTGGTTCGCTCACATAGGAGGGTAAATGTGGGTGCCAGTCGCGGCTCTGTTTTGGGTCGTGACATTTTCTATTCGTTATCTTTATAGTTTTTTCATTAGTAATCATTTGTCACAATTATAATAGATGATAACAAACGTTCGCCTGAAAAATCAATTAATTTTTTTATCATCGAATAAATAGATGTTTGCCGGAATATTGAAAATGTAGATCTACGTAAAAAAAAAATTGAAGAAGAAGAAGAAGAATAGGAGAGGGTGAGAGAAAGAGAGGAGGATGGGGTGGGGTGTGCACCTATGTAAAAAAGAATGATGGAGATGGTCAATGTGAATAGTACAGGGTGTGTAATTTTGGGTTGGGGAAGAAGAGTACATTTTCAAAAAAAATTATATATTTTTATCCCTTTGCATTAGTTTAGTTTAAGTATATAAGTTTAGAAAAAGTATATTAATTTCAATAGCATTACGCGTTTAAAGAGAGTGTAACACACGTTATTTGACATGTCAGTATTTTGTGTCTAGTAAAATTTACTTTTGAACAAATAAAATAGTTAATAGGCACAAAGATAAGTTGAAATGTTCAAATGAAATATGCAGATAACTTTAAGATAGGGGCCTAGCTACCTTTCTTGGACACCCTTCATCAGAAAATTACACCACATTTATAAGAAAAATAATAATTTAAATGGTCAAATAACACATTATTGACACTTTTGGAAAACAATAAAATTTGTCTAGCTTAGTGGTTTCAGTCGTTCAACTCTTACTAAAAGTTCTTTGCAACTTGCAGTGCGCGGGTTCGATTAATAGAACTCGTTTGATTCGATTCTTTATTTTTCATTTCTCGTTGTTAGTCATTAGAGGTTTGTGAAATCTTGAAGTATAAAAGTGATTTCACTCTAAATTGAAATATCTCTCTTTTTATTTGTTTGTTCACTTCCAGTATACTCATTCTTTAAATTATTTGTACGAGTTATGAGATTTTTGAACACCCTTCATAAAATTTCTGGCTACACTACTGCTTTAAGGGGCTGCATATAATTTAAGCCTAAATTATATACATTCTAGCTAATTGTTTTTCAAAATAAATCTAGATTTTGAAAACAAGTCATTAATGTTATGTATGGTAAATAAATGATGCATCTAGTTAATTACTTTTTTACAAAAATCTAGATTTTGAAACTAAGTCATTTATGTCATGTATGGTAAGTAAGAGTCTGTTTGGAGTGACTTGAAAATAAAATAGTTTTTAAGTCAAAAATAAAAAATCAAATTAAAATACCTTTTAAATCAAAAAAATAAAAAGTAGAAGGAGATCTAATTATGGTTGTTGACTTATTTTAAGACATTTTTTACTTATTTTTAAGTTACTTTTGAGCTTGTCAAATACTTTCCAACTTATTTGAATTCATTTATTTTTATTTATTTTAAATTATTTTATAGATTTGTCAAATATTTTAAAAAGTCAAAAACATACTTTATAAATAAATTTGACAAACTTTTAAGTCAATTCAAACACCCTCTAAATGATGCATCTAGATTACTTTCTAAAACAAATCTAAAAAAATTCACACTATAAAAGCCCCTCTCTCCTTGCTCTACCAAACCACACAACTCTAGAAAATTCTCTTAAAACATTTGAGTCCATCAAGCTTCGATAATGCCTAGGTTCTTGAGCTGTATCATTTGTTTCTTTATCATTCTTTTAGGTTTGTCTCCTTTTTCTTAGTGAAAAAAAATCTTTTTTATATACTTATTATTTTGTTTGTGACATAGAAAAATAGTCAAAAATTTAGAAGTCATTAAAAATAACATTTTTAAAAGGCAGAATGGTCTGATAAACCATTGTACTTGTATGTGTTTGTATTGTGAACCCTTCTACTTATCCTTTTGTTATCCAAACCCCTAACTCGATAAGAAAATGATTGTTAAACCCCTCTAACCATGTGTGTACCTCACTCTGTCAAATTCATGTCATCACATTAATACCACGTCATAATTATGTATTAACTATTTTAAAATAAAATATTAATTTATTCCAAAATAGTGAAACCACCATCTTCTCAAAGCTGCCACCATCAACCTTCCTCATAACCACCCAAACTCCATTTCCGGCCAGCTTCAACCAGCAATACAAAACCCCATTGTTTCGACCTACATGGATCCACCAGCGACCTCGAGGTTCACCAACGAGCAACAGTGCACCAACCCACGTTGCTCTTTCATTTTCTCCATTTCTAGCGAATTCTTGAGCTCCAAATCACCGGAAACCAACCACAAGGTCACCAAGGACCCATTTCTCAACCATTTTCAGCTAAAATAACCACCAAAAAATGGATTTCAACTTGACCCAAAACCCCATTCATGTTTTTCCTTTTTTTTTCCCGATGAACAACCGCATAACCCAACATCTGCAGACTCGATCCAGCCGTGAAATGGCAAAAATCCGCCGGAGAAGCAGCCACGTCCACCATTCCTCTTGCCGGTGAGACCGTAAACACTTCCCCTCACACGTCTTTGTCTCCTTGCCGCCTCCGTCCGTCGTATAGATCGTCTAAAGAAAATGAAAGAAAAAAATGGTTGAGCAGGGATGGTTATGCCTGAAAAAGTAGGTGGATGTGGTGAAAAAAAAGGGGCTTTTGAGTTTTTTTTTTAATTAATTATTGTATTCTTTAATAATTTGTAATTTTAAATATGGTGCTCAGTTGCTTTTACACGCGTGTATTCACTCTCTCTAGCCAACTCAGACATCCAAATGCCACATAAGCATGGTCAAATGTCAGAAGGGTTTATTAAATTGTGTTTTATTGAGTTGAGGAGTATAGATGACAAAAGGACAAATAGAAGGGTTCACAATACAAACGCATACAAGTATAAGAGTCCACCAGATCATTCCGCCTTTTAAAAAAAGTTTCATGACTGTGTCATGAATTTCAAATTTTAAAAAAATGAACTTCACCATTGTTATCTGAACGAAATCAAATTTTAATAAAATTTCACCCTTCACTATCACAAATTTCAAAAATTATGACATTATATATACAGATTTCCTTTTTCATAACATTATCATGGTGTATTTATATCACTCTTGATACGTAGCCCATAATTTTTACTATTTTTTATGTAGTTGCAATGATAAATACACAAGTGAAAGTCGAACAAATATGTTCTAAGACATTAGACACCACAGTTTGCATCATACCTAAGTGTCGAAGTAAATGCTTACAAAAACATAATGGAATTAGTGGAGTTTGTGTTGGTGACGATGTGCCATTAAGATGCAATTGTATTTACCGTTGCTAGCTTCAATATTTTAAACTCTACCATTTATGAAAAAAATGAGTTATCAATAAAATATTAACCATTTTCCTTAAGTATTGTTTCATTCATTCTTAGCTCATTTAACTTTCTTTTAAGTATATATACATATGCATATTTATTATTGTTTTGTCTTGTTTATTATTTCGTTAATTTTAGCGCGATTCAAAAATACATTTTATATATTAAAGACAATCATATTGATTAACCATCGATATGATTATTTCATCAATATAATTGAGTTGATAGCCATATGAATTTCGATTAACCATAGATATAATTATTTCGACTGAACATAACTCAAATTAAAAAGAAAAATCAGAAATGAATATCTTTTAAATTGTTATAAACGACATAAATTTCATATCAATCACAAGTATACTTAAATAACGTAATATATGAACTCTCTCTCTCTTTTTTTTTTTTTTTGATAAACTCATAAAATAATAAATCATTTATTGAAGAAAAACAAATTAATCATATAAATTTTCGACTAAAAATTTAACCAACCATTACAATTAAAAAATTTCATATTTACTTAGCTCATAAAAATAATCCAAGCAGATTCGCTCCAACTAATTGAACTTTTAGATAAAATTATCATACATATGTTCTCTTTATTTAAAAAAATTCTGGTGGAAACTCTCGATTATTGTAGACTAATTAAAAAGTACTAGAAGACTATCTTTTAAAAGAAATAAATAAATAAAAATTTAGGTGTTCTAGATCCTTCTCAGCAATTCGAGTCTTTTGGAACCCTCTAGAACCCTTTTTTTCCTTTTATTTTTCTCTCACTGCGTTCCATTGGTCCATCACGTATTCCCGCAACACAGAATCAAGTCCTCTCTCACGTGCTCATATCGCCGCCGCCGTACTCCACCGCAGCGCCGCCGTAGAATGGCTCGTCTTGGAGAAGGAGACAAACGATGGATCGTGGAAGATCGACCCGACGGAACCAACGTTCACAATTGGCACTGGGCGGAAACTGACTGCCTCCATTGGTCACGAAACTTCCTCACTAACCTTTTAGCCAACAAAACCCTAGTTGACGGCGAAGGTAACCTCAAAATCCGGACGAAAAAGATCGAAAAGCTTGAAGGAGAAGCTTATGTGAATATCCGAAAGGGGAAGATTATTCCGGGTTACGAATTGAATTTGGTTGTCTCCTGGGAAGGGGAAGTGAAGGAAGCTGATGGTAGTAGTGTGATGAAAATTGAAGGAAATGTTGAATTTCCTTATATTGCTGATGAGAATGCTGATGAAGATCCGGAAGTTAAGGTTTCGGTTAAGGATGAAGGACCTATTGGGAAGAGATTGAAGGATGCGTTTGTTGTAAAAGGAAAGCCCTTTGTTTTGGAGCAAGTTAGGACGTATGTTAATGCTATGGCGAAAGGTGGTCCTGCAAAGGAAGAAGGTGAGGTGAAAAAAGTAGTTAAGAGGCCTGGCGGCGCTGGGAATGTTGCCCTTCCTCCAACGACAGCTGTGGATGAGAAGGCAAAGGTTGTTGTGGCTGAGAAGGAGAAGAAGAAGGAAGGGTTTAAGACAATCACGATGACGGAGAAGTTTAACTGTAGGGCAAAGGATTTGTTTGAGATATTGATGGATGAGAATAGGTGGAAGGGTTTTACTCAGAGTAATGCAAGGATAAGCAAAGAGGTGGGAGGAGAGTTTAGCATATTTGATGGTTCAGTGACTGGAACTAATGTGGAGTTGCAAGAAGGGAAGTTGATTGTGCAGAAATGGCGATTTGGTAACTGGCCTGATGGTATACATTCCACGGTATGATTTCCTGAACTTTGCTTCTGTGTTTGTGTTTCTTTGTTTGTCAAGAGTCTTCTTTTAATGTTAAATTAAATAAGGCAAACTACTCAGTATCTGAACAGAGTGACACTGTTTAAAGAATGGTATATCCGACCTCAACTAATTGGATTCGAAGTAGCTGATTGATTGCTGTATGATCTTTTATGGGTTTGTAGTGTGTAGGATGAGTTATGTTCTGGCTAACTTAAGTAGTATTTGTATGTTTTAGTTTGAATATTTCATATGAATAGGCGAAAGATATAAACTTGCGTCTTTTGTTTTTAATGTTAATAAGGCAAAATGTTTTTGTATTGGAATGGAAGATTGGAGTGGAAAGGAAGTTGGAGAATGGCATAGCTGACCTCAACTAATTTGGATTTGAGTTAGCTGCTTGATTGATATATGATCTAGTGTGCAGAATTAGTTGTGTTCTTGTTAACTTTACTAGTATTTGTATTTGTATATTTAAGTTTCATATGAATAGGCAAAAGTTAGAAGATTGAGTCTTCTTTTTAATGTTTATTTAGGCAAAATATTAAAGTATTGGAATGAAATATATATGGTTAGAGTGGAAAGGAAGCTGAAGAATTGTATAGCTGACCTAAACTAATTTGGATTTGAGTTTGATTGATATATGGATTTTCTATGGGTGTATAGTGTGGATAATGAGTTATATTCTAAGTGACTTTACTAGTATTTGTATGTTTAAGTTTAAATATTTTCATCTGAATATGCTAAAGATATAGGCTGGAGTCTTTGGGATGAAAAGTATCTGATTAGAGTGGAAAGTAATATGAAGAATGGTTTAGCTGACCTCAATTAATTTGAATTTGAGTTAGCTGATTGATTGATATGTAATCTTTGTATTCTAGATAACTTTACTAGTATCTGTATGTTTAATTCAAATATTTTATCTGAATAGACAAAAGATTTGTTCTGAGTCTTCTTTTTAATGTCAATAAGATAGAATATTTCGTATTGGAATTAAAAATATCTTATTAGAGTGGAACGGAAGCTAGTTTGGAGGGACTACATTCTTTCTTCTTAGATGATAATGGAATAGGTGGAAGATATGTTATGTCCATTCAAGTGTACAGTTCTCTGTTACTTTAACTTCTTACTTGAATTAGAAGCAAGATATGGCCATGTGTATTGAAGTCAACCCCTAGTTCTAAATAGGTCCAAATTGATACATGGTTTCGGGCTTTAGGCGTTGTTCGTCAACAAATTTTGGTGTAACAATGGTGTTTATGAATTATTCCACCAGGACTTTGGTCTAGTGGTAAGGGCGTTGCTTGTGAATGGCTGGTAGTTAAGTGGAGAAGGTAGAAGGGCAGATCTATCATGATATTCTCTCCAAAAAGATATTCCCGTCTGTCAACCGATGCTACTTCTGCCACAAGCACACAGGAAGTGTCAACCACTTGCTTCTGCACTGCCCAGTTGTCTTTGACCTTTGGAATATCTTTTGCTTTTTTTTTTTGGGGGGGGGGGGGGTCTTTCTTGGATCATGCATTTCTCTGTTAAGGATGCTTTTGAAAGTTAGAGTTCACAGAAAGTTGACAAAGCCATCAAGAGTATCTCCATGATGATCCCTGGTGCTATTTGGTGTTTATGGGCAGAGAGGAACAAACAATGTTTTGATGAAATTTCAACTTCAGAAATCTTTTGCGAGAAAGATGTCTAGTTAGCCTTTTTAGCTGGTCCAAATTGACCACTCTAAATAATTTAGAACTCTTATTGGATATTTTTAGCTCTATAGTGTAGGAAGAAGCTACACAAATATATCCTTGTTAAGCTTGCATCTTCTTGATGCCTTCAAATGAATCTACTTTATCCAACAAAAAAAATTAGAATGGCAGACCTATCATTCACTTAGTTTGAAACCATGCTCACTGGCTTTAGGGATTTCTCTGTCCTTAAAAAAATCATGTTTGAATTGATTTAGTGAATTAAAAACTCTCTTTATCCCCGCTTGTCAGTGCCATTCATTGTACAGTGTGGCCAATATGATTAAATAGATAGAACTGTGACTACGTGCTGGCGACGTGGTGTGTTGCGAGCCTTAGGGTTATAAATAAATGGGTCTGATGGAATGGTGGTCTTTACTGATACATCTCTGGTGATAATGAAACGTTGCAGGTCCGAATTACTTTTGAGGAGCCTCAATCTGGAGTTACAGTTATAAATTTGACACATACAGATGTTCCAGAGGAAGACAGGTGTGTTGTTGTTTATCAGATTACTTGTCGTTTGCTTATATACAGTTATACGTATTTCGGCTTCTCATTTTTGCTACTGATCGTACAGATACGGTAATGCAACTGTTGTGGAGAATACGGAGAGAGGATGGAGGGACCTTATCTTCAACAGGGTGCGGGCTGTTTTTGGTTTTGGAATGTAAACTCTACACAAGTGTGGAATTTACAAGCGATGCTTCCCTTCATTATTGACTGCACACTGTATGAGTCCGTTCAACTGAGTTTTTACCGAGTCGATTATCAGTTTTTTCGAGCTTAATAACTCAATTTGATGGTGAACTTTTAGAATGTCTCGATGGAGCTTGTTCAACTTGTTGTCTTCAATGAAAACTTATTCATCTTTGTTGGATATGATAGTCGCGTCCAGTTTTTCGTTTCATAATTGCTTATTTGGTGTGGTGTTATGGTACTTATTTCATTATTTTGTGTGTATGCGTCATTTTGATATCTATGCATACTGGTCGCAATCCATTTTAGCTTCATCTATTTTCAATCCGTTCAAATTTGATTCAACTCTCTCATTTGCCACCACCTACATCAGCTAATATATACTCTATTTGTTTCAACGTAGTTTTAAGTTCCAACATCACCAATTCACCATATTTGATAATGCAAAAGGATTCTTTGTATCAACTGTACATGTTGAAATTCCCTTTGAATATACAAATTGATGTCGAACTTTTGACATAGCAAGAGAAATAATTTGTATATTTGGACTAGTAATAACTATACAAAGTTTTTGATCATTTCTCTCACTTCTTCAATTACAAGCCACGCCTTGTGCCCTCCAATCACCTCAGCTTTCATTTCTCCATCTTTCCACAACTGCAACAACAATTACGCCTCAGACTCAAACAAGTTAAGTTTGACTACACGAATTCCCTCTTTTGTTATTTATGCTCATTTCATATCATCATCAAATTAAATAAAATGAAAGGTCATAAAAGATCTTGTTGGAGAATCCATAATGCTCACCTGAATTGTTGGCATTTTCTGGAGATCAAAACAAGAATCAAGTTAGCTAGCTAACACAGGATCATGAACATCAATAGACAGCTAAAAAGATTACTTAAAGTCGTCCCCAAAATAGTACTTACTGAAATGTTTCCTCTCTTCACTAAAGTTTGTGGCACTTTATTGACATCCACATAGTAGAATTTGACTCTAAAAACAAGAGGGAAAAGGACATAAAAATCCAGTTTCTTGTCAAACTACAGCCAAATTAATAACATGGCAAAATAGTTCATGATTTCCAAAGGCATTGTATTGTCTTTGAGATCAGACGTGAAAAAGGGGCTTACTTGGTATCAAACTCAGCAGCAAGTTTCTCCAATTTAGGCTTCAAATATATGCATTTCCGGCACCAAGCTGCCATCCTATCAATCATATGCTACAAACAAATCAATCTAACGACAACTCTATGAATTTGATTCTGTCTCTAACAATAAAGAAAATACAAGATCTCATCTCTAGGCTCAAACGCGAGATTTTCGGTTAAAAGAAGGACCTTTACTATCAAAAAGACTTCATCTCAAGAACTCAATTTCAAAACATATCATTAAAGGAAGGACCTTTACTATCTAAAAGACACCATCTTAAAGTTCAAACGTAAGACCTATAGTTAAAAGCAGGACCACCTTTACTATCAAAAAAAGTCTCTCGTCTTAGACTAAAACTCGAGATCTACGGTTAAAGACATAACCTTTACCATTCAATCACATTAGACCAAAATTCGATACCTATGATTAAAGACTTAACCTTTACTATTCAACCATATTAGACCAAAACTCGAAACCTATGATCAAAGACGGAATCATTCAACCACATTAGACCAAAAATTCGAGACCGGTAATTAAAGACGGAACCTTTACCATTCACCCCATTAGAACAAAACTCGAAACCTATAATCAAAGACATAACCTTTACCATTCAACCACATTAGACCAAAACTCGAAACCTATAATTAAAGATAAAATCTTTACCATTCAACCACATTAGACCAAAACTCAAGACCTATAATTAAAAACAGAATCTTTACCATTCAACCACTTAGACCAAAACTCAAGACCTATAATTAAAGACAGAATCTTTACCATTCAACCACATTAGACCAAAACTCGAGACCTATAATTAAAGACAGAATCTTTACCATTAAACCACATTAGACCAAAACTCGAGACCTATAATTAAAGACAGAATCTTTATCATTCAACCACATTAGACCAAAACTCGAGGCCTATAATTAAAGACAGAATCTTTACCATTCAACCGCTAGATTAAAACTCGAGCCTATGATTAAAGACAGAAACTTTACCATTCAATCACATTCATTCTTGTATCACAGAGAAGGTAAAGATAAGAATTTTTACCAATCAATGATGATAGGTTGTGAAAGCTCTTTAGCAGAGTCTAAAATCTGATCAAGTTGTTCACTACTCTCAATTGGCTGCATCTCAACAGCAGCTGGTCTTGACAAATCTGGCCAAGAGGCATGAATTCTAAACTCCCTTTTTATTTTCTTCTTCCAATCACCTCTTCTTTTATCAACAAAACAAAATCCATATGATTTTACAATATTAACATTCCCTCCACTGTTCAAAAACAGATGCTGATTCTCTCTATTGTAGATTTCTCTGTACAAAATTTGGGAATTTGGTGCTAAAATTGACATTTTTTAGAAGTTTTTGGTACTTGAAAAGAGGTGACTGTATAAAAAAGGATTAGATATTTGGGTGTGTGAGGTTTTTTTCCTCATTTTTTTTTAATTTACAAGTAGATATTTTGTCAAAGGTACAAACTTGTTGCATTCTTGATTTTATTGCTTGAAGGTAAAGCTTATCCACTTATCCTTGTAGTGTATTGGAATTTTGTTAAAAGGAAGAAAAAGACCATTTGGTCCCCACCTTGTAGTAGAGTAGCTTTTCCTTTGACCTTTTTTCCATGTGGAAACTATATAATACGGTGGGAAATATACAGGCTAGGTTGAATTTGAGTGAACTAATATTAATGATATAATTAATGAGAGAATCAGTAACTCGGCTAAAAGTTACTTAAACTGAAATGAGTTGTATCAAAATGCGCTAACCAGTAGATCATAATCTAATTCGAGTTTTGATCTATTTATTTTCTTGTAATTTGCTTAAGTAACCAATAGTTCTTTTTCTTCTAAATGTGATTGCATATCGAATATCGTATATAAAACAGAAAGATATTCGTCCTTCGTAGGCTTGATACGCCTTACTCCACAAGAAATTACATCTGATAATCTTGAAAACTGATGGTCCTAAGCTTTCGATATCCATTTGCATCAAGTTCAAAAGGAAAAACTTGTTGACCTCAAAGCTTTGTTCATTAAGCAAGTGAATCGGGGACAAAATTTTAATATTGTCGATCTTCAAGGTTATTCTTGTAAGAGAAAATTATGCGGCTAAGCAAATTTATACTATTTAATTACTCATCATAGCTATAGTTTGCTATAATCACCACTCGAGACAAACATTATGTATTAATTATATTGGCTGACTTCGAGTTTGTATAATTAGTCATGTTTGTATATGTATAATTCGCCAGGATATACAAATAAATATGTATAATATACAATTTTTAACCTATATACATATACAATTTACCTCTCTCCCACTCTCTGTCCTCACTCGCTCGCCTCTCTCCTCCCTCTCTCAATCTCGCTCGTCTCTCTCCTCCCTCTCCCAATGTCGCTTGCCATTTATACAAATGTATATGTATAATAACCAATTATATACCTATTCAATTCACCTCTCTCCCACTCTCTGTCCTCTCTCGCTCGCCTCTCTCCTTCCTCTCTCAATCTCCCTCGCCTCTCTCCTCCCTCTCCCAATCTCGCTTGCCATTTGTACAAATGTATATGTATAATATACAGTTATATACAATTATATACCTATACAATTCACCTCTCTCCCACTCTATGCCCTCTCTCTCTCGATCTCGCTCGCCTCTCTCCTCCCACTCCCAATCTCTCTTTCCATATATACAAATATATATGCATAATATACAATTATCTAACAAATATACATATACGATTCACTTTTCTCCCACTCTTTTCCCCCTCTCTCTCGACTCTCTTCTCTCTCCCAATCTCGCTCGCCTCTTTCCTCTCTCTCCCAGTCTCGCTCGCCTTTCTCCTCCATATAACATGTAGTTACAAATTGTAATTTTCAAACTATAGCTATAGAGAGTAATTAATTATTTTTAAGTGGCTACATGTGAAAGTTTCCTTTCTTGTAAATCATCCTTTCACTTGAATCCCATGTAATTCTTATTGGGCCTAATAATTTAAAAGCCCATCAGCATATTTGAGTTTTGGGCAACCCAACATAAAGCCTATCAAAATAAGGAAGCACACTAGATCTTTTAGTTTACGGAAAAAGACCTAAAATATCTTCGAAGTATTGAAAATAGTACACAATTACTCTCCATCCACCTATTGGCCCCCAAATACCCTTCACATCCACCTTTGAGTCCAAATTTACCTCTTCATTAACAGACCAAAATTAAAAATAATTGAATAATAATTTTTAATGACGTGACACTCAATCATTGGTTGTAATTTAATTATTTAAAATAATTTTAAACCCACCCATTTTAACTAAACCCACCTATTAATTAAATGGTTGAGTTCAGGATGTTGCTTTAAACTTTATCTCAAAGTAAAACTTTTCCAGCGCGACGGTAAATTAATTAAACCTCAAAAAGCAAATATAATCGGAAAAAAAAGTAATAGTAGGGTATAGAGGAATCATATGGCAATTGATTAAAAGTCCATGTTGTTCTATTCAATTTTCATATTACAAAAAGTGTGTGACAGAAATTAAAATTATCTCAGCATTTCGTCTTCTTTCGATTGAAGTCACCTAATTTTATTTTATTTTCATTAAATGAAAATTTTGAATAAAATTAGCTAGTGTTTTATTACAAATTTATTAAAATTGAAAATATTACACTTTAAGTTGTGTTGAAAAATAATTACCTTTTTTTAACTTGGAAACTAAATTTGAATATATATCCTACTTGATTTAGATCAATATAGAGAGTTTTTTTTAAAGATGAACTTTTATCATTTGACTAAATCCTATGAACAAGTAATAATCAATATTTTCTCAAAATAAAATAAAATCTACTTTTAATATTCATGACGAAACTTGAGCTTAATCTTCGATGAAATATTTAGTCGGTGGACAAAAAGTGGTTGGCAAATAGGAAGTCAAGACTTAAATGAAATTATAGCCCTATTTTCCATTGGTCATTAATTTCCTCAATTATAAGAGGCTAATATTATTCAAACGTCTCTCTCTTCGTTCTTTTATTTTTTTAAATAATACTCTCCGTCCGAAATTATTTGTCATATTACGCTTATCAAAAGTCAATTTGATTAATTTCCAAAGGTAAATTAGATCACATTAATGCGATATTTCAAACAAAAAAATAGATATTTTAAAACTATATGAAAAGTACTATAAGTTAAATTTTTTTGCAATTAATATGATGAAAAAATGCATCTTAAAATGTTAGTCAAAGTTTTTATAGTTTGACTCTAAAAATAGAAACCATGACAAACAATACTGACAGAGAGAGTAATAATTAAAATTTCATATTAAAATAATTCAATTAGACGATTTATGAAAAACAAAAGAAATTCATATTTCTTTTCCTTTTTTTGTGAATGAATAAAAAATCTTTGAACTCTACTATCAAACACTATAAATATGAGATGCTTGCACTCTCCTATATATGGTGGATATTAGAAAGAAAATTCAGAATTTGAAATTTATACATTTGTTTATGTTATATATTTTGAGTTGATATATATATATATATATATATATATATATATATATATATATATATATATATATATATATATTATTAAATTGTAAATTTTGATACTTAGCATATTATATGACCTCTCAAAATTTTGAAGTCATACATGTTATTTTAGTAACAGAATTAAGTCGACAACATATGAGTAATTGATTTTTCCTAGTATGGCCCTCCAGACATAATGTTTGATATACCGACAATCATTCTATACTATCGTAAAAGATCGTGATAAAATAATAAATATTTCGTTTACAAATTATTACAAAATCTAACAAATTTTCGAAGTAACACCTTTTAACCTTGTACTAGTGAAAAAGTAAAAAGACAAACATTCTAATTAAAGTACTTGTTGTTTCTACCCAAAAAGAAAATAAAAATAAAATAAAAGTACTTCATGATACACGTGGCAACATCTGCTTCGTTTGTTATTTATCTCCTAAATTCTCTCTGACAATACCAAGGCAGTGGCATTCCTGCTAATAAACTCAAAACAAGTGTTATTTTCAAATCCGAAGTGTCAATTAAACATTGACAAAGTTGAAAAAAGGTGAACTAAGATTTGACCTTTTGAGTCCACTAACGACGACGTATGCTAGATTAAATATTTCCTATTAAAGAGTTAATTACGAGTATTATTTGAAGTAACTTGTTTACTTTAAATTTAATTAAAGTAGCTTTGTTTATTTAATCCATATTTAGTAGTATTGATTCATTGTTGTTTAGTAATCATTGTGTACAAAGTTGGTTGAAGTTAGAAGCTAAAATGAGTGCGTTCTAAAGTTGATTAAACTGTATTCAGACATATATTATAGTTAAATATATTTTTTTAAAACAATTTATTAATATTTTTAAATAAATATAATTATTTCATCAATATTTCTGATCTTAAATATACTCATCTTAGTCTATCAATTAACTTTTAAAGTTCACTTGGACCCAAATTCCATTTTCAATTTATGATATAAAATCATAATTTATCTTAATATTTTATTTACCCACTCTTTGAACCTTATATCATATTGCTTTCTTTTATTTCAAGTTAATTGAATTGTTAAGGTATTTTTCATTTTTTAATTTTCAAGATTATTTTTAGAATATTTTTTCAATTTTACCCTTTATTAATTAGCATTAGAATCAGTTGTTAATTAATTTTCAATTATTTTTATTTATAAATTTGATAATAATTAATAATAGTAAAAATGAAAAGTTATATTTCATCTATGTGTCAATCTTCTTTTTTAAATGGTGCGAAACATTTTAATAATTTAATTAATTTGAAACAAAGTCCATATTATTTATGCACTAGTTATTGCATAGACTTTTAATAAAAAACATGATCTTAAACAATTCTTGTCTCATTTTCCAACTTTTAATTTACTTGTAAATCACATAAGAAATATAAACTATGGTAAATTTCTCATTTTGCTCCGGGATATTAGCACCGTTTATGATATTACTTTCGAAAAACAAATTTTTACATATTACTCATTCACTGGAAAACACTATTTTCCATATTCTCCATTTGAACTAAGATGTGTTAAGTATTATCCCCAACGTTCATGTACAATCAAACTCTTCATGAGATTTATAGTTACATTATTTATAATTTTTAAAAAAAAGTTCAATTCCATCTTTAATCTCCCTTATGAACTACCAAGAAAGTGTATAAAGTATTTTTTTTTTCTCACAACACATACTCTCTCTCTTAGAAGCACACATTGAGACTTGAGAGTCCACATTCCACACAACACGCTTTAATACATACTTACCAACTTTCATCTTCCTCTTTCTCTCTCATTGCCATTTACTGCCTTTTTTTTCTCACTTCTCAAGGCTTTTCATTCTTCTCTCTTCTTGTTTTCCACATCTCAACTTATATCAATACATAGTGTTCCTCACTAAAAACTCTGTTGTTTTTTTTCTTTTAAAAAAAAACACCCCATTAAGCAGATATGGCTGATACAGCAAAATATACCCCAATTAATGGTGGAAAAACTCTGATTACAGACCTGAAAACTCACTTTTCTTTTCTTAAAACCAAAAGAAGTGTTACTTGTGCATATGGGTTCATGTTTGTTTTCATTCTTGTTACTTTTTTCTTGGCTTTTAGTCCTTCACCAAACTCTTCTTCTCCATGGTTCTCTAATATCTTCTCTTTAAGCAGCAGTAGTACTAGTTCTAGTAGTGGAAGTACTTTTTCTGATGAATCATCTAGATCTCACTTCTCTTCAGTTTATTCCTACTTTTTCCCCAATTCCTCACAGCAACTTCAAAATTTTGCCAGCCCCAGATCCCAAAACTCCAATTCTGAGCCTTTAAACAATGATTCACATGATAAAGTTGAAGTGTTGGAAACCCCCTTGAAGCCTTCTGTGAATGTGACAGCAGTAGCACCAGTATCTTCATCTGGGTTGAATCAAGAATCATCAAATGTGAAAGATCAGTTTAAAAGTAAGGGTTTTGATGATAAAAATGGAGTCTTGGAGAACCCCTTGAAGCCATCTGTGAATGTGTCAGCAGTAGGATCAATATCTCCATCTGGGTTGAATCAAGAATCATCTAGTTTGAAGAATCAGTCAAAAAGTAAGGATTTTGATGATAAAAATGGAGTCTTGAAAAGCCCCTCAAAGCCTACTGTGAATGTGTCAGCAGTAGCACCAAAATCCTCTTCTGGGTTGAATCAAGAATCATCAAGTGTAAAGAATCAGCCTAAAAGTAAAGATTTTGATGATAAAGTTGGAAACTTGAAGGCAAATCAGAGCAAAAATCCATTGGAGAAGTCACCAGCAAGTGTGAATCAGACAGCAAAATCTGTTAGTGAGAGTAAAGAGAAGGAAATTGCAGAAAAGGGAGTGAAGGGTAATTTCACTTCCTCATCTGTGAAAAGCCAGAGTGATGGTACAAATCTAGATGTGTCTACAAAGAAGAAGAAGGATGAAGATTTGGTTAAGTCTTTGTTGAATTGTGATTTCTTTGATGGGAATTGGGTGAAAGATGAGTCTTATCCTTTGTATAAGCCTGGTTCTTGTTCTTTGATTGATGAACAATTTAACTGTTTTCTCAATGGTAGACCTGATAACAATCATATGAAGATGAAATGGAAGCCAAATGGTTGTACTCTTCCAAGGTAATATTTTGATATTTATGCTCAAGTTAATTCTAACCATAATTTTATCTGATCCATGAGCTTAAATGACCCCAAAACTTGTTCGTGACTGAGGTATAGTTGTTGTTGTTTGAACTCCGAATTGGCACGAGTTCGAGCTTTAAATGAGGCAATGATGATTCATATAGCCGATCTCAACTTGTTTGGACTGAGGCGTAGTAGTTGTTATGAACTCCAATTAGGCCGAGTTCAACTTGTTTGCGACTGAATATGTTGTTGTTGTTGATGAGTTCATATGCTTCTTGAGTTTTGAATCACTCAAGAAAATCCATTGCTTATGGAATATGACATTTTTCATTTTTGTTCATTATGTTTGAGATTTGATCTAGTTCTTTAATTAAACCATGATTACTTCATCTCAAAGTTGATCTTTTTCATTGATTACGTTGTAAATTAGTCTTATAATAGGCTATTTGTACTTGTTTTGCTTCTTTGAGATCAAATCAATATATGTATTCTTGAAGTTTCCTAACAATTGATTTTTGGAATTTGTTGACAGATTGAATGGAACTCATATGCTGGAATTATTGAGAGGAAAGCGATTGGTATTTGTCGGTGATTCGCTCAATAGAAACATGTGGGAATCCCTTGTTTGCATTCTTAGAAACTCTGTTAAAGATCAGAAAAAGGTTTATGAAGAATCTGGCAGACAACATTTTAGGACTGAGGCTTCATATTCATTTCTATTTGAGGTAAGATACCGTACCCGTGTTTTTGAAGAGTCCGAGCAACATAGCTACTATTAGACTTCGTATAATCGTTATATGTTCATAATGTAATGACATCATTAAATTTTTCGATAATTCAGGAGTATAATTTCAGAGTGGAGTTTTTTGTATCTCCATTCTTGGTTCAAGAATGGGAATATTCAGATAAAAAAGGAGTGAAGAAGGAAACACTTCGACTTGATTTAATTGGACAGTCTGCTGATAAATATAAAAATGCTGATATCTTAATCTTCAACACCGGCCACTGGTGGACACACGAGAAAACTTCATTGGGGTAAGATTTATTGTTTTTTGTTTATTCAATCAATATGTATAATCTATAGTTGTTTATGCTTAAAGAATGTAATTTTACATTAAACAATGCTGCATGTTTCAGGAAGGACTATTATCAAGAAGGAAGTCACGTGTACAACGAATTAGATGTTCTTGAGGCATTTCGAAAGGCTTTAACAACATGGGGAAGATGGGTTGATTCCCATGTAAATCCTAAGAAAACATTTGTTCTCTTCAGAGGTTATTCTGCGTCTCATTTTAGGTAAATCCCAGATTACATTTACTTGTCGATAACTCGAGTTCTCTTCTCTATAGTAGTGTTGTTATTCATCCGTCAATTTCACGCTTGGTTTGCACCTACGGTTACTGAACTTTATTCACTATAACAGTATGGTCACAAAACTATCTTTTGTTGCGTTAAAGTACGTGTTAAATTGCTCAAACAATGACTAGAAGGTTAAATATTCTTTTAATATTATTTCTACCATTTAATATTATTTTGAGCCAGAAATTTAACCTTTGGGCCATTTGTCTCATTTGAGCAATCCACACACCTAGTTCAGTTACTTTAATGTGACAAAAATTAGTTCTGTGATTCTACCGTTACCGCGGATAAAATTAAACTACTAGAAGAAAACTGTGAATTACATAGGGATAGGAAAACTAATTCTTAGGAAAATCCCTATGTAATTCATAGTTTTCTTGTAGTGTGCACGACCATTCATGAAATTAACTTGTTCATCCATAACCTATTAATTTATTGCCCTATGTTGTGCGTCCTCTACAAAATGTTGTTGTTGCACCTGTGTCAGATCCTTGAACAATGCACTACATTGGAGGCACTTGACAACATTTTTAACGAGTTCGAGCAACATAACTTTTGCCTATTAATATTATACTATATCATTACAACAACATAATACCTAGTGTAACAAGCGGGATTTGGTGAGGATAGGATGTACAGAAATCTTACCCCTACCTTTGTGAGATAGAGAAGTTGTTTCCAATTGTTTTGCTTAAACTATCTTATCCTTTTTTCACAGCGGCGGACAATGGAATTCAGGTGGAGCTTGTGACCATGAAACAAAACCAATCAAGAACACAACATATCTAACTCCATATCCATCAAAGATGAATGTATTAGAAAGAGTTCTAAAAGGGATGAAAACTCAAGTCTCATATCTCAACATCACAAGAATGACAGATTTTCGAAAAGATGGTCATCCATCAGTATATAGGAAACAAAAATTTACAACTGAAGAGAAGAAATCTCCATTGTTGTTTCAAGATTGTAGTCATTGGTGTCTCCCTGGTGTACCTGATGCTTGGAATGAGTTGCTATATGCCAAGATTTTAGTAAATCAACATCAAAAACAAGAAGACTACAACAAGTCGTAGAGGGTCGGGTCCATTATTCATCGAGTGTCACACTAGTAAGCCTCATTGACCCTCGTGAATTTCTCGATTATATATACAAGAATATCGGAGAGTATGTTTATAGACTATATACAACGAGAGTTGAGAAGCTACCCTCATTCTTTTCGTAAAGGGGAGCCTTGAAGCAACAATAATGTTGTCTTCATGTAATCTATACGTTACTGATTCGAGCTGTGGAATGAATGAATGATACTTATGTCAGGATAGACTACTTATATCACATCATGTAAATTATATTCTTACATTATTTACATTATTTATTTTGAATAATTTAATGAATCATACGATTAATTATGTTTGGGATCATGGTTTTGTATACTTTTTTTTTAATACCATTGTTTGTGACATAGCATTTTTCTTAATTTTTGTGCTTAATTAAGGGATTTAATTATATGTTCCATGTTACACATGACATCTCTGCTTGACAGTGAAAATTTGTTGTTTGATTAGAGAGCTTGTCATGTTGGACTGTTTAGGAAAAAGATAGTTAAACTATTTCTTAAATATTTTAATCCTGTTTATTTTTTTCTAGTTCACATGGGATGTTTTTTCTCTAAGATTTATACAAAAAATAAATAAATAATTACATTTAGTACAATTTAACCAGTTATTATAGTATTTTACTTTATATGAGCATCTTATTTTGCAAGGTTAACATATTAAATTCACTGGAAAAGTTAAGTCAACCAAATGTAATTTCTTACTCATGAAGACTTTTAATTAACTATTATTCCCTCCGTTTCTATTTAGTGTCATTAAAAATAAATGTCCGACATATTTGTCATTTCATAAAATCAACGCATAATTGATATTACTATTTTTCCTATTTTATTCTTGTGAGTTATTAGTCTTAAAAATATATATTTGACCAATATAGAAAAACTAAATAAATAATTCATGTCCATTGGTCAAACTAAATATCAAAGTAAATTAATTCATGTTAATAGATTGAAAATATGGCTTAAAAACATCAAAAAATGGGTAGAATAGTTAACTTATTTAGTCTGTTAATGCACGTAAGACCTAAGATAATAGACATATAAATAACAACAAATAAAGTGTGTGTTTTATTGGATTTAATTTTTCATTGAACGTCGTAAAATAATATGTAAAAACATAGATTTTTAGTGTTTCAAAACTATTTTGAGTACACCTTTTCAGGGAAGGAAAAAAAATGACATTATATATGGAACATATTTAAATAAATATGAGCAAATCCTACTACTTTTGAAAAAATAATCCTATTTTGGGTGATTTTTTTAAAGAAAATGTCTCATACAAATTAGTACTACAATATGTTTGGACTATATTTATGGTATATAGCTATTTATGGGTTGTCTTCAACTATTTTAGAAAAAGTGGACCAATTGTTCAATTTGAATTGATCACTTCATAGGGGGACCATTCAATTTAATGCAGTTAATCGTTCATGAATTTATCTTAAATCACGTGTAATTTTTGGACTAAAATTGTGGCGATTTTTGATATTATTATTGAGCGATCACCTAAATTGACAATATTCCGTGTAAAGCTCTTTACTTCCTTCTCTCGTTTTGATATGAGATTCACCTAAGTTATAATACGCATCTTTATTTGGAAGTTTATTAGCTTGTGTCTGTCCTTCGTTTTGAGTGTGGCATACACCCCTCTTAGGTACTTAGTATGATTGCTGAGTTTTTATCCCTTGATCGTACTAAGGGAGTATTAGACTCTGATATCATATTTATCACGAAAGCCAATCTCATGACACATATTATATTGTCTGTTTTGGCCAACATATTCTAAGAATTTGTTCCTCAAATTGCGCAATCATCGAACTTAAAAGAGGATGTATAGTATAAACTTGTACTTTACCTTATAAAAATATTCACTTTTCTCTTACATCTCAAAGATTCGCCTAAGATGTAAAATACTTCACTTTGGCCCCCAGGAATTGATACATTATGATTCTCAACGCATTTCATTGACCAATACAGCAAACCTCGATTCGTGACATGAAAGAACTAGATGTGTGGGAAGCTTCAGCCATCATGTAAGAATTTGAGATCAATCAAAGATCATGAAACAGACAAAAGATTAAAGGCATAGTATTCTGCAGTAATCTTAGTATTTAATAATGCAAGATAACAGAAAGCTTCTAAAAACAAAGAAAAAATGAATGTTGTTCACATCTTAAATTAAAAGCTTAACGTGAGCTGAGCTTAAATGAAACAGTCAAGATTCATATAACCGAACCCGACTTATTTGGACTGATGCATTGTCGTTGTATAGTCGAAAAAGCTCTTAAGCTCTATATTGTTGCTCGGACTCTCGGACTCTCCAAAATTGCTGCAGTATCTCTATCAGATCATCCAAGAATGCACTATTTTGAAGGATTCGATACACACGTGACGACATTTTTTAAGAGTCCAAGCAACATACACTATGGGATGCAGAACATCATAGAATTCAATTATTGAAGTATATAAAAAGGTGAGAGGTCCTACACTTGTGAAAGGTGATCCTTAAGATAGTAACATCCAAAAACATTATCAGTATCAACAATTCCCAAATATTGGGAAAAAGGAGTGTCAAGAGATGAGATGATTTCTGCATCTCCATGAGTACAATCTAGCACTGAGTGCAGCCACAATGATACAAGGCACACTATGCACCACCATTTTAATGCTCACAGAAATACCAAATCAAGTAAGTCACAAGAATAAATGTATGGATAAATCTCAATTTATTGAGGACATCAATAGCAGGTATACCAATAAAACTACCATTTGCATGGTTATTTACAGAGGTAAAAGACAAATTCTCATGATTATTTAAACAACTTTTTTTTCCTCTTTTCATATGTCTTGTAGCTGGAAAGCTTGGACCTGTCGGATAACGAAACTAATGGTAGAAGACTAAGCAGTAAACTGAAAAAGGTATCATGAAACTCAAGGAAAAGAGTACATTTCCTACCGATACACCTAAAGAAACTCAGAAGTATCAATGACATGGGTAATGGAGGGGGGAGGGGTGTGCTTTGGAGGCCGAACATGATAAGAAGGAAAGCAAATCAGTTTAACCTCCTCCTCCTAGGTGCACGTGAATCTCCACTATCCACATCCGAAATTCTGGAAGCATCGTTTCTTCTTCTGGAAGATGATGTAGAAAGGGACACCCTAGAATCTATTTCAGCAGCAGTATCCACTGTTTGACTCTCTGAGTGTATAACAGCAGCAATACTCGAAACAGAATCTCTATCTTCAACTGGTAGAGGCTGCTCCTGATTTCTCTCCACAGTATTACTACGGAAGTATGGCTCAACCAGCCTTCCACCAGAACCAAAGGCAGAAGCAAGATTGGCATAATTAGCAGCTCGATGTGAATTTGATCTGCGGAGTAAAAGAGAGGAAAGACGACGGGTTTCCCACACATCAGAGTTAGTTGGACTGGTCTGTGTCAAGTCAACCACGTCATCAGAAGGCAGAACAGGATTCTGTTCTCTGCGTCCCCTGGAAGTAAGAATACGGTTGAGCAGTGAGCTGCTTCGCTCAGGTAATTCATGAGAACCTTCAGAATTCTGCTGTTGTAGCTGAGACAAATCAAATCTACTGCCAAGACGTCGAATCATTTCTTCCATTGGAATGGTGAATGCTGTCCTTTGAATGGTCTGTCTCCAGCTCTCCACACGCCTTGCTTGAGGCCTATGAGGGATTTTCAGAGTTGAATCCTCTTCAGGCTCTCGCACATTAGTTCCACGTCCATAAATTGGGATTACATTCTTCATAGTCACTTCCCCTTTACAAACAGGGCATTCCTTTGCATCTGAATGGAGATGTAACCACCGATAAAGACATGGCCAACAAAACAAGTGACCACAACAAGTCACAACAGGTTCTTTCGACAAGTCTAGACATATATTGCAATCAAAGAAGCTTCCCCCCTCCTCACCAGTAACCTTTTCGCTGTCTTCTTTTTTCCCCAGAATCTCGTCATGTGAATACCCGTTATTGTTATCGCATGTATTTTCCACCTCCGAGGGTCTCTCCTCAGCAATAACATCATCTGTTTGTGATTCACTCCTACCAATGAACTCCATCGCAATACTTCTAGCTTCTGCAGGAACAGGAATGTTTCTCAAAGCTGACCGCCATCTGCTCCTCCTTTGCCTAACCACTTCCCTAAATCGATAACCATCTAACAAATCCTCTAAATTCATATCCTCAATGGGAAATGTTGCAGGAACAGACTCTGAATCATCAGTAGGACTTTCAACAGGTCCCAAATTCAGATCAAGATTCATCGTATTCGGTGTACTATCCCCCATGGCAATTCAACTTCAACCAACAACAAAAACAAATAACTACAACAAGCTCCAATTTCCAAGCTAAACGAGGTAAAAGACTCGAGCTTTCCCACTATACCAATTGAAAAAAGAAAACAAGATTCCCTTTCAAATCAATTCAAATGAAAACCCTCAACCTTCTACTACTATTCCACTCAATTCAAGCAGCTAAAATTTGAGCAGAAACCCTAACATTTCTCAGGTCAGAACAAAATCAATTAAACACCCCATATAATTTAACATAACCAACAACCCCAAAACCTAAACCAACAATTCCAAGAAAGGTGTAATCTTTTCTGGCTAAGTCACATTAATAACAAAAAAACCAACAATTAAACACAAGAAAATCGAAAAGGGTCACTAAGATTGTGAGCCTAGATGAGAATAAAGTTCTACAAACATCTGAAAACCCACAATTTAGAACCCCTTTATTCTAAAATTAAAATCAAATTAAAATTTAGGGTTTTTTGTTCAAGAAAGTAAAACAAAAAGATAGAGAGATAGAGAAAGAGACCTTGAGCAGCAAGATTGAATTTTGATGAAAGAAATGAGGTATAATTGCTATGAAATTAGCAAAAATTTCAGTTGATTTGCCATGTCTGAGTGAATTAGGGATCTGGTCCACTAGTATAGAGAAAAGAGAGATTTTGGTGTTCTAATTCGGGTTAAATTCCGACCCGAGAAAGTAGAGAGAGAGAACAGCTCAGATACAGACGAAGGTGAAAGGGGTGGGGGTGGGGTTATTGTCTAAGCACACGTAAGCAAATTTTTTGGTTATTTTCTTACATCCCAAAATTTGGTGTGTGTCCAAATTCATGCCATGTCATCATCCACGTAGGCAAGTGGGTCCCACTTGTCACCTTTTTTTTTTTGATTCTCAATCTAGTGTCTGATACTTGTGTTGGAGTTTGATCGGGTAACGTTCTCTATCAAAGTTTTTTTTTCTCCATATATAGGGTTTGAAGAAATTTTCAATTGTTACATCGTTGAATTTTCTAATTGCAAAAGATTAAGAAAATGGAATTCGACGTGTAAATAAGGTTTCACGGGTAATAGTAGAAGAGAAGTTCAACTTATATAAAGTATATTAGTGGTGTGAAATTTATCGACGAAAATTGTATTGGTTTGATTTGAAATAGATTGTGTTAAATGTATATTTTAAAGTTGTTTTTAGTATAATAACGATTATCAGAGTTGATAAATTTTGATAAGACGAATAAAATTGTATGAAGATAATAGACTAATAGTGTGCGCTCGACTTACTATCTTTGTCAGTTTATAAATTAATTTTATAACTATTTTTGTCGATCTATAGACCAACTTTATAACTATCTAAATCGATCTACAAATTAATTTTGTAACCATTTCTACCTTAAGATAAATACATAACAAAAAAATTATTGGCTTTAATAATGATAAATTGTCAGAATGATTTGAATTTTCAAACTCAGAAATCCTGAAACTGAAAATGTGTTTCTTGAATCTTAGTTTGAGGAAAATGTATATGTGGATAAAATTTCACATTGCTAATAGTGAAAAAGATAAAGACTTTCGGAAAAAATATGTATGCAATTTTAGCTTAAAATGAATAATATTATTACTATATTAAATGTATTTTAAAATTATTTTAACCCAACAATAAAATGGATAATTGTATATAATAGCAAACTAATAACCTAAAATAAATGGAGTAGCTACGGTTTGATTTAATTATGCTCCATAGCAAACGTTAGCCAAATCTCGCTCGTCACTCTCCCATTCTCGCTCGCCACTCTCCTTCTGCTCGCCTTTCTCGCTTTATACATAGAAGTGTATAAATTGTGTTTCTGTTTTGTATAAAGCGAGAGAAAAATTGTATATACACATACAAAAACATATATCTTCGTGCTATACACTTAATTATACAATTTACAGATATTTTACTTCAATCCAATTGTAGACAAATGCAAATTTTATAAAATATTGCAGCGATAAAGGCCGACGAATTATACAATTGCAGTGAAATTCAATTTTCCCTCGCTTTATAAAACAGAACTGTATAAATTGTGTTTCTGTTTTTGTATAAAGCGAGAGAAAAACATATATCTTCTTCTTATACATTTATAATTATGCAATATACATACATTTTACTTCGTTTCAATTGTATGCAAAGCAAATTTTATACAAATATGCAGCGAAATAGGCAGTGAATTATACAATTGTGTGTTATACAATTGCAGTGAAATAGGATAGCGAATTATACAATTGTAGCGAAATAGGCCAACGAATTATACAATTTAGGCCAGCGAATTATACAATTGTATATGTATAGCGAATTATACAGTTTCTATATTTGCTATGAAGCGCAATTATACAAACTTTTCTATAACATACAAAAATGAATTTTTTATTTGATATATCTGAAAGTTGCCTACAATAAAAACCTTCTTATTGTGGAAAAGTTTCTTAGGCCCACCATAACTTGGAAAACTCTAGATGCATGTGAAGCTGCTAAGCTCCCAAGTCCCAATTATTGGGCTCAAGTGGTAATTAGCGGCGGAGTCAGGATTTTCAATAAAAAAATTTAAAATTAGTAAAAATAAAAATATGAAGTAATCAGAGGGATTCGAAATCTACTATATATACATAAAAAATTATTTTAACCATGTATACATAATATAATGTTTCACCGAATGAGATTCAGATGAACTCCCTTAGTACAAAGTAGCTTTGCCCCTGCATGGTGTAGTTAAAATTATCGATTCAATCGAATTCAATATTTTCGATATAATGTATATGAGATTCTAATTAAATGCATGATTTCAAAAGAATGTATTCATCAACAAAATATAATTTATCTAGTTCAGGAAAGTATAATCAAAGAAAATATTATTTCGACTTTAAAAATGATGAAAGAAAAACGTAATTATTGATAGAATTTAACCTAACACACACAATATTTTCAATGCTATGTCTAAATACATATGTGAAAGATCACAAAAAAAATTAAAGATATATGGGATCTTGAAATTTATATAATTCTAAAATTGCATTGAGTTTAATTTAGTGATACATAATTTTGTTTAAGAAATACTAATTACTTTGACTCAAAACTGTACATCTGACTCCTCATACATATGTCAAATACATGAAGATATTAATTACTGACTCAATCAAATCCAAAATCACTAAAATTCTAATATATATAAGATTTCAAACACATTATTTCAAAAGTACAATAAATACATCAAATAGAAATCACACACAGCCACAACCCTCAAATAATTATTAATAATGTTACATAAGATGATTAATCTAAACAAATACTAAAACTTCTTTTAATTAACTCTCTTACAATCTAATCTAATTTCTCCATTAGTCCCTGTTAATGGACTAATATTCCCCATATTAATCATTGACTCCACAAAGCTCTGAAAAAAGACATTTTGGTCCCTGCTAAATGTCTTAATAATATTGGTAATTTCTGATGCACTATTTTTTGAAAATAATTTTTGATCCGACTCCAAAAGTCCTTTTTTATTTTGCAAATTAGCAAAATAATTGTTATCAAATTTATTTGGAGTTGTAAGATCAAGATTAGCCAAAGCAGTGTTACTTCCTTTTTTTGGACATATTTTCATTAATTTGGCTAAATAATTAGTGTTTAATGTTGGATCAGGCTTTCCAGTACCATTAAAATTGTAAAGCCTCTCTCTAAATAAACGACATTGGGCACGTCCAAATGTGTGAGCACCTAATGCCAAAATAAAAATAAAAATTAGTGACGATATAATATTTGACGATGTATTCATAAAGTTACGATCAATATATTTAACGATAAATTACATATCTAATTCTTGACTCTCTCTTTCTCTCTCTCTCTCTATATATATGATAGTAGTTAATTTTCACGTTAGATATTTGATTTGTGAGTGAAAAATATTTATTGAAAAAATTACATATTAAGAATCAATAATGAATAGTTATGTGTTATTCGTAGGATCAAATAATATAAAGTTGCTAATTAAAGATAATAGTAAGGACGATAACTTCTATCATAAGTGAGAAAAGTTGTCCATCCTTTTAATATAATTTTTTTTAAATATTTTTGATAATCAATCAATAAAAATGACTTTTGTTATAATAAAAACAGATTTAACTTATATACATGAATAGTCATACATAATTCTTTATATATATAATATTGTAATAAGCTACTTTATTTTTATGCTATAATTTCAATTTTAATATATATTTATTGATAATTATTTTTTAGATGATCTGATATATACCTGATAATGCAACTAGATCAGTAATGGTGAGGCCAACAGCTAAAAACTTTGTAGTAATTTTATTTATGTCTTCAAGAGGAGAAGGAATAGAAATATTAGCTCCTCCTTGATTTGCTCTTCTACTATCTCTTCTCCCTAATAACACATTCCATGAAGGACCACCTGCCTGCACCCCATTAAAATATTTAACAAAAAAAACATTGGTTAATATTTTATATTTATGTTTAAAAATTCATTTAATATACATTGATATTTTATTCGAAATTCAATAATTAAACGTCTTTTAAAACTCATAAAATATTTAAAATTCTAACTTTGTTTTTATTCCTTAAATAAGTTTTTAAATATTTTATCAGTTTATTAAATACATATTAAAGTCTATTATCACCAAATAGGTCAATAAAATGTTTATTGACTTTCCTATTTTTTTTTCTGAAGAATCTGACATGAACGTGTTTTGTATAAAAAATTATAGCATATATATATATATATTAATAGAAGTGAATAATGTAACGTACCAGAGAAACAGATGATTCAGCAGCAAGAGCGAGAATATCAGCACAAGAGACAACACCAGGACAACAATTCTCAACAGCAACCTTGATATTATCAACAACGTTAAAACCCCTTAAGGAATTAGCATTTGGACCAGCATCTTTTTCACTCACTATCATTGTTTTCGCATTATTATCCAACAATATTGATGCATCACATCCCTAATCAAATTAACATCCTTCAATTAATGTTTCGAGTTTAAAATTTAAATTTTAACCATAGGTTGTGAGTTTTAAATTGATCAAAAAAATAGAAATTCCACAATAAAATGTTAGCAATATTTACGTACATTAACAAAGCAATCATGAAAATGAATTCGAAGAAGACTAGCACCAATACGTGCATCAGATTGCAAAGCTTCTTGAATAACACATCGAACAATATCCGTAACATTTGGACAATTATTCTCATAAAAATTGGAATACAACTGAGCATTTGATTGGGAAAACATGCTCAAAACTACAAGCAAAATGCATATTATTACTGAGAAATTACAATAATAATAATAATAATAAGAAGAAGACATTTTAATTTGTTTGGCCAAGAAAGCTATTAAGCTAAGACTATATCTTATGCTTATATATAGCCTCAATATATAGGCAAAGTATTTAGCCATACTGTTATTAAAGATTTTAAAAATGTTTAGATTCGAACGCTAGAGGGCGTTGATAGAAAGTGTTCTATATCAAGTTAAGATATTAAAAAAAAAAACTCGTTAAAAGACTTAAATAATTCTCTTTTCTTTTGAGTTAGTTTTTGAGACGTACGTTAGATCCAAGACCTAATTTATTTCTCAATCTCAGGAAACCTCTTCTTTATTTCTTGATAAGAATAAATCATAACTCGAATTTGACACCCTTAAACAATAGCAATAACAAAAGGTCTAAGCTATTACACAATTTTTTTTCCATAAATCATGTAAAAGATGACACTTAATTAATAATTATCGCATAACTATTCATTCATTATTTATTATTTTAGTACTATCTTTCTCCTAATTTATGTAATATATTTTTTTTGTCCGTCCTAAAAATATTTAACTTTAAAATTATTTTTTACTCTTATGAATGGTAGTATATAGTCATAACCTAGGGGTCATTATTGTCCAAAAAATTATAATTTTTGAACTAACTTAATCTTGAAATATTTCGCTTTATCGCGTACCGATTGACTTTTTGTGTTTAGAGGAAAATATTGCCTTTATTAACAACTTCAGAAGTCATAATCAAAAAAGGAAATTGGTGATCTTAGGATATTTTGCTTTTCTATATATATGAGTACAGTATTTCTCGTGATATTAAATGTAAAAACTATTCCTACAATATTTGTTGTTTGTTAATTAAATTTTGGCAAGAAAACAAATGTACTAGTAACATTTAGCAATATGATAATTATTCTAATATTTAGTAAAATCTCAACAACTTCTTCAAATTTTAATTTTTTTTTCTTGAAAAAATTTATACGTAACCATCAATTTTTAATTAGTCACAGAATTTTAGCATAAAGTATTGAAGAAGATTCTCCATAATTAAAGGAAAATCAAAGTGTGGACCTTCTTGGTTCCTTTTCACACTTAATTGCATTTAGTGATTCTAACACGGAAAATATTACTATTATTTCTTTTCCGTTTCAATTTATCTATTTATTGACATAAAATTTGAAAAAGTAATAAAAATATTTGAATCTCGTGCTTTTAAATTAAACTAACGATATATATAAATATATCAGAATGTCTTTTGATATTGTAACTTTAAACATATTATGTGAAAAATTGAGATTGAAAATCTTTATATTTGGAATAACCAAACAAATAATTGAAATAGGTATTATTCAACAAAACTCAATAATTTTGGTTCAAACTGTGAAATTAGGTCTAAGGCCTAACTCACACCCCAAAAGCTAGCTTAAAGAAAGGAGGATTGTCTAAGTCTTATAAGGAGTCTACCCATGTCATTAACCATCGATGGGGTGTTAAAGAATGACAAAAAGTCCCACATCGATGGTTAATGACATGGGTGGACTCCTTATAAGACTTGGGTCATCCTTCTTTTTTAGCGAGTTTTTGGGGTGTGAGTTAATTTCACATGGTATCATAGCAGGACCCGTCTCATCCGACACACAAACTCTATATTAATTTTAATAAATTTACTAAATCCGTAATTTAAAAGAACTATAAAATTCTAAACCTGTGAATTAAACTTTCAATTCTTCCTCCGCTTGTGATTTACGGGTTCGAATCTAAAACATCTTGATCGATTATTACTATTACATAGTTGGATTTGGACTGTACATAACTAAAATTAAGATTAAGTTAAACTTATGGATTTGAGGTTCACGCTTTTAATTACCCTATTCGACTAATTGTTTGATTATCCAAAGATTACGAATTTATGAGCTTTGTATTTACTCTTCTAACAATGAATAAACGAATTTCATTTTTAAAAAAGGATTAATTACTTTTAGAAGTTGATATCAAAGTTTTTTTTTTTTTTTTTAAAAAAAAATCATGGTAATAGTAGCTGTAACTTTGTATACAAACATTTTAAATTTATTCTTGCTTAAAAATCCAATATATAAAGTTGAGAAGCCTATATAGAATTTTTATCCTATAATTAGCGTGCTAATTACTACATCGTTCAACATAATTTATATGACGTAATTTGAACTAACACAATTTTAAAAAATATTTTTTGAAACTAAATAACAAGATAACACAAGCTAAGGTTGATTGAAACTAGTTAACTGAAATAATTACCCAATCTCAACATTAACTTTTAAAATGAACCTTGAAAAGTTCATTACAGTTTACGCGCTAATTAGAAGAAAGATGAATTAGTGACATAAGTGATTTGCCTTTATCGAAACGAATCATAATATACTCTTCGCACAATAAATTTAGTATAATTTACATAAATCTCATATTATAATATCTAAATTATATTTTATCCCTACTTTTTTCTATTTTACAAAAATCCCTTAAAATAGAAGTCATCCGGATACCTAAGTTTCATGTAGATACATTAGATGTGATACATTGTAACAGCTGACACTTGCACCTTTTAAGGAAAACAGTTGGCTGTTGCACTTTATTAGGAAAATTAATCTAAAATTGATCCTAGATCCCATGATTCAAGCATAAGTCATTATTATCAATCCATCCCAATCCATAACAGATTCATGTCTTTCAAAATTCAACTTTTTATCATCCATCAAGCCGTCATTGCAATCCAATTCGCGAAAAATTCAAATTATTCGACAATATTGGCTGATATAATATGAATCTATATCGATTTTGTTGAGAGAATCAAAAAATTTGTAAGCAAGATGAGTTATGAAGGTTACAAAAGTGATGAAATTTTCAATCTCAAAGTCGTCATTTCCGTCAACTTGGAGATCAATGAGCATAGGTGAATTTTACAAATTAGATACACGTGGAAAACTAAAAACAATTGAAGGTGTAAAACTTTATTTGATGGAGAAAAAGACGACCCTTGATTTGCAATGTATCCTTTATCTATTAATACAACAGAGAATACTGATAGAGAGACACATAACTTTGATAAAGCAATCTGATAAAAAAAGGTACGTGACTTTTTTTAGTCTCTATACATAATAGTATGATACATTACTATTATTATTACCAGATGTATTATGTTGATAGTTGTTTTTTGCTTTTGATGATTATATGATATTGATAAGATATTCATGATATATTAGTTGTAAATTGTCAATAGTGTAAAATTAATTTTGTATCTAGTATTTGTACAGATTTTTTGGTGGTACACTATAAATCATTTTGAGAGAATGTATATAGTTAAGCATGAAATAGCAGTATAAATAAACATAATGAACTGTACGTGATACATACTTCAAAAGAGTAAGAATTACCATGTATCAGATAAATTTTGTATCTCTATGTGAGAGTAACACTAATTTCTATAACGTGTATCAAGCTAATGCTGCGAATATGATACATACAACCAATGTAATAATTTAGATGTATCAAGTAGTTGTAGTAATCATTATTACGAATGATACATTAATGTATATCATTCTTTGAGATATTTTGAATCACTGTACTGCTATGTATTACAAATGTCTGGTAGATGCATTAATATGATAAAAAATGTATAACTATGTGTTAATGTGCTTTATGTTGATTGTGGATGAAGCATGAAAGCTTTTGAATGTTTGCTGATTGTCTTTTTTGAAATGTTTGCAGGTTGTTCCATCATCCGAGTTTATTAGTGCATGATCGACAATAACTCTCATTTTTCTCTTCGCGTCACTGCTGCCTTTATGACCCTTTTCTCCTCTATCAACATTAACTATACACTTGAACTAAATTTCAAATACGAAATCTCTCTTCTTCTGCAAAATAGAATACCACAACATTGATATAGTAACTGGATAAATTTAAATGTATCAATTTTTATGTAGTTATGTATCATGTCCATAAAATTGTGCATGATACGTTACTATTTGTAGCTTTAACTTTAAGGTAAAAATATCTGAAAATGAAATATATGAAATTGCATGTATTGTGTTCTATAGTCTGATTTTTTAATTTGTGATCTCAAGATGGATACATTATTTATGATATATAGTATTTTTAAAATAAGTATCGTAATCCCACATGATACATTAAAGTAGTAAAGATTGCTCATAATGTGTTCAGTTTAAGATCGATAGATACATCAATTTAAAAATTGTAACATACTAGCATTATTCAAAGTTTAAAATTCTTCTTCTCATTCTTTTCAAAAACTCTCAGATTTTAAATTAAATCTGTCGACAAATTGTACTAATACAACATGAACTCGTCGATCTTGTCAAGACATTTTAAAATCTGAAAAAGTTTGGTGAGGTATGAACAATATAAAAGTGATAAAAGTGTTGTTGGTCAAGATATTGATACATTACTATTTGATTTTAGATAGATACATGATTGTTTGGTTTTTAAACAATACATTAATTGATAAATTATAACACACTATCATTATTCAATCAGTCCATTGCTGCTGATTATAAATCGATGAATTGAGAAAAAAAATGTAAGTCATAATACATTGTTGAGGTGAAGAAACAAGAGTCTAGATTATTAATGTATCCACTATACATTGATACAACATACAAAAAAGCTGAAAAAAATACATAACTTTGATGGATAAATGTTTCATGTGGTAATTGTTATGTATCATATACATTTAGTATAAATTTGAATTTGTGTATGCTTAACAGATTATTCCATGATATATAACTATTTATGAAAAAAAGAAAATTAAAAACAACAAAAATAAAAGATGATGAACTACTATTTTGAAAATATTTGAAATTGATTAACTAGAGAGAGAAACCTTTTGAAATTTAAATTAGAATGAAAAAGATAATTGATTAGATTATGGGAGTGAAAATAGGAGAGACTGAAGGAGTGAATATAGGAGTGGAGATGTGATTGCCGTGGAGAGTAGTAATGTATCTGCACATTTGGATTTAGGATGAAAAATAGGGAGTTTTGAAATATTTTAAAATAGTAGGGAAAAATAGAAAATATGATAAATGATGTTGTGTATATAAGTAATTTTTCCATAAATTTACTTCAAAAGTTAACTTAGTCACTCGATCAATGATCAGAATGTATATATTCTAGAAGGGGCAAGAGGCAAGATGTATATTAATAACACCTTTTATCTAAAGATTCGAAGGAGTTTAGATATCCAAAATTCAGATATACTAAAAATAATAAACTTTTACTGAATTATAAAACTTAATAACATTTTGATTTGAAAACATAGTTAATGTATTCGCGTGTATACTAATAGTGCAATACATTATATACACACGCATATAATATCTTTGTGATAATGAAATACATTGTATTTGTACATATAATAATAACATAAGTATTATATATGTGCGTATATAATATCTTTGCTTACTTGTATCCTCTATCAAATCTAAACTATTCATATATATCTTTGCTTAGTATCCTCTATAAAATGTAAAGTAAACTATATATATAATACACGCACGCACGCACGCATGTAGCACATACAACACTTTTTTAAAACTATCGCTATTTTGAATAAATATATGATAAATATCTGTTATATTCAATTGGGATTCTTTGTGTGTTTCCTCTCTAAACACTTGAATTTTGCTTCAATCCATAATTAGGGCTTGAAATAATAAAAATTAATAAAGTGCGATTCGAAGTTAGATGCATAATACAACATGGTCTTTTATTTTTCTTTCCTTAAATATTTAATTTTTATCTTTATATATCAAATTTTATATTTGTGACAAGATTCTAACAATTTGCTATGTACGTGTGCCACTTCAAATTGTAAGCTTCTAACTTATTTTTCTTTTTAGTTTCAATTACAGAGCTAGGATTGAGAATTATATATATATATATATATATATATATATATATATATATATATATATATATATATATATATATATATATATATTATAATTTTTTTAAAACTATCACTATTTTAAATAAATATATGATAAATACCTATTATATTCAATTGGGTTTCTTTGTGTGTTTTCTCTCTAAACACGTGAATTTTGCTTCAATCCATAATTAGGACTTGAAATTATAAAAATTAATAAATTTCGGTTCAAAATTAAATGCATAATGCAACACGATTTTTTATTTTTCTTTCCTTAAATATCTAACTTTTATCTTTATATATCAAATTTTATATTTGTGACAAGATTCTAACAATTTGCTATGTACGTGTGCTACTTGAAATTGTACGCTTTTAACTTTTTTTTTTAAGTTTCAATTACAGAGCCAGGACTGAGAATGAAATATTGAATTAATATCGACGCTTATATATATATATATATATATATATATATATATATATATACCTATTATATTCAGTTGAGTTTCTTTGTGTTTTTCTCTTTAAACACGTGAATTTTGCTTCAATTCATAATTAAGGCTTGAAATTATAAAAATTAATAAAGTGCGATATATATATATATATATATATATATATATATATATATATATATATATATATATATATATATATATATTAGTTACAATTTTTTAAAACTATCGCTATTTCAAATAAAGATATGATAAATACCCATTATATTCAACTGAGTTTATTTGTGTTTTTCACTCTAAATACGTGAATTTTGCTTCAATTCATAATTAGGGCTTGAAATAATAAAAATTAATAAAGTGCGATTCGAGATTAGATGCATAATACAACATGAACTTTTATTTTTCTTTCCTTAAATATCTAACTTTTATCCTTATATATCAAATTTTATATTTGTGACAAGATTTTAACAATTTGCTATGTACGTGTGCCACTTGAAATCGCAAGCTTCTTACTTACTTTTTTTTTTTTTTTAGTTTCAATTGCAGAGTCCGAGAATAAAATATTGAATTAATATGAACACTTATATATAAGAAATATATATATAAATTATAACTTTTTAAAACTATCGCTATTTCGAATAAATATATGATAAATACCTATTATATTCAATTAGATTTCTTTGTGTTTTCCTCTCTAAATACGTAAATTTGCCTCAATCCATAATTAGGCTTGAAATAATAAAAATTAATAAAGTGCAGTTCGAAATTAGATGCTTAATACAACAAAATCTTTTATTTTCTTTCATTAAATATCTAACTTTTATCCTTATATATCAAATTTTATATTTGTGACAAGATTCTAACATTTGCTATGTACGTGTGCCACTTGAAGTCGTAAGCTTCTAACTTTTTTTTTTTAGTACCAATTGCAGAATCCTATTGAGAATAAAATATTGAATATTTATAATTTCCCTAAAACTATGGCTATTTCAAATAAATATATGATTAAATACCTGTTATATTCAATTGGTTTCTTTGTGTTTCCTCTCTAAACAAGTGAATTTTGCTTCAATCCCTAATTAGGGCTTGAAATTATATAAATTAATAAAGTGCAGTTCAAAATTAAATGCACAATACAACACAGGTCTTTTATTTTTCTTTCCTTAAATATTAACTTTTATCATTATATATTAAAATTTATATTTGTGACAAGATTCTGACAATTTGCTATGTACGTGTGCCACTTGAAATTGTAAGCTTCTTACTTTTTTTTTAGTTTCAATTGCAGAGTCAGGATTGCGAATAATATATTGAATTTAGTCGAACTCGTATTTATTGATGTTTTGATACCAGTAGATTCTTATTTTTTTCAATTCGAATGTTTCAACTTTGTCATAATAGTGGACTAAAACTCTTATGTAAAATATGAGAATTTGCTAGAAGGAATCAAAGACCTAATTATTCAAAATAATTATTCACTTTTAAGTGTACGGTTGTCTGTAGTTTGTTTAAGGGGGCGGAGCTAGGTAGGGTTTGACAAAAAATTATACGGTTTATATATGGTTAAATTTATTATATATTGAACCCTTTTTGATTCTTTGCGTGTTTACTTTTATATTATGAATCTGATCATAGTGAAAAATCCTGGATTGTGTTAATGTAGATCTAGAGAAGTAGAATACATGTATGTAAACGCGCTACGTGTGGTTTCATAGAAACTCAATAGCTTTTCCTCAAAACCTGTATATATATTAAGATATACTTAGTTATTATTATTGTATATTAACTTGAGATCGATGTTGGAATCCATAAACTTCAAATTGTTGATTCGCCTCTGATGCTTGTGTATACCTGCTTTCTAGATACAAGTTGCTTAGTGATAGTTATACTTGGTAGATTTGTTTGTGATTGCTCTTGAATTAGCCCCTTATACTCATTGTGCTCTTCTGTATGTTGTTGTGGCAGGGTAAAAAGACATCAATCTTGCATTTTTTCGACTTTGATCCTAGCTCATTGTTGCCACAATCTTATTGTTTCGGGTTCTGTTCTGCAGGGAAGTTGATTGGCAATGAATATGGATTGCGATGCTACTATGTCCAGTCCGAGAAACAACTTGAACAACGGAATTGACAAGCAGTATCTTGCTTCTCCTATTAAGAATTCGGTGGACAAGTATCAACTTATTCCAGAATTTCTAAAGGTGAGAGGATTGGTGAAGCAACACTTAGCCTCGTTCAATTACTTGGTTAAGACGGATATAAGGAAGATTGTACGTGCAAATCATGAGATTAGATCAACACGGGATCCTAATATCTATCTTAGGTACAGAGATGTCCGTATTGGTGAACCATCGATGACTTATGATGGTGTAAGGGAGAAGCTAAGTCCACAGAAATGTCGACTAGCTGACCTTACCTATGCAGCTCCAATTTTTGTCACAGTAGATTACACAATGATAAGGAACGGGCAGATATCAATGGCAACGCAGAAAGATGTTGTCATTGGACGAATGCCTATTATGCTAAGAAGTTGTTTGTGTGTGCTGTATGAGAAAGATGAAGAACAACTAGCAAAACTTGGAGAATGCCCACTTGATCCGGGAGGATATTTTGTTGTCAATGGCAGAGAGAAGGTGATTTTAATTCAAGAGCAGCTCTCGAAGAACAGGATAATCATCGATACAGATAGAAAAGGTTGTGTACAAGCATCTGTTATCTGCAGCACAGAAAAAACAAAGAGCAAAACAATTATAAAAATGGAGAAAGAAAAGGTATACTTAGAGTTGAATATGTTCAAAACCAAGGTCCCCATAATGGTTGTCATGAAGGCCATGGGAATGGAAAGCGATCAAGAGGTTGTGCAAATGATAGGAAGAGATCCTCGGTATAGTGCTTTGCTTTTGCCATCAATCGAGGAATGTGCAGATCTCAATTTGTATACACAACATCAAGCACTGGAGTTCCTCGAAAGTGACAAGATGTTCAGAATGCCTTCGTATTCTACTGGTCCAGTTGAGAAGGGAGCCCGAGCTTTGAGTATTCTTCGTGACATGTTCCTTGCACATGTTCCAGTCAATCAACATAATTTCCGCAAAAAATGCATATATGTTGCAGTAATGATGAGGCGCATGATGGAAGCAATCTTGAACAAGGATGCAATGGATGACAAGGACTATGTGGGGAACAAAAGATTGGAGCTCTCTGGTCAGCTACTCTCTCTCCTTTTTGAAGATTTGTTCAAGTCGATGAATGATGAAGCTAGGAGGGAATTTGATGCTTACTCCAAACCTTCCGACCTGTTATATCATGTAAAGAGAAGCAACAGAATTACCGTTGAATTGCAGAGAGCTCTATCTACGGGCAACTGGGATATTAAACGATTTAGGATGCACAGGAAAGGCATGACTGAGGTTCTTGCTAGGCTATCATACATCGGAACGTTGGGCTACATGACGAAGATCAAACCACAATTCGAGAAGTCTAGAAAAGTTAGTGGCCCTAGAGCACTGCAACCTAGCCAGTTTGGCATGATCTGCCCTTGTGATACTCCAGAAGGTGAAGCTTGTGGATTGGTGAAAAATCTGGCCTTGATGACTCATGTTACAACAGATGAGGATGAGCGCCCTATTATGTCTTTGGTACAGTCTCTATAATTTATATTTCTCCTGCCTGGTATTCAAGTGTGTTTTCACCACATATATACTGCTGCTGAATTGAATATAATAGCTACGGTAATGTTTTCAGCTGCTTATGTTACAATTTATGTGCCAATAGGGCTGTTTAACTGAAGTTTTTGCTTAAAAATGAAGTGTTTTTATTGTTTGTCCGTAGAGAGTTGGTAAGAGTCATGTCGTCAAGGTGATCTTAAAGAAGTGATACTGTTATAATCTCCTTAGGCCTTAATGGACCGATTTACACGGTACATTTAAGGTGAGGGGTTGCAAGTACTTAATAGTAAAAGTCCTTTATTAGACATAAATAACTTCCTATTTCGTTGTATTTGCGTTAATAACCATAACAAAATCCAACTTTTCAGTTTGTGCTAGAATAAGTAAAGTTCCTACCTCATTTCTGTAACATGTAATTGAACTTTTACATGATGGAACAGTGCTACGACTTGGGTGTTGAGGACTTGGAACAACTTTCAGCAGCAGAACTTCACACGCCAAATTCTTATCTCATCATATTAAATGGACTTATCCTAGGCAAGCACAGGAGTCCCCAGCGATTTGCTAATGGAATGAGGAAGCTACGGAGGGCTGGTCGAATTAGGGAGTTTGTAAGCATCTTTGTGAATGATAAGCAGCGCTGTGTCTACATTGCTTCAGATGGTGGACGTGTCTGTCGTCCACTTGTAATTGCTGAAAAAGGTGTTTCTAGGATCAAGGAGCTCCATATGAATGAGTTGAGGGATGGTTTGCGTGACTTCAATAGCTTTCTAAGAGATGGTTTGATAGAATATCTTGATGTCAACGAGGAGAACAACTCATTGATTGCTCTATATGAAAAGGAGGCAACACCAGATACAACACATATTGAGATTGAGCCTTTCACAATCTTAGGTGTTTGTGCTGGTTTGATACCTTATCCTCATCACAATCAGTCCCCTAGGAATACCTATCAGTGTGCGATGGGTAAACAAGCTATGGGAAACATTGCCTACAACCAATTGAATCGGATGGATGGTTTGCTCTACCTTTTGGTGTATCCTCAACGCCCTTTACTGACTACAAGAACAATTGAGTTGGTTGGATATGATAAACTAGGCGCTGGACAGAACGCTACTGTTGCTGTGATGAGTTATAGTGGCTATGACATTGAGGATGCAATAGTAATGAACAAGTCTTCTTTGGATCGAGGTTTTGGGCGTTGCATAGTGATGAAAAAACATGCAGCCATGTGTCAGAAGTATGAGAATCTCACATCAGATAGGCTAATTAAACCACAACGTAAGGGTTATGAAGCAGAAAGGATTCTGGATGATGATGGACTAGCTTCTCCAGGAGAAATTATTCGAAATGGTGATATCTATATCAACAAGGAGTCCCCTACAGTCACGGTTGCAACAGTCACATCTCCAATGGACTTGCCGGATAGTGCTTATAGGCTAAGTAGACAAACTTATAAAGGTACTGAAGGGGAGCCAACTGTCATTGACAGAGTGGCTCTTCACTCTGATGAAAACAACAATTTAAGCATCAAATTTATCATCCGTCAGACCCGTAGGCCTGAGATTGGTGACAAGTTTAGTAGCAGACATGGGCAGAAAGGAGTCTGTGGCATCATTGTACAACAGGAAGATCTTCCGTTTTCTGAACGTGGAATTTGCCCTGATCTCATTATGAATCCTCACGGATTTCCAAGCCGAATGACAGTAGGAAAGATGATCGAGCTTCTTGGCAGTAAAGCTGGAGTTTCGTGTGGTAGGTTTCATTATGGCAGTGCTTTCGGAGAACCCAGTGGTCATGCAGATACGGTTGATGCTATCAGTGAAACTCTGGTAAAGCATGGATTTAGCTACAATGGGAAGGATTTTATTTATTCAGGCATCACTGGTATGCCACTACAAGCATACATCTTCATGGGGCCAATATATTACCAAAAGCTGAAACACATGGTCGTAGACAAAATGCATGCTCGTGGGAGTGGGCCTCGTGTTATGATGACAAGACAACCTACCGAAGGGAGGAGTAGAAATGGAGGTTTACGTGTGGGAGAAATGGAACGTGATTGTTTGATTGCATATGGTGCAAGTATGTTGATACACGAGCGCCTGATGCTTTCCAGTGATCCATTCGAGGCTCAGGTTTGCAGAAAATGTGGTTTATTGGGATATTACAACTACAAGCTGAAGATTGGCATTTGTTCCATGTGTAAGAACGGGGAAAACATGTCTACGATGAAGTTGCCTTATGCGTGCAAGCTCCTATTCCAGGAGCTCCAATCAATGAACATTGTTCCACGATTAAAACTAACAGAAGCTGTTTGATTATACTGTCACATCTATTAGCTTCTCGCTCATTTTTTGTCGTTCCTTAACAATTGACCTTACTTTTCTAATTGCCTATGTTTCTTCTTGTTATAACATCACATTTTGTTTTTTTATAAGATGATTACCATGCTTCTACTGAATGTAGCATAAGATACAATGTTGCCTCTGTATCTGATGCAAAATGTATTAAGCAGGCACGCCTCTATGCAGTAGTTTGATATTATATTGCCTGATCAGTACTTGATCTGGTGCATATTAGAGAGCTCGTATGACAATATGACGATCGATTGAGAACTTCCTGTTTTCCTTGCATTTTCAACGTTTGAAATATGCTCACGTATAATAACAACAACATATACAATGTAATTCACAAGTGTGGTCTGGGAACGATATGGTGGTACGCAGACCTTACTCCTTTTTAGTTTTTAGGAAGGTAGAGTGACTGTTTGCGATATTATAAATATCAGCTGAAGTAAAAATATGATCTTGTTATAGATTGGCTTGCAGCTGATGTTGAAACTACAGTATGTTGGGAGCATTCAGAAAATATTTATGACCAAAAAAAATGGTTGTTTTCTGTGGTTAAGGTGTTCAAATTGCTTTCCACCTTCTCATGTATTAAATTCACACTTATACTCTCTCGGTTCCAATTTAAGTGTTCTAATTTATTTAAATGTGAAGTATAAGAAATAAAGAAAAAGTATAATTTTTTTAATTTTTTGTCTTAAACTCGCTGTTGGGAATCGAAAACTTATTAAGAGACTATTTGACGTTGTTGTTGAAAGTCTAGAAGCGTATCATATATTATTATAAGCATGAAGCTCCAAAACCCAAAGTTGAATTACCATTTTACCCCTATAATAGTTAATTATGTTTTAAATATTAGTTCATATGATAGATATTATTAAATAATACTTACTGAAATTAATAACATAATAAAGACCTAATTCAATTCTTAAAGTGGAAATTTATCATCTTTCATTCATAATTGATTTCTAGATAAAATTTTACTAGATAAAAAGATATACATGCATTGGAATAAATAATTTTAAAAATATAGCAATAATGATTTAGTCTTTTAAGTTACCTACTTTTATTATGCTCTTTAAATCATTGTCATTTAAAAAAAAAAAAAACTCATATTAAGGTGTTAGGTTAAAGATATCAAAAGGTCACTTCTAGGATCACTTAATTTGTAACGTTTTTATCTTCTATTAGCAGATTCTCCATTTTTCTATATTATGTATTCTACTTTCTCATGTAATCATGTTATCTCTATTATTTTTTTATATGATTTTTTTATGTTCAATGTTTTATTTATCTTTATTTTAACTCATTTATTTGTTGAATATTTCAACTACTAAAGAATTTTGTTAATTTGACTTTTTTTATGAAGATACAGTCAAGAAATGATGATAATATTTCATAGTGATGATGTAGTAAGTGAAGCAACACACATTGAACTGTTTCAAGTGGTATCGATTTCCAGGTAATATATCATTGTTCCTTACATGCAATTAATTGCTTCTATGTAAGTTGATGTGATCTTAATAAATTTTTTATTTGATTTTTAAACAAAAATCATTATATAGTAGTTGAGACGGAACACTTAATTGGATTATCGAATATAAAAAAAAAAGTCTTTTACACAAGGACAAGAAGAAAGACTTCTAAATTACTCACTGCATTCATGAAAATCAATGGAATATCCTACAAGACAAAAAGTTGATGTGATTTTTGTCCAAGTGAATCCAACTCACTAACAAAAAAATTAAAGAAATATTAAAAAAAATGACCATGAAGAGAATAAAAATGAAGATGAAGAGATTCAATGGTGTCTTATACGTTGATGAACCATTGTAACTTTATTCTTTAAATTTACGAGGAAATAAATTATTGACGAAATTTGTGAAATGTACATATATACCTTTGGGTCGGTAACAAATGTGATAATAGTTAATTCTTGATATATATATATATATATATATAAATTTATTTTTTGCAATACAAACTTTGTATGCAGAATTTTAGGATAAACGTGCAACGCACGTTCTCGGAAACTAATATCTTTAAAAAAAGAGAGAAGGGAATTGAAAACTTATTAAGAGCTTATTTGACATTGTTATTGAGAGTCAGAAAGTCTGCTTCACATAAAAAATTGAGAAGATGTCTAGTGCCCTCTAAAATTTCTTTAAATGGATTCTAAAAATTGTGAGACTGTATTTACTACTGATTCCTTAACTTCCTACGTATGTTCTATAAATGTTTCACAAAGAAATCTTCTAAAAGTTATATTTTTAAAATATTCACATAATAATCCACATGAAACATTCATATTATCAAAATATTCACGGAATAATCCACATGAAAAAAGAAATTTTTTCTAATTTCTCTAAATTGGCCCTAAATGTTCAAAATGAGTTCTAAAGATTAATCATGATCTTTTTCTTATTATCAATCATTTTAATCTTATTGCCCATATTTTGTGAGTAATAGTATAATAAAAGTGAAATACCAAATTGGCACAACTATATGCTTTTATAAATTTATAAATATAAAAATGATACTTTATTGTTGTTAAAATACTTAGTAGGTCTCTAGCTAAGTAGTTATAGATTACAATTATTTCTCATTTTATTTTAAATTTATAGAATAAGAGTTTAAAAATAAAATTGTGTTTGATATATTTTGAAAAGAATATTTTAAATAATCTTCATATTTGTTTAAAAGTGAAAATTCACTCAAAAATATAATGTAAACACAACTTCAAATTGAATTTAAAATTTTTGAATCATATGTCAAATAAAGTAAAATAATTTTTGTACAACTTCTCCATTAATTATTTAGAGTTTGTTTTTGGGCAAGTAAAACTTTCATTTTTTCTTTGTCCCCTTCTCCCTAAAACCCTCACTCTTTTGCCTTCACTTTGGCTGGGTTCCATTAAAACCCTTGGAGCAAAGCTCTGAAGTAGAAACTACAAACGAGCAATCGGACTGAAAATTTGGGCTTCAAATCGTAAGCTTTCTTCTTCTTTTGTTTCAGTTGTTAAGTTTTTTATTTCAGCAAAAAAATAAAGTTGTTTAGATTTGTTGATGTTTTGATACGATTGAAATTATCATTTTCGCTATTAATATGAGAATAATATGAGAATCAAATAGAAGGGGAGCCTTGACATAACCGGTAAAGTATGTGACCCGGAGGTCATAAGTTCAAGTCATGGAAACCAACTCTTGTAGAAATGCTGGTTAAAACTATGTACAGTAGACTCTTGTGGTCCGGCTTTTCCCTGGAATCGCATATAGTGGGAGGTTTAGTGTACTGGGTTTTAGAAGGAATTAAATAATTAGAATTCACTCAAAGAAAGAATTTGTGGATCAAAATTGTATGCTAGTTTTTACGATGCTTTAGGGCTTTGATTCTCGATGTTCATTTTTTTGCAATGGTTCAGTTGTGTTGGAGATGAGAAGAAAGAATGATTTGGTTTTGGAAGAAACCATTTGAAAAGATGAACTATGAAGAGAAGAAAAGATGCATGATAGGCATTTTTGCTTTTAGTTTTTCTTTTGTGTACTTGTGTCAATTTCTAGATGGTAGAATGCGTATAATGGAAACAAATACTATGATTTGCTAAATACTTCAAAAGTTTCTATGCTTCTCTAAATGATACTGTGTGGGAATGGCCAGCTACGAAGCTTTATTCTTGAAATGTGGTTGGAATATAGCAGAAATTTGTGAGGAAACTGGCACTCGTACTTGTGTATGTATACCTGCATCATTCTCATTACATAAACATGTCACTTTCTGGATACAAACTGCTATTGATGGTTAATAGATCTACTTGTCTATTTGTGTAAAATTGCTTTCAAATTAGTCCCCCCACTAATTGTGCTTTATACCTTGTTATGGCAGGGGAAAAGAAATCATCTTGCATTATTTTGACTCCCATCTTGCTCCTGCTACAATCTCATTGTTTCTGTCTTTGTTCAGCTGGAAAATTGATTGGCAGGAGGTATGGGTTATGATTCTACCATGTCCAATACGACAGAGGACTCAAACCAGGGAATTGACAAGCAGCACCTTGCTTCTCACATTAAGAATTTGGTGGACAAGTATCAACTTGTTCCAGAATTCCTAAAGGTGAGAGGTTTGGTGAAGCAACACTTGGACTCCTTCAATTATTTTGTTAGGACGGAAATAAAGAAGATTGTCCGAGCGAATCAGGAGATTAGATCAATATTGGACCCCAATATTTATCTTAGGTACAGGGATGTCCACATTGGTGAACCATCAATGGTTTTTGATGCTGTAACCGAGAAATTATGTCCACAGAAATGCCGACTATCTGACCGTACCTATGCGGCACCAATTTATGTCACCATTGACTACACGACAGGAAGTCATGGGCAAACATCAGTGTCAACAAAGAAGAATGTTATCATTGGAAGGATGCCAATTATGCTTAGAAGCAGTTGTTGCGTGCTATATGGGAAAGATGAAGATGAACTAGCAAAACTTGGAGAATGTCCTCTTGATCCTGGAGGATATTTTGTAATCAAAGGCACTGAGAAGGTTATTTTAATTCAAGAGCAGCTCTCGAAGAACAGGATAATCATTGATACAGATAAAAAAGGTTCTGTACAAGCATCTGTTACCAGCAGCACAGAAAAAACAAAGAGCAAAACAATTATAAAAATGGAGAAAGAAAAGGTGTACTTAGAGTTGAATATGTTCAAAACCAAGGTTCCCATAATGGTTGTCATGAAGGCCATGGGAATGGAGAGCGATCAAGAGGTTGTGCAAATGATAGGAAGAGATCCTCGGTTTAGTGCTCTGCTTTTGCCATCAATCGAGGAGTGTGCAGATCTCAAGTTGTATACACAACAACAAGCACTGGAGTTCCTCGAGAGTGACAAGATGCTTAAAATGCCTTCATATTCTACTGGCCCAATTGAGAAGGGCGCCCGAGCTTTGAGTATTCTTCGTGACATATTTCTTGCAAATGTTCCAGTCCATCAACATAATTTCCGCAAAAAATGCATATATGTTGCAGTAATGATGAGGCGCATGATGGAAGCAATCTTAAACAAGGATGCAATGGATGACAAGGACTATGTGGGGAACAAGAGATTGGAGCTCTCCGGTCAGCTGCTATCTCTCCTTTTTGAAGATTTGTTCAAGACGATGAATGATGAAGCTAGGAGGACAATCGATACTCTTCTAGCCAGGCCAAGTCGCTCCAGCCGTTTGGACATTTCTCAATACATAATCAAAGATAGTATTACTATGGGCCTGGAGAGAACCCTATCTACAGGCAATTGGGATGTTAAACGGTTTAGGATGCACAGGAAGGGTATGACTCAGGTTGTTGCTAGGTTGTCATACATTGGATCATTAGGTCACATGACAAAAATCTCACCACAATTTGAAAAGTCTAGAAAAGTTAGTGGTCCTAGAGCACTGCAACCTAGTCAGTTTGGCATGCTTTGCCCTTGTGACACACCAGAAGGTGAAGCTTGTGGATTGGTGAAAAACTTGGCCTTGATGACTCATGTTACGACTGATGAGGATGAGCGCCCAATCATGTCTTTGGTACAGTTTCTATTATTTATGTTCCTACCGCTTGGTATTTAAGTGTGTAATGAAGTTGTACAAGTAGTATCCTGAATCTTTATTTGGTTATTTCTTAACTCTGAGCTTTTACACTTGATATTATAAATCTCAAAATCACAAGGGGACTATGGTCATTATAAAAGTTAAAACCAGAAGTTGAGGATTATGTTTAGAAGCTTTCATGGAAACAAGGAAGCCCAGGAATGTGATTGTTTCTTGTTAATCTTTCGATCCCAATGTTTTGACCATATTACTACATAAATTTTTATATTAAACTAATCTACCTGTGTTATAGTTACTGTACCTTTTTAAGAATGTTCTGTCCTGATCTCTTTAGTACTTTGTTGCTTCTTCACTCCCGTTTTTTCTTTTTTCAAATTGCTTTGAAGTGCTTTTACTTGAGCCAAGGGTCTATCTGAAACAACCTTTCTACCTTCCGAGGTAGGGGTAAGGTCTGCCTACACACATGATATGCTAAAACTAATCTACCTGTGGAAGGTTATGTATTAGTTGGTTGTTTTTCGTAGGAGAAACAAGTGATGAAAAAGTTCAAACTCTAACTGAACTGGTCAAAACAACATAAAGACAGCTCCTTATGTAGGATTTCTGGATGAGAATATGAGAAGTTTTATCCTTATTTCTAATTATGGGAATATTCTCATGTGTAATCTAGATATAGCATAGCAATCTAATTCTTCTTATCTTAGCTTGATTGTCTCCTTGAAAAAAAATCAACCAAAAGAGAAAGCACGGGGATGATAATTTTTCTATGTGACTAGGAGCTTGTTAATTGTTGAAATTTTCACAGCGGGATTTGATGGGGTTATAATCTCCGAAACGCAATTTGCTGATTGTAATCTTGTGCTCTGTAATGATTTCACATATCTTTGTATTTTCCTTATCACACTTTCTATGTTTTAAAAACTGTTTTGCACTTAGGATCAACATGATGAAACTTGTAGGTATCACAGGCTCTGCATGCTATACTTATTTAGGGATTGCATTGGTACTATGATATTGATAACTTTGGGATTGTATGCTAGTAGAAAATGTTGAGAAACTGTAGTCTCAAATATTGGAATGTGACAGGTCTAAATGGACCGAAATTTATAGTCAAGAACGAGGAGGATTATACTTTTTTTGCTTCATGTTGGTCTTCGTAATTCGAAGAGAGTTGGTAAGGGTCATGTTGAAAAGGGCGAGCTCAAAGAAAGTGAGACTGTCATCATTTCCTTAGGCCTAAATGGACTGACTTACCTGGTACAATTGATGGTAGTAGCTTGTAAGAGATAGTTAACTTCCTATTGTGTTGTATTTTTGCATTAATAGCCACAGAAAAATCCATCTTTTCAGTTTGTGCTAGTTTCAATTAGTAAAGTTTTCACTTCATTTCTGTGACATGTGGAACAGTGCTACTGCTTGGGTGTCGAGGACTTGGAACAGCTTTCGCCAGAAGAGCTTCACATGCCAACTTCCTATCTTATCACATTAAATGGACTTATTCTAGGCAAGCACAAGAGTCCTCAGGTATGTTCGAAGTGGAACAACTATATTTCTCAAATTTCTGCATCTGAAGTTAGGCTTGTTGTTTACCTTTCACCAATGATCTGTTATTTTAATCAGCGATTTGCTAATGCAATGAGGAGGCTACGGAGGGCTGGTAAAGTTGGGGAGTTTGTAAGCATCTTCGTGAACGAAAAGCAGGTAATTTAACAGTTGGTTCTTTTGCATCTCCGTCCTAGTATTTATTTTGTCAGTTGATAAAACTACCTATACTGGGGTTGAATTCCTTTTGGTTCAAACTATCAGGATGAAGACTAGATTCAGAGTCTCATAGACAATTTTTATATCTCTGGTAGTTTTTGGTTAGCATTGCTCCACCATAGTGGTGCTGTTAGCAAAATATTTGCATTTTTCCTCTTTGCTTTATCATTTGAAATATGATTTGAATGATTATATATAAGTCGGAAAATCTCTTGCAGCGCTGTGTCTACATTGCTTCAGATGGTGGACGTGTTTGTCGTCCACTTGTCATTGCTGACAAAGGTGTTTCCAGGATCAAAGAGCACCACATGAGAGAGTTGAGGGTACTCATCTTTGCTGGTTCTTACTTCTGAGCTGTATGTTTTGATGTCAGTTTCCCATCTGATCTGATTTTTTTATTGAAGGATGGTTTGCGTGACTTCGACAGCTTTCTAAAGGATGGTTTGATAGAATATCTTGATGTCAACGAGGAGAACAACACATTGGTCCGTGTCAAGCAAATGATAAGTGTATTTTATGTTAAAGAGTATTAATTACGCTAGAACTGACTGCAATAATGCATGTTCCTCAGATTGCTCTATACGAAAAGGAGGCGACACCAGAGACAACACATATTGAGATTGAGCCTTTCACAATCTTAGGTGTTTGTGCTGGTTTGATACCTTATCCGCATCACAATCAGTCCCCCAGGAATACCTATCAGTGTGCTATGGGTAAGCAAGCTATGGGAAACATTGCCTATAACCAGTTGAATCGGATGGATGGTTTGCTCTACCTTTTGGTGTATCCTCAACGCCCTTTACTGACTACAAGAACAATCGAGCTGGTTGGGTATGATAAACTAGGGGCTGGTCAGAATGCAACTGTTGCTGTGATGAGTTATAGTGGCTATGACATTGAGGATGCAATAGTAATGAACAAGTCTTCTTTAGATCGAGGTTTTGGGCGTTGCATAGTGATGAAAAAATATTCAGCCATATGTCAGAAGTATGAGAATGGCACATCGGATAGAATAATTAAACCACAGCGTCAAGGACTTGAAGCTGATAGGATGCAAATTCTGGATGATGATGGAATGGCTGCTCCAGGAGAAACTATTCGAAATCATGATATCTATATCAACAAGGAGTCCCCTACAGTCACGAGGACTCCAGTCACGTCTCCTATGGGTTTGCCAGATAGTGCATACAAGTCAAGTAAACAAACTTATAAAGGTCCTGAAGGGGAGACAGCTGTTGTTGATAGAGTGGCTCTTTATTCTGATAGAAACAACAATTTAAGCATCAAATTTATGATCCGTCATACCCGTAGGCCTGAGCTTGGTGACAAATTTAGTAGTAGGCATGGGCAGAAAGGAGTCTGTGGCACCATTGTACAACAGGAAGATTTTCCATTTTCTGAACGTGGCATTTGCCCTGATCTTATTATGAATCCTCACGGATTTCCAAGCCGAATGACAGTGGGAAAGATGATTGAGCTCCTTGGAAGTAAAGCCGGAGTTTCCTGTGGTAGGTTTCATTACGGGAGTGCTTTCGGAGAACCCAGTGGTCATGCTGACACAGTTGATGCTATCAGTGAAACTCTGGTGAAGCATGGATTTAGCTACAATGGGAAGGATTTTATTTATTCAGGCATCACTGGTATGCCACTACAAGCATACATCTTCATGGGGCCAATATATTACCAAAAGCTGAAACACATGGTCGTAGACAAAATGCATGCTCGTGGGAGTGGGCCTCGTGTTATGATGACAAGACAACCTACCGAAGGGAGGAGTAGAAATGGAGGTTTACGTGTGGGAGAAATGGAACGTGATTGTTTGATTGCATATGGTGCCAGTATGTTGATATACGAGCGCCTGATGATTTCTAGTGACCCATTTGAGGTTCAGGTTTGCAGAAAATGTGGTTTATTGGGATATTACAACTACAAGCTGAAGACTGGCATTTGTTCTATGTGCAAGAATGGGGAAAATATATCTACGATGAAGTTGCCTTATGCATGCAAACTCCTATTTCAAGAGCTCCAGTCAATGAACATTGTCCCACGATTAAAACTAGCAGAAGCATGATTATGGTGTCATTTGTATCTGGAATATGATTCTTTCTTCTAGATGCTTGTCATAGCCTAATCAATTTTGTTGTTTTAAGTTCCCTCTAAAAAGAAGTAATTTTTTCAATTTTTATAATATACATATCTTGGTAATGCTTATCTCACAAACAGTGGTACTTGTGGTTTCTAACTGGGCTATGTGAGTGTTCTTTTTGCTGTGAGAAGAATAATGTCTTCCTTTGATTCATAGCTAGTTCTGCTCAATGATTTTTTTTTTCCTCTAGTGACTTTGCAGCATATCTTGACCTTCATGAGTCACATTTGATAATGTTGGGCAAAATGTGTTAACTCACAATAGTACTATTACCATTTTAAGCTATTGAATCAAACAATTGTACATACAAAATTAATACAGCCAAACTAAGTGACAAATAACACACTTCTGAAGTTGCCATACTTGCTGTTGCTTTAGAAATTTGATTGTATCTGAGCAACCACAGTTTCATCAACTTGAAAAGCCTTGGCAAGAATATCTGTTGCTATGGCTGGTTCTGATTCGAAAACTACATTAGCAATGCTTATAACACCAGGATTCTGACTACTCAAAGCAGCAACAGCAACATCATTTCCATATCCCACATTGCGTTGGTAGTGAACAAGTCCAATTGGAAAAACAAACACATCGCCTTTTCTAAGGACTTTAGTAATATGGTGAGTTTCAGGATTTGAAGTTACAAAACCAACTTGAAGAGAACCTTTAAGGACTGAATATTTCAGTAGCTCTTGGGTGAGTTTGAGGAGGATTAACTCCCCATGGTGCATAGTCTACGCGTGCCAGTGAGATAGCTAGAGTGTTTAGTCCTTGTATTTGAGTCGCGTTAACACGAGTTACCTTAGAGCCAAAAGTGTTTGATGTGTTTCCAGCCAAATGTAGGCCACTGAAGAAAAAATCCTCTGAGATAACAGACTTGGGATCTTTGCAAGCTAAGACATTTACCTTTAACTGAAACAATGGGAAAAATGCAATGAGTAAACTCATCACATCATTGATCTTCTAGTCCTAATATAATACTCCCTAAGGTTCGTTCAAGTTTATATGACAAACTTTCTTTTTTAGTATTCCAAAGAAAGACACAATTCTAAATTTGAAAATGACTATCTTTGCACTTCTTCTTTGGCCTTAATGAGAAGCGCTTATTACTAAGACATATGTTATGACATGTTTAAGTTCACAAGTTCCATAGTCTTTATATTTTTCTAAAATAAACTTTGTGCCGACTCAAATATGTCAGATAAATTGGCTGAAAGGGGGAGTATATAACAGGAAAATGAGATTCTTATCGCGAGTTACTTTTTTGCAATACCTGTGCTAGCAAGATCGGCCACACGGAAATCTTGCATTGGACTTGACTCAAAAGCTAACACAGCACACCAGAAACTTACTGCTATCAGATTCAGCAGGAGAAAGTACTTAGCCATTACAAGAACTAAACAAAAGAAGCAAAACAACAATATTAACTATGCATCAGTTCCGAACTAGCAGAAGCAAAAGTAAGGAGAAAATATTGTAAGAGAAGGAAGATGTTTTTGTGAGAGATGAAATGATTGATAAGATAGTTTCCTTATATAGAAGAGCAGAAAGAGTCCATGTATGCAAAGGTACTTTTGAGTTTTGGTGAGTAATTTGTATCTTTTTGAAATGATTGTGAACAGCCGCCCAAGCACACATGAAGACTTTGATAACAATTAGCTGTCATTTACAGTGGATATGATATAATTTGCAGAAACAAGTCAAGAATAAGAGGTTAGCTGTCTCAGGACAAAAGTGAATGGTTCAAAAGACTAACTTTTAAGGATAATAAATGGGATTCTTGAATACCTCAGATGGACAAATGGAGGATTTGTTCACAGAGGCGGAGCTAGAGTTTTTATTGCAGGTTCAGCAGAACTCATTAATTCGCTTTGGCAAAACATTATATCTTTAAAATAAGTTTCCCTTATCCACTCTATCCGACCTCTTTCACTCGTTATTTGCATTTGTCCAGCCAGACAGGCTGTAGCGCCTATGCCAAAGACGCATAGAACAAAGATACCAATGTACCATAGGAATCATGATGTATCCTTTCCCATACAAATTGAAACCAAGCTCTTTGAACAACTCAGCCTGCATTTATCTCAGATTATATAGTGGTAAAGAAATACGGAGAATGGTAATATAGAGAGTTTAATAACACCGTATCCTAGTTTTATGACTATAATTCCAGTTTAGGCCTTTTGAGTTACAAAACTACCTATGATATCACAAGTCATATCAGGAATAGTCTGTCAGTTCTGGTCATCATATAAAATTGAAGCTCAATCTGTTATATGGCAATAAAGCTGGTCAAGAATACTGTGCAAGAGTTCATAAAAACTCTTTAGGACTAATGTTACCTTGTCAAAAAGATTTTGAAGGCCGATTTTGAATCACTCGCGTTTAGTATAATTTCATGATTTATTTCCTCAGCAGACAAGTATAAGTCATGAAGACAGTAGGTATTACCTTTTGAATGATTTGGTTGAACTATTTAAATGATGTAGCAAGTCATAAAGACTGTGTTGCAATTCAAATCATGTTGATATATACATAATTTTTCACATTAACTATGGTACAGTTTATTGAAGAAGGCCATCTGATGTCATGAAGACTACAAAGCAATGGACAACATGTTATCTTATAACAAAAGTTACTCTCTATTAACTGATGTCAGAGGGCTGTGCATGTGAGAGTTCATTGTTTGTATTGTAGGCTGATTTTGAGGCGATCGCGGTGATTGTTCTAGCTGATAAGAGTACTAACAAATTTGGTTCTTGACATATGAAAAGTTTGAGAGACTCAAACTTACTATAGTTCCTCAAAAGGATCAAGACTTGTATTGTATCTATATTTTCTAGTTAATCATCTCATCACAACATTTTGGGCCATTCACATACTAATAAACTTTTTAATTTCAAGAAATTAAGTGAAGAATGAAACCAAAGTGCATACCACATAAAAGTTCTAGAACAAATAAATTGATACAGATATTCCTCTTGTGAATATCTGTCGACGAATCACACAGTAAATGAATAAAAATCTCACTTCTTTATCACGGCACACAAGAAACAAATGCTCTCAAGCTTCCATAGGTTCTGTTTGTAAGTAGTCTTGCTGCTTCAAAATTTTGATTGTATCTGAGCAGCAACAGTGGTATCAACTTGAAAAGCCTTGGCAAGAATATCTGTTGCTATAGCTGGTTCCGATCCAAAAATTGCATTGGCAATGCTTATAACACCAGGATTCTGACTGCTCAAAGCAGCAACAGCAACAGCATTTCCATATCCCACATTGCGTTGGTAGTGAACAAGTCCAATTGGAAAAACAAACACATCGCCTTTTCTAAGGACCTTAGTAATATGGCGATTTTCAGGATTTGAAGTTAAGAAACCAACTTGAAGAGAACCTTCAAGGACTGTGAGTATCTCAGTAGCTCTTGGGTGAGTGTGAGGAGGATTAATTCCCCATGGTGCATAGTCAACGCGAGCCAGTGATATACCTAGAGTGTTCAATCCTGGAATTTGAGCTACATTGGCAGGAGTGACCTTAGAGCCAAAAGTGTTTGATGTGTTTCCAGCCAAATGTAGGCCACTGAAGAAAAAGTCATCTGCTCCAGCAGATTTGGGATCTTTGCAAGCTAAGCCATTCACCTTAGCTGAAAAAACACAGTAAGAAAATTCATCAAATCATTGATCTTCTAGTCTTAGCTTCGTTCTAGTTTATATAACACACTTTCCTTTCTAGTCCAAAAAAAAAGAGAATGGAACTTCAAACAAATAGCTTTACACTATTCAATTTACCCTAAATGAGAAAGTTTTATCAGTTATCACCACACAAATGTTATGAGATGTATAAGGCAACAACTTTCAAAAGTACTAATCTATTCCATAAACATGCTGATTCAAATTATGTTACATAAATGAGTATACAAGAGGAAAATGAAATTCTTATGGCGATTTACTAGTTTGCAATACCTGTGCCAGCAGGATCAGCCACACAGAAATCTTGCAATGGACTTGGCTCAAAAGCTAACACAACACAGCAGAAACTTAGTACTGCTATTAGATTCAGCAGGAGAAAGTGCTTAGCCATTTCAAGAACTAAAGAACAGAAGATACAAGGAGAAAATATTGGAAGAGAAGAAATATGTTTATTTCTGATTGATAAGATGGTCTCCTTATATAGAGGAGAGAAAAGGCTTCATGCATGCAAAAGTTGTTTGAGTTTTGGTGAGTAATTTGTCTTTTTGGAAAATATTGTAAAGGGCCGTCCAAGCACACATGAAGACTTTGACAATGAGTAGCTGTCATTTGCAGAAAGAAAACAGGAATAAGAAGTTAGCCGGCTTAGGACAAAAGGAAATTGAACATAAAGTGCAGTGTTATTCTTTAATACTTTGTGTGGACAAATGGAGGACTATGTTCACCGCGGAGCTAGAGTTTTAATTACAGGTTCAAGCAGAACTCACTGACTAGTTTTGGTGTCAAAATTCTGTATTTATTTTAAGAAATCCACTCAATTTTGTCTCAGCGCGAAGCCATCGAGAACCAGATAATATGTTCAGATGATTTGACGGAAATAATTTTGAAAAATAACATAGTGCAAAAATCACATTTTGATTGAGCAAATCTAACTTGAGAATATTTCACACATCAGAAACCTACAGAGAGTGGTTTAAGCAAGGGGAAAACCAAAAATGAAAGAACAGAGGTGCATCACAAGTATGACTGGGAAACATAAATATTCCATCAAACTACAAAAGATGCAAAGACAATTTCAGGACTAATCACTAGAAGATCCATCATCATCTTCATGCTGTGCCACAACCTTCTCGAGAAACCTTTTCCTTACTCCATCCAGCACAGCTTCTCGGGACTGTTCCTTCTTGCTACGCCCATCGTTTAGAACAGGATCTGACTGGCAGAGTGTCAATGCAACACCTGAAGTAAAGGAATGCAGATCTATGAGAGTGGGCCAGCAGAGAGTAGAGAACATATAACAAAGTACTTGGAACCAGCTCATACATTGTAGAGAAAATGCAAAGAAACTTATATAAGTCACATGTAAATTGAAAAACAGCAGAACATGCCAAGTCTGCAATAGCTGGATCATGAAACAGAGATAGATAGCCTTTTGTTTTACGAAAAAGCAGTTGACTAATTAACCTTTTCATTCTTGAATTCTAGTAGAAGCATTATAATAGTGAACAGAATGGTGTACCTTATGTGAGTGAAGCTGATATTAAGATGAACGATCATACAAGATAAAAAATGACTGCATACAAGAGAAGCTGCAAGTATCACACATCTAGGATGATAAAACGCCACTTGAGATAGGTTGATCAGGTCATACACAGACTCCAAATGCACCAGTCAATACTGATTGAAGGTATTAAAAGAGGCCGAGATAGACTTAAAATAACAACGAATGGTTGTCTCAAAGAAACTTTATGTCTAGCACCGTGCAGAACTGTGCGAAAGTTAAGTTGATGGAAGCAAAAGATCCACATATGCCCTACTGACTGGTTGGAATTAAGGCTTAGTAATGATCATATGCTTATGTTAGGTCCAGTGTTGCTAGAAATCTTTTTAACCGGTTTAGATATTTGTATGTCAGTGGGAAATGTAGAGAGCTTCTGCTGTTAAAGACCACAAATTAATGAATACTGAAATAAAGCAAGTTCAAATAGTGTGAAATGGATAGTCAGAAGTCATGTGTAGACTAGCTTGGGATAGAGGCGTAGATGCTGTTTTCATGAATTCTAGTAGAAAGGTAACTGCTACTGTTCATCCCCACCCCACAATCAACACAAGCCAAGAAAAAAGATGGTTAGTGTGGTTATGTTGTACTATCATGAGAAACACACTGATAGCTACCACACTCTTGAAGTAATTTCAGAAGGTATGAGCTAATTTCAGTAGTAGCACCACCTACACACTCTTGGTGCCACTGGACCAGCTCTTACAAAACAACGAATAGAGACCTAAATCCATGTAGAATAAACAAAAGGCCATGCTCGAGTTTTACAGAAAGTATACAAGATATTAGAAATTCCCAGAAAAGAAGAATTTGCTTCTATATACAAGCCATTTATTGTGGCTTACTACCATATAACATCTGCATAAAAAGCCTACACAAAATCTTCATACAGGTAATAGATGGAAACGGGCACAACACTGTAAGTGAATTCACCGAATTTCTACATCTCGAAACAGTAGTAAAAGGAAGTCGAGACAGAAAGTCAACAATTTCACTAAATCATGCAAAAAAAAAAAAAAAGAGAAGGATTGGGGTAGCAACCGGATAACAGCTATGAAGAAGAGGGTCATACCTTCAGGTGTGCATCTCCGACCAAAACTATGAAGTCCAACATAATTTGATTTTAATGCACCATTGTGGTACACCAAAATAGTTGGAAGATTACAATCTGGATAGTTTGGAATGCAATCGGTAGAGATAATTTTGACAAATTTTGTTACAGGGTATTTTGTTGCTAGTTCGTCTAAGCACTGCAAAAGTATCTGGCAGCCTGAGTATCTGTAAAGAACATAAAGTGCTATCAGAATTACTGACATAGAGCTACAAAAGAGAAGAATAATGAAGAGATGAAAAATATTTGAAGCTCAAGACCATTGATGTAAGATTGCTTCACTGATGAAGAGATAAAAACATAAATTACCCATCCTTATACAGAAGCACAACCACCCAGATGTCTTCTGGAGCTTGGGAAACCTCCCGCACAAAATCTGATCCAGAAATTGGTATCACTGATCCAAATCTCACAACCTTAGCAACTTCTCTCATCTCGGCCATCCTCTTCTTCCTTCAACAACAACACAAGAAAGATATATAAGAGATGCTCAATTTCATGTCAACTTGCATGCTACATGACAATATTTCATCACCAACACAACCGTAAATACTATATCAGCATAATTGGATGTCCTTTTTCCTTATGATGCAAATACTGATTTAGGAAAAAAATGTGATTTACTTATCTGGAAAAGCATTAATTGCAGGCGCACGTTTGCATTCTGTAGTTGATAACGAAGTAAAATTGAATTTCACCACGTGGAAAACGAGGCAGCAATATATGACTCCCAAAAAAAATATTACACCATAGGGTAGGAATGACGGCTTATATTGTCTAGTAGTTCATGGGCAACTGTCAGTTAATTAAATTTACAACACTCATTCTAGTCCAATGTTTTTAGTATATTATAACAAAGAGAAGATCATATACTGCCCCCAACCCCCCAGTTATGAAGCTACATGTGAAGCCTTTTCACTGATAACTCAAAAAGAGTATTGAAAATGATTCATCAAAATTGCTGTATTTTTTGTAGAAGCAAGGAGGACAATCATTCAAATGGTATTCCACTTTGATTTTACATCAAATCATGCAAATATAGGCCTATTCTGTTGGACCTTATTTGTTCCGCTGGGCTGAAATAGCTCATTTTCCTTTTCACTTGGCGGTATGGCTTGACTATGCCTTCTATATTCTTGCCAAGTTGCTATTACATTGATAGAAACAAGACATCTAGATGACAACTCAGAAATGCTTATGTGGTGATCTTTCAGTTACCTTTATCTCAAAAAAAAAAAAATGCTTATGTGGTGATCTTTCAGTTACCTTTATCTCAAAAAAAATAAATGCTTATGTGGTGATCTCTTAAGGTGTGTTCCAAATGGAAGATATATCATTTAAAAGGTGCAAAGTTTAAACTATTTGTGTCTAACCTCAAACTGGTTAAGCATAAATCAAATATCGTATTCTAATTTTAAATCCCACCAGCTTGCTCTCTCATCCCTACCACCTTTTCCTATGCCTGGGATTCCATTTGGTTCAGATTTAATCTTGATCCAATATGGAGACGAGCTATGTTCAATATATCCTTCATGAACTCGTTTAGGAATAACCAATTTATGGGGTGATCGGAGTATCACATGGGGGACTATAATTAATCACAACAAGATATGTTTGCATGACCTAGAAAATTTTATGTAGGTGCGAATTCTGTAACTTATAGTTAATTAAGGCAGCAACCTATGATAACATCAGCTAATCCATTATGAAGGGCGCAATTACCTCATTCATATACAACCAAAATTATTGTAGTTAGTTTTATGATATAAAGAGAACATCATAGACTAGGTAAAAGCTGATTTTTGATTGACACTGAAGTTTCTGACACTTTGAGGGGATCTACAATATCATCAAAAGAACAAATTGAATACTAAAAACTAAATAAAAGAAGAATCTTTACTGATTTCTCTCCCTCAAACAACAGTCTACTAAAAACATCAATGTAAAAAATAGTTAACTCCATCAAGTAAACCTCAGTTCAACAGCCAGCAATCCAGTGGAATTACTGGAGGTGCACGAAAACTAGCCACAGTTTATCAAAACAAAAACGAAAAAATGAATTGTCTTACATCCAATCCGCTGCAAACCCATTCCAATTAAGGTCCAAATCATCTATAGTCATAACCCTTTTCATCAAAAACCAAATACTCCATAATTTTCCAAATAACAAAAGCAAAATACCTGTATTCCTGAAGGAAGCGATCGTCATTGAGATCTGGGTCATCTTCAAGATCATCAAGCTCATCTTGAGTCTTCTCATCGATCCAATCCTTGTCTTTGGATTTTGAACCTTCATCCTCACCAGGTGTAAACGGGTCGGGCTTAAAAACAGGAGCTTTTGGAGGGAGATTTCCAAGCTTCCTCTGTATATCATCCCATTGTGTCGATGCTCCTTCAACATCTTTGTACACAAAATGATAATCCCCCATTTTGATTCGCTTGATTCTCGTTCTTTCTACCAGAAATTAGAGAAAAATTAAGGGAAAGGTGTTAAATAAGTCTCACTTTCTTTTCGGTGAGGTATTGACCAAGAGTCGATCAAATTCGCTCTAAAATGTAATTAATTAATTATGGAATTAAATTAATATTTTTAAAATTTTCTAATTTTTTATAAAATACAAAAAATATACTTTTATAATTCCTTCGATGAAGTTCATCTTTTAATCCCCTTCCTTAGAAATTCGATTTTATAATCCCCTTCCTTAGAAATTTGGAAATTCGTCGTTATTTTTTCTTTGCAGTTGTTACTCTTTCTCTCCAGTTCTTCATTACTCTCTCATCTTTCTGAACTGTAATCGTGTTCGACTAGAAATGAGTAAGTTATTTTTTTGAAATACTTTACAAATTTCGAAGTTTTTTTCTTGAATTAATGAACAATAAAATGTTCTGCAGGTGTAAAAAATGAATAATCGACTTAATGATGTGTATTATTTATCATTTTTGAAAGAAAATCAGCCAACTCAAAAAATCCTTATTTTGAGGAAATATATATGTAATGTTATCATTCAGTGAAAAGTCATTTTTTGTTGTTGTTGTTCTTTTTTTTTTTGCCATTTTGTTGATATGATTTTAAAAATATAGTGTTGTTCAGACGTCCAAAATATATTTAGCGTATGTTGCCACATTTTAGTGATATGTTGGACATCTGTTGCCACATAAGATTCAAATATTGCAATAATCTGTACAGATGTGTCAACATATGATGCATCTGTTGCTACATAAGATGTATATATTGCGCAACAGCAGATACATATCGCAACAGACTATCCATCGATTGCAACATACTGCTATTATTATTTCATAATGAATTGTAAAATCTCAATATTTTTTATTTACGTTATAGATGAAATGATACAAGAAGCTTCATCCATGACAACAACTCAATCTTCTAACATGAAATGCTCCTTTTGTCTATACGAAGAATGTGGGCGGCAACATGATTATTTTATTAGTCGTGTTAAAAAATTCACTGATATTTTTAATGAAATGTCTCATAATATTGATGTGCAAAGATTGAAGAAGGCTTTACATCCTTTGAAATGTAGGAGGTTGAAAAAATCTATTTCCCAAACACTTTTGATGATTATTGAGAAGAAAGGAAAGGAGGAGAAGGGAAAGGAGTTGGAGTAAATATGAATATTTAGCATTTTGTTCTTTTTCTGGTTATTTTTTTTGTTATGTTTCTTTAAAATGTCCAAAATTTTTAGTGTATTTAGTTCATTTTCCTTGTTGTTAACTCCCTAAGAGGCTTGTAGGTATTGACAATGTTTGTCACCCCCTAAGGTTTGTGATTAAGCAATCTGCTTCCTTTCTTCATCTTCTTGGTTTGTTAAGAATTGTCATTTGGAGGTTGAGTTTAGTTAATATTGGTGGCTAGTTGTTATTACCTAATATTCGTCGGTTCTTCAATGTGTTTTGTGGGAAGTGTTTCTTCATGTCCAAATTATTGGGTTCTAGTCGTGATAAGTGTTAAATAAGATTTATTTGTGTCGTCATTGTGACATTTTGGAGTCTGAACAGTAGCATAAAGATGTGATCTTTATTTTCTACATTACATAATATGAGTTGTTACTTATAAGTTGCTTATTTTTGTTGCATGTGAACTCGTGGTGAGTCCATTGTGGACTCTTTTTCCTTCCTCCTTGCATCTTGAGTTGGATTGTAACCCAAATCTCTTTCTTTTATCGAGTCGGTTGTCATCATGATAGAATTTCAGAAGCTGAAATATAGTCTCGAAAAACTAAAAAGAGGCGGATATGCGGCATGTATACATTTAGTATACAGTGATATACAAGGGAAAATGCTGAAATACAGGTCAAAAACGCATATACACATACAGGTTGAAAATCGGAAACCCCGGTCTGAAAAAATCCAAAACAAGCTGTATACAGACTATATATAACAGTATACATCCATTGTATACAACAATATTTTCAGCAAAAAAAGAGGGGTTGAAGCCCAAACACAACTACAACAGACAACACTTTTAATATTTATTAATAATGTCTAAAATTTAGTTTGTTATATATTTTATTTATGTTTTTATTATTTACTTTTATTGAAAGAATACAATTATTAAATAATATAAAAGGAGAAATTTAGGGAAGAAAAATAATTTTAAAAAGGAACAATCACTAAAAAAATTTATTAGTTACAAAATAAAAGATAACTGCCAAAGGCATTCACATAATTGATTACATTTATCATTATGAATTTTCAATTGATAATACTTGATTTTTGGTCAATTTTTTTGGATTATAAATCAATTTTTTTCTTTTTGGTTAGAAAATTTGAAATGAAATAGGCAGTTCGATAAAATTGATGAAATACAATTTGGATCAATTATTAGTTAATTTCTTCATTATTTATGTGTTTCTAATTGACTATAAATTTGATATGATTTTTTTTACATAATTGTACAACGTATATATTTACATACAAAATTGTATGTATTATGAACAAGTTAGTATTAAAGAGTTTTAACAGATTTGCTGAATTTTTTTTGTTGGTTGAATACGAAGATATTAATGGATTGTTTAAGGACTGACTTTCTGGTTGGCTAATTCGTTTTAGTTTTTGGACAAAATGGTATTCCAAACGTAAAAATTACGACAAATCGTGCTGTATTTTTATTTTTTCTTTGGTTATTTGTTTTTTATTTTTTGAACTATTTTGTATCCCTTGTCGAAAAGAATATCATAAATGTAATGTATTTTGTAAGTGTTTGACCTGAATACAATTTGTATATTACTTTAATATACATACATGTTGGCTGACATATTATAAAATTGTGATGCACAAAATATAATTTTGTTCAAAACAAGATAAGAGTACCATCGTAAATAAATATTATTTTAACTTAGGTACAAATGAAAAACAAATATATTTTTGTTATGTTAGGGCTTTGTTGGCGGTCGTAAATTGAAATAGAAAAATACAGTTTTGTTCAATTTTAATTTGGATAGTAAAGTGAACATATAATATACAAAAGTTGTTCGTATACAATAATGATGAAAAACATAATAACAAAGAAATACAGACTTGTCGGCATTGAAAATTGAGTTTGAAATAAAAGTGAGATTGAAATATAAAATGGGTACAATAATATTCACTTCAATTGGAATACAAATGTGATTTTGTTGGTATACCATTACTATGAATACAAAATAAAAAAAAATACAAACTTGTATGTTTACAATGTAACACTGAAATACAAAATGAGCAAAATAAAAATATAATTTTTTATCATTTAGTTTGTATTCTGAGTGGTCGATGATTGTGAGGTCGGTGGTGAGAAACACCAATGATGCCACCATTTTGCCGACAATGATTAAAAGCAATGATCAGCCATGTATATGCTTCGATCTAGAATATTGATGATTAGGTGGGATATCACTTGCAATCCTCTTAGAGGGCCATTAGAGGGGATCCTTGAGGTTTTCATTATCCAAAACACTAAATAAACAAAATTTTTTGAAAGATTTAAACAAAAACAAAACGGTTAACAACCCTAATAATCGAATAAAGATGCATACCTTAATCAATGAGATTCTTGTGAATATCTTTCTACCACTGGAGAGTGATTTAGAGTTTATCAAATCATTAATGTGATTTCAACTACAAACAACAATTTTGAACGATTTAAACAAAAATAAAATCATAAAACAAATCTTAAAAAATGAATAAAGATGCAAAAAAAAAAAAAGGAAGAGAGAGGCTTTTTTGAAATGAAGAACATGAGAAGAAATGGAAGAGGAAAATATGAGAGAGAGAAAAAATATTTTATTTTTTAAAAACATATGAGAGAGAATTGATTGGAAAATGTGTAATTAAGGTGAGATAAAATAGGAAGTAAATTAGGATTCACAATCTTTTTAAAAAAAATAACATTTTATATTTTTACTAATTATTTTAAAATATGAAGGTTTTACTTAATATGTTTGATTTTTTGACTAATTTTGTTAATTTTCCCTTAAAAATAAAATGGCACAACATTGTCTTAAAAATTGATTTAGAGTATTTGTCTTAACAAGATGAAATAATGATAAATTAATTTAAACGAGCTTCTCAAACTTGACGAAATAAAACAATTAATTTGAATGTAAACTAAATGATTTCAACGACTCAGAATTACCATAAATTATGACTAGACTAATTTAATAAAAGGTGTGCCAAAAATCAAAACCTTTTTGAAACTATTTTCGAATAATCATAAGTTATATAAATCGTATACATAATTATGTAAAACACATATATTATCTAAAAATTATGTCGAGATCAATTTAAAATAACCTTAAAACATTTTGAACTTTATAAATTCTAATTGTTTCAATTCGTTTAAAATTAAGAAGCTCGTTAATTGATTCCTATTTGGGAGGGTCAAAATTAGGTGTCAACACTTTCTTTCTTTCTTTCATTCTTTCTTGCTTTTTTGTTGTTGCTCTGTCTCCTCTTACTATTGCTCTTTTTCTCCTTTTTTTCATAGAATAGTCAATGACTATAGACTCTATAAAACTTATATTAATAGTTAATTAGAGAAGTAATATAATCGTAACAAATGAAGAGCTAATATAATCGTAACAAATGAAGAGCATAAAAAACTACAAAATGAATTAAATTAAAATTAAAAATGTATTACAAACATATTAAAGTTGAATTATTAGAAGAGAAGTAGTATAATCGTAGCAAATGAAGAAGCATAAAAAACAACAAAATGAATTAAACTTGAATTAAAAATGTAGTTGAATTATTATAAGAAAATTAAATATGAATGCAAAAATGTAGAAAATAAAAGAACATTCTTTAATCTGTATGTAAACTGAATAAAATTTGTATCAATAATAAATTAAACAAGTAACCGATCGTAACAAATCAATCAATTAATTACAAAATGCATTAAAATTGTATTTAAAAATATATTACACAAATATTAAAGTCGATGTAGAAGAGAAAATTAAGCATGAATAAAAAAATGCAACAAATGAAATATTATACAGTGATTTATAGAGTGAATTAAACTTGTATCAATAATGAATTAAACAAGTATCCAATAGGAATAAATAAATAAAAGAAACTGCAAAATGAATTAAATTTGTATTACAATGTGTTAAATTTGAATATGAAGAGAGAACTAAAAATGAATGGGAAACGTAGCTAATGACTGACAAGACAATGATCTGTAGAGTGAATTAAACTTATATCAATAACGAATTAAACAAGTATCCAATGGTAACTTATAAAAAAAAAGTGAAATGAATTAAATTTACATTAAAATTGTATTACACGGTATTTAAAGTTGAATTAGAAGAGAGAATTAAGAATGAACAGAAAATGTAACTAACAAAATACATGACAATGATCTACAAACTGATAAGTTATATCAGTAATGAATTAAACAAGTATCCATTAGTAACAAATAAATCAAACAAACTTCAAAGTAAATTAAATCTGCATTAAATTGTATCATCTAATTCAACTTTAATACAATTGCAAGACAACTTTAATTTTATATTTAATTCATTTCAATCTAATATTTCTACTAAAATCAATTATAAATTTAATCAAACCCCCTTAAAATTGAGATATGAACTTCAAACGACATTTTCGATTATTTGTAAGAATTAACTATTCAAACTTATCACAAATTCGTAAAATGCAAATAATGAATTCAAAATTTGAAGCTTTATAATGACTATAAATGGTGTACTCTTACTTCTGTAATTTTAATGATTTGAAATTTCTGCTTTAAAATGTGATCTTATACAATTTTGCGGTCTTTTTGTTCCTCTTTTCATTTTTTTTTGAATAAAAATAGTGATATGCACATAATGAAATATGAAAAATTGATTTGTTAATTAAATAAAAATTAAAAGAAGAAGAATTTTGTAAAAGAAGAAAAGAAGAATACAAAGATAATAATGATAGAGAGAAAGATAAGAAGAAGATTTTTTTTTAAAAGAATAAATAAATTAAGAGGCAAAAGGACCGAGAAAGAAAGTGAAGGTACATTTTTCTTAATATCAAAAAATTGTTATATTTAGTTATAATAATTATATTAACATAAATAGTAAATATTTTTTAAAATATAGCATATTGATATGATTTATCCATTTATTTATGTGCTCAATATTAAAATAATTGCATAGAGTGTAGTATTCAAATTTAAAGTTTCAAAACATACTTATTAATAATGTTAGTTTAGTAAAATACACATCTCATGCTACGAAGGGGTGTCATATAATAATGCATGGAATAAAAACAATAATATACGCATACTACATATATACATATTCACACGCTTAATACATATTTATTATTATATTAAATTTTACAGTAAAATATAAAAAATATAACTTAACTACGTACTTATAATAATTAGATAGATAGATGGGATATACATAGATTGAAATAATAACAGAAAAAAAAAAGAAGGTCCAATCCTATTATGAAACAAATTTTGTTTCAACTAGGAGATTCTAATACAGTAGCTATAAATAAAATCACTTTATATATGTTTTTTATCTTTCCATTAATTATAAGTCGTCTTTGCTCTTGGTTTTTTGGTATATCTTTCATGGAGGAAATACTTATGGACATTCTGAGTAGGCTACCAGTAAAGTCAGTTATTCGTTTCAATTGCGTTTCAAAATTTTGGAATTCATTAATCTCTCAACCTTATTTTAGAAAGATACATCTCAAGATGCATCTCAATCGCGCCAGTTCCCAAAAATTGCTTTCTCTCCACTACCATCGTAAGTATGAAGATGATAATCGTCTTCACTTCTACACGTCTTCTTTATCCTTGGTTCAACTCGTTAAGGATACCCGCGTAGTTGATTGCCCTCCAAATTCTAATCCATCACATGGTTCACACGTCTATTGTAGCTGTGATGGCTTGTTTCTCATTGGAATCTGGAATGACCGTTATGCTCAACAACCTTCAACATTATTGATATGGAATCCTTCCACTAGAGAATCTATACTACTTCCCCATTCTAAATATTACTCGAGTAGTGATTCGAAATATTACTCGAGTAGTGATTATGAAGACAATGGTAATTATGATGACAGTGGTGATGGTGATGATGAAGACATTAGTGACATTAGTGATTTTGAAGACAGTGATGATTATGATGATCTCCGTTCTACTTACGGATTGGCTTATGACTCTATGAGTGATGACTATAAAGTCTTTAGGATGGTCCTGCCTTTTCAAGGCAAAAAAGAAAACGAAATTTTCGCACTGAAAAAAGGTTCATGGAGAATTATTGAAGAAACAGATATGACAGATTGTTCTATGTATTCTGGTGGGGAATTTTTGCCATTTGTATATGGAGCCTTTCATTGGCTTGGTATCTCATCACATAAGTTGTTGTTGTATGTGGTTTCATTTAATATTTCATATGAGGTATACGGAGAGATACCATTGCCAGAGATTGTGTGTTATCTTGCTCTGTATAAGCGGTCAAAACCTAAAATTGAAGTTGATGTGGGTCTATCCGTTTTGGACGGAATGCTTAGTTTTTATTATAGAGATGACACATTGTTTAATTTATGGATGATGAAAGTCCCTGGTTCTTGGATGAACTTATTTATTATACCAAGCGACAAAGTATGTAGAGTTATACCAACGTATATGTTTTCAGATAATCAAGTATTACTCTGTCTTAAATTAGATAGTAAAGTAATGTCAAGATTTGTATATAGGCTCGTATCTTTTGGATCATTTGGATTAAGGAGTCAAATATGGCCTCTAGATTGTGATGACATTGGCATCGATGCAATTACCATTGACAAGGATATTGGTATTGTTTATAATGGTATTGTTTATACAGAAAGTCTCATCTCTCCGGAACTAAAACTAGGTCTTGGGGTGTAATTGGTTTCGTTACTTATTATATTACCACAATTTTCTAAAGATAATTTGTTACTCACCATTTGTGGTTTTCTACCAATGTAATATCCTGATTTCCTTACTGTATTTTACCTTCTTTTTTTCCGCAATTTTCTGTGATCGATTGCCTCGCTGTATATATATCACATCTTAATGCATTGCTAATTATCATGAGTGTTCCTGTGTAAAAAGCAGCAGGTTTAATTGATGAAAAAAGTTGTTAGATGTTCACTTCAAAGTGGATAGTTGTTTGGTACCTAGCTTTGGTTCACCTATCAAAGGTGAACTATTTCTTTGTATTTAAGGGTAAAGTGGACCCCATTGTCTACATATTTAGTACTCTAATTTCAACAGACATATTGAGTACTGTAATTTCACAAGTAAAGTCTGTATATGTTGAAAGACTAGCACATTCTGATGTTGAATTGAAGTTATCGAGATGATTTATCTTTGGTCTTGAGTGTCTGGTAAAGTTTCTCCACAGGCGAAACCTTAAACCAGGTATGAAACAAAAAAAAACTTTCTGAGATTATAAAGCTGAACAACTTGAATAGTGAGATTAATTAACACTTGGCTAATAGAAGGAACTTCATATATTTGGCTGGTTATTCTGATTTTAATTGCTCTCTAGTTTAATTTTCCTGCAGATAACTTTGTTTATAAAAACGTACATAAAAAAGGAAAACTTTCATATATAACCACTTAAAAATAATTAAGGGAAAAGGGTCTGATATACCCCTCAACTTTGTCATTTAGAGCTGATATATCCCTCGTTATAAAAGTGGCTCATATATACCCTTACCGTTATACAAACGGTTCACATATACCCCTGCCGTTACAAAATGGCTCAAATATACCTTTCATTTAACGGAATTTTAAATAATTAGTTCTAAATTTATATTTATTACTTATAATTTTTTTCAAAAAATTATTTAGTGGTATATATGATTCTTCTATAAAAGTTCAAGGTATATTTTAATTTTTTTTATACATAAATTATTTTTTGACTTCTTTTATTATAATTATTTGAGTTTCTTATTCTTATTTTATTTTTTTCTATCATTCCTTAGTTTAAAGGAAAAAAAAATTAAACTATTTTTTTGTGTTTATTGTAATTTAATTTCGTATTCGAAAAAAAAATTGTTCATCTACAATAAGTTTTACAAGAATATTAGTGAAACATAAATAAATTTGATTATCAAAATAATAATTATAAATTAGTCATTGAAACAAAAAAAGGTCAAAAAAAATATGTTTGACGAGGATTAAATTTACTCATATGAGATTATATTTTTTAGAAAAAAAGAATACAAATTTAGATTGAAAATTATTATTTTTTCATTTCCCGTTAGAGGAAAAGGGTATATGTGAGCCATTTGTTTACAAGTAGGGGTATATATGAACCACTTTCATAACAAGGGGTATATCAGCTCTAAATGACAAAGTTGAGGGGTATATCAGACCCTTTTCCCAATAATTAATTACTCTCCATAGCTTTAGTTTGATAATTACAATTTGTAGCTACATATTATATGAAGTAGAGAGGCGAGAGAGAGGGGGGAAAGAGTGGGAGAAAGGTGAAATATATATGTATATTGGTTAGATAATTGTATATTCGAGCGAGATCGAGAGAGGCGAGCGAGAGAGGGAAGGGAGTGGGAGATAATTTCTTTCATGCTTTTGTCAATTGGATTTTTCCGAATTTCGTTAGCTCATATATCACTATCACCTTTCATACGCATACATAAGTGACACAGAAAATTTTAAAGAATAAAAAAATTAACTCAAATTTACATGAACTTAAAATAAGTTCAGTGTAAATTTTAGCAGCATTATTTATATAAATAATTATCTTCAGGAGTATTTTGTGGAAATATAACTTCTCAAGAATCGGCTATAAATAACATAAATTTGAAATTCCTATATTTTAGTAGTATAATGAGGTAAATGAACTTTAATTAATTCTTTTCATTTTAAATTAGTGGGACTTGTAACTATTTCTGTTTTCAATTTTACAGGCTGAATTGCAAATAATATATACAAATGTATATGTATAATATACAAATATATACATATACAATTGCCCTCTCTTGCTCGCTTCTCTCATCCCTCTCCCACTCTCGCTCACCTCTCTCCCACTCTCTGCCTCTCTCACTCGTCTCTCTCCTTCCTCTCCCACTATCGCTTTCCTTTCACCTCCCTCACCCAGTCGCGCTCGCCTCTCTCCTCTCTCTCCCAATCTCTCTTGCTATATATACAAATACATATGTATCATATACAATTATCTAACTGATATACATATATAAAATTCACCTCTCCCACTCTTTTCCTCCTCTCTCTCTCAATCTCGCTCGTCTCTCTCCTCCATATAACATGTAGCTACGAGTTGTAATCATCAAACTATAGTTATGGAGAGTAATTAGACTATTTTAAGTGGTTATATGTAATAGTTCCGCTATCTTAATATATTAAAGCAGATAATACTTACAATCCTCACGTTTTACCAGTATATGTCATTTAAATTACTTTTTTGATACTGTGTAAAAAACTTTTAGAATATTGTTATAGAAGTTTAATTCATAGTTTGTTGTTTCTCATTTTAAAAGAAAATAATTAAAGAGGAATAAAACTAGTTTTTTTTTAATGGACTTATAGATAGTTTAGATCATTTTACTAAATCAACTTTTATAATTGCAGTGAAGGCAAATGGCATTGGCTTGCAAGAACTCTAGAGTTTGCATGAAGTTGTAATTTTAACTTTTATTTTTTTCTTTTGCTTACTTATTCTAATAATGTATAATTACTTAGTTGTTACATAGTTAACCATTGGTGCAGCCTAAAGGGGGCTTATCACCTAAAGTAATCAAGAAACTATATGTACTAAAAGGGTGTTAATTTCATAAATTACTAGCAAAGCTTTTTTCTAACTAATCTAAGTAAATTCAAGAAGCATGATTTCGTAGCTACACTACACTATTTAAAGAAATTGTCTCTCAATTCATCACAACATCTCATAATTTCAAAAACTTTATTTGGATTCAATCTCCTCCCTCTAAATTAAATTAATTATTCTGTCTTTCATTGCAATATTATTTTGCAAAAATGGCCAAAAATATCATCTTGATATTGTACTTGATTTTCACCTTATTAAGTTCTGGTTTGGCAGTTGAAGTTGGCCCTTTGCAAGACTTTTGTGTTGCAGATAGTACTAGTATGGGTAAGCACTGAAATTTTAATGTATGTAATGTATTTAACTTATAAAATATCGACAATATATCAATATATTTTAACCGGCTATAATAGATTAAAGAATTAGAATTATTATAAACAAATAAGGGAAAAGGGTCTGATATACCCCTCAACTTTGTCATTTGGAGCTGATATACCCGTCGTTATAAAAGTGGCTCATATATGCCCTTACCGTTATACAAACGGCTCACATATACCCCTGCCGTTACAAAATGGCTCACATATACCCTTCATTTAACGGAAGTTAAAAAATTAGTTTTAAATTTATATTTATTACTTCTAAATTTTTTTTTAAAATTATTTAGGGGTATATATGATTCTTCTATCAAAGTTCAAGGTATATTTTAATTTTTTTCATATATAAATTATTTTTTGACTTCTTTTATTATAATTATTTGGATTTCTTATTTTTATTTTGTTTTTTTCTTTCATTCCTTAGTTTAAAGAATAAAAAATTAAACTATTTTTTGTGTGTGTATTGTAATTTAATTTCGTATTCGAAGAAAAAATTTGGTCATCTACAATAAGTTTTACAAGAATATTAGTGAAACATAAATAAATTTGATTATCAAAATAATAATTATAAATTAGTCATTGAAACAAAAAAAAGTCAAAAAAAATATGTTTGACGAGGATTAAATTTACTCATATGAGATTATATTTTTTAGAAAAAAATAATAAAAATTTAGATTTAAATTATTATTTTTTTCATTTCCGTTAGAGGAAAAGGGTATATGTGAGCCATTTGTTTACAAGTAGGGGTATATATGTGCCACTTTCATAATAAAGAGTATATCAGCTCTAAATGACAAAGTTGAGGGGTATATCAGACCCTTTTCCCAACAAATAATTGTTGTAGTGTAAATGATCATTTTGACTTAATGATGTTATAACTTGCATTGCGACTTTATGCTACTAATTAATTATACAATCAAGAAAGATATAGTATTTCTAGACAAAAATCGAGCTAAAAATAACATGTTTATTAAACTAACAGAACTCGTCTTAAATTTATGTCTGATGATTTTTTCTTTCGCGTTTAATTAATTATCAGTTATGCCAAGTGGTTTGATGTGCAAGAATCCTTTGCAAGTAGAAGCCAATGATTTTTACTATGGTGGTTTAAATATACCAAGTAACAGAACAACTCCAACTGGTATCAATATGACTCTTGTCGATGTAAATCAACTACCAGGGCTCAACACTCTTGGAATTTCAATGGCTCGAATCGACTATGCACTCGATGGAATTAATCCTCCGCATATTCATCCTCGTGCCACTGAAATGCTTGTACTCATCGAAGGTTCATTACACGTTGGATTCGTCACTTCTAACCCTCAAAATAGATTAATTTCGAGAGTTCTACATACAGGGGACGTGTTTGTTTTCCCTGCAGGTCTCATTCACTTTCAGAGAAATATTGGAAATAGATTTGCTGTTGCACTTGTTTCATTTAGTAGCCAGAATCCAGGTTTAATAAACGTTAGAGATGCAGTAGAGACACTTCCAGAGTCTGTTAAGTTTAAATAAATGCATTTATCATTGTAATAAATTTTTTATATATATAAAAAATATTTTTACCTACCTATATCGTATAATTTTTTAATAAAAAAAATATCAACATATATATAACTCCGCCACTAAACGGAAGCTTAGTTCATCGAACTCATTGACCGTTTTATATATTTTGTACATTTCTGTCACATTTAGTAGTTTCTAGGCCTACACATCATAATTATAGCACAAAACTCTTTAAACTAACACTATTCCATTGATTTGATACTACTCCGTGATAATAGAGCTTCAGAGAAAGATGAAGAAGGAAGAGAGAATATATTATTGAATGATTGAGAATTACAGTTGTACAAACTACTTATATATAATTTGTAGATTAGTTAACTAACTATCAAACTAATTGTCATTACTATTAACTACATTATTAGCTAATTAATTAATACACGTCAGTAAGCTAACTAATAGTTAGTTACAGCCAGCTCAACCTGCACTATATTCAACAAGCTCTTCACTTTATTCTTCATCTTTTTCTTGGATGATGTAATGTAGACTAAAGTTCTTCACGAATCACTTGTGCTACCATTTAAAAAGAACAAGTTTAAATTGAAATATTAAGTAATTTTTTTTAATATGTGAAATAATAAATATTTCATAAAATTAATCGAGATATAAAATAAATTAATCCAAACAATACATGCACATAAAAGATCTCTTTTTTTAAGAGGTGAGAAATAACAAATACTAATGAAATTAATTAAGGTGTGCACACAAACTGATATAAAGATATTATACTTGTGTTTAGAAATTTGATGTGATTCACTCAAAATAATTTTCTTCTAATAAATGTCATTTATTTGTTTTAGGGAAAAGGGTCTGATATACCCCTCAACTTTGTCATTTAGAGCTGATATACCCCTTGTTATGAAAGTGGCTCATATATACCCCTACTTTTAAACAAATGACTCACATATACTCTTTTCCTCTAACGGAAATGGAAAAAATTATAATTTTAATCTAAATTTTTATTATTTTTTTCTGAAAAATATAATCTCATATGAGTAAATTTAATCCTCGTCAAACATATTTTATTTGACCTTTTTTTGTTTCAATGACTAATTTATAATTATTATTTTGATAATCATATTTATTTACGTTTCACTAATATTCTTGTAAAACTTATTGTAGATGACCAAATTTTTTTTCGAATACGAAATTAAATTACAATACACACAAAAAAAATAGTTTAAATTTGTTTTCTTTAAACTAAGGAATGAAAGAAAAAACATAAGAATAAGAAACTCAAATAATTATAATTAAAAAAGTCAAAAAATAATTTATATATGAAAAAAATTAAAATATACCTTGAACTTTGATAGAAGAATCATATATACCCCTAAATAATTTTTTTTTAAAAAAAATTACAAGTAATAAATATAAATTTAAAACTAATTTTTTAACTCCCGTTAAATGAAGGATATATATGAGCCATTTTGTAACGGGAGGGGTATATGTGAGCCGTTTGTATAACGGTAAGGGCATATATGAACCACTTTTATAACGGGGGTATATTAGCTCTAAATGACAAAGTTGAGGGGTATATCAGACCCTTTTCCCTTTGTTTTATTACTCTTTTTTCTAGAGTGCGGTTCTTCTCGTTTTATGTGAATGTGATTTTTCTTCCTTCTAAAATTGAACAAGGAAATAAAAAGAACAAGAATCCTACACGTTGACCACATACAACTTGTTGACTTCTTTGTAATAAAAACATGATTAAATAAAAGTCAATATACATATTGGTTTAACAAAGCTACACATCTTATGATTATGATATGCTTCTAATAATGCAAAACTTTACCACAAGTTCTATTTAATTAATCATAATATTTACTTAAACGTTGACATGATATAATGAACAAACACCTCATTTCCTTATTAATTAAATATTTGTAATTATTTAGTATTCTGTTTTAACACATGCAAATTTGAACAAAAACTAACTCTACATCAACTCTTTTTAATATAACGATCCGAGTTAATTGTGAGCACTTCAACTCCTTTCACGAGTTATCTACTACTTATCACCATCTTGATAATCATATCGTTCAAATCAGTTTGCACAAAGTATTAAGCTAGTCTGCATGCACCTCAACTCCACAACACGAGATAACTACTAGTCTTTTATCACTCTATCAAGTAACTTTTATTATTTTTATATCCATCAAAACTTAAAACTTAAAATCTTATCGTTCTTAATCACTTTACTGATTACTATATATAATGGACCCTTTAAGTATCACCAAAGAAACTTGATGCATTGCTAGGCAACATATAGCACAGTTCTAAAGTGTTAGATTCTTCTTTTTTTTTCTTATTTATAATAGAAAATTCATTGTTGAAATATATATTTCAATTTTATGTAATATCCTTTTTGAAAAAAATATCGAAATTAAATGTGTCACGTAAACTGAGACAGATATAGTATACCAGTAGCTACAAACAACCACCAGTGGAACCTTTCTCTTCTCTGTAAACAGAAACCGCCCAAAAACTTATATATATATATATATATATATATATATATATATATATATATATATATATATATATATATATATATATATATATATATATATATATATATATATATATCTTCAAGAATCGCTAATTTTCTGTTGCAATTCTCTCTCAATAACTGCATTCAGTTTAAAGAGAAAGATCTCTTCATTTTTCAAGCTACATTGATCATTTCTTAGTCAGCTGCACTTCTTCTACTTCGTTTGGGTATCTCTGTTGTGTTTTCTTTCAACCCATTAATGGTGTTGATGTGAGAACAGAGGTGGGGTTGTTGAATTATTTTTTTTTTTGGGCATTTCTGGTTTCTGGGTGTAGTGTTGATTGATATTCACTGACTTCTACTCTGTTTGTGTGCGCCAGTTGGATTTTTTGATCGAGATTGAAGTTTCATCGGAATTCAGGGAAATTGAATTTGGGTTTTTCTGCTAGTGTTGAAATATTGGAGTTTTGGGGTACATTTCTACATTTTCGATCAGCTATTAGCTATACATTTTATAGTTCTTTTTTCGAGTTTAAGAAGGAAATGCACGATGGTTTCTTGGCTAGATAGGACTGTATCAGCTTTTTGCCAACCTTTAGGTCGATATATCGGTTTGAGCAGCAGTGAAGATGGTGTACTGGGAGGTGAAGATTACCCATTGCTATGGTATAGAGACCTTGAGAAACATTCATGTGGCGAGTTCTCGTTTGCTGTGGTACAGGCTAATCAAGTATGCGAAGATTATGGCCACGTTGAACCAGGTCGTGAAGGTACCTTTGTTGGGGTTTATGATGGCCATGGTGGCCTTGATGCTTCAAGATTTGCCTGTGATAACCTTAGCCGCCATTTAATAAGTGAGATCAACATTCTCTATTTCCTTGTTGCAGTTTTTTTGACAATGGAATTTATGGTGTTTTTTCCTTCGCATTGTAAATTTTACTCTCGTAGTATTACTCTTGAAGTTTCTAGCTCTTTGATTTCGATTACTATTTGTTATTTCTTGCACTTCGATTGTATTATTATCTGCTTGTAGATACTGTTCGTTTTTTTGCAGCATATTTTGTCATGCTATTTTTAGTATCTTGTCGTGGCTTCTTCATTTGTAGTATTCCTGTACCCGGACTGCTTTATTATGCTTTTTTTATTTTAGCCGAGGGTCTATAGGGAACCTAACAAGGTAGGGATATGGTATGAGTACACACTACTCACCCTAGACCCCCCTTGTGGGAAACCTTCTAAAATAGGGGTATGGTATGTTGTTGTTGTTGTTGTAGATACTGTTCGTTAATGATTTTTTTCTCTTAGTGTGTCTATAAGTAATTGTATAGTAGAAGGTTTCAATTGTCACCAAGGGTTTTGCAGTTTTCTCGCAGCTCAGGCTTTATTTGTTGCTGTAGTACTGGTGTATGTTTCTTCTTCAGAGTGACAAACAGCAACATAGAGGAACAAGATCATCTTTTTGGTACTCTTGAGAATTTTCAGGCTACGCAGCTAACACAGTTTTTTACAGCGCTTGCTCGAGAAAAAGGAACAATAGATAAAGAAGTCCTTAATAATGCCTTCGCTGCAACTGAAGACGGCTTCCTTTCTATTGTGGAAAGGGAATTTCATGATGATCCAGATATTGCGTCAACGGGGAGCTGCTGTCTGGTTGGTGTTATCTGGAAAAGGAGATTATATGTAGCTAACCTGGGTGACTGTAGAGCAGTATTAGGTCAAACAGGAATATTCAATAGGATTTTTGCTAAGCAATTGACTAATGATCATAATGTAAGGATCAAGGAGGTCAGGGATGAACTGAGAGCTCTGCACCCAGACGATCCAAACATTGTGACTTATATCAGAAGAACATGGCGTGTTAAAAGCATTATACAGGTTTGATTTTAAATACTAATATTCAACACAAACTTGTTATGTTATGTATCATTTTGAATTTTATATCTTGATATCTCATGACAGATGCTCATTCTTTTTAATCAAAAGCAATTTAGTTTCCATCATAGTCCTTAATGTTATCAGAAGATTAGTGAGCTTAAACTAAATTTGCATAGTATTTATGAGGCTCTTAATTCTAGTTTGTTGTCAGTGACATTTGGTGGCTTAATCCAAGAACCACTCTTTTTTAACCTCAAATATGCTTTTGGACACCTCTGAAACTGACCTAAACAAAAATTGATTTGTCAACTCGGGAAGTAATCTGCCATTATATCTGTTAAGTACATCCAAATATACTGAATCTTTTAGGTAATATATCTGCCTCGACCTTTTAATATATGTGTTTCCTTTTATGTTTATTTCTGCATCTTTTAGGTAACTAGAGCAATTGGAGATGCATTTCTGAAGAAGGCAGAATTTGCTATTGGTGCAATTCCTCTTAAGCGGCCAGTACTAAGAGCTGATCCATCTTTCTGTTCAAGAAACTTACAACCATGCGATAAATTTGTTATATTTGCTTCTGATGGGCTGTGGGATCTCTTAAGCAATCAAGAGGCTGTAAAAATTGTGCATGCCTACCCTAGACAGGTATCTGACATTTATTTGATAAAAATGTCATGTTTGTATGGTTAAAACTTATTATGTTTATCCAATATCAGGGCATAGCTAGAAGACTTGTTCTATCAGCCCTAAATGTGGCTGCACGTGCAAGAAAGTTGAAGTGCGATGACCTTATGAATTATGACAAAGGTGTCAGGAGGGCCTTTCATGATGATATAACAGTCGTAGTCATCTTTATAGATCACGAGAAGCTGAATGACGAATTAACTGCACCTGGAATGTCAGTTCGAGGATATGTAGACACTCATCGACCATCAGATTTTAACATTGAGCAAGAGGATGCTACAGAGACTGAACACACAGAGACTGAATCCACAGAGACTGAATCCACAGGGACTGAACCCACAGGGACTGAACCCACAGAGACTGAAGCCACAGGGATCGAACGCTCAGAGACCGAACCCACAGAGACCAAACCTACAGGGACTGAACCCACAGAGACCGAACGCTCAGAGACTGAACACACAGAGACTGAAGCCACAGAGACTGAACGCTCAGAGACCGAACCCACAGGGACTGAAGTCGCAGAGACCGAACCCACAAAGACTGAACTCACAGTGACAGTATAACAAGTTGTTTGCACTTGTTCTTTTCTAGGGAACCTGGATCTCCCATTTTGATATACAGTCCAGATGAACAGCAAGACTATGAGGTTACCCATATGCCACCACCATCCAAATTTTTGAATGTACAAAGACATGCAGAGGAAACTGTCTCCTAATTTTTGTTTACCACAATATCTGTCAATGTAAGGTCATAAACACATTCTGTTTCAAGATGTATACACATGAACCCCACAATATTGCCTTTTGAAGATTTCTTGCTTGTTCTAAAAATTGTCTCTATCTCTCTCTTGCAAGGGTGGAGTTTCATCTTATTCCCTTTGTCGAAAAATTACATCAAATTATTTTTATGTGTATATCGTAAACGTTATGGAATCCATTTGGCTTCTTCTGACGGTGCTAATGATGCGGTTGAGAGGCTACTAAACCATAAATTTTCTTGTGCCCTTGTCTGCAACTATGCAAACATGGAATGAAATGTGGTGAAAATAATTTTTTTTTTCTAAATTCTATAAAAGTGTTTTAGAACCGAGAAGGGAATTCCATATTTCTCTAAATTCTACTATTGGTTCAATAATATATTAAATGATTTTTCTTAACCGATAAGTCAACATCTTAAACGACATATCAAAATTAACCCAATTCAACTGACTCATATAGTATGGATGGTTTGGTATCACTAAGTCATAAACAACAATATAGTGAGTGTAATCTCACAAGCGGAGTTTGGAGAGGATTGTGAGTACATAGTGTGACGTCCCGCCATCCATCCAGGCAGAACGCCACCCAACCAGGCTGCCAGCAGCAGGCGCAAGGGGGCAGACCGCCCAAGCCAGCCAGCAGGCCCAGCAGGCAGTGAGGCAGGCAGCAGCTGAAGAGGCAGCAGTTACAACAGTTTCAGCTGTTACGGCAGTTACAGCCGTTAGAGCTGTTACAAGTGATAGTGGGGCGGCAGTTTCAGGAGTTTCAAGCATTTGAGAGGCTTGTGCAGAACATGGGGCAGACTAGGAGCATCTAGGAGTCCTTTTTGGAAGACTTAGAAGCTTGTCTTGTAGGCATAGACTTAGGAACTTGTATAGTTAGCATTTACTAGCTCTTAGACATTAGAGTAGTATAAATATTAGTGCATTTTACTTGTAAAGCATCCCATAATTTTCAAGTAATAGAAGTTCCTTCTTCCAATATTCTGTCTTCCTTCTTATTTTCTTAGCGATCTCCGGAAAGGCTACTATCAAGTGCGCATAGCAGAGGTGGATGAGACAAAGACAGCATGCGTGACCAGGTATGGAGCATTCAAATGGTTGGTGATGCCCTTCGGCTTAACCAACGCACCTGCCACATTTTGCACGCTGATGAACGAGATTTTACATCCCTACTTGGACCAGTTCGTAGTAGTGTACTTAGATGACATAGTCGTCTATAGTAGCACTTTGCAGGAACATGTGGAGCACTTGAAAAAGGTCTTCAAAGTCTTGCGGCAGAATCAACTTTATGTCAAGCGGGAGAAGTGCGAGTTTGCACAACCCAAGATACACTTCTTGGGCCATGTGATCAGCCAAGGTGAACTTCGTATGGATGAGGCAAAGGTAAAGGCGATCCAAGATTGGAAAGCGCCTACAAAAGTGACCGAGCTACGTTCTTTTCTTGGACTTGCTAATTATTATCGCAGGTTCATTAGCGGGTACTCCGCTATTGCTGCCCCACTGACCGAGCTGCTGAAGAAGAACAGGCCTTGGCTTGGAGCGAGGAGTGCCGGGGAGCATTTGAAGATCTTAAGGCTGCGGTTACTGAAGAACCAGTCTTGATGCTGCCCGATTTTACAAAGACCTTCGAGATCCATACGGATGCCTCTGATTTTGCCATTGGGGAAGTCTTGATGCAGGAGAAACACCCCATAGCATTTGAAAGCCGGAAGTTAAATGAAGCTGAACGACGGTACACTGTGCAGGAGAAGGAGATGACGGCCATTGTGCATTGTCTACGCACATGGAGACACTATTTACTAGGCTCCAAATTTGTAGTTAAAACTGACAACGTTGCCACTAGCTATTTTCAGTCGCAGAAGAAGATCACACCAAAGCAGGCTCGTTGGCAGGATTTCTTAGCGGAATTTGACTACAACTTGGAGTACAAACCAGGAAAGGGCAATGTGGTAGCCGATGCATTGAGCAGAAAGACAGAATTAGCAGCCATCTCCTCAGTCCGTAGTGAATTCCAAAGCGCAATCGAAGATGGTATGCAACGTGATCCGGAAGCCAAGAAGATAATGCAACTGGCTGCACAAGGCAGAACCAAGCGGTTTTGGGTAGAAGACGGAATCTTGCTTACCACTGGCCGAAGAGTTTATGTACCAAAGTTCGGATTCATCAGGCGGCGCATTATCAAAGAAAGCCACGATACTCCGTGGGCTGGGCATCCGGGACAGAAGAGAACGAGGGCATTAGTCGAGGCCTACTATTTCTGGCCACGAATGCGGGAAGAAATTGAGCAGTACGTGCAGACTTGTCTTATGTGCCAGCAAGACAAGGTAGAGCAAAGGCAACCAGGAGGGCTGTTGGAGCCACTACCCGTAGTTGATCGTCCGTGGGAGAGCATATCTATGGACTTCATCACTTCTTTGCCGAAGTCAAACGGGTTTGGCACTATTATGGTCGTAGTGGATAGATTTTCCAAATATGCTACATTCATGCCTGCCACAGCCGGTTGTACTGCTAAGAAAGCTGCACAATTGTTCTTTAAAAATGTTGTGAAGTATTGGGGGCTGCCGAGGTTCATCATCAGTGATAGGGATCCTCGTTTCACTGGGAACTTTTGGAGTGAACTATTTGAAATTCTTGGTTCAAAACTTCACCTTTCCACCAGTTTCCACCCCCAAACTGATGGCCAAACTGAACGCGTCAACGCCTTGTTGGAATGCTATCTTAGGCACTATGTCAGTGCACATCAGAAAGATTGGGCTAAGCTCCTAGACATGGCGCAATTTTCTTACAATTTGCAGAGGAGTGAATCTACAGGGCGCACACCGTTCGAGTTAGCAACAGGCCAGCAACCCCAAACTCCGCACTCCCTGCCAACCTTATTTGAGGGCAAGAGTTTGGGCGCATACAATCTTGCCAAGGGTTGGGAAGAGCAACTCGACCTTGCCAAGTCTTATTTGGATAAGGCAGTAAGAAGGATGAAGAAGTTCGCCGACCGCAAGCGTCGTCCCACCAATTACAAAGAAGGTGATATGGTTTGGTAAAGTTTAATCCGAGGCAGTTTAAGGCACTTAGAGGTATGCATCACAACTTGGTGCGGAAATATGAGGGTCCGTTCAAAATTGTTGCCAAGGTGGGTAAGATTTCATACAAATTGGAGTTGCCTCCAAACTTCAAGATCCACCCGGTCTTTCACGCAAGCGTTCTTAAGCCTTATCATGAGGACAAGGACGATCCCAGCCGGAACAAATCACAATGGGCCCCTATCACCGTTACTGCCTCGCATGATCGAGAGATTGAAGCTATCATAGATTACCAAGCCAAGCGGAAACGAGGACAGCAGGCCAGTGCCATGTTTCTCGTACATTGGAAGGGACAGACTCCTGAAGAAGCCACTTGGGAGAAGTACGAAGACTTGTGGCAGTTCAAAGATAGAATTCAGGAGTTCTTGCAGCAATGCGTCGCGGTCGCCGCATCATGGGGTGGGGGAGATTGTGACGTCCCGCCATCCATCCAGGCAGAACGCCACCCAACCAGGCTGCCAGCAGCAGGCGCAAGGGGGCAGACTGCCCAAGCCAGCCAGCAGGCCCAGCAGGCAGTGAGGCAGGCAGCAGCTGAAGAGGCAGCAGTTACAACAGTTTCAGCTGTTACGGCAGTTACAGCCGTTACAGCTGTTACAAGTGATAGTGGGGCGGCAGTTTCAGGAGTTTCAAGAATTTGAGAGGCTTGTGCAGAACATGGGGCAGACTAGGAGCATCTAGGAGTCCTTTTTGGAAGACTTAGAAGCTTTTCTTGTAGGCATAGACTTAGGAACTTGTATAGTTAGCATTTACTAGCTCTTAGACATTAGAGTAGTATAAATAGTAGTGCATTTTACTTGTAAAGCATCCCATAATTTTCAAGTAATAGAAGTTCCTTCTTCCAATATTCTGTCTTCCTTCTTATTTTCTTAGCGATCCGAGTGAGAGGCTAACTTGAGTTTGCAAGAACGTGCAAGATTCGTGAGTAAACCGTCAAGTGCCGCACGGAACATTGTCATAATCAAAAAGTCCGTGACAATAGTCTTATTACCCTACCTTGTATGAAAAAAGAGGTGATTTTCGTAGGCCTTTGGCTCAAGTAAAACACATCAAAATCAAGAATGGGTAGGAAATACAGTAGCAAAGAAATCATGCTCAAAATAATTTGAATAAGAAACATTAGCCCCAACAATATATGATAACTAAAGCAAAAGAATCAACAGGTAATAATAACTAAGTTTATACTAATTTGTTAAAGGTGATGAGGCTCAGGTCTTTTGAGAATCCATTTGTTTATCAGGTTACATGTGGTTCGGTGGTACCACCAAATTGTGAAAAATAACGATAATTTTTTGGAGGTAGAATAAATATCTTTGATATTGATACTTAAAGAAAAATCTAGATAATTAGATATTGATCTTCTTGCAAACATTGGTAAGTTGGCAGCCAAACCTAACAGTAACTCCAATTGTTCCTAATGTGCATCTTATGAAAGATGATGATGATTCTTTTGATGATCCAGATGGATACAGAAGGTTAGCTTGAAAGTTAAACTTGGCTCGTCTTGATGTTACTTTAGTAGTAATTGTTGTTAGTCAGTTCATATCTGCACCTACAATCAAACATTGTTCAGTTTTGGAACAAAATTCTATGTTATTTGAAAGGAGCTCCTGGACTTAGCATATTATATAACAATCACAATCATGCTTGTATTGAGTATTTGCAGATGCCGATTGGGCTGGATCCAAAATTGATAGAAGATCTATTACAGGTATTGTGTCTTTGTTGGAGGGAACTTGGTGTCATGGAGAAGTAAGAAGCAAAGTGTTGTATCTCGATCCAGAGCAGAATAAGACAAAGCTATGTCACAGTCTATGTTACGACCCGATTTCGAAAACATGAAGGGTTTCGAAGCCGATTTCGCAACTTTGGCCAATTTTTGGAAAATGTTTAATTTTAGGAAGTCGCCACTTAATCTTTTAGGAAAAATTAAGAAAACCAAATGAAAATAAAAAAAAAAGTTTAAAAAGAAAACATAAAATCAGAGTTTTGGGTAAGGGTTCAAATAATTCTCTAAGGAAGGGTTTAGGCACCTTAGAGAATCCGCTAACACGCGGTTGACCGACGAATTTTAAAATTGGCTAATTTTAAGATAAAACGTAGGAATATTGTGAAAAATTTTATTTTAAGACAACTAACATCTTTTGATACTTCTACACTCATCTCATTTCGAGTATGAAATAAGTCCAATGTTAAAGTGTCAAAATGACAATTTTAACTTCATATTTCTATCCGAGGTCAAGTTTTAGAGTTGAAAAATCAACACAATAACTTAAACATGGAATTGAAAGCTAACTACTAACTATGAAAGAATATAAATGATTCTCAAGTTAGCCTCGAAGCTTACGTTATCTAACTTAAAAGAGGTTTTGAAGATTTAAATATTTAAATAAACAACAAAATAGAAGAACCATAAAGAAAAAATCTCCAAAAGGATTCATCTAAGTTTAAAGAAAAATCAACAGCCACGAAAATAACAAAGTAGATAAACATAAACAATAAATAAGGTAACTAAGAAACTTTCAGCCCATAAGTGGTCACTTCGGGGCTGAAAATAATGCCTTTTGCCGCTTTGATTTTAGGCCTTTTGGCCCAAAATACTTTCCGTTCCTGCTGTGCTATTCTCAGACTTTGTAAGTCCAAGAAATGCTACTCTTCTGGCCCTTTGAAGCTGCTACAAATCTGCTGCACCTAGTGCACATTTTAGGGTCCAAAACCATCAACTTTCAGCCTTTACAAGGCTACTGCAGCTGCTGCGTTTTTGGGTGTTTAAACCCAATTTTGCTCTTCAGTTTCAGCCTTTTAAGGCTGCTGCTGCTGCTGCATTTTTTGGGTTTTTAAACCCAATAACGTAACTCCCTTTCGCGACTCCGAAGAAAGTTGACTCAAGAAGAGGAATAATGCAAGAGAAGGGAGTCCGGATGGACTCAAATTGATGAGCTCGTGCAGAAAATAAATAAGAAAAATAATTAGCAATTGATCGGTGAAAATGATCTATGGCATTAATCACAATATGCAACAATATCAACTCGTCGAAAGTTTATAAATGGATCAGATATCTGACTAAACAAATCAATTAACTGGACTCCCATAATTGCTAAACATCCAACTTAAACAAGATACAAAATATAACTCTCGAGGTTACGAAACAGAAGCACTACTAACAGTGATCACAAATTAGTATAGATCCGGTTTTAAGAACAAACACATATCCTTACAGAACCTAAAGTTAAATGTCAATAAATATGTCATTATCTCATCTTTATTCAACAAAAGACCATACTAATAAAATGAGAATATAAGTAAATGCCGAAACTAATTGAATAAAGGATAAAGTAATAAACAAATCTACTTATGGTCTACCGTAAACAATTCACAACTAGCATAAATCAATAACAGTAACTAAACCCATTTGCTATCAAAATTACATATTAGCAACTAAATCCATTTGCTATCAACTAACCTCCCATTAAACCGAAATGATAAAGCATTAGCAGCAACACTAACGCGATTTATACAAAAAAGGACAATTCCTATGTTCAAGGCTATAATCGGATATATGTATATAGAAAAAACTAGCTTAATAAAACCTAATTTATTACTAACTAGAAGGCCTACATTTTAGTCAAGAAACACATGAGTGAAACATGAAGAAACAAAGACATGAAATTGGGAGATTATTGGAAAAACATCGCGAAAAATAAGTGAAACAGTAGGAACAAAATAAACATTATTAACTACTAAAAATGAAACCAAAGTCTAACACATGACTACTAAAACAAAGCTAAGCATTTATAATAAACAAAAAAAAGCATAAAAGAACTAGGAATTAAATAAAACAAGGCTAAGAAAAAATTAATAAAAATTTACCTGGTTCTGGGCAGCGAACCGGAACTACGAGTTTGAACGAGACGACTCCACCTCCTCAACTCGAAAAACCACAAAACACTTTAAAAATTTTGAACTATGGGAATCAAGAATTCTCCAAAAATTTGTGAGTATTCTTTGTCTTCCCTTTTTTCTCCCCCTCTCTAAAATATTGAATGAAGTGGTTTATATAGAGACCCAAAAATCCTCAAAAGGGATAAAATGCCGATGTGGGACTTTTGAAAATTGAAAAATTGTTTGAGAAATGATGTGGGAAAGGCAGATTTTTGTAATTTTTATTTTATAGATAAAATCCATTAATTTCATTTGTTTAAGATCTAAGAAGCTTTTAAAATTTAATCAAATCGTGGAGGGTCAAAATTGGGTGTCAATAGCTGCCCCTCGTTTGACTCAGATTGATGAAAGAAATCCGAGGCAAATGAAATTGACATATCCAATTTTGACCAACAACATTTCCACCTTTCAGAAAAAGAGCTTTTGGTACGGACTTAAGAAATTGTGACTGAGCCCCGGAAGTGGGTTTACTATAAAATCTCAGGCTATATGATAATTCAGGCCACTTATAGTTCGATATGCTTGATTTGACGCACGATTTTCAAAGAAATGCAAAAGCTATTTCGGTGTCGAAGTATGGAGAAGCCGAAAAAGCTCAAGAACAGAGTGATGACAAAATAATTGGAGTACAGTCGAGTTTTCAACATTGAACCCTCCTACATATCCCTAAATTTAGGGAATCAGACTGCTTGTAGTTCGACTCAATCGGTTGAAAAGGAAATCTCTTATGCGGATTTAACCTTTAGCTTAAGGATAAGTGACAAAATAATTGAGCTTGGAAAAGAGGCTTGCAACCATCTCAACTGTGAATGCGGGGCCCTTCGCACCCATAGGTAAGAATTTACATGGACATAATTTCCGAATCTCTAGGTGTATTGTCACCCGAATTTGAAAAATTGCCTTGGGTGAGAGTTCAAATTTTCACTGAAGGCGAAACTGAAACTAATAAACCCAAGAGAATATCCACATGCCTTAGGATAGGGGTGTCGTTTGATTGTGGTGGAAGTCGTTCCTCAACTCGCGTCCTAAGAGTTTGATATTCCTCTTTGGACTATGCCCCAGTTCACTGCTAAGAAAAAGTTCCACGTGTGCAGCGTCCTGGTATAGCATGTCATACTGAAGGAGATGACGGTCCAATTTTCAGGTGTAATTCTCTTGAAGGAGGTGACAGTTCAAAATAGTGTGTCAGTTTGAACTATGTAGTGATTCAATAATATTATATAACGTGTCACATTGAAGGAAGTGACGCTCCAATAGTAATTTAACGTGTCACGTTGAAGGAAGTGACCCTCCAATAGTAATTTAACATGTCACGTTGAAGGAAGTGACGCTCCAATAATAATTAATGTGTCACGTTGAAGGAAGTGACTCTCCAATAATAATTTAATGTGTCACGTTGAAGGAAGTGACTCTCCAATAATAATTGAACGTGTCACGTTGAAGGAAGTGACTCTCCAATAATAATTGAACATGTCACGTTGAAGGAAGTGACTCTCCAATAATAATTTAACATGTCACGTTGAAGGAAGTGATGCTCCAATAGTAATTTAACATGTCACGTTGAAGGAAGTGACGCTCCAATAGTAATTTAACATGTCACGTTGAAGGAAGTGACTCTCCAATAATAAATAATGTATCACGTTTAAGGAAGTGACTCTCCAATAATAATTTAATATGTCACGTTGAAGGAAGTGACGCCCCAATAATAAATAATGTGTCACGTTGAAGGAAGTGATGCTCCAATAGTAATTTAACATGTCACGTTGAAGGAAGTGACGATCCAATAGTAATTTAACATGTCACGTTGAAGGAAGTGACGCTCCAACAATAATTAATGTGTCACGTAGAAGGAAGTGACTCTCCAATAATAATTTAACGTGTCACGTTTGAAGGAAGTGACTCTCCAATAATAATTGAACATGTCACGTTGAAGGAAGTGACTCTCCAATAATAATTTAACATGTCACGTTGAAGGAAGTGACGCTCCAATAGTTATTTAACATGTCACGTTGAAGGAAGTGACTCTCCAATAATAAATAATATGTCACGTTGAAGGAAGTGACGCCCCAATAATAAATAATGTGTCACGTTGAAGGAAGTGACGCTCCAAAATAAGAGAATCAAGTTGTAACAGAGTAATCTGAGCAACTTTTGTAGTTTTTGAAGTTGGTAATTTCTTTAGATGTGATTACAACTCTGTCGTCGCTGCGCTCATGAAAATTTTGTTAGACAAGAACAGGAAAATTAATAAATGTCAGGACTTTTGAATGAGTCACGACAATCTGGCATCCATAGAGAATGCGAGATTCTGGAAGAACAAATCGATAATTTTTAGCTTTTGAAAGGAGACTTTAAAAGACAAACTAGGGATCTCACGCGAGATGTGTCCCTACTTTGAATCTGGAATTTCATGTAGAGAGAAGATTGGGTTGATAAAGGTCACCTTTGAAACTTGAAGTTGAACGAAAATTTGGATAATTTTGAACTATTTCAAAAGTTGCCTCTGTTTCCAGTCCAAGGTTACTTAATTGAAATAAATTGTAAGACACAAGAATGACTAAATCAAAAAGATGCCCCAGTTTTCTCGGGGGACTGTAATTTGAAACATTAGGAAGACCGAATCCTTATATAGGATTGCCTACGTATCTTGCTGGAACAAGAAATCAGGTCTAACGTATTTCGAACCTAAAACTTAAAGGAATTTTTTTTTTAAAAGAATGAAAATAAAATTGCCTTTAAGAAGGACGAGAGATTTGAAAAATGAAGAAAGAAAACTTCTTCAGATAAAATAGAGGATAAAATCAGTTTGGATTGGTTCCTTGGTGTCAGGAATCCTTCATAATAAAATTCTTGGATAAGGACTAGTGTGTGTCCTTTGTCTGGTGAATGTCTGGGCAGATCTTTTTAAAAATTGAAAGGATCTCTTGAAATTTCGACTCCAACTTTGACGACACCTGCAAAGCTCAAAGGTAATTAGTAGCAAAAATTTTCAAAGTAAAAGATAAGTTCTCAAATGAAGTTTTTTCAGCTTATATTGGTTTGAATAACACTTTATGATCATCACCCTTGCGCCAAGCTATCCCATCTGGTAAAAATATAAAATGTGTAAGTCACAGTGAATTGAAATGAAAATTTTAAAAGATGAGCAAGAGTAGAAATCATCTTAGTCATGATGAGGCCACTGTGGGTCTAATGATGTGTTGTAACTTTATAGTTCCTGCATCCAAAGAAAAATTCTTAGTTTTGAGAGACTGATTCGTGTTGGCTTTGTCTTGCCATCCTGATGCTCTTTTCCTTCTGGATTACAAACTTGTTTGGTCTTGAAATGTCGCTTGATGGAATTTTTGAGGACCTCCTCAAAAATTCTGCCCCGGTTTAAAACATAACATAAATTTCAAACTTTCTGTAGTTTTCAGCTGAATTTTTGAGTGAATCTCAAAAATTTTGCCCCAGTTGCAACTCTGAAGTGATCCTTGATTCTGGACTAAATAAACTTCTCTTCCTGATGAATTTTGAGATCCTCTCAAAATCTGCTCCAGTTTTCATTATAAAGAGAAATAAAAAACTTACGGGGAACATGACCAAGCCAGTGCGGCGCCTACGTATCCCGTTGAGCAGGAATCAGGTCAAACGTAGTTCGAACTCTTGAGGATTAACAGGACTAGAAGAAATTTAACTAAGAAAATGACCGAGGCCAACATAGGCCGCCTACGTATCTCATTCTTGAGAATTCAGGTCAAACGTAGTTCGAACTCTTGAGGATTAACAGGACTAGAAGAAATTTAACTAAGAAAATGACCGAGGCCAACATAGGCCGCCTACGTATCTCATTCTTGAGAATTCAGGTCAAACGTAGTTCGAATAATAAGAAAACACTAAAAGGGATAAAGGGGTGACCGAAGCCGACATAGGCCGCCTACGTATCTCATTCTTGAGAATTCAGGTCAGACGTAGTCCATTACAAGTGAAAGATACTTAAAAGGGAAATCTAAACCAAACAAACGATTACAAAGTAATAAAGCGATAAAAGTGCGATTACAGAGAAATAAAATAACAAACTCTAAATGCAAGACTAAAAGCTGCCAAAAGTGCGACCTTCAGGAAACTTGCTTCTTCTTTGCAACTGGTCATGTCGACCACTACTCCTTATGCTTGGGTAACGGATTGGTATTCACATTCGATGGAGCTTGAGCGAGTTTTACCACCTCATTGTCAATTAGATCTTGAATTTTGTGTTTGAGAGTGATACACTTTTCGGTATCATGACCAACAACCCCTGAATGATAAGCACAACGCTTACTTGGGTCATACCACTCGGCTGAAGTATTCACAGTCTTGGCTTCCACTGGATGAAGTATTCCCGCCTCTTTCAGTCTCTCAAAAAGTTGACTCCTTGTCTCGCTCAATTGAGTGAAGACTCTAGGAGGTTTTCTCTCAAAATTAGGATGAGGTGCATTGTTTCGGGGATTTTGCATTGGTCGTGGAGAACGAAATGTTGCTTGATTGTTGCAAACATAGTATTGTGAATTAGGATAGCCTGGAGGTGGTTGACGGTTATATGATGCAGCTCCCCGGGTCGTTATCATCATAACTTCTTTATCCTTTTTCTTTCCAAAAGGACCAGTTTGATAGGTTCTATTAGCAAATTGAGATGAGGCATAACTCCTTATTCTGCCAGTTTTGAGACCGTCTTCGATCATTTCTCCAGCCTTAATAACTTCAGCAAATGTCTTTCCACCCACAGTCACCATTCGCTCATAGTATTCTCATTCTTGAGCTTGAATGAAGTAAGTGATCATTTCCGATTCCTCCATAGGTGGGTGCACTCTGGCAGCTTCTTCTCTCCAATGAATGGCATATTCTCAAAAGCATTCAGTCGACTTGGGTTTCAGCTTGGTAATAGAAATTCTATCGGGAGCAATTTCAACATGAAACTTGTAGTGATCCACAAAAGCATTTGCTAGATCATCCCAAGTACGCCATTTGGTCACATCTTGCTTAGAGTACCACTCCAATGCTTTTCCAGTTAGGCTTTGATTGAATAACTTGATTCTTATCCCTTCGTTGTTTCCAACGCCAATCAACTTTTCACAGTAAATTTTCAAGTGAAAGAATGGATTTCCTGATCCACTAAACTTCTCAAACTTTGGAATCTTGTAACCGGATGGCAACTCAACCTTAGGAAATGTGCACAGTTCTTCGTATCTAACACTCTGGCTACTATCGAACCCACGAAGACCTCTCATAGCATCCTCCAAACTTTTCATCTTCTTATTCATCATTTCAGCATCAATTGATTTTCCGTCCCCCTCAATTTCAATATAGTGATTAACATCTGGGCGATGAAACTCTGGAGCCTTGGTAACGGGTGGAGCAGTGACATAAGTGTACACTGGCGGAGTGTGATGTGTTACCGTTGGAGCTTTTGGGGGAGCAAATGTGTATACAAGAGGAGTATCCTGAGTTGAATTAGTGGGTGATGCACTTTGAGTTTGTTGAAAGGTGGCAAAGTGATCTCCTTGATGAAACTCACTCGAAGTAGGATATACGGGTGACATGGGCCCCCTTTCACGAGCATCAGATGGTTGATTCAGAGAAGCAGCTTGGTATTGAGCTACCAGGAGATTCAGCGTGCCAAGTTGTCGCTCTAGACGAGCGATGACCTCCATAGGTGATTCCGCTGCTACCGAGGCACTAGGATCGGCCGCGATCGATGGAGTAAGGATCATTTCGGACGAAGCAACAGTGTGAATAGTGGGATCCATTTTTGAACGAGTCCTTTTAGTAGTCCAAGTAAGAAATGAAGAGTCTGTAGAGATTCTCTTAACCTTAGACCGTGTAAAATATGAATGTTCTGCCAGCGGATACTTTGGTGAAGTGAGCAAGTTTGATTACCAACACAAATCAGTCTCTCCTTCTGAAACAACTCAAAAGTAAGAAAGTTAGTCCATTAATCATATTAATCAACCAAAGTAACACATAAAACAAATACATGTGTTCTGTTTTAAACAAACTAGTCCAAAATTCGATAAAGATGAGTTTCTAGAAAATGATCAATGGAAAAAATTGTTTATTGTGAACTGAAATTCGAACGAAAGAAAAAGGGTTTGGTTCAATTGGAAATCTCTTTCGTAGAAACAAAAGCGTCTTGATATTTGCTTGAAATTGAAGGAACGTTTAGTAACGCCGACAAGTAAAAAATAACGAGGTCAACATGAATTTGAATGATGACCTAAATTTTTTTAAAAAAAATTGTGGAGTAATTTTGAACGTATTTTGGTAATGGAGTTATAGTATTTTGGAAGGTTTGAAAATTGGATTGATATTCTAAAATATTGGAGTAGAATAATGGACCATTAATGCTTAAAGCAAAAACAATATGTATATAAACACATAGGTCAAACAAACACAAATGAAACAAAATTTGTAACAATTAACACAAACAATATATAACGCCTCCTAACATAGATGTGACCTTTTAAGCCAAAGGTAAGCCTAACATTTGAAGGATATGTATATCATTTGTAAATCGTTCCATTTGAAGGATATGTATATCATTAGTCCCAAGTAGGGGTACAATGATAACTAAGTTAAGCTTCCATATGAACCTTCATTCCCGATCTTCTTGATGCTTTTGAATTACTTCTTGATGAGGAGTATCTTCACTTGAGTTAAACAAAGAAACTACCTAATAAAATAAAAATAAAAAATAAAAAACCCAACCCAAAAGGACAATGGTACTTACAAATCAACATACATATACTTCAAATTTAACAAATAATTGGATGATCGTCTTATATTGACCGGCGGTCAATTAGACTCAAGGCGGTCTTCTAATGGATCCAATACACCTTAGGTATTGGATCATATTAGGTTAATGCACCTAAAAGGGTCTTGGTTGAGCTCTAACTTAGTTAACTAAGAATGGCTTTTGAAGGACCGGGACCTAAGCGGACAACTTAGGTTGAAATTCACGATAACCATTGGACGCATGACGAACCAATAAATTATCGATCATTCCGAAAAAGGTTGAGTATAAAAAGTCTGGCTGCGGTTCAGCAAACCATTCTTTAATATACTAACATATAATATCAGAAGATGCCATGAATGCAAAATAACAGTTAATAATCAAAATTTAAATACATAATCGCATCAAATAACAATTAATTCAATAATAATTAGCCAAACAATAAAATCCTTTTGGTTAGAACCTAGATGAATCCCCAGCGGAGTCGCCATTCTGTTACGACCCGATTTCAAAAACATGAAGGGTTTCGAAGCCGATTTCGCAACTTTGGCCAATTTTTTGAAAAATGTTTAATTTTAGGAAGTCGCCACTTAATCTTTTAGGAAAAATTAAGAAAACCAAATGAAAATAAAAAAAAAAGTTTAAAAAGAAAACATAAAACCAGAGTTTTGGGTAAGGGTTCAAATAATTCTCTAAGGAAGGGTTTAGGCACCTTAGAGAATCCGCTAACACGCAGTTGACCGACGAATTTTAAAATTGGCTAATTTTAAGATAAAACGTAGGAATATTTGTGAAAAATTTTATTTTAAGACAACTAACATCTTTTGATACTTCTACACTCATCTCATTTCGAGTATGAAATAAGTCCAATGTTAAAGTGTCAAAATGACAATTTTAACTTCATATTTCTATCCGAGGTCAAGTTTTAGAGTTGAAAAATCAACACAATAACTTAAACATGGAATTGAAAGCTAACTACTAACTATGAAAGAATATAAATGATTCTCAAGTTAGCCTCGAAGCTTACGTTATCTAACTTAAAAGAGGTTTTGAAGATTTAAATATTTAAATAAACAACAAAATAGAAGAACCATAAAGAAAAAATCTCCAAAAGGATTCATCTAAGTTTAAAGAAAAATCAACAGCCACGAAAATAACAAAGTAGATAAACATAAACAATAAATAAGGTAACTAAGAAACTTTCAGCCCATAAGTGGTCACTTCGGGGCTGAAAATAATGCCTTTTGCCGCTTTGATTTTAGGCCTTTTAGCCCAAAATACTTTCCGTTCCTGCTGTGCTATTCTCAGACTTTGTAAGTCCAAGAAATGCTACTCTTCTGGCCCTTTGAAGCTGCTACAAATCTGCTGCACCTAGTGCACATTTTAGGGTCCAAAACCATCAACTTTCAGCCTTTACAAGGCTACTGCAGCTGCTGCGTTTTTGGGTGTTTAAACCCAATTTTGCTCTTCAGTTTCAGCCTTTTAAGGCTACTGCTGCTGCTGCGTTTTTTGGGTTTTTAAACCCAATAACGTAACTCCCTTTCGCGACTCCGAAGAAAGTTGACTCAAGAAGAGGAATAATGCAAGAGAAGGGAGTCCGGATGGACTCAAATTGATGAGCTCGTGCAGAAAATAAATAAGAAAAATAATTAGCAATTGATCGGTGAAAATGATCTATGGCATTAATCACAATATGCAACAATATCAACTCGTCGAAAGTTTATAAATGGATCAGATATCTGACTAAACAAATCAATTAACTGAACTCCCATAATTGCTAAACATCTGTTGACACCCAATTTTGACCCTCCACGATTTGATTAAATTTTAAAAGCTTCTTAGATCTTAAACAAATGAAATTAATGGATTTTATCTATAAAATAAAAATTAAAAAAATCTGCCTTTCCCACATCATTTCTCAAACAATTTTTCAATTTTCAAAAGTCCCACATCGGCATTTTATCCCTTTTGAGGATTTTTGGGTCTCTATATAAACCACTTCATTCAATATTTTAGAGGGGGGGAGAAAAAAGGGAAGACAAAGAATACTCACAAATTTTTGGAGAATTCTTGATTCCCATAGTTCAAAATTTTTAAAGTGTTTTGTGGTTTTTCGAGTTGAGGAGGTGGAGTCGTCTCGTTCAAACTCGTAGTTCCGGTTCGCTGCCCAGAACCAGGTAAATTTTTATTAATTTTTTCTTAGCCTTGTTTTATTTAATTCCTAGTTCTTTTATGCTTTTTTTTGTTTATTATAAATGCTTAGCTTTGTTTTAGTAGTCATGTGTTAGACTTTGGTTTCATTTTTAGTAGTTAATAATGTTTATTTTGTTCCTACTGTTTCACTTATTTTTCGCGATGTTTTTCCAATACTCTCCCAATTTCATGTCTTTGTTTCTTCATGTTTCACTCATGTGTTTCTTGACTAAAATGTAGGCCTTCTAGTTAGTAATAAATTAGGTTTTATTAAGCTAGTTTTTTCTATATACATATATCCGATTATAGCCTTGAACATAGGAATTGTCCTTTTTTGTATAAATCGCGTTAGTGTTGCTGCTAATGCTTTATCATTTTGGTTTAACGGGAGGTTAGTTGATAGCAAATGGATTTAGTTGCTAATATGTAATTTTGATAGTAAATGGGTTTAGTTACTGTTATTGATTTATGCTAGTTGTGAATTGTTTACGGTAGACCATAAGTAGATTTGTTTATTACTTTATCCTTTATTCAATTAGTTTCGGCATTTACTTATATTCTCATTTTATTAGTATGGTCTTTTGTTGAATAAAAATGAGATAATGACATATTTATTGACATTTAACTTTAGGTTCTGTAAGGATATGTGTTTGTTCTTAAAACCGGATCTATACTAATTTGTGATCACTGTTAGTAGTGCTTCTATTTCGTAACCTCGAGAGTTATATTTTGTATCTTGTTTAAGTTGGATGTTTAGCAATTATGGGAGTCCAGTTAATTGATTTGTTTAGTCAGATATCTGATCCATTTATAAACTTTCGACGAGTTGATATTGTTGCATATTGTGATTAATGCCATAGATCATTTTCACCGATCAATTGCTAATTATTTTTCTTATTTATTTTCTGCACGAGCTCATCAATTTGAGTCCATCCGGACTCCCTTCTCTTGCATTATTCCTCTTCTTGAGTCAACTTTCTTCGGAGTCGCGAAAGGGAGTTACGTTTTTGGGTTTAAAAACCCAAAAAACGCAGCAGCAGCAGCAGCCTTAAAAGGCTGAAACTGAAGAGCAAAATTGGGTTTAAACACCCAAAAACGCAGCAGCTGCAGTAGCCTTGTAAAGGCTGAAAGTTGATGGTTTTGGACCCTAAAATGTGCACTAGGTGCAGCAGATTTGTAGCAGCTTCAAAGGGCCAGAAGAGTAGCATTTCTTGGACTTACAAAGTCTGAGAATAGCACAGCAGGAACGAAAAGTATTTTGGGCCAAAAGGCCTAAAATCAAAGCGGCAAAAGGCATTATTTTCAGCCCCGAAGTGACCACTTATGGGCTGAAAGTTTCTTAGTTACCTTATTTATTGTTTATGTTTATCTACTTTGTTATTTTCGTGGCTGTTGATTTTTCTTTAAACTTAGATGAATCCTTTTGGAGATTTTTTCTTTATGGTTCTTCTATTTTGTTGTTTATTTAAATATTTAAATCTTCAAAACCTCTTTTAAGTTAGATAACGTAAGCTTCGAGGCTAACTTGAGAATCATTTATATTCTTTCATAGTTAGTAGTTAGCTTTCAATTCCATGTTTAAGTTATTGTGTTGATTTTTCAACTCTAAAACTTGACCTCGGATAGAAATATGAAGTTAAAATTGTCATTTTGACACTTTAACATTGGACTTATTTCATACTCGAAATGAGATGAGTGTAGAAGTATCAAAAGATGTTAGTTGTCTTAAAATAAAATTTTTCACAAATATTCCTACGTTTTATCTTAAAATTAGCAAATTTTAAAATTCGTCGGTCAACCGCGTGTTAGCGGATTCTCTAAGGTGCCTAAACCCTTCCTTAGAGAATTATTTGAACCCTTACCCAAAACTCTGGTTTTATGTTTTCTTTTTAAACTTTTTTATTTTTTTATTTTCATTTGGTTTTCTTAATTTTTCCTAAAAGATTAAGTGGCGACTTCCTAAAATTAAACATTTTTCAAAAAATTGGCCAAAGTTGCGAAATCGGCTTCGAAACCCTTCATGTTTTCGAAATCGGGTCGTAACAGAATGGCGACTCCGCTGGGGATTCATCTAGGTTCTAACCAAAAGGATTTTATTGTTTGGCTAATTATTATTGAATTAATTGTTATTTGATGCGATTATGTATTTAAATTTTGATTATTAACTGTTATTTTGCATTCATGGCATCTTCTGATATTTTATGTTAGTATATTAAAGAATGGTTTGCGGAACCGCAGCCAGACTTTTTATACTCAACCTTTTTCGGAATGATCGATAATTTATTGGTTCGTCATGCGTCCAATGGTTATCGTAAATTTCAACCTAAGTTGTCCGCTTAGGTCCCGGTCCTTCAAAAGCCATTCTTAGTTAACTAAGTTAGAGCTCAACCAAGACGGTGCATTAACCTAAGATGATCCAATACCCAAGGTGTATTGGATCCATTAGAAGACCGCCTTAAGTCTAATTGACCGCCGGTCAATATAAGACGATCATCCAATTATTTGTTAAATTTGAAGTATATGTATGTTGATTTGTAAGTACCATTGTCCTTTTGGGTTGGGTTTTTTATTTTTTATTTTTATTTTATTAGGTAGTTTCTTTGTTTAACTCAAGTGAAGATACTCCTCATCAAGAAGTAATTCAAAAGCATCAAGAAGATCGGGAATGAAGGTTCATATGGAAGCTTAACTTAGTTATCATTGTACCCCTACGTGGGACTAATATTTATTTCTCTTTCCTCTATTGTGTATCCCTATTTTTTTTTATTTATAAGTTTTGTATAAATTTTTGGGCAATGGAACGATTTACAAATGATATACATATCCTTCAAACGTTAGGCTTACCTTTGGCTTAAAAGGTCACATCTATGTTAGGAGGTGTTATATATTGTTTGTGTTAATTGTTACAAATTTTGTTTCATTTGTGTTTGTTTGACCTATGTGTTTATATACATATTGTTTTTGCTTTAAGCATTAATGGTCCATTATTCTACTCCAATATTTTAGAATATCAATCCAATTTTCAAACCTTCCAAAATACTATAACTCCATTACCAAAATACGTTCAAAATTACTCCACAATTTTTTTTAAAAAAAATTTAGGTCATCATTCAAATTCATGTTGACCTAGTTATTTTTTACTTGTCGGCGTTACTAAACGTTCCTTCAATTTCAAGCAAATATCAAGACGCTTTTGTTTCTACAAAAGAGATTTCCAATTGAACCAAACCCTTTTTCTTTCGTTCAAATTTCAGTTCACAATAAACAATTTTTTCCATTGATCATTTTCTAGAAACTCATCTTTATCGAATTTTGGACTAGTTTGTTTAAAACAGAACACATGTATTTGTTTTATGTGTTACTTTGGTTGATTAATATGATTAATGGACTAACTTTATTACTTTTGAGTTGTTTCAGAAGGAGAGACTGATTTGTGTTGGTAATCAAACTTGCTCACTTCACCAAAGTATCCACTGGCAGAACATTCATATTTTACACGGTCTAAGGTCAAGAGAATCTCTACAGACTCTTCATTTCTTACTTGGACTACTAAAAGGACTCGTTCAAAAATGGATCCCACTATTCACATTGTTGCTTCGTCCGAAATGATCCTTACTCCATCAATCGCGGCCGATCCTAGTGCCTCGGTAGCAGCGGAATCACCTATGGAGGTCATCGCTCGTCTAGAGCGACAACTTGGCACGCTGAATCTCCTGGTAGCTCAATACCAAGCTGCTTCTCTGAATCAACCATCTGATGCTCGTGAAAGGGGGGCCATGCCACCCGTATATCCTACTTCGAGTGAGTTTCATCAAGGAGATCACTTTGCCACCTTTCAACAAACTCAAAGTGCATCACCCACTAATTCAACTCATGATACTCCTCTTGTATACACATTTGCTCCCCCAAAAGCTCCAACGGTAACACATCACACTCCGCCAGTGTACACTTATGTCACTGCTCCACCCGTTACCAAGGCTCCAGAGTTTCATCGCCCAGATGTTAATCACTATATTGAAATTGAGGGGGACGGAAAATCAATTGATGCTGAAATGATGAATAAGAAGATGAAAAGTTTGGAGGATGCTATGAGAGGTCTTCGTGGGTTCGATAGTAGCCGGAGTGTTAGATACGAAGAACTGTGCACATTTCCTGAGGTTGAGTTGCCATCCGGTTACAAGATTCCAAAGTTTGAGAAGTTTAGTGGATCAGGAAATCCATTCTTTCACTTGAAAATTTACTGTGAAAAGTTGATTGGAGTTGGAAACAACGAAGGGATAAGAATCAAGTTATTCAATCAAAGCCTAACTGGAAAAGCATTGGAGTGGTACTCTAAGCAAGATGTGACCAAATGGCATACTTGGGATGATCTAGCGAATGCTTTTGTGGATCACTACAAGTTTCATGTTGAAATTGCTCCCGATAGAATTTCTATTACCAAGCTGAAACCCAAGTCGACTGAATGCTTTCGAGAATATGCCATTCGTTGGAGAGAAGAAGCTGCCAGAGTGCACCCACCTATGGAGGAATCGGAAATGATCACTTACTTCATTCAAGCTCAAGAATGAGAATACTATGAGCGAATGGTGACTGTGGGTGGAAAGACATTTGCTGAAGTTATTAAGGCTGGAGAAATGATCGAAGACGGTCTCAAAACTGGCAGAATAAGGAGTTATGCCTCATCTCAATTTGCTAATAGAACCTATCAAACTGGTCCTTTTGGAAAGAAAAAGGATAAAGAAGTTATGATGATAACGACCCGGGGAGCTGCATCATATAACCGTCAACCACCTCCAGGCTATCCTAATTCACAATACTATGTTTGCAACAATCAAGCAACATTTCGTTCTCCACGACCAATGCAAAATCCCCGAAACAATGCACCTCATCCTAATTTTGAGAGAAAACCTCCTAGAGTCTTCACTCAATTGAGCGAGACAAGGAGTCAACTTTTTGAGAGACTGAAAGAGGCGGGAATACTTCATCCAGTGGAAGCCAAGACTGTGAATACTTCAGCCGAGTGGTATGACCCAAGTAAGCGTTGTGCTTATCATTCAGGGGTTGTTGGTCATGATACCGAAAAGTGTATCACTCTCAAACACAAAATTCAAGATCTAATTGATAATGAGGTGGTAAAACTCGCTCAAGCTCCATCGAATGTGAATACCAATCCGTTACCCAAGCATAAGGAGTAGTGGTCGACATGACCAGTTGCAAAGAAGAAGCAAGTTTCCTGAAGGTCGCACTTTTGGCAGCTTTTAGTCTTGCATTTAGAGTTTGTTCTTTTATTTCTCTGTAATCGCACTTTTATCGCTTTATTACTTTGTAATCGTTTGTTTGGTTTAGATTTCCCTTTTAAGTATCTTTCACTTGTAATGAACTACGTCTGACCTGAATTCTCAAGAATGAGATACGTAGGCGGCCTATGTCGGCTTCGGTCACCCCTTTATCCTTTTTAGTGTTTTCTTATTATTCGAACTACGTTTGACCTGAATTCTCAAGAATGAGATACGTAGGCGGCTTATGTTGGCCTCGGTCATTTTCTTAGTTAAATTTCTTCTAGTCCTGTTAATCCTCAAGAGTTCGAACTACGTTTGACCTGATTCCTGCTCAACGGGATACGTAGGCGCCGCACTGGCTCGGTCATGTTTCCCGTAAGTTTTTTATTTCTCTTTATAATGAAAACTGGAGCAGATTTTGAGAGGATCTCAAAATTCATCAGGAAGAGAAGTTTATTTAGTCCAGAATCAAGGATCACTTCAGAGTTGCAACTGGGGCAAAATTTTTGAGATTCACTCAAAAATTCAGCTGAAAACTACAGAAAGTTTGAAATTTATGTTATGTTTTAAACCGGGGCAGAATTTTTGAGGAGGTCCTCAAAAATTCCATCAAGCGACATTTCAAGACCAAACAAGTTTGTAATCCAGAAGGAAAAGAGCATCAGGATGGCAAGACAAAGCCAACACGAATCAGTCTCTCAAAACTAAGAATTTTTCTTTGGATGCAGGAACTATAAAGTTACAACACATCATTAGACCCACAGTGGCCTCATCATGACTCAGATGAAATCTACTCTTGCTCATCTTTTAAAATTTTCATTTCAATTCACTGTGACTTACACATTTTATATTTTTACCAGATGGGATAGCTTGGCGCAAGGGTGATGATCATAAAGTGTTATTCAAACCAGTATAAGCTGGAAAAAAAAAAAACTTCATTTGAGAACTTATCTTTTACTTTGATAATTTTTGCTACTTATTACATCTGAGCTTTGCAGGTGTCGTCAAAGTTGGAGTCGAAATTTCAAGAGATCCTTTCAATTTTTAAAAGATTTGCCCAGACATTCACCAGACAAAGGACACACACTAGTCCTTATCCAAGAATTTTTATTATGAAGGATTCCTGACACCAAGGAACCAATCCAAACTGATTTTATCCTCTATTTTATCTGAAGAAGTTTTCTTTCTTCATTTTTCAAATCTCTCGTCCTTTTTAAAGGCAATTTTTTTTTCATTCTTTAAAAAAAAATTCCTTTAAGTTTTAGGTTCGAACAACGTCAGACCTGATTTCTTGTTCCAGCAAGATACGTAGGCAATCCTATATAAGGATTCGGTCTTCCTAATGTTTCAAATTACAGTCCCTAGAGAAAACTGGGGCATTTTTTTGATTTAGTCATTCTTGTGTCTTACAATTTATTTCAATTAAGTAACCTTGGACTGGAAACAGAGGCAACTTTTGAAATAGTTCAAAATTATCCAAATTTTCGTTCAACTTCAAGTTTCAAAGGTGACCTTTATCAACCCAATCTTCTCTTTACATGAAATTCCAGATTCAAAGTAGGGACACATCTCGCGTGAGATCCCTAGTTTGTCTTTTAAAGTCTCCTTTCAAAAGCTAAAAATTATCGATTTGTTCTTCCAGAATCTCGCATTCTCTATGGATGCCAGATTGTCGTGACTCATTCAAAAGTCCTGACATTTATTAATTTTCCTGTTCTTGTCTAACAAAATTTTCATGAGCGCAGCGACGACAGAGTTGTAATCACATCTAAAGAAATTACCAACTTCAAAAACTACAAAAGTTGCTCAGATTACTCTGTTACAACTTGATTCTCTTATTTTGGAGCGTCACTCCTTCAACGTGACACATTATTTATTATTGGGGCGTCACTTCCTTCAACGTGACATATTATTTATTATTGGAGAGTCACTTACTTCAACGTGACATGTTAAATAACTATTGGAGCGTCACTTCCTTCAACGTGACATGTTAAATTATTATTGGAGAGTCACTTCCTTCAACGTGACATGTTCAATTATTATTGGAGAGTCACTTCCTTCAAACGTGACACGTTAAATTATTATTGGAGAGTCACTTCCTTCAACGTGACACATTAATTATTGTTGGAGCGTCACTTCCTTCAACGTGACATGTTAAATTACTATTGGATCGTCACTTCCTTCAACGTGACATGTTAAATTACTATTGGAGCATCACTTCCTTCAACGTGACACATTATTTATTATTGGGGCGTCGCTTCCTTCAACGTGACATATTAAATTATTATTGGAGAGTCACTTCCTTAAACGTGATACATTATTTATTATTGGAGAGTCACTTCCTTCAACGTGACATGTTAAATTACTATTGGAGCATCACTTCCTTCAACGTGACATGTTAAATTACTATTGGAGCATCACTTCCTTCAACGTGACATGTTAAATTATTATTGGAGAGTCACTTCCTTCAACGTGACATGTTCAATTATTATTGGAGAGTCACTTCCTTCAACGTGACACGTTCAATTATTATTGGAGAGTCACTTCCTTCAACGTGACACGTTAAATTATTATTGGAGAGTCACTTCCTTCAACGTGACACATTAATTATTATTGGAGCGTCACTTCCTTCAACGTGACATGTTAAATTACTATTGGAGTGTCACTTCCTTCAACGTGACACATTAAATTACTATTGGAGCGTCACTTCCTTCAATGTGACACGTTATATAATATTATTGAATCACTACATAGTTCAAACTGACACACTATTTTGAACTGTCACCTCCTTCAAGAGAATTACACCTGAAAATTGGACCGTCATCTCCTTCAGTATGACATGTTATACCAGGACGCTGCACACGTGGAACTTTTTCTTAGCAGTGAACTGGGGCATAGTCCAAAGAGGAATATCAAACTCTTAGGACGCGAGTTGAGGAACGACTTCCACCACAATCAAACCACACCCCTATCCTAAGGCATGTGGATATTCTCTTGGGTTTATTAGTTTCAGTTTCGCCTTCAGTGAAAATTTGAACTCTCACCCAAGGCAATTTTTCAAATTCGGGTGACAATACACCTAGAGATTCGGAAATTATGTCTATGTAAATTCTTACCTATGGGTGCGAAGGGCCCCGCATTCACAGTTGAGATGGTTGCAAGCCTCTTTTCCAAGCTCAATTATTTTGTCACTTATCCTTAAGCTAAAGGTTAAATCCGCATAAGAGATTTCCTTTTCAACCGATTGAGTCGAACTACAAGCAGTCTGATTCCCTAAATTTAGGGATATGTAGGAGGGTTCAATGTTGAAAACTCGATTGTACTCCAATTATTTTGTCATCACTCTGTTCTTGAGCTTTTTCGGCTTCTCCATACTTCGACACCGAAATAGCTTTTGCATTTCTTTGAAAATCGTGCGTCAAATCAAGCATATCGAACTATAAGTGGCCTGAATTCTCATATAGCCTGAGATTTTGTAGTAAACCCACTTCCGGGGCTCAGTCACAATTTCTTAAGTCCGTACCAAAAGCTCTTTTTCTGAAAGGTGGAAATGTTGTTGGTCAAAATTGGATATGTCAATTTCATTTGCCTCGGAATTCTTTCATCAATCTGAGTCAAACGAGGGGCAGCTGTTGACACCCAATTTTGACCCTCCACGATTTGATTAAATTTTAAAAGCTTCTTAGATCTTAAACAAATGAAATTAATGGATTTTATCTATAAAATAAAAATTAAAAAAATCTGCCTTTCCCACATCATTTCTCAAACAATTTTTCAATTTTCAAAAGTCCCACATCGGCATTTTATCCCTTTTGAGGATTTTTGGGTCTATATAAACCACTTCATTCAATATTTTAGAGGGGGGGAGAAAAAAGGGAAGACAAAGAATACTCACAAATTTTTGGAGAATTCTTGATTCCCATAGTTCAAAATTTTTAAAGTGTTTTGTGGTTTTTCGAGTTGAGGAGGTGGAGTCGTCTCGTTCAAACTCGTAGTTCCGGTTCGCTGCCCAGAACCAGGTAAATTTTTATTAATTTTTTCTTAGCCTTGTTTTATTTAATTCCTAGTTCTTTTATGCTTTTTTTTGTTTATTATAAATGCTTAGCTTTGTTTTAGTAGTCATGTGTTAGACTTTGGTTTCATTTTTAGTAGTTAATAATGTTTATTTTGTTCCTACTGTTTCACTTATTTTTCGCGATGTTTTTCCAATAATCTCCCAATTTCATGTCTTTGTTTCTTCATGTTTCACTCATGTGTTTCTTGACTAAAATGTAGGCCTTCTAGTTAGTAATAAATTAGGTTTTATTAAGCTAGTTTTTTCTATATACATATATCCGATTATAGCCTTGAACATAGGAATTGTCCTTTTTTGTATAAATCGCGTTAGTGTTGCTGCTAATGCTTTATCATTTTGGTTTAATGGGAGGTTAGTTGATAGCAAATGGATTTAGTTGCTAATATGTAATTTTGATAGCAAATGGGTTTAGTTACTGTTATTGATTTATGCTAGTTGTGAATTGTTTACGGTAGACCATAAGTAGATTTGTTTATTACTTTATCCTTTATTCAATTAGTTTCGGCATTTACTTATATTCTCATTTTATTAGTATGGTCTTTTGTTGAATAAAGATGAGATAATGACATATTTATTGACATTTAACTTTAGGTTCTGTAAGGATATGTGTTTGTTCTTAAAACCGGATCTATACTAATTTGTGATCACTGTTAGTAGTGCTTCTGTTTCGTAACCTCGAGAGTTATATTTTGTATCTTGTTTAAGTTGGATGTTTAGCAATTATGGGAGTCCAGTTAATTGATTTGTTTAGTCAGATATCTGATCCATTTATAAACTTTCGACGAGTTGATATTGTTGCATATTGTGATTAATGCCATAGATCATTTTCACCGATCAATTGCTAATTATTTTTCTTATTTATTTTCTGCACGAGCTCATCAATTTGAGTCTATCCGGACTCCCTTCTCTTGCATTATTCCTCTTCTTGAGTCAACTTTCTTCGGAGTCGCGAAAGGGAGTTACGTTTTTGGGTTTAAAAACCCAAAAAACGCAGCAGCAGCCTTAAAAGGCTGAAACTGAAGAGCAAAATTGGGTTTAAACACCCAAAAACGCAGCAGCTGCAGTAGCCTTGTAAAGGCTGAAAGTTGATGGTTTTGGACCCTAAAATGTGAACTAAGTGCAGCAGATTTGTAGCAGCTTCAAAGGGCCAGAAGAGTAGCATTTCTTGGACTTACAAAGTCTGAGAATAGCACAGCAGGAACGGAAAGTATTTTGGGCCAAAAGGCCTAAAATCAAAGCGGCAAAAGGCATTATTTTCAGCCCCGAAGTGACCACTTATGGGCTGAAAGTTTCTTAGTTACCTTATTTATTGTTTATGTTTATCTACTTTGTTATTTTCGTGGCTGTTGATTTTTCTTTAAACTTAGATGAATCCTTTTGGAGATTTTTTCTTTATGGTTCTTCTATTTTGTTGTTTATTTAAATATTTAAATCTTCGAAACCTCTTTTAAGTTAGATAACGTAAGCTTCGAGGCTAACTTGAGAATCATTTATATTCTTTCATAGTTAGTAGTTAGCTTTCAATTCCATGTTTAAGTTATTGTGTTGATTTTTCAACTCTAAAACTTGACCTCGGATAGAAATATGAAGTTAAAATTGTCATTTTGACACTTTAACATTGGACTTATTTCATACTCGAAATGAGATGAGTGTAGAAGTATCAAAAGATGTTAGTTGTCTTAAAATAAAATTTTTCACAAATATTCCTACGTTTTATCTTAAAATTAGCCAATTTTAAAATTCGTCGGTTAACCGCGTGTTAGCGGATTCTCTAAGGTGCCTAAACCCTTCCTTAGAGAATTATTTGAACCCTTACCCAAAACTCTGGTTTTATGTTTTCTTTTTAAACTTTTTTTTTTTTATTTTCATTTGGTTTTCTTAATTTTTCCTAAAAGATTAAGTGGCGACTTCCTAAAATTAAACATTTTTCAAAAAATTGGCCAAAGTTGCGAAATCGGCTTCGAAACCCTTCATGTTTTCGAAATCGGGTCGTAACAACATCCAACTTAAACAAGATACAAAATATAACTCTCGAGGTTACGAAACAAAAGCACTACTAACAGTGATCACAAATTAGTATAGATCCGGTTTTAAGAACAAACACATATCCTTACAGAACCTAAAGTTAAATGTCAATAAATATGTCATTATCTCATCTTTATTCAACAAAAGACCATACTAATAAAATGAGAATATAAGTAAATGCCGAAACTAATTGAATAAAGGATAAAGTAATAAACAAATCTACTTATGGTCTACCGTAAACAATTCACAACTAGCATAAATCAATAACAGTAACTAAACCCATTTGCTATCAAAATTACATATTAGCAACTAAATCCATTTGCTATCAACTAACCTCCCATTAAACCGAAATGATAAAGCATTAGCAGCAACACTAACGCGATTTATACAAAAAAGGACAATTCCTATGTTCAAGGCTATAATCGGATATATGTATATAGAAAAAACTAGCCTAATAAAACCTAATTTATTACTAACTAGAAGGCCTACATTTTAGTCAAGAAACACATGAGTGAAACATGAAGAAACAAAGACATGAAATTGGGAGATTATTGGAAAAACATCGCGAAAAATAAGTGAAACAATAGGAACAAAATAAACATTATTAACTACTAAAAATGAAATCAAAGTCTAACACATGACTAATAATAAACAAAAAAAAAAGCATAAAAGAACTAGGAATTAAATAAAACAAGGCTAAGAAAAAATTAATAAAAATTTACCTGGTTCTGGGCAGCGAACCGGAACTACGAGTTTGAACGAGACGACTCCACCTCCTCAACTCGAAAAACCACAAAACACTTTAAAAATTTTGAACTATGGGAATCAAGAATTCTCCAAAAATTTGTGAGTATTCTTTGTCTTCCCTCTTGCCTTCTCTAAAATATGGAATGAAGTGGGTTTATATAGAGACCCAAAAATCCTCAAAAGGGATAAAATGCCGATGTGGGACTTTTGAAAATTGAAAAATTGTTTGAGAAATGATGTGGGAAAGGCAGATTTTTTTAATTTTTATTTTATAGATAAAATCCATTAATTTCATTTGTTTAAGATCTAAGAAGCTTATAAAATTTAATCAAATCGTGGAGGGTCAAAATTGGGTGTCAACATTCTACATGTAAAATTATGTGGATACATAATCTTCTTACTAAAATTGGGTTAAAGCATCACATATCAGCAAAACTCTGGTGTGATAATCAAACTGCTCTTCATATTGCCTTGAACCCATTGTATCATGAAAGAACAAAACATATTGATATTGACTGTCATTTTATTCGTGAGAAGATTCAGGAAAGGCTAATTTGTACCGGCTATGTCCAGCTCATCACTTTGTCAATTTCTGATCTAAACAGAATTTGATCATCCCTAACTAACTTCACCACCTATCTCTTCAACAAAACCTTCTATATATCTCTTCAAGAATCGCTTATTTTCTGTTGCAATTCTCTCTCAATAACTGCATTCAGTTCAAAGAGAAAGATCTCATTTTCGAGCTACATTTATCATTTCTTAGTCAGATGCAGTTCTTCTACTTCGTTTTGGTATCTCTTGTGTTTTCTTTCAACCCTTTATGGTGTTGATGTGAGAACATAGGTGGGGTTGTTGAATTTTCTTTTTCTGGCCAATTCTGGTTTATGGGTGTAGTGTTGATTGATATTCACGGACTTGTACTCTGTTTGTGTGTCAGTTGGATTCATTCTTTGGTTTTTTTATCGACATTGAATTTTAGTGTTGTTTGTTCGGAATTCAGGGGAAATTGAATTTGGATTTTTCTGCTAGTGTTGAAATATTGGAGTTTTGGGGTACATTTCTACATTTTCGATCAGCTATTAGCTATACATTTTTATTGTTTTGTAAGTTTTAAGAAAGAAATGAAAGATGGTTTCGTGGCTGGATAGGACTGTAGCAGCTTGTTGCCAACCTTCTGATCGATATGTCGATTTTAGCAGTGGTGAAGATGGTGTTCTGGGAGGTGAAGATTACCCATTGCTATGGTATAGAGACCTTGAGAAACATTCATGTGGCGAGTTCTCTTTTGCTATTGTACAGGCTAATCAAGTATGTGAAGATTATGGCCACGTTGAACCAGGTCGTGAAGGTACCTTTGTTGGGGTTTATGACGGCCATGGTGGCCTCGATGCTTCAAGATTTGCCTGTGATAACCTTAGCCGGCATTTAATAAGTGAGATCAACTTTCTCTATTTCCTTGTTGCAGTTTTTTGACAATGGAATTTATGGTGCTTTTCCTTTGCATTGTAAATTTTACTCTCGTAGTATTACTCTTAAAGTTTCTATTACTATTTGTTATTTCTTGTAGTTCGATTGTATTATAATCTGGTTGTAGATACTTTGTCACGCTATTTATAGTATCTTTTTGGTACTCTTGAGAATTTTCAGGCTAAGCAGTTAAACACACATTTTTTTACAGTGCTTGCTCGAGAAAATGGAACAATAGATGAAGAAGTCCTTAATAATGCCTTTGCTGCAACTGAAGATGGCTTCCTTTCTATTGTGGAAAGGGAATTTCATATTCTTGATCCAGGAATTGCGTCAACGGGGTCCTGCTGTCTGGTTGGTGTTATCTGGAAACGGACGTTATATGTTGCTAACCTGGGGGACTCTAGAGCAGTATTAGGTCATACAGGAAGATACAATAGGATTTCTGCTGAGCAATTGACTAACGATCATAATGTCAGGATTCAGGAGGTCAGGGATGAACTGAGAGCTCTGCACCCAGACGATCCAAACATTGTGATTGGTTTCGGGGGAAGAACATGGTGTATTAAAGGCATTATAAAGGTTTGCTTTTAAATACTAATATTGAACACAAACTTGGTGTGTTATGTATCATTTTGAATTTTATATTCTGATGTCTCATGACAGATGCTTATTCTTTTTAACCTCAAATATGCTTTTGGACACTGACCTAAACAAAAATTGATTTGTCAACTTGGGAAGTAATCTGTCTCGGCCTTTTAATCTGATTTGTCCTTTTAGGTAACTAGAGCAATTGGAGATGCATCTATGAAGAAGCCAGAATTTGCTCATGGTGTGACGAAACCTTTTAGGGGGCCAGTAGTAAGAGCTGATCCATCTGTCTCTTCAAAAAACTTACAGCCATGCGATAGATTTGTTATATTTGCTTCTGCTGGGCTGTGGGATCTCTTAAGCAACGAAGAGGCTGTACAAATTGTGCATACCTACCCTAGACAGGTATCTGACATTTATTTGATCAAAATGTCATGTTTGTATGGTTAAACTTATTTTGTTTATCCAATATCAGGGCATAGCTAGAAGACTTGTTCTATCAGCCCTGAATGTGGCTGCACGTGCAAGAAAGTTGACGTGCGATGACCTTATGAATGTTGACAAAGGTGTCAGGAGGGCCTTTCATGATGATATAACAGTCGTGGTCATCTTTATTGATCATGAGAAGCTGAATGACGAATTAACTGTACCTGGCATGTCAGTTCGAGGATTTGTAGACACTCATCGACCAACAGATTTTAACATTGAGCAAGAGGTTGCTACAGAGACCAAACACACAGCAATCGAACCCACAGGGACTGAAGCCACAGAGACCGAACCCACAGGGACTGAACCCACAGAGACTGTAGCCACAGGGACCGAACCCACAGAGACCGAAGCCACAGGGATTGAACCCACAGAGACTGAACACACAGTGACCGAACCCATAGAGACCGAAACCACAGAGACTGAACTCACTGAGACGGTATAACAAGTTATTGGCACTTGTTCTTTTCTAGGGAAGCCTGGATCTCCCATTATTGCCTCGTTTTACCAATTAACATTTTGATATACAGTCCAGATGATCAGCAAGACTATTAGGTTACCCATATCCAAATGGTCATCGGCAAATTTTGAATGTACAAACACTTGCTGAGGAAACTACCTCCTATTGTTTGTTTACCACAATATATTTCAATGTAAGGCCATAAAAGTTGGCATTGTGATCGAAAGAAAAAAATACATTCTGTTTCAAGATGTATACACATTCTTGCCTTTAAAAGATTTCATGCTTGTTCTAAAAATTGTGCCCTTGTCTAAAACTATGCAAACATGGAATGAAATTTGGTGAAAATAAATCTTTTTTCTAAATTCTACAAAAGTGTTCGTAACGACAGATTTGAAATAACAAAATATTTTTTGAGATGATTTTCGATTATATTGGTAACTGAATTGAACTACAAACTAAGATAATAACGGAAATAACAGAAAATGGGGAAGTCGAATAGTAGCTTCATGGCTCGATAGATCTGCAGAAATAGAAGAGAGATGGAATGAAAAAATTGTATAGAAGGAGAAAGATTTTGGAGAAGAACATACCGTGCAAATTCATGCCCTCGCTATTCTGTTAGTCAGCTACATATACCATTTAATCAAATTGCCTAAGTTGGCAAGTCTTACTAATCCAACCTTTGAAGCTCAGTAACTCGCAACAAATCTCAACCCTCCACGCGGTAATTATTATTACTACATTCTGAATAAACCCCAGCTCATGACAGTGTTTTAGAACCAAGAAGGAAAAGCCATATTTGTCTAAATTCCATTATTGGTTCAATAACTGAGATATAAAATTCTCTAGAGAGTCTCGAATAGTTATTTACTAAATTTTATGAAAATTGATAGGAGGTAATTCAATCAAACAACCTTTTATGATTAATATATTAAATGATTTTTCTTAAGGGATACGTCAAAATCTTAAACGACATATCAAAATGAATGCGAATAACCCAATTTAACTGTCTCATATAGTATAAGATGGTTTTCTCTCACTGAGTCATAAACAACAACATAGCGAGTGTAATCTCACAAGCGGAATTTGGAAAAGAGATGTGATTTACTATATGCCTTCAGCTCAAGTAAAACATATCAAAGTCAAGTGAGAGCAGTAGCAACAACAAAAAATATGATAACTAAAGCAAAAGAATCAGCAGGTAATAACAACCAAGTTTATACTAATCTGTTACAGAAGTTGATGGGATTCAGGTCTTTTGAGAATCCATTTATTCATCGACAATGGGAATCCTGCTTGGCCTTCTCTCCTATGCCAAATTTGCATGTTCCCTCAAGTCTTTACTGCATACTAGGTTTCATACAAAGGACTTGGGCCAGTTGAAGTACTTTTTGGGCGTAGAAGTGAACAAAAGCAAGATGGGAATTTTTCTGTCTCAGATAAAGTATTTAAGCTTCTTGAGTTCGACAACACAAAATAATTATTTCAAAAAGAAAGATCTTTATTGAATTGTGATCAATTTTAAAGGAAATAAGTTACTGATCTTAACAGAATCTGTTCATCCCTAACTAACTTTACCACCTATCCTTTCAACAAAACCATCTATATATCTCTTCAAGAATCGCTTATTTACTGTCGCATCCCTCTCAATAACTGCATTCAGTTCAAAGAGAAAGATCTCTTCTCCTCCTTCATTTTCAAGCTACATTGATCATTTCTTAGTCAGCTGCAGTTCTTCTACTTCGTTTTGGTATCCCTGTTGTGTTTTCTTTCAACCCATTAATGGTGTTGATGTGAGAACAGAGGTGGGGTTGTTGAATTTTCTGTTTCTGGGCATTTCTGCTTTCTGGGTGTAGTGTTGATTGATATTCACGAACTTGTACTCTGTTTGTGTGTGTCAGTTGGATTCTTTCTTGGTTTTTTTTTTATATCCAGATTGAAGTTTTAGTGTTGTTTGTTCGGAATTCAGGGAAATTGAATTTGGGTTTTTCTGCTACTGTTGAAATATTGGAGTTTTGGGGTACATTTCTACATTTTCGATCAGCTATTAGCTATACATTTTATAGTATTTTGAGTTTAAGAAGGATATGAAAGATGGTTTCTTGGCTGGATAGGACTGTAGCAGCTTTTTGCCCACCTTTAGGTCGATATGTCGGTTTGAGCAGCAGTGAAGATGGTGTTCTGGGAGGTGAAGATTACCCATTGCTATGGCATAGAGACCTTGAGAAACATTCATGTGGGGAGTTCTCTTTTGCTATGGTACAGTCTAATGAAGTATGTGAAGATTATGGCCACGTTGAACCAGGTCGTGAAGGTACCTTTGTTGGGGTTTATGATGGCCATGGTGGCCTTGATGCTTCAAGATTTGCCTGTGATAACCTTAGCCGCCATTTAATAAGTGAGATCAACTTTCTCTATTTCCTTGCTTTTCTATTTATCTGTTGTTAAAATAAAATACTTGTTGCAGTCTTTTAAAAATGGAATTTATGGTGTTTTTTCCTTTGCATTGTAAATTTATGGTATTATGCTTTTTTTATCGGAAACCTTCCAAAATAGGGGTATGGTATGCGTACACACTACTCTCCCAGACCCCCTTGTGGTATATTGTTGTTGTTGTGCTGTAAATTTTATTGCCTCATAACACCAATTTATGATTTCAAGTTATGGTAGAAATGATATTCATAGAGATTATGTGCAGAGTTGCAGCATTTTTCCATTCTGTTTATGCTCTATTGCATGTTGTAGCAGTGTTAGTAAACTTTTCTCTTAGTGTGTCTATGAGTAATTGTATAGTAAAAGGTTTTGCAGTTATCGCGCAGCTTCGGCTTTTTTTCTCCTTTATTTGTTGCTGTAATACTGGTTTATGGTTCTTCTTCAGAGTGACAAACAGCAACATTAATTATCTTTTTGGTAGCCTTGAGATTTTTCAGGCTAAGCAGCTAAATACGCATTTTTTTACAGCGCTTGCTCGAGAAAAGGAAACAATAGATGAAGAAGTCCTTAATAATGCCTTTGCTGCAACTGAAGACGGCTTCCTTTCTATTGTGGAAAGGGAATTTCATGATGATTCAACAATTGCGACAACGGGGTGCTGCTGTCTGGTTGGAGTTATCTGGAGAAGGACATTATATGTTGCTAACCTGGGTGACTGTAGAGCAGTATTAGGTCATACAGGAAGATACAATAGGATTTCTGCTAAGCAATTGACTAATGATCATAATGTCAGGATCAAGGAGGTCAGGGATGAACTGAGAGCTCTGCACCCAGACGATCCAGACATTGTGCGTCGTGTCGGAAGAACATGGCGTGTGAAAGGCATTATACAGGTTTGCTTTTAAATACTAATATTCAACACAAAGTTATATATTCTGATATCTCTTCATTCTAGTTTCTTGTCACATTTGGTGGCTTCATCCAAGAATAACACATTTTTAACCTCAAAAATGCTTTTTGACACCTAAACTGACCTAAACAAAAATTGATTTGTCAACTTGGGAAGTAATCTGCCATTATATCTGTTAGCACATCCAAATAGAACTATATCTGCCTCGGCGTTTCCTTTTATGTTTGTTTCTGCATCTTTTAGGTAACTAGAGCAATCGGAGATGCATCTCTGAAGAAGCCAGAATTTGCTCATGGTGTAATGGAACCTTTTAGGGGGCCAGTACTAAGAGCTGATCCATCTGTCTCTTCAAGAAAGTTACAACCATGCGATAGATTTGTTATATTTGCTTCTGATGGGCTGTGGGATTTCTTAAGCAATGAAAAGGCTGTACGAATTGTGCATACCTACCCTAGACAGGTATCTGACATTTATTTGATAAAAATGTCATGTTTGTATGGTTAAAACTTATTTTGTCTATCCAATATCAGGGCATAGCTAGAAGACTTGTTCTATCAGCCCTGAATGTGGCTGCACGTGCAAGAAAGTTGAAGTGCGATGACCTGATGAATTTTGACAAAGGTGTCAGGAGGGCCTTTCATGATGATATAACAGTCGTGGTCATCTTTATAGATCACGAGAAGCTGAATGACGAATTAACTGTGCCTGGAATGTCAGTTCGAGGATATGTAGACACTCATCGACCATCAGATTTTAATATTGAGCAAGAGGTTGCTACAGAGACCGAACACACAGAGATAGAAGCTACAGGGACTGAAGCCACAGAGACCGAACCCACAGGGACTGAAACCACAGGGAGTGAACCCACAAGGACCGAACGCTCAGAGACTGAACTCACAGAGACTGAAGCCACAGAGACCGAACCTACAGGGACTGAAACCACAGGGAGTGAACCCACAAGGACCGAACGCTCAGAGACTGAAGCCACAGAGACCGAACCCACAGGGACTGAAACTACAAGGAGTGAACCCACAAGGACTGAACTCACAGAGACTGAAGCCACAGAGACCGAACCCACAGGGACTGAAACTACAGGGAGTGAACCCACAAGGACCGAACGCTTAGAGACTGAACTCACAGAGACCGAACCCACAGGGACTGAAACTACAAGGAGTGAACCCACAAGGACTGAACTCACAGAGACTGAAGCCACAGAGACCGAACCCACAGGGACTGAAACTACAGGGAGTGAACCCACAAGGACCGAACGCTCAGAGACTGCACTCACAGAGACCGAATCCACAGGGATTGAAGCCACAGAGACCGAACCCACAAAGACTGAACACACAGTGACAGTATAACAAGTTGTTTGCACTTGATCTCCCATTTTTGCCTTGTTTTACCAATTAACATTTTGATATACAGTCAAGATGAACAAGCAAGACTATTAGATTACCCATATGCCACCACCATCCAAATCTTTGAATGTACAAAGACATGCTGAGGAAACTACCTGCTATTGTTTGTTTACCACAATACATTCTGTTTCAAGATTTGTACATTCTTGCCTTTTCAAGATTTCTTGCTTGTTCTAAAAAAATTGTTATTTTCTAGTCTATAACTATGCTGTGATGGGATTTAACTGCTAATATCTGGCCATTGGGCTACATCTAGGCCAATTTTAAACGGAAAAAAAAAATGGTCTAAATAAATCTTGTCTAAAAATTTTACCTAAGTGTTTAAGAATTAAGATGGCATTAGTTATTTGTCTAATTTCTACTATTATTAGTTTAATAAATGAGATATAAAGTTCTCTTATGAGTCTCAATAGTTATGTACTCATTTTTTGAAAAATGATAATAGAAGATAGTTCAATAAAACAACCTTTTATGATACGATGATTTTCTTAATAGGTATATCAAACCTTTTAAATTAAATAAGTAATGATAACTAAACAATGTTCTATTTTATTTATTTTTTTTAGCTTTAATTATTGATCCTTATAGTTTAACTCATTCCAACATCACTTAATACTTAACTATTGTTGATCATTGTTTATATAATTTTCCGAAAAAGGGCCTAAAATACCTTTGAAGTATCAGAAATGGTACAAAACTATCCTTCATCCACCTATTGGCTCCAAAATACCTTTCTCATCCACCTATTGACTCTAAAATACCTTTCTCATCCACCTTTAGGCTCAAAATTAACCATTTATTTCACGATTTTAAATTTAAACTATTTAAATATTTTTTAATACACGGTGCTTAACTATTTGTTATAATTTAACTTATTAATATAATTTGTTAACCATTCTAATATCCAACCATTACTAATTAAACCATACCCAATTAATAAATCCGCCCCATTATTAATACACAACAGGAAAATTACTACCAATGAATGTTTCTAAAAATTTAAGGCAAAAATGTCTATAAAAGTATATTATCATACATTCAAGTCGTCAATCAACACATATTATAATTCAAATGTCCAAATAAAATTCCGATAAACATAAAAGTCTACTATGTTCATCTTAATTATTCCTTCGTCTCAATTATGTGATGTTACTAAATAGTAATTTTTTTAAAAAATAATATATTAAAGTTTTAATATTTAAAACAAATAATAAGTATTTATAAAATTATATTTAAAAAAGTGCATGAATTAATTCGAGAGGTGCTACTTCTTTACCTTTAATCATAAATTTCGAATTCAAGCTTGAAACAGAATCCTATTAGAAGTGTCCTCCTAAATAAGCGGCTCAACCTAACTTTAATTGGGGCTTCAATTCGGAATCAAATAATTTTGAATTTCATTTCAGGAATCGGTAATCGGCATGCTTTAGTAGTGTTTAGGGCGATTTTGATATTAGAAATGGTATATTAATTGGGTGGAGCTTGATTAGTAATGGGTGGTAGTGAATTGATTTATAAATGATATTAATAAATTAAATTACATCCAATAGTTGAGCGCCAAATATTTTTTAAAATATTTAAATAGTTTAAAAATTTGAAACTGTTAAATAAATGGTCCATTTTAAACCAAAGTGGATGACAAGGATATTTTTGAGCCAATAGATGGATGAAAAGGGTAATTTGGAGTCAATTAATGGATAGAGAATAGTTTTGTGCCATTTTTTCAATATTTCGAGAGTATTTTAGGCCTTTTTGCTTAATAATCTTCTTCCACAACCTTTTTACATTACAAAACTCTATATAGTTATACAAGAAGTTTTCTCCCATCTTTCGGTCATTTTCTCTATCATTTGTATACATGTATATGTGGTTTAAGCCTCAATCTTAATATGTTTAGATGTATAATGTTTGATACGAAAAAAGAATGATTATCTTTTAATTAGAAATATTTATCTCAATTTCTTAAGTTAATTATATGAGATATGATCACTTTGTCAGTTACTGATCATCCCTAACTAACTTTACCATCTATATATCTCTTCAAGAATCGCTTATTTTCTGTTGCAATTCTCTCTCAATAACTGCATTCATTTCAAGAGAAAGATCTCTTCATTTTTCAAGCTACATTGATCATTTCTTAGTCAGTTGCACTTCTTCTACTTCATTTTTGTGTTTTCTTTCAACCCTTTATGGTGTTGATGTGAAAACAGAGGTGGGGTTGTTGAATTTTCTGTTTCTGTGCATTTCTGGTTTCTGGGTGCAGCGTTGATTCTTTTTTTTTTTTTTTTTTTGATCGAGATTGAAGTTTTAGTGTTGGGATTCAGGGCAATTGAATTTGGGTTTTTCTGCTAGTGTTGAAATATTGGAGTTTTGGGGAAGGATGTTTCGTTGGCTGAAAAGGATTGTATCAGTTTGTTGCCGACCTTTAAGTGTATATGTCGGTTTGAGCAGCGGTGTTGTGGTAGGTGAAGATTACCCAGTTCTATGGCATAGAGACCTTGAGAAACATTCATGTGGGGAGTTCTCTTTTGCTATTGCACAGGCTAATCAAGTATGTCTAGATTATGGTCACGTTGAACCAGGTCGTGAAGGTACCTTTGTTGGAGTTTATGATGGCCATTGTCGCGTTGATGCTTCAAGATTTGCCTGTGATAACCTTAGCCGCCATCTAATAAGTGAGATCAACTTTCTCTATTTTCTCATAACAGCAATTTATGATTTCATGTTTTGGTACAAATGATATTCATAGTTATTATGTGACACAGTTGCAGCATTTTTCCATTCTGTTTATGCTCTATTGCATGTTATATAAGTAATTGTATCGGCTTTATTTGTTGCTGTAGTAACACATTTTTTTACAGCGCTTGCTCGAGAAAATGGAACAATAGATGAAGAAGTCCTTCATAATGCCTTTGCTGCAACTGAAGATGGCTTCCTTTCTATTGTGGAAAGGGAATTTCATGGTGATCCAGGAATTGCGTCAACGGGGTGCTGCTGTCTGGTTGGTGTTATCTGGAAAAGGAGATTATATGTTGCTAACCTGGGGGACTCTAGAGCAGTATTAGGTCATATAGGAAGATTCAATAGGATTCTTGCTGAGCAATTGACTAATGATCATCATGTCAGGATCAAGGAGGTCAGGGATGAACTGAGAGCTCTGCACCCAGACAATCCATACATTATATCTCGTGTCAGAGGAACATGGCATGTTAAAGGCATTAAACAGGTTTGCTTTCAAATACTAATATTGAACACAAACTTATGTTATGATCTATTGTTTCCATCATAGTCCTTAATGTTATCCGAAGATTAGTGAGCTTAAACTAAATCAGGCTCTTAATTCTAGTTTCAGTAGCTTTATCCAAGTAGAACTATATCTATCTCGGCCTTTTAATATATGTGTTTCCTTTTAGGCAACTAGAGCAATTGGAGATGCATTTCTGAAGAAGCCAGAATTTGCTCTTGGTGCTGAACCTCTTACGGGGGCAGTAATAAGAGCTGATCCATCTGTATCTTCAAGAAACTTACAACCATGCGATAGATTTGTTATATTGGCTTCTGCTGGGCTGTGGGATCTCTTAAGCAACGAAGAGGCGGTACAAATTGTGCATACCTACCCTAGACAGGTATCTGACATTTGTTTGATCAAAATGTCATGTTTGTATGGTTAAACTTATTTTGTTTATCCAATATCAGGGCATAGCTAGAAGACTTGTTCTATTAGCCATGAATGTGGCGGCACGTGCAAGAAAGAAGTACGATGAATTTATGAATCATGACAAACATGTCAGGAGGGCCTTACATGATGATATAACAGTCGTGGTCATCTTTATAGATCACGAGAAGCTGAATGACGAATTAACTGAGCCTGGAATGTCAGTTCAAGGATTTGTAGACACTCATCGACCATCACATTTCACTATTGAGCAAGAGGTTGCTACAGAGTCTGGAGTCACAGAGACCGAACCCACAGAAACCGAAAGCTCAGAGACCGAACACACAGAGATCGTACCCACAGAGACCGAAAGCTCAGAGACCGAATCCACAGGGACCGAACTCACTGAGACGGTATAACAAGTTTTTTGCACTTGTTCTTTTCTAGGGAAGACTGGATCTCCCATTTTGATATACAGTCCAGATGAACAGCAAGATTATTAGGTATACAAATGGTCATGGGCAAATTTTTGATTGTACAAAGACATGCTGAGGAAATTACCTCCTATTGTAAGGCCATAAAAGTTGGCACTGTGATCGAAAAAAAAAATACATTCTGTATACAGATTCTTGTCTTTCGAAGATTTCTTGCTTTTTCTAAAAATTGTCTCTCTCTATATACATCTCTCTTGCACACACACACACGCAGAGCTACGGGAGTGCAAGGGTAGAGTTTCATCTTAACCTCTTTGTCGGGAAAATTACATCAAATTATTTATATGTGTATATCGTAAATGTTATAAAATCCATTTGGTTTCTTCGTGTGTTTTACTAAATCCTCTTCTGAAGGTGCTAATAATGCGGTTGAGAGGCTACAAAACCATAAATTTACTAATTAAATGATTTTTCAATATCTTAAATGACATGTCAAAGTTAATGTGAATAACCCAATTCAACTGATACCACAAGCGAAATTTGGAGACGATAGTGAGTACATGGCTTATTACCCTACCTTGTAGGAAAAAGAGAGGCCATTTCCGATAGGCGCTCGACTCAAGTAAAACATATCACAATCAACAACAAATAATATGATAACTAGCGCAAAAGAATCAGCAGGTGATAATAACTGAGTTAATACAAAAGTTGATGGTCTTTTGAGAATCGCTGGCCTTCTCTCATATGCGAAATTTACATGTTCTGTAAGCGTTTGAACTTAACAAAATAAACACCTATGGTTTCATTGTTAACAGAACTCGTCAATGGCAGAAACCTTTAAGAGTAGTAACTCAGAGAGAAGAAAGGGAATCAAATATTTCTTATCCAGCTCATCACTTTGTCAGTTACTGATCTTAACAGAATCTGATCATCCCTAACTAACTCTTCAATTAAAAAAAAAAACTTCTATATATATCTTTAATTCTCTCTCAATAACTGCATTCATTTCAAAGAGAATGATCTCTTCTCCTACTTCATTTTTGAAGCTACATTGATCATTTCTTAGTCAATTACAGTTCTTCTACTTCGTTTGGGTTATCTCTGTTGAATTTTCTGTTTCTGGGCATTTCTAGTTTCTGGGTACTTCTACTCTGTTTTAGTGCTGTTTGTTGGGAAATTGAATTTGGGTGTTTCTGCATTTTGAGTTCAAGAAGGATGTATCGTTGGGTGGAAAGGATTGTATTAGCTTGTTGCGAACCTTTAAGTCGACATCTCCCTTCGAGCAGGGGTGAAGAATACCCATCTCTATGGTCTAAAGACCTTGAGAAACATTCATGTGGGAAATTCTCTTTTGCTACGGTATCTGGTAATGCAATATGTGAAGATTATGGCCTCGTTGAACCAGGTCGTCAAGGTACCTTTGTTGGGATTTATGATGGCCATGGTGGCCCTCAAGCTTCAAGATATGCCTGTGATAACCTTAGCCGCCATTTAATAAGTGAGAGATCAACTTCCTTTATTTCCTTGTTAATATAACAAACTCTGTTTAGGGTTTTAGTTTCTTCTTCAGAATGACTAAACAAACACACTTGTTTTTTTTTACAGGGCTTGCTCAAGAAAGGCGAACAATAGATGAAGAAGTACTTACTAATGCCTTTGCTGCAACTGAACAAGCCTTCCTTCATCTTGTGAGGGAGAGATTTGACGATGACCCATTGATTGCATCAAAGGGATCCTGCTGTCTGGTTGGTGTTATCTGGAATGGGACATTATATGTTGCTAACCTTGGGGACTCTAGAGCAGTATTAGGTCATGATCATATAGAAAGACCCAATAGAATTGTTGCTGTGCAATTGACTAATGATCATAATGCCAGTAACGTCGCCATCAGGAATGAACTGACTGCTTTGCACCCAGACGATCCAAACATTGTTGTTTATGAAAGAAATGCATGGCGTGTTAGAGGCATTATACAGGTTTGCTTTTAAAATACACACAAACTTGTTGTGTTCATGATGCTGATTGATTTCCCTTTATGTTTTTTAGGTAACTAGAGCACTTGGAGATGCATATCTGAAGAACAAAGACTTTGCTCTTAGTACAAGTTACCCAAAATTCCACCTTAAAGTACCTATTACGCGACCAGTAGTAAGAGATGATCCAGAAATTTCTTCAAGAAACTTACAAGCAGTTGATAGATTTGTTATCTTTGCTTCTGATGGACTGTGGGAACTCTTAAGCAATGAAAAGGCTGTAGAAATTGTGAATACCTACCCTAAAAAGGTATCTGTTATTCCCCCACTGGCTTTTATTTGATCAAGATTTATGTTTTAAACTTATTTTGTTTATCCAATATCAGGGGATAGCTAGAAGACTACTTGTATCAGCCCTGGATGAAGCGGCAAGAATTAAAAAAATAAAGTATGATGAACTAAAGAAGATTGGCAGAAATGAGAGGAGGAACTTTCATGATGATTTAACAGTGGTGGTCCTGTTTATAGATCACAACATGCTGAACAGAAGATTATCTGTGCCTGGAATGACAGTTCGAGGATTCGTTAACACTGCTCCTCAACGATCAACATTCAATATTGCTCAGCAACAGCCTGGTAATGAGGAAGAACTCGGTGACATGCCATAACAAGTTGTTCTTTTCTAGGGTAGTTGACACTCTCTGTGCCAAGTTTTGATATAATACAGTCTACACTCTATTGTTCGTTTACCACAATGTAACGCCATAAATACATTCTGTTTTCAAGATTTATAACATGCTTGCATTTTGAAGATTTCTTGCTTGTTCTAAAAATGCTGTTTTCTAGTCTCTTAACTATGATGTGATGGGATTTAACTGCTAGTATCCATGATGAAAATATGCAGAAAATAAACAATAGCAACAGCAAATAATATGATAAGTAAAGCAACAGAATCAGTGGGTAATGCTAACTGAGTCGTTAAAGCAAAGGTTATTTTACCAAATAAGTATACTGTTTCTCTGGGCACAATCCACTAATAATTCAATATCCATCAATAGAATCTGCTATTCAGCTTGACATAAGCTCTAGTCCCAAACATATAATATTCTTAAAAAGCAAAAAAACAAAATTGTTACAGTAGCACCAAGATTGTACTCTAATCTGTTACAGAAGGTGATGGGATTCCCCTTTTGAAGATTATCATGTGTCAAAGCAAGCTTCATGAACAGCTTCGCCAGAGTCACTTTTCAGGAGACTTGCGTCTTCACGTTACTAAGCATGGCATCTGGGATATCTCTCCATCTCTTTGTTTAGTAATCAGTTGTAACTTGACTTAACCGAGAAAAATTCCATCGATTTTGATGGTCTGAGAAGAGAGCATTTATGAATTCCCGATCCTGAATGTTCCTCCTTGGATGCAGATTCCAGTGGTATCCAGTAAAGCAGATTGCCAGGGTGCACTCTTTATTGTTCACCAGCTCATATAGATCTTGATAGAGTTCCTTAAGAGGGTCTATTTCTCCATCCATTTATCCTGACATAGTCTTGTTTTTCAACCCAATACCCACCCTAATTTCGACCATGTCCACAAAATCTTCCCACAGATAATTTGTTCCCCCACTGCCAGCACTTGATCGGATACGATCTTCTATATGCACCAATGATTTACCATTCTATTCTATGTGTGGCTACAATACTAATAGTCTAAAACTACTACTACGTCAACAACAATGTCAGTCCCAAACAAGTTGGGGTCGGCTATATGTATCTTTACTGTTTCGTTTAAGCTCAACTCAAGCCATCAGTATTCAATACTTGGCTCTCACTACTTTTTTTCACTGGGCATTATTAAACCTATATCACAAAAAAACAAAAGATCTCTTGTTATGTACCCTTAAGTTCTTTATCCGTAATCCTCTATTTTCTTAGACTTGGTTACATTTGCCCACTTGATCAAATGTATCCTCCTCTTCTTTGCGCACTTACACCATCCGTTCTCTACTTAGTTCCAGAAACAGCGATAAAGTCTAAGAAGTTATGGCATTCCAGCTCAAATATGGAGAAAACATATAAAACCACTCATAACTAAAGCTAATATGACAGGACTGGAGTAAAGAGGGATTAAATTATATCAAGTAACAAAAGGCTTCTATCTACATCAAAAAAATCTTAAATCTTTTATGTGGTCAACAAGTTTGAAATTGAGACGTAATTGATCCATTGATTGAATAAACAGCCTCTAGTTAGGATCTGAGTCTCTGACTAAGATTTATGTCCCCTTCCTTGTGTACTTTATTTTACTAAAGATAAAATAGTCCACCCCAAAAAAAATAGTTATAGCTGGCTTTGTAGTTCAGATTCATTTTTGACACATAAAAAAATTAAACCCAAAATAAAAAGGCAATATAAAAATTTATATTTATAGACACTTCCATGTGAAATCAACAAAAAAGGGAAAAAGGAAACAGAGGAAGGGAGTGTGTGAACTGTGCATGTGTATATATGTATGTGTTATGTACTTATACACATGTATGGGCATATGGAGATGCGTCTTCTTCTCGTTAAAATTCATACAAAAGACAAGCTTTTTTAAGATAATATTACTCTAAATGATGTTAGATGTCAGGATCCAAAAATAAGAAGACTTTATTTAAACAAGATATATCAGATATAAAAAAAATCTTTTGTTCCATTACATAAAGAAAAAGACTGGGAAGATTTAAACAAAATTCCTCAACAACAAGATCATCTAAATTACATGCTAGTACATTCAAAGAAAGCTGCAAATACTTTGATAACTCATACGATGTTAAAATATAGAAAGCACAAAGACACACAAATTTTAAACCAAGAAAAGAAGTCATTGATGCTTAGTTGCATGTGTAAACTCCACTTGAATACCTGTGATCAACCTCATAAAAATCAGTCTTGCCCTCTAAAGCCGGCTGCAGAGAAATGCCAGACAAAGATCTAGTTCCTTGGGATGAAAACTTTACATAACCAAAAAGCTCTAGCTCTACCACATCATCATCATCATTAATATCAATGGGGAACCTCGCCTTCAATTTGCCAGGATGACCCTTGAGCGGAATCTCATCAACATGCCATTTCAGTTCTCTCTCAGAGCGGTTCAACACAGCTTTAGGTGAAACTTTCAATAATGTTGGGTCCACTGGCAATTTCAGGACAAAGGTCACATCGGTTAATGGAACTGGAATATCAGGATTTGCAACGTACTGCAGCATTACAGAAAGTAATGACCCGCTAAGACGCTTAACAAGTCGAATCCTCAAAGGCAACGGAGTTAAACGCGGTAGCAAACTATACTTAATAATTGGTATAGGCTCATTTGATGGTGCTGTCTTCACATGAAACAGACCATTCCCAAGGCTGCTCACACGAGAATTTTGCATGACAAACCTTTTAACAGCAGCAGTGTCTTCAACCTTGAAAGAAAACTCAGTTTCCTTATCATCGGAAGACTTTGGCGGCAGGGTTCTTAAGTAAACAATGCCCATCAAGCCAACTCTAGCAAGCAATGATTCTCTGAACTCGGCACTGATCTCCTCGGTAATAAACATTTCTGGACCATTCATTTTCTTCACCAAAATATCCTCAAGATTCTTCCCAGCACCCTCAGCAGTGGCTCCAGCTGCAGCTTTTGGTGGTTCACTGGTCGCCAGTAATTCAAGCCCACCAAGTCCTTGATCTTTCTTCACCTTTTTCGTACCCACATACTCAGAAGCATCTAAACCACCACCCCAGGCATCATTGATGCCTTCAAAATCTTCTCGCAGTGTTGATCCTTCATTACTAAACTCTATCCCTCCATACTCTCCTTCAAACCCTTCCACACCGATGTGAGTTGACTGGCTAGCTGCAGCAGGTGGCAGGGTAGTCACGTCAAGCCCTGCCAATGCCTTTGCGACATCTGAACTCTCATTAGCCTTGTCCTTCTTAAAACCACCCATCAAGGACTCCGGCTGATTAATCTTATCACTTGCTGCAAATGGATCCTGCTCCACCTCAATCTCCTCAATTTTCTCCTCCTCCTTTTCTCCAACCGTAATCGCCAATGTGGCTGCCACTTCATCTCCTGCCTCCAACGTTTCCTGAGGCAACTCAAACAACGCTTTCGAGAATGTCTCCAATCCACCTTCTTGTTCCAATGAATGTGCCTCCACATTCACCCAACTATCACCTCCCCTAATCTTATTCTCCGTATGAATAGCCGAATGCACCATCTTTGCTATACTCTCCCCGTGCATAGACGCCAACATAGCCGCCAACCTAATATTACTCACCCCTCTCAACACAATATCCAACGCCATATAAATCTCCGCATATTTCTTAGCTAACTTCTCCGGTGTCACATCTACACCACGACACGCAGTAACCACCACAGAAACAGCTTGATTCACAATACTAATACACTCAAACACATTATTAACAACCATATCCTTATCATTATCATCAGCAGTAGTAATAGCAAGCACATAAATCGAGTTCACAAGACGATACACAACCCGATACCTCGATTCCACCCCAACAATAACTTGACCCGAAGAAGCAGCAAGTGGGTCATCACCAAGTGACATAGTAGGATCGGAAGGATATGAGTCAGCGGTAGGTTGCTGTGGTTGTTTGGAAAATGCAAGACGCGTCTGGCGAAAAGCTGAAAGTGCCATTAGGGCTCGAGATGGTGGAAACCATTCACGGGTTTGGAGTAAGATATCAGGTCCATTAGTGGGTTGCAGAGAAAGTGCCAAACAAGACATTTTTCGGGTCGATCTTTACCAGATCTTTGCTAAATTTTGCACACAAAGTCTTGCTTAAAACTAACAATTTCTGTATCTGAAGTGTGGATTCAAACTAGATCATGCTTATACGAGCAGATTGGAAGAGAGATTACTTACTTGGGAACTGTGCAGAGAATTTTGGCTGAGCTCCTCTCAATTGCAGAGATCGGAGAGAGATAGTACTATGACCGGAGCAAATGTTGACGGGATTTGGAAGGAGGAGATCATCAGTTTCGGAGCAATTGCTAAATGGGTCGGGTTGCTGAGATCCAATGTAGTGGGCAAAAATCAAAATTGCCCTTCTATGGATTAATAAATTTTAAAAAAATAAGGCACTCCATTAATTTATTTCTAAAATTTGATTTAATAATATATTTGAATATTATGAATCATTCAATAAAGTTTAAACATTACATTATCAGAGTATCACTTCTTTGAACTCTAGGAAGTATATGATGTTGGAGTAACTTTCGTATTTAAAAATGAATAGTTTTTTCAATATATTTAATTTAAAATAATTTATTAAATTCTAATTGTCAGCTCAATAATTGATATTTCAATGGAATGACTACGATCATCTTGTGAGTAGATAAAGATTCGGTCAAATATAATTAGGTCAAGTAATATTCAACGGCTTCATAGATTCATGTTATGTGTACTATATAATAACTTATGTTGAGATCTATTTAAATTATATACTCATTATAATAATAAAAACAATAAATCATCAATTATTTTTATTTTTTAAAATTATCAAATAAAACATTTAAGTGTATCCTAACTAATATTTTCAACAAAAAAAATTAGACTAGCGGCAATATGCGGACTTTCTGATTTACCTGCGAAACCTCGTATTTGTATTGAATTTTTTAAATTAATACTAATTTTGAAGAACTCGACACTTCTGAAGAATCTAATTAAATATATTTTTATAATTATTTGAAAATCTCCACATAAGTGTTTTTAAAAAAGAAAATTTATCATCACGTTCTTTAGTAGAATTTTTATTTATGACTCAATTGTGTTTTTAAGTTTGATCATTTTTGGAGATTATTTCAGAATTTCGAAAAAATAGGTGTAAAATTACTCCTAAAGAAGTTTGGCGGGTAAAAAGTAAGGAAGTTCGCTTATTTTCGTCAATCTTAATTTTTTCTTGAAAATATTAATTTGAATACACTTAATTATTTTATTTAATAATTTTAAAAAAAGGAAAAAAATTAATAGCTTTATTGTTTGATAGTTTTAAAAAGTAAAAAAGTAGACAACTGATGTTTTATTATTATAATGAATACATGAATTAAATGAATTTTAAGCATAAATTATTTTATAGTACCCGTGTTATAAATATATAAGGTCATAAAATATTATTTGACTTAATATTATTTAACCTGATCTTTATCCCTAGTGTGAATACGCAACAAATCGCGTAAAATTCACTTAATTATTAGCTTTAGTACTAATTAATCACACTATAAAACAAACATGACCATTTGATTCAAAATGTGTTCCAACTTATTTACGACCATAAAACTTAAAAACATGTAAGCTAGACAATTTTCTATATTTGTAATGTTAAAACCTTGTAGTTAACATAATATCATCCATAATAATATTTTATTTTAAACTGAATCAATAATGGACGAGGCAAACCAAATCCTCACAACTTAAGCCGCAAGCAATTCCCTTTTATCATTTTGACAATTTTACAAACGTGTTTGAATCTCATGGATCCAACCCTTATATGTATCCACGTATCACTTCAATTCCACGTGGCATCACCCCCCCAATGTTCTTCTTAAATCATGCCAAACAATGAACAATTTTATCCTGTGCGTTATTTATAATCAATAAACTTTATATTATAGTCCCATCGAATCATATTTTCTAAACGAATCAGACCTAATTAATCAATCAACATAACCAAAAAAAAATAAAGGAGGAATAATTTGAAGATGGAAGCAGCAAAGCAAACAGCAGCTAATGTCGCCGCTTCAGCTAAGTCTGGCATGGAGAAAACAAAGGCAGTTGTTACAGAGAAGGTCTTTTCTACCCCATTTTTTAAAATTTAAAGTAACCTTTGTAAACTCTACGTAAGGGTATATATAGTTTGTTTAGTTACTTTTTTGATCATTAGTGAAAAAAACATACATTCCCTCTCTTTCATTTAAATAGCATTTTTTCGTTTTTCGAAAGTGAAATAATTTAAAAATTTTTAAAATGAGTATATTTTTTAATTACAATAATTAATAACTCAAAATATTAATTCAATAATATGTGTTAAAACATATATGAAATGTGTTACATAAATTGAGACACAGAGAGACAGAGTTTTATTTAATCAGCTTAATTCACACAGAAAGTGACTCTATATAAGCCTGATTTGTTGCAACTCATATGTTATAATAGATTTAATTGAAATTTTGTTTGAACAGACGGAGAAACTGACGACAAGTGATCCAGTGCAAAGACAAATGGCAACAGAGAAAAAGGAGCAGAGAATCCATCAAGCTGAGATGGATAAGTTGGCGGCGAAGGAGCAGAACGCAGCCTCGAGACAAGCGGCTGCCACTGGAGGAACTACTGCTTATACTGCTACAGGTGGTGGCATCACCGGAACACATGGCACGACTACAGGTCACACTGGTCTCGGTCACACCACTGGTACTCATGGTACTACCGCGAGTCATACTGGTCTCGGTCACACCACTGGTACACATGTCCCTACCGCGGGTCATACTGGTCTCGGTCACACCACTGGGACACATGGCCCTACCGCGGGCCATACTGATCTCCGTCACACCATTGAAACACATGGCATTACTCCGGATCGTACTGGTCTCGGTCACACTACTGGAACACGTGGCACTACACCAGGGCATGCTACTGGTGTGATGCCGGGAGGCCTGGCAGCGGAGCACTCAACCGGGACCACAACGGGCTTCGCAGGGAGCGATTATCTACCAGGGACCACCGCAGGAAGCGGAAGAGCTACGGTTCAAGGCCCTAATACTGGTGGGCTTCATGGTTCTGATTCTGCCTTTTAATTAGCTAGCTAGGAAGTTGTTCTTGTGTGAGTTGTAAAATTTTAAAAAGTATGTAAACCGTGTAGCCTGAGTTTTTTCCTTCTTTCTCAAAGAGTTTTTGAGTAGTGTACATCATTCCGTCAAGTCATGTTTATATTAAGATTTCAAATTTCATATTACAATTAAGAAACAGTCTCAAAATCAAATAAATTACAATTTGAATAAAATTCATCATTGTTGTAATAAAAACATGCAATTTAAAGTAAATTTCAACATGTATATACAACTATATATCCGTAAAAAGGAGACTACTTAGGTTTTTACCTAATTATATAAACCTTTGAACTATATCTATATGCGTAGAATATAATTTGTTGATTACTTCAGATATACTTTGTTCTATCGCCAAGGGACTAATAACGATTGTTGAATTCGGAGCTTAGCTTAAATGATATAAAAAGGAATTACTAATTATTGTTGAATTCGGAAATGATATAAAATATTAATAAAAATTTTAAAATTTATATAGAATTTTTATATTAATCAAAATGGTAAAATTGTGGATTTTTTGTTTATCAGAAAAAACATTTGTAAAATTGTGGATTTTTTGTTTATCAGAAAAAGCAAAATGTTGCAATGTGATTTTTTTAAAAAAAATAAATATCAAATTTCTTGAAAAAATCAATATAAAATAATTTGTTGATTTTGCTTTTTTTAGCGGAGGAAATTGTTGTTGTTTCAACAATTTTATTGTTTTAATTAATATAAAATTTTATATACCATCTGAAATTTTTGATATAGTAGTAGGTATACTTTAACTTTTATATCGTTTAGACTTTAAAGTTAATTATTATTATTATTATTTATTATTATTATTAAGAGAGATAGATAGACAAGCAGGTGACGGGTCTTTCCGTAGGATGAGTAGTCTTATACCAACTAATTAGGTTAAGATTCATTTAGATGCTTTGGAGCATATCATTGTCACTCGTATAGGCCCAATTTTCTACTTTTTTTAATCACTATTTATAGTTATTATCTTGATTTAAAAAAAAAATCGATTCAATATTTTATTTCTATCCTAGTTGATTCTCATTTTCAATGTTAAAAGTCTATTTAATTTCCCCAATTATCAAATACTTTTATCTATTAATAGCGCATATTTTCTTCCGTATGAGTGAGTTCTAACGGTTTATTATATATTTGTTATGTAATATAGGGTCTCTATATCAATTTTAAAGACGTTGAAATACTATTTATTTTTATATATATATATATATCAAAAATTGACTTATACTATTATATAAATTTAAACGATAAACGTATGATTTAACAGAACACCTTACTCAAAAGTTTTGCTTTAACTCAACAAGTAATAGAGAGCAAAGACAAGTGCATCATCACTATACTCAAATAGACTATATATAGTTACAGCAATAATCGAATATTTCAATAGTAAAGTGAATTTTCTTTAGTAACTCTATTATTCCATATTCAATAGTAAAATAACTATATCGACGATCAATTTCTCTTGTTTCTCATTTTTATGCAAATAAAATATATTTCCAATTTTAGTCTGTCCAGCAAACACAGAAAATACTCTGCATTTTTTTTTTCTAAAAAAATGTAATCATTATTTATTACATAAAAGACATAGAGTTCAAATTCATCTTTGCATGGACTAGCTAGTTGATACAAATCCAAAAAAGGAATTAACATGTCTATCTATTCAATTACTGAAAAACAAAACGTGTCAAGACCTCAAAGTTTTTACATCTCATGACTCACCACGTGTACGTTTACAAATATTTACGTGGCATCACTAGGTTACCCATTTAACTCCTATATAAAGTAATTTTCGTAACTTTTCGTAATAAAACGAATTATAAAAGACTCTAGAAAGAAGAAAAGAAAGAAAACGAATTATATTTGATTAAGTTAAGAAAAACAGAAAAAATGCAGACAGGAAAGGACGCAGCATCTGCAGCCAAAGCTGGCATGGAGAAAACCAAAGCCAGTGTTCAAGAGAAGGTTTCAAATTCCTTGATTTTAATAGATTTTCTTTTTAATTGTTTATGTACAAGTTCGAGTTGAATTTGAATGATGAATAGAGTTTATAAATGAGGTTTATTTACTCGTTTAAAAATTATTTTGGTCAAATTAAACTAAAATGTATATAAACTTGATTCTTAATTTAAGGTCAGTTTGATAATCATGATTTTAAACATAAGAGTGTACAGAATTAGGTATTTAAATATGTAATACTTTATTACTCTTATTTTTTAGGTGTAAGTAGTATTTAAATTTGCACAAGATCGAATGAGTGGACACATTTGTCCTACGTAATAGCCTATATGGCAAATTGATGTCTTATGTGATGGCTGTCTTATATGTATTATGTCATGTAGGATATTATGTCTTGCGCACTTTACACTAGAGTTAAAAAGTCTATTATATCTGTTTAGTTAAGGTCATGTTTATGTATTATGTTTAAATTTTATTGATTATAATTTTGATGATGGTTATCGTATTTGTGTAGGCGGAGAGGATGACGACGAGGGATCCGTTGAAGAAAGAGATGGCGACGGAGAAGAAAGAGGATAGGGTTGCAGGGGCGGAGATGGGTAAGAGAGATGCAAAAGCACAACATGCAGCTGAAAAACAAGGAGCTGCTACAACTGGAACTGGAACTACTGGTTATGGTGCCACTGGCGATCATACAACTTTCTAGATGAAAAAAAGGAGAAATGAAGCTAGTTGCTTTTAATTTTCATGTTTCCTTTTTTTTTTTTTTTTTTTTTGTTATTAGGGAAGTGATATGATAGCACACTTTTGTGTGGGTGTTGGCTTTTAAGATTTGACACCAAATTAAATAAATAAATAAAGTGGTACTCTTCCTATAATTGTTTTATTTCACAGCGGTACCGCGGTGGCGTGTTGGCTCCACAGTTCAAAAAAAAATAGGTGTTTTACCCTTTCCAATTTAAGAGATTCCATTTTTAATAATAATAGGTTAGAAATTATTATAACAAAATATGGAGAAAGAGTCTTAACCTTTCAAATTTAAGGGATTTTATTTTTAATAATAATAAATTAAAAATTATTATCTTTTAACAAATATGGGAACACTATTTGAAGAAAGTGAATTTGTCATCAAGAAATTATTAAAAGAAATGACGATATTATTAGAAGAAATTTGATTTATTTGAAGTATTATATTTTATAAAAATATAATTTAAAATAAAATTGATTATACTAATAAGAAATCAATTACAGAAAAAGTTATTAATAATTTAAATTTGACCTGTTTGATTTAAAGTTACTAATAATTTAAGTTTACCTATTTGATTTTGTACTTTAGGTACTAATATGCTTTAAGCCTTTTTATTTTAGGTACTAATATGTTAAGCCGCGCTCCTGTGTGCCGCCCAGAATAAAGAAATTTAAAATTTGAAGAATTAGATGAACAAAGTTGAAGGGAATAAGTGAAACTCCGCTTCTTAAGAGCTTATTGGAGACTCATTCCCTTTACTCGTTGTCTTATATTTTGTGAGGTCCATCCCCATGTGCCAAACTTTGAATAATTTTGTGCCAATTTCAAAGTTTGGTAGAGTTGATAATCTATAAAGAAGAAAAACTTGTTTTGTGCCAATTTCAAAGTTTGGTAGAGTAGGTAAGCTATGAAGAAGAAAAAAATGTTTTTCTTCTATAGCACATTTGGAGGGTAGTGTATTTGTTCTCTATAAAAGGGAGGAGAATTCTTTATTCTAAGTACACCAAAAAGGAATTACAAAGGAGAGAAAGAAGAGTGAGGCATCATAGAGGAAAATAATCTGTGAGGAAAAATAGAGAGTGTGAGCTATATTGTAGTGAGGTGGAAAAATCAAAAGAGTGTTATTTCTTTTGAATGTGTAGTGGTCTTTGGAGTTTTACTCAGACATACAAGTGTAAAATCCTTACTATAGTGATATTCGTTGCTCCTCTCGGGTCGTGGTTTTTCCCTTATTTAGAAGGGTTTCCACGTAAAATCTTGGTGTCATTATTTCTCTTTTATTCTCGTTGATTAACCGCATTGTTGTGTTCCGCATTTGTTGCCTTTATTACCGCAAATATTATTTCTGTTACGGATTTATTCCCAACAATTGGTATCAGAGCACAGGTTCTGCTCATTTACAGAAATATTTTTTGCAGCTCATTGTACTATACTCAATAAAAAAAATGTCTGAAGTAAAGTACGAGGTAGCAAAATTCAACGGTGATAGCGGTTTCTCAATGTGGCAGAGAAGGATGAAAGACTTGCTCATCCAACAGGGTTTGCATAAGGCACTAGGCGGCAAATCCAAAAAGCCCGAATCCATGAAACTTGAGGATTGGGAAGAATTGGATGAAAAGGCTGCTAGTGCAATCAGATTGCACTTAACAGATGATGTAGTTAATAACATCGTCGATGAAGAGAGTGCATGTGGCATTTGGACAAAGTTAGAAAATCTATACATGTCCAAAACGCTGACAAATAAATTGTACCTAAAGAAACAGTTATATGCACTACATATGGATGAAGGTACAAATTTTTTGTCTCATTTAAATGTACTTAATGGACTAATCACGCAGCTAGCAAACCTCGGAGTAAAGATCGAGGATGAAGATAAAGCCATAGTGCTCCTAAACTCGTTGCCATCTTCCTACGATACTTTATCAACAACCATTTTACATGGTAAGGACTCTATTGAGTTGAAGGATGTCACATCAGCCCTTTTGCTTAATGAGAAGATGAGAAAAAGGCCTGAAAATCACGGACAGGCTCTCATCACGGAAAGTAGAGGCAGAAGTTACCAAAGGAGCTCAAGTAACTATGGTAGATCCGGAGCTCGTGGAAAGTCCAAGGTCCGATCAAAATCAAAGGCCAGAAATTGCTACAATTGCGATCAACCAGGACACTTCAAAAGAGATTGTCCAAATCTAAAAAGGGGCAAAGGGGAAAGCAGCGGCCAAAAGAATGATGACAACACAGCTGCCATAGTGCAAAATAATGACGATGTTGTTCTCCTCATAAATGAGGAAGAAGAATGCATGCACTTGGCAGGTATAGAGTCGGAATGGGTGGTCGACACAGCAGCATCTTATCATGCCACACCGGTAAGAGATCTTTTTTGCAGATATGTAGCCGGTGATTATGGTAATGTGAAAATGGGTAACACAAGTTACTCAAAGATTGCGGGGATCGGAGACATTTGCTTAAAAACAAATGTTGGATGCACATTAGTGTTGAAAGATGTGCGCCACGTACCTGATTTGCGGATGAACTTGATTTCGGGAATTGCTTTGGACCAAGATGGATATGAGAACTACTTTGCAAATAAAAAATGGAGACTCACCAAAGGGGCATTGGTGATTGCAAAAGGAGTTGCTCGTGGCACGTTATACAGGACAAATGCAGAAATATGCCAAGGTGAATTAAATGCGGCTCACGAAGAAAATTCTGCAGATTTATGGCATAAAAGAATGGGTCATATGAGCGAGAAAGGATTGCAAATTCTTTCCAAAAAGTCACTCATCTTTTTTCCCAAAGGTACAACGATAAAACCCTGTAACTACTGCTTATTTGGTAAACAACATAGAGTCTCATTTAAGACATCATCTGAAAGAAAGTCGAATATACTTGATTTGGTATATTCTGATGTTTGTGGTCCAATGGAGATAGAACCGATAGGAGGTAATAAATACTTTGTTACCTTTATTGATGACGCTTCTCGAAAATTGTGGGTTTATATCTTGAGAACCAAAGATCAGGTGTTTCAAGTATTTCAAAAGTTTCATGCTCTGATAGAAAGAGAGACAGGTCGAAAGCTAAAACGTCTCCGAACCGACAATGGAGGTGAGTACACTTCAAGAGAATTTGAAGAGTACTGTTCAAACCATGGAATCAGACATGAAAAGACAGTTCCTGGAACCCCACAACACAATGGTGTAGCTGAGAGAATGAATCGCACCATTGTTGAAAAGGTGAGAAGCATGCTCAGAATGACTAAATTACCCAAGACATTCTGGGGTGAAGCAGTTCGGACAACGTGTTATCTTATCAATCGTAGTCCATCAGTTCCGTTGGAGTTTGACATTCCGGAGAGAGTTTGGACCAACAAAGAGATGTCTTACTCGCACCTAAAGGTGTTCGGTTGCAAAGCTTTTGCACATGTACCGAAAGAGCAAAGAATCAAGCTAGATGATAAATCAGTTCCTTGCATATTCATCGGATATGGAGATGAAGAGTTCGGGTACAGACTATGGGATCTTGTGAAGAAGAAGGTCATCAGAAGTAGAGATGTAATCTTTCGAGAAAGTGAAGTTGGAACTGCTGATGATCTATCCGAGAAGGCCAAGAAAAAGAATGGTATAGTCCCTAATCTTGTTACCATTCCTTCTCCTTCTAACCATCCCATAAGTGCAGAAAGTACGATTGATGAAGTTGCTGAGCATGAAGAGCAACCCGATGAGATTGTTGAGCAGGGAGAGCAACTTGGTGATAATACCGAGCAAATGGAGTACCCAGAAGAAGAACAATCTCAACCTCTGAGGAGGTCAGAAAGACAAAGGGTAGAATCAACCAAATACCCTTCCTCAGAGTATGTCCTTATCAATGATGAAGGTGAGCCAGAAAGTCTTAAGGAGGTGTTGTCTCATCCAGAAAAGAGCCAATGGATGAAAGCCATGCACGAAGAGATGGGATCTCTACAGAAAAATGGCACATACCAGCTAGTTGAACTTCCAAAAGGAAAAAGACCACTTAAGTGCAAGTGGGTCTTTAAACTCAAGAAAGATGGAAATGGCAAGTTGGTGAGGTACAAAGCTCGATTGGTTGTAAAAGGCTTCGAACAAAAGAAAGGTATTGATTTTGATGAAATTTTTTCACCTGTTGTCAAAATGACTTCTATTCGAACTATTTTGAGCATAGCAGCTAGTCTAGATCTTGAAGTGGAGCAATTGGACGTGAAAACTGCATTTCTTCACGGAGATTTGGAAGAAGAGATTTATATGGAGCAACCAGAGGGATTTGAAGTATCTGGAAAGAAACACATGGTGTGCAAATTGAATAAGAGTCTTTATGGGTTGAAACAGGCCCCAAGGCAATGGTACAAAAAGTTTGACTCTTTCATGAAAAGTCAAACGTACACAAAGACCTATTCTGATCCATGTGTATACTTCAAAAGATTTTCTGACAACAATTTTATTATTTTGTTGTTATATGTGGATGACATGTTAATTGTAGGACAAGACAAAGAGCTGATTGCAAAGTTGAAGAAAGATTTGTCCAAGTCATTTGACATGAAAGACTTGGGCCCAGCACAACAAATTCTAGGGATGAAGATTGTTCGAGAACGAACAAAAAGAAAGTTGTGGCTATCTCAAGAGAAGTACATTGAACGTGTACTAGAACGCTTCAACATGAAGAGTGCTAAACCTGTTAGCACGCCTCTTGCGAGTCATCTGAAGTTGAGCAAACAGATGTGTCCTACAACAAAAGAGGAGAAAGAGGGAATGGCTAAAATTCCTTATTCTTCAGCAGTGGGGAGTTTGATGTATGCGATGGTGTGTACCAAGACCTGATATTGCTCATGCAGTTGGTGTTGTTAGCAGATTCCTTGAAAATCCTGGAAAAGAACACTGGGAGGCAGTTAAGTGGATACTCAGGTACCTAAGAGGTACCACAAGAGATTGCTTGTGTTTTAAAGGATCTGATCCAATCTTGAAAGGCTATACTGATGCTGATATGGCAGGTGACCTCGATAATAGAAAATCCACTACTGGATATTTGTTTACATTTTCAGGGGGAGCTATATCATGGCAGTCAAAGTTGCAGAAGTGTGTCGCACTCTCTACAACTGAGGCAGAATATATTGCAGCTACTGAAGCTGGCAAAGAGATGGTATGGCTGAAACGATTTCTTCAAGAACTTGGATTGCATCAGAAGGAGTATGTCGTCTATTGTGACAGTCAGAGTGCAATAGACTTGAGCAAGAACACCATGTATCATGCAAGGACGAAGCATATCGACGTGAGATATCACTGGATTCGTGAAAAGATAGAGGACGGATCTATGCAGGTCATGAAGATCCCTACTACTGAAAACCCTTCAGATATGCTGACCAAGGTGGTATCAAAGGACAAGTTTGAGCTATGCAAAGAACTTGTCGGCATGTACTCAAGCTAGAAACCTGGAGCTACCTCCTTCAGGTGCATGGGTCTGGAGGGGGAGATTGTGAGGTCCATCCCCATGTGCCAAACTTTGAATAACTTTGTGCCAATTTCAAAGTTTGGTAGAGTTGGTAATCTATAAAGAAGAAAAACTTGTTTTGTGCCAATTTCAAAGTTTGGTAGAGTAGGTAAGCTATGAAGAAGGAAAAAATGTTTTTCTTCTATAGCACATTTGGAGGGTAGTGTATTTGTTCTCTATAAAAGGGAGGAGAATTCTTCATTCTAAGTACACCAAAAAAGAATTATAAAGGAGAGAAAGAAGAGTGAGGCATCACAGAGGAAAATAATCTGTGAGAAAAAATAGAGAGTGTGAGCTATATTGTAGTGAGGTGGAAAAATCAAAAGAGTGTTATTTCTTTTGAATGTGTAGTGGTCTTTGGAGTTTTACTCAGACATACAAGTGTAAAATCCTTACTATAGTGATATTCGTTGCTCCTCTCGGGTCGTGGTTTTTCCCTTATTTAGAAGGGTTTCCACGTAAAATCTTGGTGTCATTATTTCTCTTTTATTCTCGTTGATTAACCGCATTGTTGTGTTCCGCATTTGTTGCCTTTATTACCGCAAATATTATTTCTGTTACGGATTTATTCCCAACATATTTCACTCGCTTTCTTTGAAAAAAATTTGAATTAATAGTCATCGCCTTTCCCTTTTGACTAGATAAATTCAATAGCTGCGAGAATAAGGAATTTAAAATTTGAAGAATTAGATGAACAAGTTGAAGGGAATAATTGAAATTCACCTGCGTGCCTAGAATAAGGAGTTTAAAATTTAAAGAATTAGATTAATAAAAGTTTAAAGGAAATAATTCAAATTCACCTGTTTGATTTTTACTTTCGATACTAATATGCTTTAAGTCATTTTTACTTTAGGTACTAATATGCTTTAAGTCACGAGTTTAAAATTTGAAGAATTAGATAAACAGATTGAAGGGGGCTCCTGCGTGTCTAGAATTTTTGATAAAAAATTTAAAATTTGAAGAATTAGATAAACAGGTTGAAGGGGGCTCCTGTAAGGAATTTAAAATTTAAAGAATTAAATAAACATGTTGAAGGGGGCTGGCTTCTGTGTCTAGAATTTTTGATAAATAATTTAAAATTTGAAGAATTAGATAAAAAAAACAGGTTGAAGGTTTGTATTTATTACACGTACCTAAAAAAATATTTTTAAATTATTTTAATTATGTAATTTTTTGTCTTGGTACAATTTTTTGCCGCTGCTTATGTACTGTGTATAAGAAAAAATTATATATAAGATTAAATGAAGAGTTAGATTAGATATTTAATTTAAAATATGGAAGAGCGTGTGATTTATCAATGTGGTGTTTTATGAATTATGGTTTCTTCATTTACAAGTGTACAAAGATTGATGAAATTTTTATTGTTTTTCATAAATTTGTAGGGCTCTAGCTTAAATTAATGAAAAATATTGTCATTTAAGAAATTTAAATGGCATATGACAGTTCAAACAAAAATTTATTTAATAAGTCCCCTGTAAAATTTTTATAAATATCATATTTGGGACCTTAGAAGTTGAATAATACTACTTTCTCCATTTCCAAGTTAGTTTAATTCTAAAATTAAAATTGAAAATAGAAAATCATTATGGCTTTTCCACTATATTCTTATATGATAATATGATAAGAGATCTCATATTACATTTATTAATTTTAGTTAACAATGAAGATGGTTTTTAATTGTAATTACTTATTTTGAGACAGAAATCATTTTATTATATTATATACCTTAATTAAAATAATCATTATCTTTTCATATACTTAATAATTAATCCTACTTATTTCATTGTTAGGAAAACCATTATTCAAAATATTGTCATTTATTTATTTTATCTCCTTGGAATTTGTTGCTCATTGGCCATTGCCATGACTTTTATTCAAGTAAAAACCAACATGAAACATTAAAGAAAATTCCATTTTTTTCCTCATCCTGAAAAGTCTCTACTTCAGACATTTTGCTAACAATTCGATGAACTCTAACACCTGTTTCAACAGATGTCAAAATGTTAGTGAAAATCGATAATGTAAGATGCTTATACCGTTTACTCATTGACCAAATATATTTAAATCGCGATAATCGAAGCTTAAAATAAGTGTATTTTTACATAAACAGAAACTACTAAGGAAAAATTATTAGAACAAGAAAATGCAGTCATTGAAGGAAAAAGCATCCAATGTTGCCGCTTCGGCAAAATCTGGCATGGAAAAAACGAAAGCTACTATGCAAGAAAAGGTTTTTTTTTTTTTCTTTCACTTTCCCATTTATAATTTTATCAGTTAATTTCCTCGATTCGTTTTAATTTGTTTGTTATAAAAGGTGGATAAGATGAAAGCCAATGATCCAACAGAGAAAGCAATGGCAACAGAGAAGAAAGATGGAAGGCTTTATGAAGCAGAGATGAATAAGCACGCAACTCAAGACCGCAATGCAGCTCTCCACCACGGCGCCGGCACAGGCACCGGGAGGCCACATTATTCAAACACAACCACTGGACACCCTCATAACTGCTAGCCAGGGCTAGTTAAGCTCGGGAGGAGCACAATAAAGTTACGGGTTAACAGGAGAATTCAATAAATATTTGGCAATTGAAGCCTAATATTACCTTTAATGACACTACATTTAGGTGCTTCAATTGGTAATAGGTTTTTGAGGGGTATAATTACCCCTCTTCTTCGTGTTGTTATATTTTCTGATTATTGTATGTTTCAAGAAATGCAAATTAGTTTATTCCAAATTCGTAACATGACAAACTGACTTGATGCAAGTAGTAGTTTTCATGTAAAATAGAAAAAACAAACTTAAAACAGAAGTACTGATGGAGACATACAACCCGCTAAAGAAAACGATTAATGGTTCAAAGCCCTCCGAGAAGCAAAATCCTTCAGACAACAAACAAAACTACCAAGATATTGAAGGGATTAATCAAAAAAATGGAAGTACAGAGAAAACAGAGCTAATAAGCAACTAACACAACTCAAAAAAAGCTAGAATTAGTAGTGTACTGTTAAGAAGATACCAAATCATGCCTAGGTAATACTAGAGCCCAAAATTGAGATATACAATGTATCAGCATGACCAACCACAAGCAGGGTAACACAGGGAAGAAGTTGCCTTCTTAAAGTCACACCCCTGTTTTGCGCATTTCAGCAACCCCGTGGGCAAAGTGGCACCTATCCCCAAAAGTGCAAGACCCTTTAGCAAAATTCTCGCAGAGCTTCGTCTTGTAATTGTTCATAGGAGGGGCAGGGCCGCCACGACCAGCCGGATCTCTTCCAGGGCCACCTACTGGACCAAGGCTGTTGATCAACTCTCTTACCATAGCACTAGCCTGAGAAATTTGTTCAAAAGTACCCTCCAGTTCAATGTTTCTGAGATTTGTATCTGTTTCATGCTCCCGGATTGCCAGCTTTGCTCCCGTCTGTCGACAAATCTGCTTAGAGTTCACGCCACCCTTCCCAATGATTGCTCCAGCGAGAGAAGCATCCACACTGATCTTTGCAGTTGCCGTGGTACCAAAGCTAGCAGCAGGTCCAGAAACAGCAGGCTCTGTTCGCCCACCAAAACGACTAGGAGCAGGTCCAACACCCATGGCACGTGGATCTTCCTGTGATGGCACAATCGGGTTACCAATTTGCCATTCCCCGTGAGCAAAATTGCATGCGTCTCCAAATTTGCATCCCTCAGCTGTGTTGAATTTGTTGCAAAGTTTGGTTTTCACAGCAGGAGCATTTCCATTGGACATGGGTGGTGCAGCCACATTTCTTGATGCTGGAGCTGATCCTAAGTTCATCATCTGGGCCACAGCATTGTAGCCACCAGGGACGTGATGAAGGAAATGACAGCTCTCACCGAATGGGCAGCCAGCAATGCTGTGTAAAAACAAATCGAACAAAATCAACTCCAAACCAGGTCAAAAACATAATTCCCATCTCAATATCAGCAAAGAGGATGATCCAGGCAGCACATATTATCAGTTCACCATAACAGGACTAGTATACCTATGCAAATGAGAATCTTATCCAGACCATATTCTAAGAACAAGGGAAAGGGCATCCCATAGAACATAAAGAGCAAGCACTCTAGTTGCACTCAGGTGCTTTTAACAATGGTGGATAACTGCAACCAATATATACATACAACAGAGCTGCAAAAAAGGGTTTGCTAACTTCCTATGCTCCAATCAGACAATCACCAAGAAGACACAGTACAACTACTTCCCTTTTGCCCTCTCCAATCTCCAATGAGAAGAACATTTGAAACAACTGATTTTTTGAAACAAGTGATGTTCAAATGAAGCAAATATACAACTCTCCCTGTTATTCATCCAAAGCAATGAACATGAAAAAGTACTCACTTTGATTGACATTGAGGAAAATTGAATAAACAAAAAATCAGGTCGAATTGACTGAATCCTTCAGGTTATTTGCTTTATTTTGGCCTGTTTCATCACAATCTAATAACTTTTAAGACAAGCACGGGTTCTCTAAGACTACTCCTTTGAATAAAATAAAAGAATCCTTATGAACACCAACCTAATGTATGTGCAGACAACAACTGAGCCTCTTGATAACTTCATACACCATCTTGGATCGTGAGCTGGCACTATGTTCCATCTTAGCTAAGAATGCATTGATTTAAAAAGTTTATGACTGTAGTACTTCCTTTCATTCAATTGAAGAGCATCACAAAGACGTAATTTCAGCAACAATTCAAGCCTTCTGAACCGAAGAAAAAGGACAGCACCTAAATCCAAGCTCATTACTCTTTCAAAAATGATATGGCATGTACTTGTAAAATAAAGCATCAAATGGTAAAGTGTCCCACAGATGCCTAGCGTACCATTTTGCAACTCAAACTTTTTAAGAAGTCCACTATCTTGTAGACACAGAAAACTGAGATTCAGTCATTTGGGATATCATATAAATACCTCTACATGGATTATAGTCTTATACCAACTCTGAGCAGCTTTGCAGTTAAAAAAAGAATTACATACCTGTTTGAAACATATTAAGGCTTGAAAAAATTCATTGCAGTATATAGTAGATAAAAACTTTGGAGGACTGTGACAATATTTTATTTTAGAGTTCCCCTCTCTTCCAAGAGTATCACAGCGGGTAAATATTTATCTCTATGGATATCGTTAACAGACATCTGTCTCATCATTAACTATTACACAATTTATTGAGAATTCATCAACCTCAGCTTTGGCCCTCAAGGGCGAATATTTATGCTTTTAAATTTCTCACAACAGGAAAATACTGAATGTTTGGATCTTGCACTTGATACTCCACAGCAAATTTAAAGTTAAAAAATGTCATTAGGTGGGAAAGATTTGAACCTGAAAAACTTCGTGCATGGCTTCGTTTTACTTCCTATACCACCCGATAAGGAGTCCATTTCTGTTGCACCAAATTAATTAATTTTTACGAGTTAGAAATTTTGATACTTCCTAAATTGATGCTGGACAAAATTTTAAAGATATCATATACTTTATTAACATCGAAACGAACTACATTCAATTATAACTCGGTAACTCAGAATCTCAATATTAGAGAAGAGAGTTCACCATATACTCTGTAAGATATACCTTCATCATTGCAGTAAATAAAGGTATAAAGCCAAACTACACTGTAAATTCAGTGTCTTTTAGGTTTTGAATACCCTTTTTACCTAGATAAAGCTTTCAGGCTTTCTATGCATATTTCAGAGAGAATTCATCTTCTTCAATTATTAGAAATTCATCTCTTCCATCTGCAAGTGATAAACATCATAGTTCCCCGAGTAAACAGTTAAGACACCAAGTTGTCTCTATTCAAAATTTTCTTCCACTTCTTAAGATTTATGCAAGCCTCTGTTCATCCTCCTAAACATTTTTATTTTTTGATTATTTTTTTAAGGAGAGTATTTTACTCAATTAAGCGTTACCACTGGTTCAAAGTACTTCAACCAGCAGCCATTCCTGCTCTACCACCTCCCTCGATAACAAGAGAAGTCGAAACAAAGGAGCCAAATGAAATACAGAAAAGCTTTCAATACATGATACATGAACATACCAAAATCTAAACAACATAAACGACGGTGCAGATAATGCAAACGGTATTCCTCCATAAGATCCACACGAGAAAACGACAATTCAAAAAGGCCAAACAAGCATAAAACTGAAAACGAGAGTAGATCTATTAAACGTACAAACCTGGCTTTGTTTTCTTCAAACCTCCATTGAAGTTCAAACCAGCTCCATTCCTGCTTCTCTTCCGGAAATCCATAGCTACTTAAAACACTCAGATTCGAACAAATGAACAAAAAAAACTCTGAAAACAAAAAAACAAAAGGAAAATATAACTACGGTCTACAGAACCCTAAGCAAAGCAGTAGAAGTAGACGAATGAAAAAAAAACAGTAAGCTAAAACCCTAACCCTACTTCTAGGGTTTATCGGTGAAGGAGAAGAGAGCGTGAAGATGAGGAGAATGAGAAATATATGAGCTGTGGATAATAATAGGAATATCTTTGATATTATTTTTTAAAAAAAATTATTTGGAGGACGAAATTACGACGTGGAGAAATTGGAGGAGGTCACGTGCTATACCAAATTACGTGCACTTTGTGGATCTACTATCTTAGGGCTTCAGTTGTTTTTTAGGCCTTCTGAAGTTAGGTCCAATAAAATAGGTTGATGCTTATGATGAAGGACGGATAAAAAAAAAAGAAAGATAATTTTCATAAAATTCATATTTGTATGTTATATTAAAGTTCATATAAGGATAACTTTCACATATAGCAAATAAAAAGTTTATATTTGTATGTTATAACAAAGTTTGCATAATTGCGCTCTATAACAAATATATAACTGTATAATTCGCTATACATATACAACTATATAATTCGCTGGCCTAAATTGTATAATTCGCTGGCCTCGCTATGCATATACAATTGTATGATTCACTGGCCTAAATTGTATAATTCGCTGACCTATTTCGCTGTAATTGTATAATTCGCTGGCCTATTTCACTGCAATTGTATAATGCGCAATTGTACAATTCGCTGGCCTATTTCGCTGCAATATGGGTATAAAATTTGTTTTGCATACAATTGAATCGAGGTAAAATGTTTGTATATTGTATAATTATAAGTGTATATGAAGAAAATATATCTTTATTTATACAAAACAGAAACACAATTTATACACTTCTGTTGGATAAAGCGAGAGAAAATTGTATTTCACTGCAATTGTATGATTCGCTGGCCTTTTTTGCTGCAATATTTGTATAAAATTTGCATTTGTATACAATTAAATCGAAGTAAAATATTTGTAAATTGTATAATTAAGTGTATAGAACGAAGATATATGTTTTTGCATGTGTATATACAATTTTCTCTCTTTTTATACAAAACAGAAACACAATTTATACACTTCTGTTGTATAAAGCGAGAGAGGCGAGCAGAGAAAGAGTGGCGAGCGAGAATGGGAGAATGGCGAGCGAGAGTTTTGGGAGAGAGACGACTGACAAACTTTGACAAACGTTTGTTATGGGGCACAATTAAATCAAACATATAAGGTATTTTATTTTATGTATTTGCGAAGATATTTTAATTTTGAATAGCCTCATGGACAAGAAGAAAGCTATAACGCAGTAAAGTTAACTCTCATGTCTGGAGTTTAAATCCCGGCGTGAACGATTATTTATTTTCATATTAGTCGTTCCTAAAAGTATGGATTTTAACCCCCCCCCCCCCCCCCGAAAAAAAAAACTCAAGTTTCACTTTCCAAATTCGTAGGTTTATAATATTTCTACCTAATTATTCTAGGAGTAAATTTTAGGTTCAACAAACATAAAATCATATTTATATATTACAGCTATAGTTTGCATAATTGCATTCCATATCAAACTTTATAATTGCTATGGAGCATCAACTTTGTATAAATTGTTGGCAGGCCTCCCGTTTGTATAAAAGCGCAATGATTGTATGTGTATATCGATTAGACAATTGTATATATATAACTACTATGTATGTGTATCAACGATTGTATTTATATATTTGTACAAAATTTGAATTTGTATACAATTTAATGATTTTTTTTGGCTAAAATCATCCTTAATATGTACTCAAGATTTAACTTACATCCTTGAAAGTATCCTTCAAGTATTAAAATGTGAATAATTTTCATCATTTTACTTGAATTTATCAGAAAACTAACAAATCCCACAAAAATTAAGCATCCTTAGTAATTATTATTCTTAGATACATCAAAAATACTATCATGAACTTTTTCAGGAGTTGAGTTTAGCGTTATGCAAAATCTTTTATTTTGACTTTTTTTCATTTAGTTTTCATGTAATTTGATATTAAAAGTATACTTAGTAGAATATGTTTTTTCTCAATTAAATATGCTAAAAGCGGTGTTTGTTGGAGAATTTTGCTTCTAATAATGCAGAATGAAATTCAAATACGAGATATAATTAATATTTTGATTTCTTCAATATTTGATTGGCCTAAAAATTTATTGATCTAAAATACAATTTGACTTTGAAAAAAGTAAAGACAATTAAGCTTCATTTACGTTACTAAATAAAAAAAACAACAGATCATGTATCATCACACCTTCCAAACATTTTTTTTTTGTTTCAGTAAGTAGCGGTGTCTAAGATTTTTAATACTTTTTTAGGAACTTCTTATAGCAGATAATGAAATTATACAAGAAAATTTTTTGTTGATAGTCACGTGAATTACTCATGTTTTTATAAGATCCTTTTATTTTCGACGATATCTAACAGAAGGATGCAAATTGTTAACTTTTATATATTTGAAGGATGTTTCTGCTAAGAATAATACTTTAAGAATGTAGTTTGATTTTGAGATATAGATTAAGGATATTTTTGGCCAAAAACTCCAATTTAATCGAAATAAAACAGTATTCCCTTATTAATAGTTTGCAAACTTTTTTGACGGGCTACTAATGGACTTGGGCTATAGGCCCAACCCTTAACAGGGTAAAATTGCCATTCAACAGAAGAGCCAAAAGTCCCACCTGTTAGTTTTCTCACTCGCTACATTTTCAAAGCTCCTCAACTTCGATTTCATCGAAAGAGACCTATATTAATTCTACTTTGGGAAATCTAAATCAGTTTATTTTCTTCTTTAAGCATTGTTTCTTCGTTTTCATCGACTTGAGGTACGTTATTTTTTTTCCAGAAATATTTATGATCCAAATGCTGTTTAGATTTGCTACATTGATCAATTCATATCTCTATCAGTTCGCGATTTTGTGTTTTTTCGTCTGAATTTTACGTTTCCGTTTAGTATTTTGATTAAATCTGGAGAAAATTTGAATGCATTTGAATGTATACATCTGTAATATCACTTCTGTATTACTTGAGCTAAGATTTCTTAGTTTTTTTTGTTGGAATTTTCTGTTTCCGTTCAGTATATTGATTAAATCTGGAAATTAGAATTCATTTGAGTGTATGCATCTGTAAGATCACTTCTGTACTACTTGAGCTATGTTATCTCAGTTTATTTGTCGGATTTTTTTGTTTCCGTTTTGTATTTTTGATTAAATCTGGAAATTAGAATGCATTTGAGTGTATGCATCTGTAATATCATTCATGTACTACTTGAGATATGTCTTTAGCTTTTGTCTGCTAGCATTTATTATTTATTTTAGGTTGTGTCTGGTATAATGATGACATAAGTTGAGCTTAAATGAGTAATGAAAATTCATGTAGCCGACCTCATCATGATTTGGATCGAGGGTAGATGTTGTAGGTTGTGTATGTTATGATGGAAAATTTTCATTAACAAAACCTTTTTCACCAAAGAGAGAGAATGCTATCGAGTTTCCTAGTGGAACTTAATTTTCTTTACAAATTTTTCAACTTTTAACTTTATATTGCCTTCTCCAACAACACTCAGACATTATTATCAATTTTTTTTAATCAAAACGCTATCCAGTTTCCTTGCATTAACATTGATCTTTGATAAATATCTTACCGGAAAATATTTTCTACCAAGCACACATTTTTAAGCTGGGGTGGAGCTTGATCATTCTTATTTTTGAGTGCTTGATGGAGGTTGTTGATGAATGCTTAACTTCATTTTTTTGGGGTGGGTGGGGGTTATACCCTGAGTTCAAATTTGTGTTATATGGAATAAATATCTTGCTAGATACAATTATAAGCTTTACATGTACTTACTTACACATTTGGATTTGATGTTAACGTGTTATAATATATGTTCTCTTGGTTAAATGATATTTCGTTGCACTGACCATCTATGATTCCTTCAGATTCTTCTTTGTCGGAAATGGCTGCAAACACAACTCCTGGCTTGCAAATACAAGCAACCAAACAATGCATTCCTGCATCGCAGAATGTTTCAAAAATGAGCACTATGAGTTTCAATTTTGGAAGTAAAAGAAAATCTTTTACTGATTTTAGAAGTTCATCACATATCTCGCTCACGAAGCCATTCCATAGCTTTAAATTGGCTCCTATAAAATTTGGAAGGATGGTTACAAAAGCAATGTCTGGAGCTAGTGAACAAGTGCCAGTTTCAGGGTTGCCTATTGATCTGAGAGGTTGCTTTGAAGTGTCTATATATTCTCCTTTTAATTGAGTTTTTGTGCAGAAATTCAGAGTTCATACTTGCAATAAGTGATTGCTATTTCTTATTGATTCAGGTAAGAGAGCATTTATTGCTGGCATAGCAGATGACAATGGGTATGGATGGGCAATAGCGAAGTCTCTTGCTGCTGCAGGGGCTGAAATTCTTGTTGGTACATGGGTGCCTGTACGTATAGATTTGATTCGTTTATGAAGTTACTACTATTTATTACTTATAGCAATGTCAAAGAGGTAATCTTTTCTAATAACATCATATTTTAGGCGCTCAACATTTTCGAGACCAGTCTGCGCCGTGGGAAATTTGACCAATCACGAGTGTAAGAATGATGATGTTTTTTCTTTCCATGTACTCTTTCCCCCCACCCTTGTCAGAGCGATGATGTAATTTGATGTTTTAGGTTGCCTGATGGTTCATTGATGGAAATTGCAAAAGTCTACCCATTGGATGCCGTTTTTGACAGTCCAGAAGATGTTCCTGAGGATGTAAGATAAACTATTTCAGTACTCTTTCCAACGAATTATAGGAAAATTGTACAAGTCTAATCATTCTTGGTTATATTTGTATGGTGCAGGTGAAAACAAACAAACGTTACGCCGGATCCTCAAAGTGGACTGTCTCGGTATTATGCTCTACATATTTGTTGGTGTTTATCATATTTTTCAACTGGATATGTGCCTGCATGCAATCATATGTAATTGTTAATGCTCATATTAAAGGAAACTTTGGTTCATGCATGTCAAGGAGTATTCAAACATATACCAGATGTTTCTGGTCGTCTCGCCTTTCTCCACCATATCTTTGTACATTGCTTATAGTTGACATTCATATTATTATTAGTTGTGGTGCTACAGATAGTACCAAGGCGCTAGAATTTTTATTTAAAATCTTCTTGAATCTAGCTCCCTAGAACTATTGGGCCAAAAAAGATGTGGTTAGGAAGACTTCATTGTGTATATGCATCATTACTGGTGAATGCTGGTGTTTGTGTTTGGTTATCAGTAAAGACTTAATTATATGCTATAGGCATCATTGATGCTGGAACTTGTGTTTGGTTATCATTTTCTCCTTCATTTTTGTAGTTGAACTATCTATGTTGCACGTAAAGTAGTAAATCAGTATTGTATGTTAGGGAATGCATTATGTCAAAAGAGCTGATAAACTTGTTATGTGACCTTGCAATTTCTAATATTTTAGGAAGTTGCTGAATCTGTAAAACAAGATTTTGGCACTATTGACATCCTTGTACATTCACTTGCAAATGGTCCAGAGGTACACTTCTTCTTCCTTTCATTATTTTTTGTAAGTCATGTATATTCTTCATGAGGCCAATAACTTCTAAACATTTATTGTAGGTTAGCAAACCTCTATCGGAGACATCAAGAAAAGGATACCTTGCAGCTATATCTGCCTCCAGTTATTCCTTCATATCTCTACTAAAGCACTTTCTTCCTATAATGAATCCAGGTAAACTCTTGTTAATGTTCTGTTGTTTTTTGTTATTTTGGTAATACAAAATAAGTGAATGATGTGCTGTTCATCAGACAACTCCTTTTCTGTAAACGTTTTAACAAGAAAGAAGGAAATCTGAATCTTTCAACTATGTCCTTCCCTTGCAGGTGGTGCCACAATCTCTCTAACGTACATTGCTTCTGAAAGGATTATCCCTGGGTATGACTCTCATTAATTGCCTAGGTTGAAGTTCCTTAATTTCTCAGTATATGTTTGATATTCTTCTTGAATTTACAGATATGGAGGTGGTATGAGTTCAGCAAAAGCTGCTTTGGAGAGTGACACAAAAGTAAGTTTGTTGCTAATTTTATTTTCGATAATCCATATCTCGTTTCCTTTAGCTTCAACTATGAGCATCGCTTAAGAGTTGTTTTAACGTTTTTGTTGAAGGTCCTGGCATTTGAAGCTGGAAGAAAGCACAAAGTCAGAGTCAACACGATATCTGCAGGTATGCATCACAACACTCAAGTTTTTCGCATAACTTGATGCTCTTTGAACTCTGAAAGTTTGCTGCACAAACTAATTCAAAAAAATGCTGCATTTTTCAAAGCTTGTAGCTTATTCCCGTCACAGGAAGAGTATGTTTTCCATGTTAGTACATCCCTTCAGTTCCATGAAAAACTAAACTTCATAAAAATATATTTGGTGGAGAACCTCTTCAACCCTTTTGTGTGTTCGACTTACACAAAACAGCCCTATTTTTTTTGGCTTCCTTCCAATGTGCTCGGTGCTCATAAATCTGGAATCTCATTGCCGAAAATTGAACAAGTAATTGTTTTCCAGGTCCACTGGGAAGTCGTGCAGCAAAAGCTATTGGCTTTATCGACATGATGATAAATTACTCACTGGAGAATGCTCCTTTGCAAAAGGAGTTATATGCTGGTAAGTCACTGACAATGCTGTTGATTCTGATAGTTGTATTAAATTATTAATGAAAGTTGTTTGCGGCTCTATTGTTTCTGAGTATCTAAACCTGTAATTGGATCTAACAGAGGAGGTTGGGAACACTGCTGCTTTTCTGGCATCTCCTTTGGCTTCAGCGATTACTGGCGCCACTGTGTATGTTGACAATGGTCTGAATGCGATGGGAGTTGGAGTTGACAGCCCAGCTTTCACGGGTCTCGACATCCCAAAAGATAATAAGAGCTAGTGCTAGAAGCTTTGGTGATCTAGAGAAACTTTGTTTTGTTATCTGTCATAGATTCCGGATAGAAATTGTTAGTGACATCGTATCTCTTTCCAGAAGGTAACTTAATTTGTACGAGGCAATCTCAGTTTTAGCTGCGGTCCTCATTATTTATTGGCAGTGTGTTACCTGACCTATCTACATTAAGCTAGCATTTGGCTATAGATTTCCATATACCAGTTTTCCGTGAAGTTGCTATTATTGTGCCTGGCCATATATTTTCGGTAACATATTTCACTTTTTTTTTAAAAAAAGAAAGAATAAACATGAAACATAATTTGACTTCATAAGTTCAATATAAAATTACTATTTATTTTCATAACAAACTAGATAATACATTATCTGAAAATAACACGATATTTTATTAGAACTACTACTAATACAACTATCAGCTACTAATGAGGGGTTGTATTGATAGGAATATAGTTTATTTTTCTTGAGTTTTTTGGGTAATCAGAAAGAAACTACATTCCTTTGCTTTCTGATTACCCAAAAATATACTACTTTTTTCCTGATATTCCACATAAATCATCACTTGTTTTACACTTTTTTGGTAATGATGTTCAACCTCTGCACAAACCATGGTCCATCACTCCATCCAGGTGTACCATAAAATGTACAACAGGGTCAATACCAACTTCTCTAAGAAATTCAGCTAAGCTATTACGCAATTCTAGCAGAGTCGTCATTTGAAAAAAAAAACACTGAATTGTTACCACCAGTGTCACAATTACTTGTTTACTACAAACAGAGAACAATTTACAGAAAACATAATACTCACTTGGAGGATTCCCAACATCTGAATTTCCATGTCCCCAACGAATATCAAATTTGGCACCTAGATTAACCAAAGAGATATTGGCCAAAGAGGGGGTGGGAAGAAAATCAGAAGGAAGTTAGCAAATTCCTAATACTTCACCAATAACTAAGGAACATCCTGCATCATCTCAAAGTGGATAAACTGTAGCTTAGTCTTGTGTGAGCTTTCGTTTTCCTTTACGAATGGCAGCAGCTCTTGCAGAATTGTCATTTTCTGGGGAGTCTTCAACTACAGTCCGCTCCTGCAAAACCAGACCACGATTCCGAGATAACTTCCTTATAGGTGTTGTTGAAACAGCTTGTTCCTTATCTACGGTACTTGATGCTGGTTGAGAAGTGGCTGGTATATCGGCTTCATTTCTGTGAGGCATTAATTCATCTCCAACAGCAACAGAAGCTAACATAAGCTGCATATAAGGATGAAAATTCAGATAATTATCAGACTTAAAATGATCATTTAACATATTCAAAAATGTGCAGTAAAGTGGTAGAAACCGTGCTTAGAACAATAAACTGTTATGAATCACAGATGAAAATGAGTTGGATGGAAAAACTGATCAAACACCTACTAGTGCAGAATCATACAAATCTCACAGTTGTTTGTCATCAACTATTCCAAATCCTTGGCCATTAGGTTTGTGTGAGAAACAAAGCTTTAGTAGAAGATAGAAAGTCATTTCAGTGTGCTAATACAGCAATCTCAACAGATACAAAATATTGACCACCAAAACATTCACAATTTGAGAGAGGAGATGGTTTGTGTTACCTTCCAATCCTGGAAGTCAAATCTAAAGACGAAGTGGTTATAAGAAACCTCCCCTGAAAGGACTGCATTAGAAGCAGGCGCATTCCTTGGTGCTGCATCAGCATTAGTTACTCAAGTCATGAAAGAAGAAGTAGCAAAAGAAGAGAAAGGAGAAAACAACTATGGATGTAAGAACTTACAAACCCTATGACAGCCTTTGTCGTCAACAGTTATGTCAGCCCGCCCATCTTTAATTAGAAACGATAGGGCAAACAAATTTTCAACTGTTTGTGCAAAGGATCTTCTATTCAGGATTAAGTTTTCAAGCTTGGCACTTTTATGCCTCCTTAGAATTTGGAACATTGTCGCCATATTCTTGTCAGTGTCTGTCTTGCCTTCACCATCAGGTTCATCTAGCTGAAAACATATCTAGAAATCTTAGGATACAATGCATTTCGCCAAAGTAAGAAAAAGTTAGCTAGTGGTTTATACAGTTCAGAGGAACTACAGATGAAAAATAACTGCAATCAGCAGCATGTAAAATAGAATGAATAAACACGATTGCATACAGAGAAATAGTTGAGCAATGGAAATCTACAAGATAATAGTATCCAAGCAAAATGCTTGCCTAAACTATTTTAGTGATAGACCCAATTCTTCTAACAGAAAACATCAGAGTAAAGTACTTCAAATGTTTTAGCTCAAAATATATTCCAGCTTCTGGTAAGGGGTAGCAATTTCATTATGCAATTTCCCCACAAAATAAGCAAGGCTGTGTAGAGCTTTGTAAATCAGAATTTATACCTCCTCTGGGTGTTCACTTTCTGTTGGTATCACACGCTTTTTACGAACCACAGGATTGCGTTGCTTAATTTCAGTATTCATAGGTCCAATCCTGTAAATAATATAGATTAACATCTGGTTCAACAGACAAAACAGTACCTATCAAGAAAGAATATGGATGATTAAACAATTACATAGTGCAGCATCCAGGAGCACCCCTGAAAACATGAGAGACTACACGACCAACATTGTACCAGTGCACATTGTTTCCATCCTCTTCTGTCCTACGGCTGGATCCAGCTTCTTGGCCAAAGTCCCTAAGTAAGCAACTAACAAAATCTGAAGGGGTCACGCCTCCATTACTATGTGCCTTTACAGTGGTCACCAGTGTGTTTGTAATGTCCAGCAAGGCTTCAGCATCGGCGACCTGTTCCCTAGGTTTTTGTACTATATATAAAAAAGAAAAAAACTTCTAACTGAATTCAGAATATTCAAACATGATAGTGTGAATGAGTCATCAGGGTTGTGAACCTTAAAAATTCAAAAGAATAAGCTTTTGTTTCATTTCTCAGCAATTAAACAAATCAAAATTTTGAGGGAAATGATCAAACGTGTGTTTCTCATGCTCCAAATTTAAAGGAAATTATCAGGCATTTTCTGAGGAAAGTATTATCCACTTACACTCAACTTTGCTTAATTTATTTTAGGTTTTAACTCAGCACAAAACAAAGATTTGAGAAACAGACTAATCTAACAAATCAATCATAGTTATGCGAGCAAGTAATGGAAGGCTATCAATCCAATTACTGAAGAAACCATCTATTTTCAAATGCACTAATTCTTTTGCCAAATAGATCATGAGATTTCGCAATAACATGCTGCGAAAATTTCAACTTTTGCAGTAGTACTTCCAAAACTCTAGAAACAACAGTTGTTTAACTCATTTTCAAGGTGGAGGGAGCATTCAGTGAACAAATTTCACTCACACAAGCATAGATGAGCTACATTTAAAGACAGCACAGATAGTATCAATGCACCAGAAACATAAAACTTGAATCAATACCTTGTTGATGTAGCCTTTCAACTTCCTTAATTATTGACTCAAATCTATCTGAATCAACTGTTGATATATTATCTCTCTCATCTGCAACAATCACAAAAATATTATTGCCTAATTATGCAAAAAAGACAGCAGCACCGGTTGCATTCATTGAATCAACTTACTAACATGAGATATTCACCGTAAAATCAAAACTGAACTCTTTTGACTCCAACAGAAACTAATCTTAGAACTCATCCAAAAAAAAAAGTAAGAATCAATTGCTAACAAATGACATAAAAAAGGCAAATTTAAAGAAGATGAAAATGACAATTCTCTACGACACTACGACTACAACGATTTCAGTGGAGAAAGATACTACATTTTAGATTTTTGTTTTGTTTCGTTTGGCATTATATTTGTTCAAATGAATAGTATAATTATCTATAACTATTTCACCAATAGTGCTTTCAGTTCTATCTGAATACCTAAACTCCAAATCTGAATTCTAATTAGATAAGTCATGAATCTATTCAGTTATGCAACAGAGTATCAAATCACACACACAATTAAGAAAAAAAAACTGATTGCAAGCATATAAAGGAGCAAAAATTATGGAACTACTAAATTACCAGAAATCCGATTCTTAAAATTGAGATAATGAGAGCGTAGAACTCTTCGCCCTATTATAGTCTCTTCCTCCACCGAACTGTTATTGTTGTTGCTATTGCTAGGGCCTGCTACTGCTGCCGCCACTGCCTGTTCCGCTGCTGCAGCATTTCTCCTTGTCTTGACTCTATTACCCGGAGTATTAACAGGTTCGCGTTTTACAGCTCGAACCATTGCTTAATAAGGAAGCTTTTTATGAAAGAATTAGGGCGAAATTGTTCAAATAAGATTCGAGAATCAATGAAGCAGATCGAAGAAATTGAGAAATCAGAGAAGAAAAATCGCTAAAATTTGAAATCCAGAAGAAGTAAGAACCCTATGAATATTCAAAAAAAAAAGTTGAAACCTCCATTGAGGCGCGCTGTGAGTAATTTACCCCTTTCCCTCTCTCGCTCTGTGTATAAGTTTTGGGTAATGATGAATATAGTCCTTAATAAATTTTACAAGTGTTGAATTTGGTCCTTTAAGTTATAAGTAAAGACAATAGTTATTTTTATTTGTCAAAATAAATTGTGGAAACATAACATAATATACTTAGCTAATTCGAGGATATTTTAGGCTTCCTTTTATGTTGCGTATATCGAATATATTCAATTATTCAACATAAAATTGTAACTTTCTTCGAGTTCTATTGCTTATGAGACTTTCAAATTAGATTAGAAAATTTAGTGTGAGATATAAAATTGAATGGAACGATACACAAATGATCTTAGAATTTCTTTTAGGATAACTTTTATCAGATAAAGTGTAAATAGTACTAAATAGAATGTATTAATAATATTCAGATTAGTAATAATGATATTAATTTTATTAAAATTATTTCTTATCCACTGTTTGATTTTGTATCTCAGAGGTGGTTTCGTTGTTAACCATACTTATAAATATATTACTAACTTTGTATTGTTAGTGTCATAATTTATTATATAGTAGTTATACATCTTTTAGTAAAGAATTAGGTGTATCCAAGATCATCCATTTCTAAAACTATTGGGCCTACTCGTGTAATAATCAGAATTTGTTGGGTTAAGGCCCATAGCCCATAATGGCATATTGGCCTACCTAATTGGTACTCTTGTCGAGATTTGACCATATCATTGCGGATTTATCTACGGATTCATCAGAATTCGGTATTTAACAGTAAACTTAATTATTATTTTGAATTCACAGAAAGGACCTTAAATATTCTTAAAGTATCAGAAATGATACAAAACTATCCTTCATCTACATATTGACTCCAAAATATCCTTCTCATCCACCTATTGACTCCGAAATACCCTTATCATCCACCTTTGGGTTCAAAATTGACCACTTATTTAACGATTTTAAATTTAAACTATTTAAATATTTTTTAATACATGAGTCTCAACTATTTGTTATAATTTAACTTATTAATATAATTTATAAATCAATCTAATACCCACCATTACTAATTAAACTACATCCAATTAATAAACCCGACTCATTACTAATGCAACAACAGAAAAACTATTGCTAATTCTAAAAATTTGAGATGAAAATGTCTGTATAAGTAGATTATCATACATAGAAGTCCTCTATCAAAACATATTATAATTCAAGTGTCTAATTAAAAATTACCGATAAACTTAAAAGTCTAACTATGTTCATCTTAATTATTCACTCGTCTCAATTATGTGATGTTACTTAATAGATAACTTTTTAAAAAAGAATGTATTAAAAGTTTAATATTTAAAACAAATAATAAATATTTATTAAATTATATTAAAAAAAAGTGCATAAATTAATTCGGTATGTACTATTTCTTTACCTTTAATCATAAAATTCTAATTTAAGCTTTAAAGAGAATTCTATTAAAAGCGCCCTCCTAAATAAGAGGTTCAAACTAAATTTAATTGGTTTCAATTCAGACTCGAATAAGTTTGAATGTCATTTTTCAGAAATCTGTAATTTCATCGTATTTTAGTAGTGTTTAGGGTGATTCTAATATTAGAATTGATTTATTAATTGGGTGGGGTTTAATTAGTAATGGGTGGGTAGTTGAATGGTTTATAAATGATATTAATCAATTAAATTTAATTGGTTTCAATTCAGACTCGAATAACTTTGAATGTCATTTTTCAGGAATCTGTAATTTCATCGTATTTTAGTAGTGTTTAGGGTGATTCTAATATTAGAATTGATTTATTAATTGGGTGGAGTTTAATTAGTAATGGGTGGGTAGTTGAATGGTTTATAAATGATATGAATCAATTAAATTATATCAAATTGTTGAGCCCCAAGTATTTTAAAAAATTATTCAAATGGTTTAAATTTAAAACCGTTAAATAAGTGGTTAATTTTGAACGCAAAGGTGGATGACAAGGATATTTTGAAGTCAATAGGTGGGTGAAAAGAACATTTTGGAGCCAATAGATGGATAAAGCGTAATTTTGTACCATTTCCAATACTTCGAGAATATTTTAGGCCCTTTTCCGTTGAATTCATGGTAAAAACCGATACATTTGATTTATTCTAATTACACGATAGGTGTATCGATAGTGATTTTGTGATGATCACTATACGTAATGATAGTTGTGTCGACTGTGGTGGAGATAGTTGTGTTTGTGGGATTGTAATAATACTTGTTATGCGTCTACACACACTACACTATGAGGTAAATTATCATAATATTCATTATGTGAATAACATCTTAATGATTTTTAAACTCTATATAAAATCTTAATATATTTAACATATTTATTCAGATATAAACTTTTACCGTACACAAATAAATATCAAATGACATGCAAATCTCCATCATCCATAAACCGTGGAAATCTTATTCTAAAAACATCCTATAAGAATATTTTCAACTTTTATTGCCCATTTTATTGAAGTATCTTTTATTGGGTTAGGCAAATTATGATCTTAAAAAGATGAGAATTCTTTAAAAAATAGTGGTCACCAATTTATGTTCTTTTCAACGATGGCAAGCGTGGTTTTAGGGTGTGTTTGGTATAGAATTTCAAACTTTTCTACATTTGGTTAATTAAAATATTATAAAAAGTATTTCTTTTAATGGAAAAACAAATTTTATAAAGGGAAAATTATACTAACTCCACTCCTTGACCACCACATCGCCACAAAAAAATTAATTTTTTTGCTGAGTATCGTTTGATAAATGACACCGATACCTACTACAATCCCCACAATATTTTTTTTTAATTAGTTATAAATGTTATTGAAATTATATTACTGTTATATTTACTCGTCAATCGTCAAAAAAATAAGTAAGAAAATTATTATTTTTTTAAAAAGAACAAAAATCATAGAGGAGATATCTCTTCCTCCCAAACACGCCCTTAGTGAAGGGCGATTAAGATTAGTCAATAGACGTGGCTTACACTAAAGGTATGAAATGAATTTTATGATAGTGATTCGCAAATCGCAAGGGGTTTAAATTTTCTTGTAAAATTAAATTATTTAAAAATAATAAGGCCATGTTTGGAGAGTTTTGACAATTTAAAGACAGAAACCGAGGTTCCTCTATAATTTTCTTGTTGTTATAATTTGATGCCAAACATTATATTATAAAGAAATCATAGAAGATTAACAATTACTATATTTTTAGGGTTCCTTTGTTTGTTAGATTTTATTCATCGTTACAAGATTTTGACCTTTTGGGGGTGTCTTTTTCTTATTCCAAGTTATGGAATGTTAGAATTAATTTGTAATATTTAATGATTTAAAATTGAACGAATATAATTTTGCTAAAGAGTATTGACTCATCGTAATGAGCTCTCTCTTTCTCTCTATTTATAAATGAGGGCTTTCTTAAAATAACATAAAATATAATTTTACATTGTATTAAAATTTTGGTTGATCTTGAAAAATTATATATATATATATATATATATATATATATATATGTTCCTTTATATGAAATTATTATGAACAATGGTGTCATGCTAAAGTCTTTCTTTTTTCTAATTTCGTTTTATTGTTTTTTCCTAACTTATGAAATGCTTGTTAAAAAGATTGAATGATTCTTTTGTTATAAAACTATTTTTAGAACCCCTATGTGGAGATGGAACCTTTATAAATTATAATAATATACTTAAAAAAAAATTTAATTAAGGACATTATTATTTTAAAACACGTGTAAAAAGAAAAATTCATCTGGATGGAATCTGAGAATTTAAAAAAGGAGAAAATCATTTTCATTTCACACTCTCTCTAGTCTGCATTATATAATTATTAATGACTATCTAATCTCCACTTATTGCTATTTTATTAGTATTGATTAATGTAATGGTTGAGAAGAAGAAGAAGTTCCAAAATGCATATAAAAAATAACAATTTCCATTTTTGGATATTAGGGTTAAATATATGTTCCCAATTCGATTATGTTATTTTTTACATATAAATAAATATTAAAAGAAACATAGATAAGAGACTTTTGAGATTTAATAAATTTATTTCGTAAAAAGTCTTTGAGATATTATTATTTTCTTTTTTTTTTGTTAAACTTTGTCCATAATTAAGATAAAATATAGTTACATACATTTAAAGATGAAATTATATTTTATAAGTCTATAGTAGTGGTTTTTAAAAAATAAAAATTTCACTTGATATTCGATACCTAAGCCTGTTTATAGCGGTGAATTTCATTCTCATTGAGTTTAATTGCACAATGCACAAATCTTTTATTAAATATCTATGGAAAAATATCAATTTATTCTTTCAGCTCTTTCTATGTTTCAACAATGAGATTTTTTTAAAAACAATTATTTTCTAAAAAAATAAAAACTCTTATCCAAACGAGGACAAGAATATGCAAAATGAGAAGCCAAAAAATTTGGCTAAGATCAAATATATTATATACTTATCATAAAGTAGCATAATATTAATTTGCCTATTGATCAATACCAACTGGCCAATGTGTTTGAAGGTTTCTATAAGGTGTCCTTTGAACAATTTAAGAGGCAAAAATAGCTATGTAATTGTAATGTTCATCCAAAAACAAAATATAAAAAAAGGTCCTTTTCATAATTCCGTAAATAACAAATATCTCTTTTTGCCCTTTTCCCTTTAATAATATTTTAATTCCAAAAGCATCCAAAAATGTGATTTTTGAATCTAATCCACCAAGTGGACTAACGACAAACGACAACATATTCATAGTAATCATACATGGAAGTTAGAAGAAAATTAAGGGGAAAGTAGATATATAATTATCAAATGATTTTTAATTTAAATAATAAATATCAAAATATTTTTAAAAAAATTAATACAAAAATTATAAGAGGACGTAACAAATACTTAGTCAATTAATATCCCGTTAATTTAGGGGAATTAATCATTTTTTTGGTACTTACCTATTCTAACATGCTCTTATTGTCCCAAATTGGAAATATCACACTAATAATAAAAGAATACAAAAGTCAACGAAGAATTTTTTTTTTCTTGCATATTTTATGTAAGATCGTTTTCATTCTTTAATTTGTTTTTTTTTTCATTTAAAATTTGGGTTGATTAAATAAAAAGTAAGTATAAAAATTAGCCACTAAATCAAGAATGTTAAAGCCTGTAAAGACAAATAATCACAATTTTTTTTGGGAATTACGGATTAACATTATCTTCATTATCATTAGATAGAAGTAGAACTATACATATAAAAAGTGTAAAAAAAAAATAATCTACTTCCAATAAGAAAATATTTTAAAAAAATAATAATTGATTTTTTGTAATAACTTAGTGAGACATAATTCCAAAAATATATAGAGTAAGAAAAAATATTAAGGATATTGGCAAGGGGTTGTATCGGTGTACAAAATATATCGAACCGAAAATCGAATCAAACCGCAAATCGAGTCAAACCGATAAAAAATTTGATTAATGGTTGGGTTGACTTGGTTTGGTGTATATTTGGGTTGGTTTGATTTCAACTAAAAAAAAATCAATTCGAGACCAAACCAATCCGACATTATATATATAATTTTAAAATTTTATTTTATACATAAAAATACCTACTTTGATATAATTTTTAAATATCTCTTATACTTTTTTCATATTTTTTTCTTTTAATATATTTATTTCATGGTGGGAAGTTAAAATCTTAATGATCTAAAAAAGATTATAGTCATACATGTTGGTAATTATAATAAAGTTTAAATAAAAATCAAATTAATACTAAGCAAAAAGAAAATCAATTCAACACTAAGAATGACAATAATATTGAATATTTGTTTTTTTTTTAGTTTTACATAGATTTAGACAATTATAATACATGATCTAATTTTACTTTCTTTTAATATTTAGTTATGTAACTAATATTTACTAAACTTATTTTAGCATGATTTAGTACATTAAATTATGATCAATTTCATTATGACTTATTAATTTGTAATATTTGTTTTACACGATTTTACTATCATTCTTTTATTGGATATTTTAGTGTCATTAATCATAACATATTTTTTGTTATTTTCTTGAGAAATAACTTAGATAGTTGTATTTTAGTAGGACTGAAATAATATTTGAAGTACAAGTAAATTATATGTTTGTATGAATACTTTATAGAAAAAATTCGAAGAAATCCGAAAAAAACAGAGGTTGAAAAATCCGAGTTTTATTGATTTGATTTGATTTATAAATTCAAAAATCCAATACAAATGGTCTGATTTGATATTTGAAAACCCTCAACCCGATGATGCACCCCTAATTGTACCTAAATATAATTAACGGATAAATAATTGATTTTAAATAGTATCTTTTAAATTGTTTAAGCTATAATTATATTCTAAACTGATTAGAATATAAACCATTCACGTGCTTCACCAAATAATTGTAGTCGATTATTCCGCTAATCATTTTTATAATTAGGGCCTGTTTGGCTCAGCTTTTAAGCTGGTCAAACTGACTTAAAAGCTGGTTTTTGACTTATTTGACTGTTTGGCAATACTCAAAACAGCTTATTTTAAGCTAAAAAAAACTTATTTTAAGCCAAAAGTTAAAAGCTGGGGTAGGGGTGCTTTTTTTTTTTAGCTTATAAGCTGTTTTAAGTTGACTTCACTTTTACCCTTTTGCCCTTAATATTTTTATATAATCCCCAAATTACCCATCCTTATCCTTACATTTTCTTCCATTTTTCCATTTTTCCTTCTCACGCTTGGCACATATAACTTAAATAAAAATTTATATTCCTCTTATAAATAATTTGTGATAATAAAAAAATATGTGAATGATAGATAATTATTATTACATATGGATGAAACTATAATAAATCTTAAATCGTTCTTTGATCTATTCAAATTAAATATCTTTAAAATCTATAATAAGTTTATATTCCTCTTATAAATAATTTGTGATTAGAAAGAAATTGTGAATGATAGCAAAATATAATTATTTATGACTGTAAAATATAAATTAATTAACTTTTATTATGTTAACAGTTTTTAAGGGTATTTCAGACATTTTGATTTAAAAAGCTATTTATCAGCACTTATTTGCCAAACACATCAACAACTTTTTTTTTAACTTCAGCACTTTTATCCAAACACATAACTGCTTATTTTAAAAATAAGTTTCAGCACTTTTAAAAGTACTTTTTTAAAGCTGCTTATATTAAGCTCATCCAAACGGGCCCTTAATAATAGTTAATCATAAAAGTCCCACCTATCATTTGATTAATTTTTTAAAGATATAAAAACAAGTTCTCCAAATACAAACTCCAAAGAAACCATTGTTATTGCATTTTATTTATTTATTTATTTTGGCTACTAGAACATAGTGGAAACCGGCCATGTTTATTTTTTTTTAATATGTCAAAAGAGAATTAAAAAAAAAAAGTGAGCTAATGAGAATTGAACTCAAACGTATTATAAATATAAAAAAAGTGACCCAATTAATATAACTAGACTATAGGTTGCTCAAAAGGCCTGAAGCATTCCGTTTTTATTGTAGGGTTTGAGAAGAGCCATATGTGGAAGATTAGGATTGGGGTGGGGGTGGGGGGTGAACTTAGAAATTTGTTTAATTCTTTAGCTTTATTCAAATATCATATTCATAAAATGTACAAGTACCCCCTCAACTTACGCCCGAAATTTCAGAGACATATTTATTCTATACTAAGGTCCTAAGTAATTTTCTACCCTTTTCGGTCTACGTGACACTAACTTGAAGAAAAAGTCAATCAGTGTTGGGCCCACAAAATAGTGTCACGTAGGCCAAAAAGGGGTAGAAAATTATTAATAAAATTAGTTCAGGGGGTAATAGGATCTTAGAATAGTATAAGTGTGTCTTTGAGATTTCGGGCATAGGTCGAGGGGGTACTTGTGCATTATCCCTAATATATATATGAAAATTAAATCAAGAACCTAGTTCCTCACATATATACTATTAATAAGAGGAAGTTATTCGGATATTAAATATTTTTATCTTTAAAAAAATACATATATTAAGTTTATATTTAGATTTGTTTCTGATGTAATACAGATGGTGTAAATAAAAAAGCTAGAATTAAAACTTCAAAAAGCTTACGAGTTTAAATTCTAATATTTTGAAATTATCGAGTTTTAATTAATAATCTATGTCAATTTAGTAGATTTTTAAAATACAAATACAAATTAAAGCATGGATCAAAGCTATTGGTTCGCAGCACTAGATAACTCCTATCCAGAATCTGTCTTAACATAAATACGCGATTCAAATATTAATAACTGATTTCATGATTAACTTGTGATTTATATATATATATTCCATGAAAATAATTTTAGCTTTGCTCTGACATTCCCTTTATCTTAACACTCAACCCCACCCAAATATATTCCATGAAAATAATTTTAGCTTTGCAATTTCAATTTTTGTCAATTTTATTACTGTAAATGTCAGCTACATATTAATCTAAGATTTTGAAAAAAAATTAAAAATGAGATAACCAAGGTGGTTTATTGTTTTTTAGTTTTTGTTTGTTATTATGTGGGAATCAATCTGATGATTCACTTTTTGTCTACTTCTTGCTGATACAATAAACACCTTAGCACTCAAAGTGAAGCCCTTCGATAGATTCGATTAGGATTGATTCTCAAAATCGAGATTTTATTAAAAATGGGGAAATTTACATAAATATAAATAATAATAAAATATTTAGCATTTATAGCAATAATATTTTTATCTCACTTGATCATTTTTAATTCATTTATAATACAAGTTTAATACATATTACAAAGAACAATTTATTATTCACATATAATATAAATTTTAGTGATGAATAATACATTTATCACACATTTTATTACACTTATAATACAATGTGATAATTTTTTAACAAACAAACATAATATATTTCAAAAAACAATTATAATTCATATATATTGCATACATAATTCACTTTTAATACATATTACAGATTTAACAAAGCATTACTATAAATGATAATAAACAAAAAATATTACTAAAATCAGTAATTATTTTTTAAAATGTATTAATTTATGTAATTTTTCCTTAAAAGGGTATTTATTGATATTTTTCAAAATCTTTCGACTTACACGATGTGTTTTCACATTCTCCAATAAATAAATAAAAAGAATGGGCTGGTGATCCTTGGTATATATGCATGCAAATTGTTTTTGGAGTTGAATTATAATCACTAAATATGTATATAAAAAATTATTGTCGTTTAATTACATGTTATTAGCATGCCATTTACCACTTTTTCTTTTTTTTTTTTTTAAAAAAAAGTTGTATAAGTCACATGCATCGAACATCCAACATACACTATTTGGGAGAATCTAACAAGCTCGCATCTTTGAAGAATTCGAACAAAATAGTAACTATGATTTTAGGCGTAAATTCCTCCATGTTACGTTCCATTTTTTCACATAAGAAAAGGAAGAAGAAAAATGAAAGAATAAAACATGTATTATTATTAATTAACAAATCAATACAAGAGAAGCTTATCTATCAGATAAAGATCAGGTCAAGTATAATTAGGTCAAGTAATGTTCAATGATCTTATAAATTTATACCATGTATGCTATATAATAATTTATGATTGAGATTCATTTAAATTATATACTCATTATAATAATAGCTAAAAGTTATCAACTTTTTTATTTTCTTAAAACTAGCAAACAAAGCAATTAAGTGTACCAAACTAATATTTTCAAGAAAAAAATTAAGATTTACGGAAGTGTGTGAACTTCCTGGCTTTTTATCCGCCAAACTTCTTCGGGAGTAATTTCACACATGCTTTCTTCAAATTTTGAAGTAATCTCTAAAAATAGATCAAACTTAAAAACATCATTGAGTTCTAAAAAAACATGATAATACATTAAAAAAAAATTATTTGGAGGTTTTAAAATAATTATAAAAATATATTTATTCAGATTTTTCAATAGTGTTGAATTCTTTAAAATTAGAATAATTTAAAAAATTCAATACAAGTACGAGGTTTGACAAGTAAAAAACTCGAGAAATCCGCATATTTTCGCCTGTCTTTTTTTTTTCTTGAAAATATTAGCTAGGGTAAACTTAATTATTTTATTTGATAGTTTTTAAAAAATAGAAATAATTGACGGCTTTTTTTTTTTTATTATTAAAATGAGTATATAATCTAAATGGATTTCAACCATAAATTATTATATAGTACACATGACATAAATCTATAAGGTTATTGAACATTACTTGACCTAATTATATCCACTCCAAATGTCTCAATTTTAGGTTATTATTTAGATTTTATTTTTTTAAAAGTCGTATGAATATAGTTTTTGGAATTGACAAAGCATGATTCTATATATATATATATATATATTTAAAAAATTGACCACACTCTATTTTTTTCATAATTTTTTTACTTTTCTCAACAGAAATTTTAGATGCAAGTTAGAGAAACAAATAAAAAGATGACGATTTACTAAACTTTTTGAATTTAAAATAAAATGAATTGTGTGTATAAGGAAGTTTCTAGGCATAACCACACTATAGGCTACTAAGAATAATTAAGCTTGTGATAAGAGTATTAGTGGATATATACCATTCCTCATAAATTTATTATGTTGACAGATGCACCCATAAACTATATTCTTTTATCATCTAAAAGTGATGCTAAAATTAATTGTTTAACCTTATATTCCTCCTTTTTAAAAAATTCTGTATCTTTTTCACTTTTCATTTTAATAGTATAAGAACAAAACACAAAAAGGACACTTAAATTCTAGGCAAACATCGTTATAATGACATCGTTTGTCTGAATACATTAATAATAATTACCATAATACGGTATTTTGTTTTTATACATAGTATATAGTTGTTAGTATTGTTATAGGTAGAATGTTGTTAAATATAACATGAAAAATCGATCGAAATATGATAAGTGAAATGTTGGTATAAGGATGTTTGACTGTATTTGTTTGTTGGAAGGGACAAAATGCTGTTATATATAGTAGTAAAATAGTTCACATTGTAAAAATGTTATGTCTTTGGTCTTATCATTTGTTCATTCCTTATCTATATTACAGAATATTTAAAATAGTTGGCATTTGGCACTTACATGTTGACATATTCATATTCTTTATATCATGTGTATGGAGTCATTCAGCATATAACAAAAAGAAGAAGAAGAAAGAAGAAATTAGGAGCAAAAGATTCAATTTTTATTTTTTCAAGAATCTTCATCCTTTTAGTTTCTTGATTTTCGCGCTTTTTAACTAAGATATTCATTCAAGAATGCAGTTTGTTTGTTGAAAAGATTAAAACAGAATCACCCTTGTTTGTATATTTTGATAGAAGTTGCAACTTTCTTGATCTTGATCTTGACCAGTCGTTTTGGCGAAAAAATGAGTATTCAGAACTATGAGTTAGCAAGTGATTGCAACTTAGAGTTCCCACAGATGGGATTTTGTTTCCAGCCTGAAAACTCTGCTGAAAATGGTTGTCAACAGCAGCAGCAGCAACAGAATTTTTGGCCTAGTACTGATTCATCATCATCGAGAACGATTATAAGTCGAATAGGATCATCACCTTCTGCTTTTTTTGCTACAGAGAGGTACCTTGGATTAACACAATATGAATACCAAGACAACAATAATAGTTGTACTCAACTGTCCAAGAATCTTGATCCTCAAACTACGTCGTTTACTCAGCAATGTGGAAATGGATTCTTAGCAGATTCATCAGCACGAGTTGACACCGATTTTCCTAAGATTCCAATGCCATCATTCATCAGATCACAGTTTTCAAGTAGTCAACCATTAGGTCCTGAAGGACTATATGGAAATCCTTTTAGTAATCTATCAGAGAAAGAGAGAATTTTGCTGCTTAAGAGTAAGTTGTTTAGAGAAATTGACTCTTCAAATAGGCAGCCTGCTTCAATCCCTTTTCAAGGAAATCAAGACTATGGTGTAAGTACTTGATTCTTGTTTACATAACACAGTCAAATCTCTCTGTAACGATTTTGTTTTTCCTGATATGTTTTGGCTGCTATAGCTAGATGTTGTTATCGAGAACATCTAATATAACGTAACATGAAAGTTTATTCCGAAAAAACTTGGCTAGTATAGAGAGGTCTGACTGTAGTATTTTTTCAAGTAATTGAATTTCAGTACTTTCAATTGATTGTTGTCTACATAACACAATCAAACCTCTCTATAACAGTGTTGTTTGTCCTGATATGTTTTAGTTGCTATAACGAGATGTTGTTATTTAGAACCATCTAGTATTACGTAATATGAAAGTTTGTTCCAAAGAAAACTTGGCCGTTGTAGAGAGGTCTGACTGTAGTATTGTTTTTCAAGTTTTATTCTGATTCGAGTTACGTTCCGACAGGTCTCAAATAATACATGTGGTTTTAACTTGGTACATATAAGGCAACAATCTGGAAGTCAATCAGCAAATAGTTTTAACAACTCTGGATGTTCTGGAGGATCTTTATCGAGTAAGGCACGAATCAGATGGACTCAGGATCTTCATGATCGATTCGTTGAGTGTGTAAATCGTCTTGGAGGAGCTGACAGTAAGTAAATTTACACATTTTTTAGCTTTTGTTTCTTTGGAGGTGATCATTTTGGCTATGGATTAATTGTTCTTCACTTCATTTGCCAGAGGCGACGCCAAAGGCAATACTAAAGCTGATGGATTCAGAAGGCTTAACAATTTTTCATGTAAAAAGTCATTTACAGGTACTTGTTAATAAGGAATTAATACTTTCTTGGAACAACCTTGTTGTATTTAGACTAAATTCTGAAGCAAATGTTCTTTTCTTGTTTTGACTAGAAATATCGAAATGCAAAGTTCATCCCAGAATCGACAGAAGGTATGTATTATCCGAAATAAGCTTCATGTTTAATATGAATGACAAAACAAAATCATCCACAGCTTGAGGCCGTGACTTGTAGTTCAGACTGAGATAACTTTATCGTTGCTCCAAGACTCTCTTCATTATGCAAGCATCAGTACTATATTTTGCTGCTTGTTTTATGCTTTTGTGTGTTAATTTCTGAGAAAAAAGGGAATATATGTTACTCCATATAGGAGGTCCTTAACAAGGTAATTCAACCACATAGAAGTATCCATGTCTTGGCTAACAACTACTACACCTCAATCCCAAACAAGTTGGAGTCCGTTGTATGAATCCTCACTAACCATGTTCTTGACCTTCTTCGAAATATCTTCTCTGCTTTTCATTTTTTTTTATTTATGCAACAAGTGGATCCAACATGATATAAGAACACAAGAAGACACTATCTCCTTACACAGATATGCTAATAGTAAATCTGTTGAAGTCTTTAAAATCTCAGAAGATTGAAAGAACATTTTCATCTTACTTCTTAGACATTTCACTTTAATTTTATTTCGTATGATGATGATATAAAATGAACCAGTGAAGGATTCGTATAGGGTACCCCAACTTGTTTGAGACTGAGGCATAGTTGTTGTTGTTTAAATTTGATATTTACAGCAAACTACAACCTTAATTTTAACTCTGCTTGTGGAAAAATGCTCTCTGAGATATACTCGAAAATCTGCCATTACATGCAAAGTAGTTAATCTTAAAGTTTCCATATCTTTATGAAAATGAGAGTTCCCTCCTTCCTATGATGCAGGGAGATCTGGAAAAACGGACTGCCCGAATAATGTGACACAGATCGACAGCAAAACGTATGTTCTTTGCAATTAGCTTAACTAATTATTGTGACTATTTTAGCTGGAAAGTTACCTTAATCCAGATTTATTTTCAGTGGAATGCAAATCAAAGAAGCACTGCATATGCAACTAGAAGTCCAGAGACGCCTTCACGAGCAACTAGAGGTACATTTAGTACATGAAAAGATAAAAATTTAAACACTTGTAGGCATGCTTAGAGCTGAAACAGTATCAATGAAAACTTTCTAAATCATATTGTCTTTCTGTTATTAGATTCAGCGGAAGTTACAATTGAGGATCGAAGAACAAGGGGAGCAGTTGAAGAAGATATTTGAACAACAACAACAAACAACTAGGAGTCTCTTGGAGACGCGAAATTCAAGCATTTCGTCTCCTGCTGATCAGTTCACCCCGCACGAAGATGAAGTTTTTGCTGCAGAAAGCTTCAATAATACTCATTTCCAATCTAATATAAGTTACAATGATATGTAAACAAAGTAGTTTGACATTTTTTCATCTAGTTTTTGAAAGAGAATCGACGTTAGCATTTCTGTAGAGCTAATCTTCCTCCTAAGCAAACTACACGAAGAAAAAAAATGTATAGTACAAAGTGCAGACATAAATATCATGTAAAAACTTAAAGTACTTCATTCATGCTACATGTTCAATGGTGCTCTGGTGTGCATAAGGAGAAATTTGACTAATATAGTTATTTAATAAGGCGATCTTGTAAGTTGTAATATGCTTATATACACTAAATTTTGTCTTTGCTTCTCTGTAGTTTTCCCTCAAGTGTGACACAATCGTATATCATGAGAACTTCGAGCTTCCAGCTTTAACGTTTACTGAAATGACTTATAAGTTCTGAAAATTGGAAACTAGTTAAGCCTAACTTCAGATCAAAATATCTTAAGTTCAGACCTCCGCGTCTGAAGTTCAAAGTTCATCTTTACCTTATTCTTCACATCATTTTATTTGAGTTATACCATATTGTGAGAGCATTGTATGCCACAACATACCTTCTACAGCCAGAATTTCTAGTAGCAATCGATTTTTCATCCTTTGGTCTATATTGGATCCTTGTGTTGTACCTCCGTCCGTCTGCATAAGAAAACAAAAATACAGAAGCAACAACATGATGAAGAACACAAGGAGAGACTATTGCCTTACACAATTCTAATTATAAAAATCTATTGAAATCTTTGGAATCTCAGAAGATTGAAAACAACATTTTCGTTTCATTTCTTAGGCAATTCCAACTTGAAAAGGAAATATACATTGTTTTCCTCCTATAAATCTGCCTTGTGATGGCAGGATTTTAGCATCCACACTACTCTATACTACATTAACAAAAGAGCAGTACAAGGACATTGTAAAACTATAGTTAAAATCTGAGAAATGGACAGCCCGAACAATGTGACACAGATCGACAGCAAGCCGTATGTTCTTTAATTTGCAACTGTCTTAACCAATTTTCTTGATTGTTTTAGCTGGAATATCACCTTAATCCAGATATTTTTCTCAGTGGAATGCAAATCAAAGAAGCACTACTTATAAAGCTAGAGGTCGAGAGGCGTCTGCACGAGCAACTAGAGGTACATATAGTACATGAAAAGATATTAATGTAGACACTTCTAGCTTGCTTACAACTGAAAAGGTTACTAGCTAGAAACAATATCAAGATAGTCTTTCTGAATCCTATCGTCTTTCTGTTGTTAGTATCAACGAATTTTACAATTGAGGATCGAAGAGCAAGTGAAGCAATTGAAGATGATATTTGAACAACAACAAGAGACAACCAGAAGCCTCTTGTAGACGCGAAATTCAAGCATTTTGTCAGCTCCTGCTGAGTGCTGATCATCTATTCACACCACATGAAGATGTAGTTTTCATTGCATAAAGCTTTTTATAAAGCTCATTTCCAATCTTAAATAAGTTGATCATGTTAGCACTTCTTTAAAAGTTAAAATAGCCTCCCAAGCAATTAAACTACACAAAAAATGTTTAGTATACAAAGATCAGACACAAGTATCATGCAAAAACTTGAAATACTTCATTCATACTATATGTTCAATGGTTCTCTGGTGTGCATAAGGAGAAATTTGACTAATGATATGCTTTGTATATACTACTCAAATTTGTCTTTGTGTGTGAGATAATGCATGTGACATATGAGGCCTTTGTGCTTCTAGGCTTCCATAAGGGGTAGGTGTAGCGCGGATGATTTTAAAACGGATTCCTCATTCATTAGATAAAGAAGATCATCAAGTACTATGATCCAATCCAAAAATTTATTTCAATTTCAAGAGCTTGGATTGAATCGACATATTAAATATAAATTAGTATTGAGCTTGGATTGAATCGACGTATAGTCGATACACAAAACTTAAGTACTCATTTATGATTGCCATAAGTAGCAGCTAAATAATTAAGGGCGTGTTTGGTAATGAAGGAAATTTTCAATTCTTCATATTTATTTGAATTAAATGTTTTGGAGAATAGAATTATTTTTGGAAAAACTAAGCAATATAGCAAACATCAATTTATATTTATTGTATATAGCTACAGTTTATTTTTTTAAGCTATATGGATATACTTACATATTAATTAGCAAACTTAATTAACCATGAATTATCAGTTTCTTTTTAGAAAAATTATATGTATTTTAATAATTATTATTAAATAGGAAAGATATCACTATACACCTACTAAATGCATTATGCACATTTTATGAGGCTATACTTACCTTATTCTATATTTTTCTCTTTCAATATACATGTATTAATGTATTTATTATTATTATTATTATTTTTCCTCTGATTTCCTTCTAATCAAGATTCTTTGCATGATTATATGAACGATTATTGTATCATCTACATTGGGTATTTTTTAATTGCATTTTTTCTCGTTTATATTTGAATATATATATATATATATATATATATATATATATGTTTCTCTTTTTTCATAGAGTTTTGTTTGAAGAAGTTATTTTCATCGACATTCAAATACATAATTTGATTATGTTAAAATTCACTTTGATATAAATGTTGTAATACATGAATACATTTCACTCTCTTAATACACACATATAATTGTATTTGAATGTTGAACGCAATATAATACATATACATTTGAATACTTGTTATTTTTCATGAATTGTCCCATTAGAGATACAAGTGCATTTGAATACATTAATAAATTACATAGATTTGAATGTATACGTATACAACACATCTGGGTTTTTTTTCATAGAGTGAAATACATATACATTTTGGATAATCATATTGTAGTATAACTCATTGTCATTTTTTTCCTCTAGTTTGTCCAATTGTATTGATATATCAACACAATTGTATTGAATATTCTTAGAGATACAATTATGTTTATCGTATATTTGAAATCGAATCAAACACGATTCATCACAACTACAATAAATCAATTAACTAAGAAATGTAAGTTAAATACCTTTACGTTTGAACAAGAACAATAGCGACAATAAAAATTTGTATACGACGTATCTATTTTTTTTTAAAAAAGTAATTGAAATCCGAAAGTATTCATTGACTATGTAATTATTAGTTGTTAATGTAATAATGGGAACTTGAGAATTTCAGCACATAATTAAAGGGATTCAGTTACTTTATTTAATTCACTATAATTCTAATTGTATCACTGTATAATAAAAAAAAAACACAAATACAGATAGATATTCAATTAAAGAATAGTCATTTTTAGTAAATAACGTATTTATAGCTATTGAACTTCAATAACCCTAAAATGTAATCATTTATGTAAGTTGCTCATTATTTTTTAAAAAGACTTTATGCGTGAAAATGAGGGACCTGAGAGAAAACATTCTCTTCATACCAAGACACACCTTAAGGGGGTTTGGATGAGCTTATTAAAAGCAGCTTTAAAAAAGTACTTTTGAAAGTGCTGAAACTTATTTTTAAAATAAGCAGTTATGCGTTTGGATAAAAGCAACCCTACCCCAACTTAAAACAGCTTATAAGCTAAAAAAAAAAAAAGCACCCCTACCCCAGCTTTTAACTTTTGGCTTAAAATAAGTTATTTTGAGTATTGCCAAACAGCTAAATAAGTCAAAAACCAGCTTTTAAATCAGTTTGACCAGCTTTTAAGCTGAGCCAAACAGGCTTTAAGTTTGTATTCCAATAGTACTTGTCCAAAATCATATCTAATGTAATAAAGGGCAACGAACAAAAATCACATACTTTTAAGTCAAAATTATTATTTGTCTCGTATAAGTTTATAATTACAAAAATCCCTTAAATTGATACAATAATATAAGCACTGATACATTAATCTGATGCACGAGATACATAAATCGTTAAGTGAGATACATTACATTTTATTCATGATACACTAATCAGATGTACATTTTATACATGATACAGTAATATGATGCGCGAGATACATTAATCTGATGCACGAGATCATTAATTTGATGTGCTGATATATTAATCTGATGCGTGAACATGAGGAATTTTGAAAATTTTTAAAACTAATAAGGGATAATGGTAATACGAGAACTTAAAGGTGGAATTTATGTCATTTATAGAAATCCGACTTTTAAGTTCTCTTATTATCATTATCCCCCTTTTACTTTTACAACTTCCCAAATTCCCTCATTTTTTCGCATCAGATTAATGTATCAGCGCATCAGATTAATGTATCTTGTGCAACAGATTAATGTACCTTGCGCATTAGATTAATGTATCTCGCGCAACAAATTAGTGTATCATGTATAAAATGTACATCAGATTAGTGTATCATGTATAAAATGTAATGTATCTTACTTAACGATTAATGTAACTTGCGCATCAGATTAATGTATCAACGCTTATATTATTGTATCAATTTATGAAATTATTGTTATTATAAATTTATTAGGGACAAATAGTAATTTTACCTTAAAAATATGTAATTTATGTCGTAATAAATGGACTGGGGGCTTAAGCCCAATTTATGATTTTGAGTTATGCAGGCCCATGATAGTGTCCAATCATCATCACTTTTGTTTTGTACCAAATAGTAACCAACACAACATGTGGGACCTGGCCCAGAAGCGACGATAAGTCGCTGATAGAAAGCCCCAAAACAAAAAGGGCTTTTCGGTCATTTCATCTTTAAATAATTAATTAATTAACCTTTGTACTCAATTGGACTCTTGGGATTCAGTTATGTAAGGAATATTTACTGCTAATCATAATAATTTAATCTTCATATAAAATAGTTATTTCTAATTCATCATGAAAAAGACAAAAATACCCTCCCACAATATTTTAACACTCTATAAGAACTTGTCAAATGTGAGTGGCTACCAGCAATTTGCTCTACACAAAATCTCACGCGTTTCTTTTGTTGGGTAAAGCATAGTCAATTATAAGTGAGTTTTAGATAGAACTTACCAAGAAATTAATAGAAATTAATCGAAGGAATAAAATTTAATAACTTGTAAAAATATGACAAACTTAAATATTTTTACCAAGAAATTAAACATATATATAAGAAATGAACTCCCGCATAAATTAATGAGATTTGATACCTGTTATATATTAAAAGAATTTGAAAAATAATTGAATTACTTTACCATATAACATGTGTGCATTTGTTCAAGACAATAATATAACAAATAGTTGGAGTTTGCCTAGTTGCAATGTAATTTTTTAATTTACACAAGGGTTTATATATTAAAATTAATTGATTGCTCGTCTTAATTTAACTTAAGTAGGTTTACCATTTATCAAATATTAATTAAAGCCACGAGATATTCATTAACATGATTCTTTAATAATTACATACTTCAAGTCTTCAATCGTTTCCTACCCAACTAACTATACCTATTAATTGATTCATTATTTTCCTCATCTTAAATATACTAATATCCATCCATTTCCCTATCGACCACCTGTCTTTTATCTAGTAAATTAGTAATAATTTATCTACCTTCATGAGATACGAATTAAATTAAATATATATTGTTTTTTTTAAGACTCACTTTATTCTTAGGAGTTTTCTCCTTGAGATACGAATTAGATTAAATATGTATTATTTTTTAAGACTCCTTTTATTCTTAGGAGTTTCTCCTTTTTTGCTTGTGTGTTCGAATTTCAAATTTACAATATTAAGATTTGAGATGAGAGACACTACAATTTGAACAACTCACTTTAGTTTCTTTAAACTTTACTAATAAAATTATACTGAATATATTATTATTGTTATTATTATTATTATTATTTATGTAAGTTTCTGCATCAATGTTAAACTTTATTGTGATATACATATAAAATATTAATTATAAGTTATTGATGGTTTTGTATGTTTAAGCATATATCAATACCATAGAGGTAAATACTTATTCGCAAATTAACCGTAGCTAAGTGAAAAATGCATATATAGTTAAGCATATGATATAAATAAATTTGTACATATTATAAAATTATTGATTTGAGTAAATATTTGATTGGATAAATATTAGTAATATTACCCTCATTTTTTTTTTTTTTTACCATCAAGTTCCTTATTTTATACTTTACCCTAATTCCCCAAAAAGCCCATCTTGATAATACAAAAATATTTTTTTCAATATTTTCTACTATTACTACTACTGTCCCATTTTTCTCTCTTAACTTGTGTAGTCTTCTTTGGATTTGCCTCTTCTGCCTCAGCTTATTTTTCACACTGCTCTGAACCTCTAATGGCAGAGATTCTTCTCCTCGTAACTCTACTCACATGTTAAACTTTTCACTACTTTCTATTATTTTCTGATCTGAGTTTCCAATATTTTCTCTCAGATCAATTTTTTTTTCTTTAGGTTCTTTAGTTTCAAGAACTTATATATCCTTTAATACAAAAGGACTTTTTTGGGTATTGGGGTTCTGTTGTATTGGGTTGATAGGATTTTAAAATGATGTGTTTTGGTTAAGGATGGAAATGGTGGCTGTTTCTTGAAAAATCATTTTCAGTTTGGTATGTTTCTATTCCCAAGGCATCAGAATAAATAGCTTTATGGTTTCTTGTTTGTGGGTTAATCGAAAGATTCAATCTTTTTATGATTTAGTGTCTTAATTTTTTGTTCAGTATATATATATATTGGTGAGGAGATATCTAAATGTTTGTTGATGTGTGTGAAGCTATGATGGGGTTACTCTCTTGCTCTTCTTGTATTGTTATTAGCTTCAAGCATGTTTTGTTTTGGTTGTTTACTGAATGTCTGATATGGTGAAAGTTTGTGTTTTTCTATAATGTTTTATTCCCAAAGCATCAAACAAATAGCTTTATAGTTTCTTGTTTATGGGTTAATCGAAAGATTCAATCTTTTTATGATTTAGTGTCTTATTTTTTGTTCAATATATATATTGGTGAGGACATGTCTATCTGTTTGTTGATGTGTGAAAAGCTATGATGGGGTTGTTTACTGAATGTCTCATATGGTGAAAGTTAGTGTTTTTCTATAATGTTTTATTCCCAAAGCATGAGAACAAAATAGCTTTATAGTTTCTTGTTTGTGGGTTTAATGATTTGCTGTCTTTTTTTTTTGCGTTCAATAAAATATATCCGTTTGATGATGTGTGTGAAACTATCATGGGGTTACTTACTTATACTCTTCTTGTATTGTTAATAGCTTCAAGCATGTTTTATTTTGCTTGTTTACTGAAAGGTCTGATTTGGCGAAAAGTTTGTGTTTTCTGTAATGTTTCTATTCCCAAAGCATCAGAACAAATAGCTTTGTAGTTTCTTGTTTGTGAGTTGATCCAAAAGATTCAATCTTTTTATGATTGTGCTTTTTTGGTCAATAAATGTATTCGTGGGGAGATATCTACCTGTTTGTTAATGTGTGTGAAGCTATCATGAGGTTATCACTTGCTCTTCTTGGGTTGTTAATAGCTTCAAACATGTTTTGTTGTGGTTGTTTACTGAATGTCTGGTATGTTAAAGTTTGTAAGTTTGTGTTTTTCTGTAATGTTTCTATTCCCAAAGCATCAGAACAAATAGCTTTATTGTTTCTTGTTTGTGGGTTAATCAAAAGATTCAATCTTTTTATGATTTACTGTCTTTTTTTTTGTTCAATAAATATGTTTGTGGGGAGACATCCATCTGTTTGTTGATGTGTGTGAAGCTATAATGGGGTTACTCACTTGCTCTTCTTGTGTTGTTAATAGCTTCATACATGTTTTGTTGTGGTTGTTTACTGAATGTCTGGTATGTTAAAGTTTGTAAGTTTGTGTTTTCTGTAATGTTTCTATTCCCAAAGCATCAGAAAAAATAGCTTTATAGTTTCTTGTTTGTGGGTTTATCAAAAGATTCAAGATTCAATCTTTTTATGATTTACTGTCTTTTTTTTGTTCAATAAATATGTTTGTGGGGAGACATCTATCTGTTTGTTGATGTGTGTGAAGCTATCATGGGGTTACTCACTTGCTCTTTTTTTGTTGTTGATAGCTTCAAGCATGTTTTTTTTGTTTTGGTTGTTTACTGGATGTCTGATATGGTGGAAGTGTGTGTTTGTCTGAAATGTTTCTATTCCCAAAGCATCAGAACAAATAGCTTTATAGTTTCTTGTTGTGGGTTAATGAAAGATTCAATCTTTTTTATGATTTTAGTGTCTTTTCTTTTGTTTAGTAAATATATCTGTGGGGAGATATCTATCTGTTTGTTGATGTGTGTGAAGCTATCACGGGGTTATTCAAATACTTTTCTTATATTTTTAATAGCTTCAAGCATGTATTGTTTTGGTTGTTTACTCTGTCTGATATGGCAAATTTTTCTGTAATGATTTTATTTTCTTTTGTTTATTGTAATTTTTTCTTGATTACAGACCAGTTTCTTCTCTTTCAATAGTGGCTTTTGTTTGTTTTATTTGTTGTATTTGAATAATTTGTGAAAGATTCTTGTTTGAAATCGTTCTTGGTATTTTTGGTTCAGTTTTTACTTGAGGTTGAGTGTGAATACGTAGTTATGTTCGTTTGGGACAAATCTCATCTCTCACATTTGTTTGTATTTGGTTTAGTTGAGGATAGGATGTTGTAGAAGATAAAGTTGTTATCTTTATTGTTCTTATTGGTGAATCAATTCCTCTGGGATCATAGTTTTAATGAGCTGAATTAGCTGAACTACTGAGTGTGAAGACACATAATTTTGTTTGTTTGTTTTGGACAAATATTATGTCTCATGTTTGTTTGTATTCCACTTCATTTTCAGTTTAATATTGAGTATAGGATACGGTAGACAATAAAGTTATTGTTTTTATTGTTCTCATTGGTGATTGATTCCATCTGGGATCCTCTTCACCACAACTTGTTTTAATGAGCCTAACTACATCCTTCCCATATGTAAAATGTGTTGGTTCTTTTTGGTGTTTATTTCATAATATTCAGCAAACCTTTCAGTTCTATTGGTGTGTTTGAGTTTAATGCCTCTGAAGCTCAGATTTGTTGCAGGAATCTTTACCAGTAAAGTTCTCTTATTTGAAAAATGGGTAGAGGAAGAGGAAAGGCAAAGAAGCAATCTATTCGTGAGGATCTTGTGACTGGTGAAGAAGAGAAGATGCCAGCGCGGAGAAGGGGAAGACCACAGAAACCAAAGGATGAAATAGAGGAGGAAGAAGGAATTGAGAAGGTACTGGATGATGAAGATGACAGCGAGAATACAAAAGGTTCCGTCTTGAATAAAGATATCAAGAACCAAGTAGCTGAAGATGGAAAGAAGAGGAAGAGACCTTCCCAAGTCATGGAAAATAACGATTCTGTGAAAGAGGAAAATGGAGTTGGAACTAAAACTATCTCAAATGACTTAATAAAGTCAGTTGGATTCAGACCGAATGGTAGCAGAAGGAAAAACAAGCCTAGACGGGCTGCCGAAGTTGGTGTTGAGTGCAGATGAAGGGTCCTTGTTGTGATTGAGAACTGACTTTATGATTACTTACATGTGCTTATCTATTTTAGTCCTGTTATAATTACTTCTTTTTGGAAATTTCAACTTGAATTTTGTGATGATTTCTGCAGCAAGTTTTAGTTCTACTGAATGTATTGCTGCTGAATCCCTTTGACAATTCTCTCATTTTGCATGTCACATCAATATCCAGAATGATATTTCTCCTCTATGGTGACTTTTTCTACTTCCATTTTGAAATGTATGGTTCACTTGTTTGACTTAGAAGTTCTTTATCTATCATTTGTATGCATATACTAAACAACCATGACTAGGCCTCTTGGTGTATAACATCAAATGACCAGAAAGAATTCCTGCAACAATGGCTGAGCTGGTGAGTGAAGCTGAACTTCAAATGACCAGAAAGAATTCCTGCAGCAATGACTGAGCTGGTGAGTGAAGCTGGAAGAAGGCCACTTTTTGATATGCAGAATCAAAGAGGACGGCCTTATTGGAACTTGAGTTTGTATTATAAACCTTTTGCTTTTCTCACTGATATTTAATCCCATTGACTTTATCGTACATGAAAACTGGAAGCTATTTCTCTTGATACTATGGCTTCGCTTCATCCAATCTTGATGCACTTTCTATTGCTTTAATATACGTAATGTCTAAGAATAGTTCCTCCACTGGTGTAAACAAGCTTCTGTTTATAAGATACAACTCGTGATATCTAAATTTTCATTCGTACCTTGTGTCAAAGCCTTGGGTCATAGTTTTTCTTGAAATATGTAAACCTCAAAATCTGTTTCGAGGGACAAATACTCTTGGGACAACTGATGCTCTGTCGATCCCCTAGCTAGTCTTTCGACTGTTGATGGAAATGGCTCTGCTAAAGTATGAATTTGGTCCAACTCAAGTCTAAAGAAAGCACATATTAGCTCCAAAACTTTTTATCTACTTCGTACTTGTTTCTTCCTTTCCCGACCCTTGCATCAGAGACGATATGAAATGGTTACTACTACACTTGAAAACCAAGATGTTATTGTCTTATTTTTTTTGTGATTTATGTAAGTGGAAGAAAGTTATTTGAGGGTGAAACTTCATGAGAATGCTCCTTGAGCTGAAGTTTGTCCACTTTGTATTTGTCTCTTCCTTTTCTGACCCTTGTACCCGAGATGATGTGAAAAGGTTGCTCCTTTGCTGGAAAACTAAAGACGATGCTCTCATCTGTTCATTTGTTTTTGTGATGTTGTATTAGTGGAAGTAACTAATTTGAGGGTGAAACCTCTAGATACTGCTTTTTGAGTAATTTTAATGCACGGAGCAGAGACAGCTTGAATTGGTTGGTACTTTACATGAAAACTAATATGACACAATAGATTTCTTCTGGTGATTATGTAGAAATGGTTCATGAACTGAGTTTTTTAGTGTCTGCATATTCTATGAGGATGTCTCCTATTTAGAGGACTTCTTGTGATTTATTGCAGCAATCAGGTGTTCTTGTAAGTAATTCGCGATATGCTACTTGAGGCAAAATTCTTGGGATAATTTGACCAGGCCTGTTTGGATTTTTTCAGTTTACTAGTTAGTTTTGTTGGTGGAAAGGATTTGTGACATGATATTATGATAATGTTCTTATAAAGCTGTTCTCCTCGTTCTACATCCTAAAAGAGATAGGAACTAAAATTGTTAGAATATGGGGTTTCCTTGAGCCAAGGCTCTATCCGAAACAACCTCTCTACTTCTACAAGATAGGGGTTGCGTACAGTCTACCCTCCTCAGAGCATACTCGTGGAATTTCATTGGGTATGTTGTTGTTGTTCGGGTTTGTGCAACATTTTTGATGTTCTTGTATAGGAGTTGCATGATCAAGAACTTAGGCTAAGTTACCTTTCTTCAGGAAAAGATCATGGACTAAGTTGAGTATTGTTAACTACTTGATTCAGTTTGCCCTTCCTGTAAGATTTCTGAACTTGACTAGTTGTCTTGTTAATTTGATAATCCAGAAATCTGTTGTTTCTATCTTCGAAACTCGAGGGATTATGGAAGAGGAGTCCCCTATCTAGTCGAGGTAGAGAGACAGTTTTCAATAGAACTGGAAAACAATTCAAAACAGTTTTGAACACAAAAAAACTGAAGAATCCATAGTGAATGGTACTAAGAAAAAGCATAACATAGTAACAATAGTTAAATAATACAATAACTGACATATAAGAAATAGTAACATATAGTAACAAAAAATAAAGAACAAAAAACTATGAGAATAACACTATTTCATTAATCAAAGATTTTAAGTTCGAGTTATTTGAATAAAACTTCTTAATAAAAAGGTGTTACTTTTTATATGTGAAACTTATTTTACAAATTTAATCGAGATACATGTAAACTGACTCAAAATAACACAATTATAAAAAAAAAATGAGACAAAATTGGTGTGTGCTTTGGAGGCATGCACACAGATACCCAGACACACACGTACACACAGTTTTACAGCATCAATTTCCCATAAAAGCACTTGAAACTATGAAATGAGTCTACAGTCAAAATGTATGTTTTTACTATATAAACACATGCCTTTTCAACTACTCAAAATTTTATTTTATTTTTTGCTTCTGCCTTGATATTTGGTGTCCCCTAAAAGACTTATTCCCTGTCTTTTCTTTTTAAAAATAAAAAATAAAAAACTACGATTCTATTACAAAGTTAATTTCGGAGTCAGATCTCCAAAATTTACTATTCCCTCTGTTTCATTTTAATTGTCTATCTAACCATTGGTTGAAGGAAAGGAAAGATTTTGTTTTGGATATGGCTCGACTTGACTCAATTTTTTTATTTATTTTTAAATTATGAGAAAAAAAAAATACAATTCAAATGGTTCAATCTTGAATAGTGAATGGCATAAATATCCTTTAGTTTTGCCCAAAGCAAATGCTACTTTTATGTTCAACTTATTTGCATTATTGCCCTTTATTTGAGGGTAATTTGTCTATTAAAAAGAGATACAAAAACAGTAGCAAATAATTTTATAGCTTTTCTCCATTTTCAACTTTTTTTACTTACCGGCAATTGTGTCATTGGAAGGGGTCGTATGGTACGCTGGACAATCATAAATAGTTTTGAAATCGATAATTTGATATTAACTTTTTTCGTATATGATTACTAATCATAGGATGCGTTATATCAAGAATAATAATTAGTATTGAAAAAAATATCTGTATCAGAAAATAAAATAATATGATATCAGTAAGATAAAAAATATTTTTATAAACAATCAGCTTCTTCTTAAAAATTACAAAAAAGGATAAAAAAAAATATCTCCTATTAAAAGTTAAAATGGAAAAAAAAGAGAGTTAATTACATGATTATTGGACTAAAAAAAAAATTAAAAGGTATTCATTTTCCTCTCTCAAAACTTAAGGGGAAAATTAGGATTACAAGGAAAATTGGGGATTAAAAATGCAAAGTATCTTTTTGGAGAGAGAAGTGTTTGGGCAAAAGTATGAAACAGATTCCATCAATAGCATTTACATCAAGTCATAGCAAGGTGATAGATGGAAAATAATAATAATAGTAATAAATGAAAGATAAGCAAAAGGGCCCCAATTATATTTCATATGTACAATATGTTGTGAAAAACTAATTCAAATTTCTACTCAAAAAAGTTTAGAAGCTCTAAAATTCATTGTACAAATGTCTATTAATCTTATTAAAGGTCATGCATGTGTTAATATCAAATATGTGACATCTAGAATAATGAAGTAGCCATTGTAAATATGACTCAAAGTCAAGTTACATGATATGTCAAACTAATTTTCTATGACATCTATTGGAAAGGAAAGTGATAAAGTTTTTATATAATCGCCATAAATGATGAGCTTCTATAGGAACGAAAAAAAGATATCATAACAACATGAACTAAGTCGACAGAAAAGCCAAAGAAGCTGTGGAGAAAGACAATGCCCAAGATCAAAATTCTTGATTTAAATTGAAAGTCTATCAAATTCAAGATTAAACTCTAGACTCCTTAAAACAACGTTCATGAAAAGTAAAATAAATATAATTGTAACTCTCATCATTTTGTAAACCGAATAAGAGTATTGTACTTAGTTACACATTTTTGGTCTTCATTATTTTTAGCCATGAAAAATACTAAGAAGTGTGGCCATTAAAGGGTTATTAGACATACAAGATCCAGTATTCTTAGCTAAAGATTTTTGTATTTAATTAAGTTTAAAACGAACATCGACTATTCAATAAGATATCAAACACAAAATGAAAATTTAAGTTGATGAAGAAGAAGCAAAGATTAGAAAATTGTGTGTTTTTATAACATGGCAGTTGGGAGTTAGTGAGCCCAAAAAGCATCAAGAGTTGTAAAGCTGCTGTGAACTCTTCAAAAAGCTCTCTCTTCTCTCTTTTCTCTTTCTTTTCTTTGCTCTGCTCTCACCTCCATTATTTGACAGTCTCTTCAGAGCAAATGGGGTACCTGCACAACCTCCCAAGCTGGCATCATGGCCCATTGTCAGGTGTCTACTTTTCACAATGCCCCAAACAAACAAAGCAAAAAATGAAAATCTCACTACTACCCTTTCTTTCTCCTACTTTCTTTACTACCTCTATATACTCAAAAATGCACAAAATTTAACAATACCCATATCGAGATAACCCCAAAATATACTAATAAAGAAAAAAAAACTGATCTTTTTCACTAGTATCTTGTTTTTCCTTCATATGGGTACAGTTTCTATTATGATTTTGAACCTATAATGGAACTGGGTTCAGTGTCTTCTTCGGGTAATTCAAGCTCATCTGATTCTTTGAATGGCTTGAAGTTTGGCAAGAAAATCTACTTTGGAAATGCGGGTGTTGGAGTTCAGGTCAAGAATGGAAGTGGGTCGTCGCCGGTGAACGGAGATGGGAACCTGCCACCGGCTCCGGCAACGACTAAGAGGGGGAGGGGTGGGTTGGTGCAGGGTGGTCATCCACCTAGGTGCCAAGTTGAAGGTTGTCAGGCAGATCTGAGTGATGCTAAGGCTTACTATTCTAGGCATAAAGTTTGTGGTATGCACTCTAAGTCTCCTACTGTTGTTGTTGCTGGTCTTGAACAGAGGTTTTGCCAACAGTGTAGCAGGTCAGCTTAATTTTCCATATTTGCTATAATACTAACAACTGTTTTTAGAGAAGTAGTTATGAACTAGTTATATATATTATATAGCTGTGTCAATAGCAGATACAACATATGCACAGCAGGTGGGGATACTTAACTCACTTTACAAAGTAAGTTCATGCTATAAAACACACCTAAAGTATTCTAGTTTATCGAGTTTCAAACCCGAATCAGTAAGTTTGCCAGTTCTCTATCTAAACTATCACCAATTATCTATCAAAACACACCTTAACTATGAGTTTTTCCCTTTTTCTACCTGAAATATCACCATTGTTTAGGTAAAGAAAAGGGAACAATGGATAGTTGGGGTGTGGTTTTACAAAGGAATTGGTAATAGTTCGCAGAGTAATATCCACATTTTCCAGTTATAATATGAAACTCGAATAATCGAGATACTCTATTTTATTTTTTTACCTTCACTCTTTGTAGTATAAAGGGATGGCAATTTTGTTTTTTAATGGTTTGACTTATAAAATAGTGGTTCTTGTACTTGTAGTTGTTTATATACTGGCTTGGTGGAGAGAGTTGAAGGTTGTGGGTCTGTGAAATGATTTTTCTGATTTAGTAGTTATAATTGGTTGGCTAGGCTAGTTAAACTAGAGGTGGTTTTTGGCTGGTTCTGGTGTCTTAATCCAACAACTTTTTGGAAGTTATTAATTAATTTGAGATACTGTGCTTAAATAGGACAATGGATTTTGTGAATGTTGTGTTAACAGTTCCTTGCTTATAGTATTGTCCGAGTATCATTTAGGCTTTCTTGGCGCTTTTCTGCTTCATCTAGATGACTTTGGAGAAGCAATATGTGTTTGTTTTCTTACATTAAAGGGAAAGGAAGAGGAAACAAATAAGAGGAGATAGTCTGAGAACTTAAGGAATCATGTATCTCCTTGTCATTTGGTGCATATCAACAAATTAATTTCATTTGTCAACTTCTAAAGGTTTTACTCTCTCCGTTACAATTTATTTGTATAATTTTAAGAAAGTAAAGAAGACTTGGGAATTTTGTGGTCTTAAACTAAAGTTATGTAGAATGTAGCCGAAGTCCTTTAATTTTGTGGTATTAAACATGTCATGAAGGAAGTAGTTTCCAAATTAGGAAAGAGATATTCTTTTCAAACGGTCTAAAAAGGAAAGTAAGTTAAACAAAAATTGTAACAGAGGGAGTATGTATGTGAGCATTCTGTTTGAGTTGGAAAAGAAGGGTGATGTCCCTCTTCTATAGACATGTTTGGTAAACTGAAATGGCAGACAATCTGCAAAGGATAGTATTATCTTTCTTTCCAACCGACCTTTATCTGTCCTCCTATTTTTCCTGCTTTTAGTTTTCTGGAAAGATGGCGATGCTTTTATCTGGCATGAGGACTGAAACTTCCCTTCCTTTCTAGTGGAGGCAAGTAAGTGAAAAGTTCCTCATCCTCTTTAAGCTTTTCCCTTCACTGAATCTAAAGGCATACTGTTTCCTCAATTTCTGATTTTTATGGACTTTGCTTATCTTCTTGGCTTCAACTTCATTGTTGGCAAAATTATACATCAAAGAAGGAAAACTGTGATTCAAGGATCATTATAGAATGGATACCTCCTGAAGGCATGTTTCATTCGTTTGAATCTTTTGTCCTTCTTTTTAGGTATTAATCTTTCATATTCCCCATGGACTTCTTCAACCACCATTACTATAGTGTTTTGACTCGGCCCTTAATCATCTGAAGTTTATAAAACGTTTCAAGTCATACAAGACGTGCTCGGGCATTTCAGGGTCTTACTACTATCTATGCCGAAACGTTGATAATTGTTTTCACAAGATCGGTATTTATCCTATTGAGTTGTTTTTTGCTAGAAAATAAAGGGCAGCATATTGTAGGAAGCAGAGTCACTGCTATATTAGTTTCTGTTATGTCATGCCTCACTAGCTTTTTAGATAAGAATATTCAGTACTATTCTAGAGTTGTGTTTTTCTCCTTGGTGACTTGAAATCCTTATTCTGGTATTTATGGTTGTTAAGCACATTATATCCACTATACTAAGGGAATAGAAATCATTACATCCGTGGTTTTGATTTGGTTAACTTCATTTACATGCTAAAGATTTCATAAACGAAGTATTGAGCTAAACGCTAAAATAAAATGCATTGAGCAACAAAAAGATTAGAACCACCAAGAATGCCACCTAATTAATATGTTACATGTTATCTGTCAAAAAAAATAGTATGTTTCTATGTCTATCGATACAACTTTACCTCTTTGCCTTAACAGAAGTACTAAAGTCCATCTGTGGTGCATTGTTAGTGAGAGAATTATATGGTTAGCTGGAATTTGCATATATGATGGTTAGATATAACTATGGTGTTGATTAACTGTCAAGGTACTAATTTTCCATTGTCAATGGTCTCAAACCAAAATTTTTGTCCATACTATAGGCATTAGGCATATCTCACAATGCTTATTAGGTGAAAATTTAGTAAGAAGTGATATTAGTCATGAAGTTTCTGAGCTATGCACCTTTTTGATGTAAAAATTTTAACAGTTCATAAATCCCATTAACCAATATACAGTCAGTATTTTGCTCTTGATAGCACATAAGTAATCTAATATCTCACAGTCACTAGTGTTACTCCGATAATAACTCAATACTTGTGTGTTTCCTTCAATACTCGAAGACGCCATGTATGTTATATGTTTGTTCTTACCTGAATGAACAATTCATGTGTGTTTGTTTAAACTTAATACAAATGTACTTGCTCTAGCAAGCATTACTTGTTAATCTGATATTGTTATTACTAAAGATTGACAGAGAGGATTAGAAACAAATGTATCTTTGTATATTCTGAGACTATTTTATGGGAGCCATAGAGCTTGTGTTGTGGAAACCTCATAATCTGTCGTCATGCCTATATGAAAAAGCCGACTTTTAAGTAAACTTTCTAGTGTGACAGCAGAAAAACTTGCTTTTGTCAAGAGCCATGTTCCACAATTTTAGGACATCGTGGTTTTAGATGATACCTATCTGAATGGGTTTTGGGGGGTGAATTTAGTTGTGCCAGATATTTACACCAAACGATTGAATGCAAGACATGTGTCTTTCATACAGACATTTACTTATCCATGGTTAAAGCAACATGTATTCTCAGTTTAATTCATAACTATTAAGGTTGAATTGCTTGGTTTGATGTAATCACCGGGGGCAGGGTAGGTAGTACCATAAAGGGGGTGTTTGTTTCAGTAAGCTTTTCTACTTTGTAGAATGAGATTTTAATACTTGTCATGAGAGATTTGAAATCAAGAAAAAGTCTTATCTGAGGTCAGCAAGCTCATCTTCTCAGATAACTTATGGCTTTTCGATAGCTTCCTTTGTTCATGAATCATGATAATAGCTGCTTGGTACTTGGTTCCAGGTTCCACCAATTAACTGAATTCGACCAGGGGAAAAGGAGTTGCCGCAGGAGACTGGCATGCCATAATGAGCGTCGTAGGAAGCCTCCATCTGGATCTCTTTTCTCTACACACTATGGGAATCTTTCTTCATCAATATTTGGTATGATAGCATTCCTCTCCCTTTCTTTTTGTTCGCGTTAATACTTGAAACTCTTTTCTTAGAAAGAAAGAACTTAAGGCTGACTTTCATTATTCTGGTTTGAACTCGTAGAAAATAATAGCAGTAGATCTGGAAGCTTTCTGGTAGACTTCAGCTCACACCAAAATGTCAATGAGAGTTCATGGCCAAATACTCGAGCATCTGAACAAGGATGGGATCATCAATCATCAGGGAAGTTCCTTCAACGTCCTTGGCTGAATAACTCTGAAAATGCTGCTAGTGAGCTTGTTTTGCAAGGTTCAGCTACCAGGACCAGTTATCATGGTGTTCCTTCAGGAGACTATTTTCCTGGAGTCTCAGATTCAAGTGGTGCTCTCTCTCTTCTGTCAAATCGGTCCTGGGGATCAAGGAATCGACCCCCAAGTCTTGGGGTCAACAGCCAAGTTCACATTGATGGGGTACACACCATTCAACCTTCAGGTTCTCATGGTGCACCTACCAATCACTTCTCAAGCCCTTCATTGAGTTTTAAAGGAAATGAAGCTAGCAGCAGTTCACATGAGATGCCTCCTGATCTCGGTTTGGGTCAAATGTTGCAAGCTTCTGATAATCCATATTGTGGCGAGCTTGGGATGGCTCAGCATGGTGATGGAAGACAATACATGGAACTGGACCAGTCTAAGGGTTATCATCCTTCTGTTCAGAATGTGCACTGGACTCTTTGATTGTCCTCCCCTTCGTTTATGATGACAATGTGTAAGACTATTTTGTTCATTATCTAGTTTGATATCTTAAAGGCTGTCTATTGACAAATGACCTTTACTATTATGCCAACTTGTGTGCATTTCTGTTGGGCTAGACCCCAGATGACTATCGTTTTCTTCTTGAATTTTGCGATGACTTGCTTCAATTTTTTCCTCTTGCTAAATGATATTCAAGGGGTTAGATGAAGTTTGAACATTTATCAATAAATATGCTTCATTATGATGCAATATTGTCATGTCTCTTGCTGATTTTTCATTTCTGCACTTATAGCTGGTTGTTGCTAAGTTTTGATTAAGTCATTCAGTATGTGTAGCACACCGGCTTGACTAATCCGAATTTGTACGGTATAAGACCCACTATAGAGGGGAACACGAAACCCGACACTTTTGATTAAGGGGGCAGGAATTTCGTCCATCCCATCACATATCAGGGAAGGGTAGCTATTATTGTTTACTTCTTGAAAATAAGCCAATTAGAATATAATCCTTCTTTTACGTGAAAAAAATGTCAAAGGTGGGAAGAATATATTGACACATAATTTAAAAAATGGCCTAAAAACGGAATATGGTGCAAATAATTCGATAGGTAAAATTTACAAAAAAGCCACTTTCACTTTACAAATAAGCCAGCATTTGACCATGAAATTTGATCATAACTTCAATAAATAAATGGTATATTTAAACACAACTTCAAATTTTCAAATCTATATATATATATATATAAATGAGGATCATAGAGGAGGTGATGTGGCACCTCTCTATGACCTCCATTCATTTTTTCTAATTTTTTTTTCTTTTATTTGACATTTTTTCTTATTTTTTTCAATTTTTTTTTTATAAACTTATACCTCTTTAATTATATAAATTCTATTCATAAATTAGTATTAATAATATTCATAACCCTCAAACCTTTCATATTCATAACCTTCTAAACCTTTCATATTCATAACTTCTAATTATTTAATGTGAAATGTTACATTAACACTATAAAATCACACTAAAATTGTTTGTTATTTTGTAGTCATCCTTGGTAGAGAATTAGTCGAAGAAATGTTACAATATTTGTAAGCTTTGATGTGCATTATTTTTTCAAATGTTATTTCATATATTACTTTTAATTAGCAAGTAAAGCTAATATGTCATCATATTTTTATTTTTTCTAGATAAATTATTTTGTTTTGTTGTCTTTGAGATTTATTTTATGACTATTAATGTATTTGTTATTATTTTTCTTGACTCTTGTATATATGATGAAATGATAACATCAAGTGATGAAGATTAGTGGATTTTGAGTTAAATATATTGATTATTTGTCCAAAATGATTATGTAGGAGAATTTATGATTAAATGTAAATTTTCCTTATTCTTTATGAGATATAATATTTTATTTTGTTAACTTTGAGAATTATTTTAGGACTAATAATTTATTTGTTATTATTTTTCTTGACTCTTGTATATAGGATAAAATGAGAACATTCAGAGATGGAGATTAATGAATTTTGAGCTATATAGTGATTATTCTTTATTTTTTTAGGTCCTTAAGAAGTAAAGTTGCTATTATATTATTTCCTTTTGAATTATTTATATTTTGTTAAAAAAGATTATATGTGTTTAAATGTAATTTTCTCCTTATTCTTTATCTTTTTCTTCTTTTGGTACATAATTTTTCAACTTATTTAATCAGATTTGCCGATTATTAAAGATATATCTATAGTGAAAATGGTTAGACATTCTTGCATAATTTTAGTTTACAAGGAAAAATAATTTGATATATCTAATATAATTACAACACTTTCTTTGTTGAGTCATACATTTAATATTATTTGTTTATGTTCATGAAGATAGAAATCTTGAGTTTTTTTAATAAAAAACATCTAATTTATCCTCCTTAAACCTCTATATGATTCTTAGATAATTAAACTATATATAATGATAACATTCTTCAAAAATAATTATTTGTTTAGGTAAATTCATCTCTCACTTTTTTATTGATAATATTAGTTTATTGTGTTTGTGATTTATAATATTTTAAAACATAGAAGTAGAAATCGATATGCTACTTAAAGAAATATTTGCATATACTTTCATAATCCGATGAAACAATTTTTATTAACAAAAATGATAGAACATAAGAATGTAAAGTTAATTTATTATTTTTAAAATACACATGATTTTATCAAAAATAAATTATTTATTAATATGTAAAATTACAATTCTTAAATTTTTCATTTTTGTTGTTTTTCTTAGAATATTTCAAGTTGTTTATTAATAAGTCTTTATGTTTTCATATTTGTTATTTTTTGGGAGTTCTATAGTTATTTAAAAATTATGATTAATTTATAATTTTAAAAATTTAGTTGGTTTCCTACCTTTCTATTTACTTATAATAAAATATTTGTCTCAATAACTCTAATTTGTTGTTTTCATTTTCTATAGTTAATGTTCTTTATTAGTGTAATAATGTACAAATATTACTCTTATTATGTTACAAAAGTTCAAAGTCATATTATTAATCCTCTTAGTTACTGTGAATTTTTATTCTTAGGAATTTATTATGTTAAATGTAATATTTATTTAAAATGTGAAATATATTTTTTAATATTTTGTGTTTAAGCCAAACAAAATTAAAAAAAATAGGAATTGTGTATGTGTCATTTTCTTGAATCTTTTTTTCGTAGTTACTTCTCTCTTTTGTTCTCTTTTATGTTATTTTTAAATTTTACATTTTTTTCCAATATAAGTTGTCCCAAAAATAATTGGATATCTAAACCTAAGTATAATGATGATGATGATAATAATAATAAGTACGAAATTTAACTAATTAAGAATTCTAAACTTTTGTTTATTTAAAATTTCATTATTAAAAAGTTATTAATACAAATATTAAATTAATCTAATATTGTACAATAAAAATAATCAAAACATGTGATGATTGGGTCATGACGAGGACAAGTAATAGTAATTGTGGATAATGATTTATAATAGTGTTGGCTAACTATATAGTCATGAATACTAACTATTAATAGCAATCCGAGTTATACATTGTCGAAAAACTATACTAAGAATATAATTTATAAAATTACAAATAAGCATAAAAGAACGATTAGTTTTAAAGTTTACATAAATATATATAAATTATACTAAGAAAATCTCAAATAAAAAAGAAAAAAATGATCACAAGTTTACATTTAAGTAGTTCTAATATTACACAATTCTTATTAGTTATTACCTTCTCTTTTTCTCTATAAAATTTATTTTTAATATTTAACTTTTCGAAGTTCACATATATTGATTTCTTAATAAATTTCATATTTAATCTAAATATTTTTCATAGTTTCTCTTCTATAAAATTATGTGATTAACAACAAATTCTTTTTATTAAAGTAATTATTGATATTAATATATAATTTTATTTTAATCTTTTTTATAACCGCGCGAAGCGCGGCTAAGTACACTAGTTTATCATAAGATAAAACTTCATGACTTTGAACAACACGAAAAAGCGACAATGGACTATTCCAAAATGGGTTAGATTTTTGCAAAATAAGAATGGGCCTACAAAGCCCATTAGAAAAAGTTTTACGTGCGTTGTTATTGGGCCGAAATCTCAATACTGATCCATTGGATCAATATATTACCCATATTGGACAAGCCATCTTCTTCGCTCTCTTCACCAAAATCGCGAAACAGATCAGTGCCATTTCCAGCTTGGTGAGTTCTCTGAGCTTAACTCTCTCTATTTATACAAATTATATGGTTGATTTTGTTGTAATTAACTGCACATGAATGATTTGTATTTCAATATGACAATTTTTTTATTTTTTTTAAGAGAAATTTAGTAATGTAATCCGATTTTAGGGTTCATAGAAGGGGTAGAGTTTTTTCAGTTGAATGGAATATAAGTTTTTTTTAAATATGGATTGTGCACAAGCCTGTGTGATGGATCGCAGTTTTTTAGTTCATTTTTATTGGCAATTGTTTTCCTTATCCTTTTGGTATTGTTAGAGGAGCTAGAGAATGGAAGAGCGTGTGGATGATATTGACTTGTTAAGATTAAGGATGATTTGTTGCTATATTAGGTTCATTGCTTGCTAATAGCCCTTCTGTTATGGTCACAAAAAACTATTGGTGTAGGTGTAATTCATAAGTGTGAGCTTAAGAAGCTAGAGCTTTAGGAGGGTACCACTAATTTTCCTTGAAAGACAAATTAGTTAGTACAACAACAACAACAACATACCCATTGTAATTCCATGAGTAGGGTCTGGGGATGATAGAGCGTATGCAACCCCAACCTTGGGAGATAGAGAGATTGTTTTCGATAGAACCACGGCTCAAGGAAAAGCAATGCAAAGCAGGTCGAAAAGTAATGACCAAGTGGAGAAGCTATGACAAAATAGTATAGAGAGCATAACATAGCAGTCTTAAAAAAGGAGTAGAGATAAATTATTTAGTATTGGACTAAAATGGGCCCGAGTAGAGCGAAATGCGTACAGTGGGAGAACCTCGAACTATAGGGGTAAGTACCCTAATTTTCCATAAAAGACTATTTAGTATTGGAATTAAATGAACCCTATTGGAGTGAAATGAACACAAAGGATTTGTATGGGCTATTCCAACTAGTTTGGGATTAATGTAGCATCTAACGATGTGCTCCATTTGAAAGGAACTAGAGTGTTTTCTATTTTTCGATGTGGTGATTTTGATAAGATAAACCTTTATTTGTCTTCAAAGATTCCTATGTAACAGACAGGGTTATCCTTTAGTTGAGATGATGTATTTAAAAGAAAAAAATTGTCAATTCATTTTCTCTGATTAGATAAATGTTTTTAACATGGAATTTGAAGTAACCAGATGCGATAAGTGATAACTCTCTGTCATGTCTGGAATGTGTTACAATTTGAGGGTAAGAGAGGCACTGCCTTTGCTTGAGCATGTACTTATAGGTTGTCTTTATATCTTTTGCTTATCTCTAACCTTCATACACATCTATGTACATCGCACATGGTTAGTGGCATATCTCTTAACTTGTTGATCAATTGATAGTGCGTGTCTCGGAAAAATCAAATGTTCAGTTGAGTTTCAATCACAAGGTGTAATGATATGTGGGAAGGTCAATTGTCTAGCCTAACTTAGACTTCTGATGGTTTTCTGAATGTGAAGCTCATATTTTTCTTCACGAACTTCTTCTGCTTCTTCCTCACATTTTTGTTGAACCTCTTAATTTGGTTATAGACTATTAAAAGAATGTCTGAATGGTGTATAACATCTAAGTCCTTTTTTTTAGAATGATTAATAAGTATTTAAAATGAATGCAATTGCAAAGATATCTGTTAATCACAAGAAAAAAGAGCTGTAAGATTAGTTCCACACCATATACTATTAATGTATGTTGCTTGGATTCTCCAAAAATACAGTGGCGGGTGCCAGACCCTTACCGAATCCTCCAAATATGCACTTCTTTTGGAGGATCCAACACACACCAAGGCAATTTTGTTAAAGAGTCTGAACAACAAAGCTTTTTAGTAGTTATGTTTTCCGTCTTCTTGAATTGTTCATATGGAGAACTTTGTAATTCCAGTAGCGGGTACTATAAGTTGAGATAGTATTAGAAGGCAGAATGAGTAGTTATAGATCTACACACAGGCACAATCTTATGAATTCTTTTATGTATGGGATTAGGTAAGCATATAGGGTGATGGACGAAATTTATGTGATCATTGTTTTCTCATCATTTGCTTCTTGTGGTCTAAGATGATGTTTTCTTGCTTCAAATATTTATGTTCGCGACACACTATTTCTCACTGTCTCTCGCCTTTGATATCTGGTTATTAGTTCAAGCATATCTTGTTTTTCACATTTTTTACTGGTGTATTGGCAAGGATAGAGTAAAATCATGGATGAGGCTGCAGAGCTAAGGTATTATGAAGAGGAGGATACACCAGGGATGAAAACACTGAAAGGGGCAACCTCAGGTCTGGTTGCTGGTACACTTTGGGGTGCCATTATTGCCACTTGGCATGATGTACCCCGTGTTGAGAGAAATGTTGCTCTTCCTGGTTTAATCCGGACATTGAAAATGATGGGAAACCACGGGCTTACCTTTGCTGCTATTGGTGGAGTCTATATAGGGGTAGAACAGCTGGTGCAGAACTATAGGGTGAAAAGAGATTTTATTAATGGAGCAGTGGGTGGATTCGTTGCTGGTGCTTCTGTGCTGGGTTTCAAAGGTAACCCCCTCCTCTCCACCCAACAACATCCTTTTAACAGAGAAATTGTCTGTGGACTGATTTCTTGTAACAAAAAAGGGGTTTGTTCTTAGTTCACATCCAGCATAGAGCCTATTCAATTGGCATTGTGATGGGTGCATCTATTTAATTCTTATCATTTCCTGCCCTGGTGTTCTTGGTTTCAGTGAAGGTTTTGGTTAATTTTAATTCCTTTATCATCTCTATTTCCTATTAAGATTTTTAACTTCACAAACAATAAATAGATTTTTTCTCCCATTAATCTGTGTGCTGTATGGACAAAGACTCTTAAACATGATCACAACCATTTTACATGGCATTTCATTTAGTTCCTGAAAGAAATAGGGGTGTGTCTTTTTTAGGACCTGTCACAGAATAGTTATGTCTCTTGCTACGGAGAGCAGTAGCCCCTTGACTCAGCTACTGCTACAGGTATTTGAGAACAGATTAATAGGTTTCCTCCTTGCACAGAATGAACTTTTCATGAACCAAAAGTTTAGAATTCAGCGAGTGTACGATCTCATGAGTTGCAAAAGGCAGTTGTGCAGATTAAGTACATCATTCATTCATTCATGGTGTTCTATACCTTGCCTCTGGTAACAGACCAATCCAAATGTTACTGTGGTGCCAAACTAATTTGACTGTTATCCTTGCAGGAAGGAGTATTCCAACTGCTCTATCAGCTGGGGCTGCACTTGCAGTCACTTCTGGTATAATTGATGGACTAGGCGCAACCACAAGAACTGACAATGGCAAGGAGTACTATCCTTACACTACGAAGAAAAGAGTCGTTGCTGAATGATTGGTAGTTGGACAGAATTAATGTGACTCGGTGAAAGCTCACTATGAATGATGTGACTACACCTTCTTGATTTATGCGGTTCTCTTTTTCCTTTAACCTGAAAGTCTCTGATGCAAATAAGCATGCTATGTACTCTATTTCTAGCATCACAGGTGATTTTTGATTGAGTTTGAATACCTGACCAGATGTATTAATGGGCTATATGTTGTTCGATATTATGACGTTCTATGGCTTCTCTATTTTCAGATTTTTTATGATTTTCTATAAGACAATCGTGGTTTGCAAAATGAAGTCTGACCTTAACCTTATTTAAGCACAATCTTCGTTTTGTTTTGCTGTATATTGGGAAGAGATTGCTGGCATCTACTCGTACTTCCTCAATCTATTTGTACTTGCTTAGATTCTCGAAAATGTTCTTAGGTGTGTTGGATCTGCCAAAAATAATGCTTTTTGAAGGATCCAAACACAGCGCAACTTCATTTTAGAGAGTTCGAGCAACACTGTTCACCAACTTGTCAGCTCCATAGTTCATCTCCACTTTAATGTTTATTTATTTGGGCTACGCATTTAAACGAAAATAATGAGAGGTCATTTATTCATAGCAGAAAAAATGCTCACTCAAATTTTAAAAAGAAATCACCAAATAATGCTAAATTGATTCCCCCTCGTATTGTTCAAGGTATCCCTTAAAAATAATAAAAGTAAAAGTTCTTTCGGTATATTACCCTTTATATTTTGTCAAAATGAGTAATAATTGTTGAGAGGGTTCCTGAAAAATAATGTGAATTGTTATTGGAGCTAGGAGTGGATTTCAAAGAAGTAATTATTACTCTTTTTCGATTTTTTAACTCGATGCTTATTTTGAATCAAATTAGCAAGAAAAAAACGATAATTAAAATGAATCAGAGATAGTAGGATAAACGTGATACCAAATTATGTGTCAGATATTATCGAATCTCATTCTTGCATCATAATCATAAATGTCTCGAGTTTAACGTTATTGAAATTATACATTTTACATTTCTCGTGACATAAAATTCGAAAAAAACAAGGAGGAGAAAAAAAGAAATTTATATTTTTATTTATTACATAAATTATTCAAATAAGAAAGAAAAAAGACAATACAATAATTAGCTTGAATTAAATAGAAAACTTATATAAATTTTGTTATACATACTATTTCTTTAGAATCTATAATATCTTCAACAAATAATGAACTAGGAAAATAACAATTGATCCAATTACTAAAGTTACCTTCTTGTAAAACATTAAAATTCCTCAGCATTCAATATCAAAACAGAATGACTATAAAACACATATAATAGATATACACATTGTTACTTTAATTTTTAATTATTAAGACTCAATTATTTTCTTATATTATAAAATATAATTCGCTGCGAATAAATATTTAATCACTATGGGATTGGCACGTGTGAAGTCCAGACACACTCATCGAATAAAGAGAATTCAATGAAAAAATAATATCCTTAGTTACATTTTATGTGATACTTATTTTTTTTAATTCGTTTAAAAGATATTTTATTATTATCTAAAACTATTCAACTTAAATGAAATAATTTTTAATCATATTACTCGAGAGTTATTTTAAATCCTTTTTCTTATATACATTTTAAATTAAACATGACACGTAAAATAGAACTGAGACGGTAATATTTTTTAAAAAAGAACAGAGGGACAGAAACACAAATATTCACACACAAAATCTCAGCAGGTTCACCCCCAACCCACTCTACCCCTACCCCACCCCATTGGAATCAGACAAAGAACACAGAGCTCGTTCACTGTTTTCTTCTTTCTTTCTTGTGTTGTGTACTTTGTTGCCTTTTTCACTTTTGATTTTGGCTCACTACACCATTTCTTCTACACTTTGGTTCAAGAAAGAGCAAAACCCCAAACCCCTTTTGCTTTTTTTTTCTCCTTAAGACTCCATTCTTGATAACCTTGTCAGTAAAAATCCAATCTTTCCTCTTCAGATTCTATGAAACCTCAAGGTACATTCACTTTTTCTTTATGGGTTTTTGTTTTTGATGTAATTTTATAGAAAAAAAATTGATTTCATTTTTTTTCATGCTTTTTGGGTTGTGTGTGTTTTGAATGCTAGGATGATGTTTAGTTGTTGGTGCCTGTTCAGCATAATGTGGTTGATTTTTGGCTTTCAAATGACTGGTTTTGTTTGCTTTTGCTTTTGTTAACTTTCTCTTTATGTGGGTAAGAGTAGTTCTTGTATACAGTTTGTCATAGCATTGGTTAAAGATTGCTTTTTTATGGTTGCTCTATTAGTAAAGTTTTGTGTTTTTGATATCTGTTCTCTTTTGTTGTTTATTGTGTTTCTGATATCACATTATTCCGCTATTTCGATGTTGTTGCTTTTCCCGATAACTACTTTGATTTGCTGCACTTGAGCTGAGGCTCTTCCCGAAACAGCCTCTTTACCTCCTCGAGGCAGGGGTAAGGTCTGCCTTGTACCTTACCCTCCCTGGACCCCACTTTTGAAATCACACCGATATGTTGTTGTTGTTGCTGTTTTGTTGGGAATTAGAACTGATTTTTATTTTCTTTTTGATGTTATGGATGTTTGAAGCATTCAGATCTGGCTGTGAATGTTTTTGTCATTATTCTGATTGTCATTCAAGTGGTTCTTTTCCCCACTTTTAACTCTTTAAGTTAATCATGTGACAAAGATCTGCTAGTCGACATTCTCTAGATTTTGCTATCTCATCTTTTTGGATACATTTGTTTCACACTGTTTTGATTCACTATTTTGGTGCAGTAACAGAATTTGGGAGTTCTCTTTGTCGGTAACTGGTTGACTGTGCTGAGGTCTTCCTTCTGTTGATCACTGGGTCACATTCTGGTGGAGAACTAGAAGGGGTTTTGTGGTGATTGTGCTTTTGACAAAGGTTTTGTGTCAAGTGTTGTTGCGTCAACCTCGAAAATGCAGAGGCCCCATCAAGAAGATTTCTCACTCAAGGAGACCAAACCCCACCTTGGTGGAGGGAAGATTACTGGTGATAAGCTCACTAGCACATATGACCTTGTTGAGCAAATGCAGTATCTTTATGTCCGGGTTGTGAAAGCTAAGGATTTACCTGCAAAGGATGTAACAGGTAGTCTTGATCCTTATGTTGAGGTTAAGCTCGGGAATTATAAGGGTACGACTCGTCATTTTGAGAAGAAGTCGAATCCTGAGTGGAGTCAGGTGTTTGCTTTCTCAAAAGATAGGATTCAGGCTTCTGTACTTGAAGTAATTGTAAAAGATAAGGATTTTGTTAAGGATGACTTTGTGGGTCGTGTCCTGTTTGATTTGAATGATGTCCCAAAAAGGGTTCCCCCAGACAGTCCTCTCGCTCCACAGTGGTATAGGTTGGAGGAGAGGAATGGTACCAAAGTCAAAGGGGAGTTGATGTTGGCTGTTTGGATGGGAAATCAAGCTGATGAAGCCTTTCCTGAGGCTTGGCATTCAGATGCTGCAGCTGTTAGTGGGGCTGATGGCCTTGCAAATATAAGGTCTAAGGTGTACCTCTCGCCAAAATTGTGGTACCTAAGAGTTAATGTGATCGAGGCTCAAGACTTGATTCCAAATGACAAAAGCAGGTTTCCAGAAGTTTACGTCAAGGCCATGCTTGGAAATCAAGCATTGAGGACCAGAGTTTCCATGAGCAAGACTATCAATCCCTTGTGGAATGAGGATCTGATGTTTGTAGCAGCGGAACCGTTTGAGGAGCCATTGATTTTGAGTGTGGAAGATAGAGTTGCAAACAAAGATGAAGTCCTTGGGAGGTGTGCAATTCCTTTGCAGTATGTGGATAGGAGGTTGGACCATAGACCTGTGAACACGAGATGGTTTAATCTTGAGAAGCATGTTATTGTTGAGGGTGAAAAGAAGGAAATCAAGTTTGCTAGCCGGATTCATATGAGAGTATGTTTGGAAGGAGGCTACCATGTGCTGGATGAGTCAACCCATTACAGTAGTGATCTTAGGCCAACTGCAAAACAGCTGTGGAAATCTAGCATCGGTGTTCTTGAAGTAGGTGTTCTGAGCGCTCAGGGCCTGTCACCAATGAAAACGAAGGATGGGCGGGCAACGACAGATGCCTATTGTGTAGCAAAGTATGGGCAGAAGTGGGTGCGGACAAGGACAATTATAGATAGCTTTGCTCCCAGATGGAATGAGCAATACACATGGGAAGTATTTGATCCTTGCACTGTTATAACTATTGGTGTATTTGATAATTGCCATCTGCAAGGAGGAGATAAATCTGGAGGGGCAAGGGACTCAAGGATTGGAAAGGTCAGGATCCGTCTTTCGACTCTTGAAACTGATCGTGTCTACACACATTCATACCCACTGCTGGTCTTGCATCCTACTGGGGTGAAGAAGATGGGTGAAATTCATTTGGCTGTGAGATTTACTTGCTCGTCTTTGGTGAATATGATGCATATGTACTCACAGCCATTGTTACCGAAAATGCACTATCTTCATCCGTTAACTGTTACACAGCTGGACAACTTAAGGCACCAAGCCACTCAGATTGTCTCCTTGAGACTGAGTCGTGCTGAGCCACCTTTGAGGAAAGAGATAGTAGAGTATATGTTGGATGTTACTTCTCATATGTGGAGCATGAGGAGAAGCAAGGCTAACTTTTTCAGGATTATGGGTGTTTTAGGTGTGGTAATTTCAGTTGGAAAATGGTTTGATCAAATATGCAATTGGAAAAATCCCATTACGACTGTTCTGATCCATATCCTGTTCTTGATACTGGTTCTTTATCCAGAGCTTATTCTGCCTACCATTTTCCTCTATCTGTTCCTGATCGGAATTTGGTACTACAGATGGAGGCCAAGGCATCCTCCTCACATGGATACTCGCCTTTCTTGTGCTGATACTGCTCATCCCGATGAGCTGGATGAGGAATTTGATACTTTCCCTACTTCACGTTCTCCTGATATTATCAGGATGAGGTATGACCGCATAAGAAGTATTGCAGGTAGGATTCAGACCGTGGTTGGCGACTTGGCTACTCAAGGAGAGAGGCTGCAGTCTTTGCTGAGCTGGAGGGACCCTAGAGCAACAGCATTGTTCGTAATTTTCTGCTTGGTTGCTGCTGTTGTTCTCTATGTCACTCCATTCCAAGCCGTGGGGCTCTTGACCGGATTTTATGTATTAAGACATCCAAGGTTCCGCTACAAGCTTCCATCTGTGCCGCTTAACTTCTTCAGAAGGTTGCCTGCTAGAACAGACTGCATGCTATAACCCATGCCCTTAAACAACTATCCTACCTTCTGTTTTTTTTGCATTGAATCGTCGAAAATGATGTAGAAATTGTGGGGCTCTCCTACTATTTTGCTTAAGATCCTGGTGAAACTGTTAGTTTAGTGAGTTTGCTTTCTATTTGCTCTATGTTTTTCAAAAAAAAATTCGCTGCTGATGCAAATCTATGTATGTAATCATGTAGCTTGCAAGTTATTATGTTTTGAACAAGCCCCAAATACTCAATTCAAAAGTTTCAATTTGGGATGTGTTTTTTTGTTGACATAATGTTGCTCTATATTGATATCCAAAACTTTGGGTTTTCTTTGATAAACCAAAAATCATGAGGCTCGTGGGCGCGACGAGAAATTTGGTTGATAACGGCCTCATCCCTTTATCAATTCGAGACTTGAATCTAATTCACATCACATGCTCCCTTTATCAATTCGAGACTTGAATCTAATTCATATCACATGCTTGAACCTATGACATGGATTTAATCCATATTATATGTTGTATTCTTACACTAGACTAAAACCATGTACATGGTGCACAAATTCTAAGTCATTTTCATTTGGTTGATAACGGCCTCATCCCTTTATCAATTCGAGACTTGAATCTAATTCACATCACATGCTCGAATCTATGACATGAATTTAATCCATATTACATGTTGTATTCTTACACTAGACTAGAACCATGTACATGGTGCACAAATTCTAAGTCTTTTTCATTTGGTTGATAAATCATTAGTAATATAACATATGATTAGGAGTATCTTTTAGCTGATTTTAGCTTGCGATGATTTACTTAGTTCGAGGTGAAAATTAATGAACGTGTGAATAGAGTTTCATATTAATAGATAAAATGAAAGGAAGAGTTACTTATAAGGTGTAATGTTACTTCTAATGATAGTAAAATCTTGTAAAATAAAATCGTACGAATTTAATCCAACTTTTAAGAGTAAATTTACATAATATAATAAATGAAGCTAGCTGACAATAATATGTTTCAGTTGATTTAGTCCAACAAATACTACTTTATGAAAAAGCAAAAGAGTATGTCAGAAGAGGTAGAAAAATATATTAAGGACCACAAAATATTTTTTTCCAAAAAAAGAAGTAAATGACCGACTTTCTTTTTAATGGAATATTCTCTTTTTTTCTATTTTCTGTTTGTTTTCACTTTAATAAAGCTGTGTAAAGTAACAATGGGCTTCTTTTGCTTTGGGTCAATGGTCACTAATATGTGGTGGGCTTATCGGCCCTGATCACTTGCAGGCTTCTTCTATGGGCTTGAGTGAAAATTAATTGGGCCTTCTATCTAATAGAATTTAATGATAGAAATCTCACCTTTAAGTTCTCTTATTACCATTATTTCCTATTTGTTTTATAAATCCCCGAAATCCCTCATTTTCACGCATCAGATTAATGTATCAGAGCATCAAATTAATGTATCTCGCGCATCAAATTAGTGTATCATGTATAAAATGTACATCAGATTAGTGTATCACGTATAAAATGTAATGTATCTTACTTAACGATTAATGTATCTCGCACATCAGATTAATGTATCAGCGCTTATATTATTGTATCACTTTGAGGGATTTCTGTAATTATAACTTATAAGGGACAAATGGTAATATTACCTTTAAAAGCATGTGATTTATGTTCTTTTCGAGTAATTTTGTGGGTGTTACCATTTAAATTTTAGCCTCATTTAGAAAAAAAAATTCAAAACATAACTTGTTAATGGACCAACACTTGCTTTAATAGCAAATTATGATGATCGTTAGGATTTGTTGGACAAAATCTTAACGAATCGTATAGAATTAAGGTGTTCATGATTTGGTTTAATATTGATACATATCGAATATGAAATCAAATTGATCTAGACCTAATATCAAATTAAGAATGTTAAGCTTATACAAAATTATCACATCCTCGATGCATTCATATTGGAAGCCTCTAATTCTAATTAACACATCGCATAGTTAAATATGTTTAACTTGATCTGAGTGTAGTTTAACATGACATTACATTTACACATTGCATATTAACATGATTGTTGTGAGTTGTGACACAAAAAAAAAAAAAAAAAAAAAGAGATTAAATAATTGGAGCAGAAGGTCCAATGTGAAACGCTACAAGGACTTAGCAGCAAAAATCAAGAACAATTCATCATTTGTCTTGAAGCCATATTTAGACTGTGTTTGTTTGTTCCAAATTGTCCTAACTCCTAACACAGCCAAGACTTTAAAAGTAGACACTTTGATTACTCCGTCCGTCTCAAAATAAGTGTTACGTTAACAGATATAACAACTAAACTATTCATAATTAATGTTTCATACAAATTAAACACTATTTAAAGGATAAAGAGTATGGTTTGCTTAAATAGTTTATAGTTGTAGAGAATGCATCACCACAACTTTTGGTGGTATAGTAAATACTTTAATTATAAGTCACTTTTAATGGAAAGCGCTTTACTTTCAAACTCTAAAGTAGGATTTTTCAACGTAAGTATGAATTAATCAGATTATAAATGATATATCAAACATCAAATGAGAAATAAAAATATCAATTTAAATTAATTAAATCAATGATGTTCAAATCAATTTGATGTCCAAAAAAGGGCTCGTAAAAAAGTGAATGAAAGAAATATATTTAAAAAATTAATTTTTTCAATATGTTACATTATATTATAGGTTTGTCTATATCAATATTTAATTATAACAATCATGAAATATATCCCAACAAATGACATCTTTATAAAAGGATTTGACTGAAGATAAAATTACAACATTAATCTTAGGCTTTCCCTATTTTATTTTAAATGGTAATGGATTTGATATATCCCTCAACATTGTCGATCATTTGAAGCTGATATGCCCTTTTTATGAAAGTGATTCATTTAATGGAAGTGAAAAAAAATAGTTTTAAATTTATATTTTTTTACTAATTTTCTTAAAAATTATCTAGGGGTTTATACGGTTCTTCTAGTAAAGTTCAAAGCATATTTTTTAATCTTTTTCATAAAATTATTTTTTGACCTCTTTTATTATAATTATTTAAGTTTTTATTCTTATTTTTTCTTTCATTCCTTAGTGTAAAGAAAAAATTTAAAACTATTTCTTTTGTGGCTATATTATAATTTAAAATTATTTTCTTTTATCTACATTGTAATTTAATTTTTGTATTTGAAGAAAAAAAATTGGTCATCTATAATAAGTTTTACAAGAATATTAGTGAAACATAAATAAATTTGACTATCAAAATAATAAATCTAAATTAGTCACTGAAACAAAAAAAAAATCGAAAAAATATATATGTTTGAGGAGGATTACATATACTCATATGGAATTATATCTTTTTCTAAAAAAAAGTTAAAAATTAAACTAATTTGAGGAAAAGATATATGCGAGTCATTTGTATATAAATAGGGTATATATGAGTCACTTTTCTAACGAGGGTACATCAGCTCTAAATAACAAAGTTGAAGGACATATCATACTCTTTTCCCTATTTTAAATAGGGTTCACTTCTTTTCTCTTCAAGAGTTGTGCCTCTTGTAAGGACGAAATTAAAGTTTTAACTATGAGTTCGATAGAACTCAATAAATTAAATTTTGAATTTATATTAAGCAATTTATTAAATATATATAAAAATTTATTCCAAATCTATTAAATTATATTTATTAAAATTTAAAAATTTTAATTCGTCTTCGCATTTTTGAATATTCCATTTTTGCTCCCCACAAAGAGGAGAAATTTCCTTTGAATAATCAGAAGGAAAAATTGCACATGACTTGAATGTAAATTTGGAAGACAGTAAGTGAGAATACTAAGTCAAGGCAAATAGAAACAATTTCAGACAGAAATAAAACCTACTTTAAAAAGTTATCAACAATTTTCTATTTTTAGAAAACAGAAAAAGAGGGCACATTCATTGACCCCATTGTAGATTTGGACTAAGATTAATGTTGTTGTTTGGAGAGAGAGAGGGTAGGAAGTAGTTTGTTGGAAATATTAATAAGGTGTATGTTGGTTTCTTGGTCCATCTAAGGCAAATGCGAAGATAAGATTTTAATTTTATAGATTTTGAATTTTACAAGTGATAAAAATTGAGGACTAAATTTGATATACGTACATATTTAATGAATTTAATAATACATAGGAATAATTGTATATAATAGCAAACTAATAACCTAAAATAAATGGAGTAGCTACTGTTTGATTTAATTGTATCCCATAACAAACGTTTGTCAAAGTTTACCAGTCGCCTCTCTCCCAATACTCTTGCTCGCCACTCTCTCTCTGCTCGCCTCTCTCGCTTTGTACAACAGAAGTGTATAAATTATGTTTCTATTTTGTATAAAGCGAGAGAAAAATTGTATATACACATGCAAAAACATATATCTTCGTGCTATACACTTAATTATACAATTTACAAACATTTTACTTCGATTCAATTGTATACAAATGCAAATTTTATACAAATATTGCAGCGAAAAAGGCCAGCAAATTATACAATTGCGAATTATACAATTGTAGTGAAATACAATTTTCTCTCACTTTATATAACATAAGTGTATAAATTGTGTTTCTGTTTCTGTATAAAGCGAGAAAAAAACATATATATTCTTCCTATACACTTATAATTATACAATATACAAACATTTTACTTCGATTCAATTGTATGCAAAACAAATTTTATACACATATTGCAGCGAAATAGGCCAGCGAATTATACAATTTAGGCCAGCGAATCATACAATTGTATATGTATAGCGAGGCCAGCGAATTATACAATTTAGGTCAGTGAATTATAAAGTTGTATATTTATAGCGAATGATACAGTTATACGTTTGCTATGAAACACAATTATGCAAACTTTGCAATAGCATACAAATATGATTTTTTTTATTTGCTATATGTGAAAGTTTCCCTAATATATACTCCTATATTATTTAAATAAAATTTACTGAGTTCGATTGAACCTGTATACAGATTATTAGCTCCATCCCTTTATATAAGACCGACCCAAGTACATAGCAATTTACTTGGTCCATCTTGAAAAATATTTTTCTCAAAAATAAGTGATATTTTCTTCTATTCGATACGTAAGAACCGACTGATAATGGGAAAACTAGAAAAATTCATTCCAAATACACCTACATGTGACTTAAAAACTTTTCTCGTCTCATCCTTAAACTTAAGAATTTGTTTTATTTGTCCCAACTACTGCCGGACTTTTTTTTAAAAAAAATAACAATTTACTCTAAGGATTAAGTATTTTTAAATTGACTTTTCATGTTTATATTATAATCTCTTTATAATATTATTTTGCTAGACAAACGATATTGTTATTAAGATGTTTGATGATAATTAAGATAAATATTCTTATAGTCCAAATGCCTTCTTTAATTTGATAAGATGTTCTAAAAATCTTATGTTATGAAGTGAAAGCAACCAAAAAATAAATATGGATTGGTTTTTATAATTTATTTGACTTTATTTATTAAGTTTATCTTCGAATTTTTTTAAATATATATTAGTTCTCCATGCCTTCAAGCAAGTTCCCAACCCCCTTCTTTAAAGTCTCAAGTCGTTTAGCATAACAGATTTTTGCCTTTTTATGGACAAAATATTAGATAGACCTTAACATGGGAACTTGGAAATTTTCTATTAATGGAATTTGTTATTTAATTTTTTTAATTTTTTATATTTTTTTAAATTATTCGTAAAATCTCATTGATTATATTATTGTTGTGGTTATTTATTTTTCCCCACTCATCATGCTATCCGCCTTAATTACTTGAGAACTAATTAAAATTAGGGTAAAAAGTTATGCAAGACAAATAAATATATGATATGCATTTTGTACATAAACTTTTAACATTTTGATCATGATTCGTTGATATATATATTCTCACTATTCCGCATCACTTAATTATAATAATTTTACATAATTCATTTGATACAAATATCTTGTAGTGTTTGTATTTATTTTTAAAATATAATCAAATTAAAATTTTTAAATTTGACAAATTTGACTTTCATTAACAAGAAAGACTCAAAAAGTCTAAGAAAAAGAAAATAAAATATACTGTTTTTTTATCGGTTGACAAGAGGCTCAATGATGGATTGACAAAGAAAAAAAATTAAATTAAATAAAAGGTAGCTTGTGACAGAAAGATTAGTGCAAACTAATGAGAAGAAAATATTTCGAATCAAATAATTGATCAGAGATACATTGTATCTAATTGTGTTATTATACATTTAAAGTGTCAATTTTATTTATTTTATTATGCATAAGGAAGGGGATTATAAAAATGATAATAGTTTCCTAGTAAAAAAGTAACAATTTAGACCATCAATTAACTGAATTAATGCTTACATTTTCAAGCATATATTAAGTGTAGAACAAACGAATAATTCTAATTAAAAAAATAAATATGACCATTATACTTATTATATTTTGAAAATAGCAATAAAAAATGATTTTGGAGAAAAAGGATCAATGTGATAAAAAAAAATTGTTATAGTGAAGTAATTATTTGGATGCGGGTTAGTAAATTCGATTTTTGATAAATTAAAATAAATTAAGCTATTAATAGTGAATCAATAATCCATTTAAATTTTCATTAATTAAATTTATCGTATATAAAAAAGCTACGCATATGTGCCACCTAATTTAAAATTGTTACTATAGTTTAATCCTCTTTTAATTTCTTAAATTAATATTTGGTCAACGGTTGTATCTGTTGTCTTCAGAAATAAGATAATTTTGTTTTATTTCTATATTTTCCAATAATTTATAAATCTTTGTTAGGTTTTAAACTAACATAGGTAATATGCTATGTTGATATAATTCACTTTATGGTAATTAATCTTTCTTCTGTTTTAAATAAATGAATTTGACATTTTTTTTATAGTTCAAAATAAATAAATATTTTAAAGCCCAAAGATGTATTTAATTTTTTTTCCCTTCAAAATTACCCTTCTCTCTTGAATGAGTTCTTAAAACTACTGTTAGCTTTATGAAGAATTTGAAGGGAAAAAAAAAGATAACACTGAAAAATTGCTTTTTAATTAATGTCGTTAAATTTCTTAACGGGTGTATCATAATTCACGCTTCAAAAATTTATTTATTTTGAAGGGAAAATATTTGTAATTCAGAAAATTGATAGCACATGATTCATAAGCTGCTTAAAATTCATTTTCTCAATTGAAATAGGAATCGAAAAGAAAGAAAAAAGATACAAAAAACAAGTCTACTAATTATTTAATTATTTTAATTAATTGGTCATGACTTGGACTGTTCTTTTAATTGGCATTTATATGTGTGAGAAGACTGAATAATTATATTAATTATCTTTTAGCTATATTTTGTACGTCTCTTGGATAGTATATTCAATATTATAAAATAGTAATTATTGTTAAATTAAAGGGAATGAAAGCAAGATTTGGTGACCTAAACTTCAAAGAGCAACATGCGTGAATTAATTCAAGAAAAAAAAAACTTATATAAATGAATTAGCATAGAGAACCTTCTATTTAGATAGCACGTACTATTTAGTAGGATGTATTATATATAATATACTAGCCATTTATCGAAGATATAACCCTGGATGTATATAAGGATATGAAGATAAAAATTCAAGATAGGTAGTCGAGTGTTACTATATATTGATCACATATTATGTTTTGTTCTTCCATTTAATTACTACTAGTAGTTTTATTTGATTTGATTATCGTATTATGTCTGATTGTTGTTGTTCTCTTTTTCATTATGTTTCAAAATGACTGTTTGCATTGATGTATCTTCTTTTCATAATTGATTATATTATGTTATATTTGAGCCAGATTTCTATCAAAAACAATATCGAAGTAACAATAATATTGCGTACACATCACCTTTTTTATACCAATTAACTAAATATTAACAAAGACAAGATAGAAATATTTTATTCTCATTGTTCTTTGGGAAGCAATGGTTGACCATTTTATGGTTGGAAGGGTTTGACATAGCCAAATAGATGAAAGTGACTGAAAAATAAGTATTAGTTTGATTAATTAATACTCTCTTATAAAACAATGAGAAATATATATATATATTCTTTTGTGTGCATATATACTCTCAAACCTTATTGACAATGATGTTTCAAATAAAAAATTAGGGTGGACTTAATTATAAGAACAAATATTCTAATGACACATTTCTTTTATTTGTATGTACATATAAGTATTAATAATTGCGAGTAAGTTCATCTCTATTTTTTAAAAATAAATGTGTGAATATAAACATCTACTATGTTCAAGTTGTTAATCAAAATATTTTTATATATATTTTTTTTTACTGTAAATATTTTTATTTAAAAAATGTGGGGAAGCATGCCAATCTATGTCCCTCTCATTGTGTTTTAGTGAATTGTGACTAATTAATATATTGTTATTCCCACAATCTAAGTCAAAGTAATTTCACCTATATTGTGACTATCTAACGATCATCACATGTACAAGTGCTAACTCCATAATGTGATTAATTAGTCATTTGTTGTATTAACTTTTTAAATTTTACGGAGTTTAAGAAATTAAAAAATTACATATTTTAGAAATTTTGAAATATTCCAAATTGTGACAAGATAAATATAGAGTGTCATAATATACTAGAGTAAGCGTGATAAAAATAAGGAGCACATTTATATGTGCCTACATTCAAGGATAGTTTAATTCTCATATTTTAGTTAAATTATTGATTATCCCTTTTTATTAAAAAAATTATCATTTCGATTACCGTTAGCTTTGTTGAATCATATTAGAGAGCCATAATTTTTGCATAGAGGGAACACTAGTATAGAACTACATAATTCGATATAATGAGAATATAATTCGATCAAATGAGAATATTTATACGTTTGGATATAAAAATTTATAATTAAAGATGTTAAGATCTATGATTTACTATAATGACAAAGGTATAACTAATAATAAGGACTTTACAATTTTTATTTTTTATTTAATTAATTCATCAAACAAATGTCATGTTCGATCATGAACCAACCCCCCCCCCCCACACACACACAAACACAACAACAACAACCACTATTTGTAATTTGTTCAAATGCTTACTATCATGCCAAATAAGTATTTGATAGCTAGCAAACCCCACAACTTTATTTCTTAGCCAAGTTCATTAAGTAATTAATATTATATTTAACCATGACTCTGATCAAGGCCATACCCAACCGGCCACATCACCTAAGTCTCACTATATATAGGCATAATATATGTTTGCATACACTAAACGATTTTCACTAGATATAATCAAACACTTATTATTATGTTAAGGTTATAGCTAATAATAAAGATACCGATGCTCCACAACGTTATCTCTAGTAGTTTATCAAGCTCATCATGAAGCAATTAAATTATTTTTGTTTATAATTTCGGCTCAAGCCATTTACGACTCATCAATCACGATAATCTAGTTATAGACATGATATTAACATAAGATAAAATAAAAAGTTTAACCGTAAAAGAGGTGGCTAGTACGAGTTGGTAGCTGCATGAAAATGTCAAAAGGTAATAATACCAAAGAAGAAGAGGTCATATATGTCATTTCACAACTAAGATGGTTGAACAAGGAAGCTCAAAAACGTCCGTTTCCATATCAGAGATCACTCTAGATATCCTTCAAAATAAAATTTTCTTTTAAAAAAATTCAAATAAAATCATCGTCGTCTTCTTCTTCTCCTCCTCCTTCTTTTGCTTAAAAATAGATTTGTCTTTTTGCTTCGTTAGCATTCAATTCGCGTTTCCTTATCCTCTCTCCATCAAAAAAAGGAGGAAAAAAACATTTTATATCTCTCTATCTTTAGTACCGTACACCGACTGATGCTAGCTGTCTTACCTTTATTCTCTCTCTATAAAAAGCAAACACGGTGCATAAAGCATCTTGCGCGCCTCTCTATATATATCACAAGAAAAGAGTAAACATAAGGAGTTTGCTTCTATCATCAATTATCAAAAAAGAAAATAATGGGTCTTCAAAGTCATGAAAATCAAATAACTTTTGGAAATCATGATCATCAGTTTCATCAACAACAACAAACTCAACATCAGCATCAACACCAACAATTATTATTTCAAAATAATTCTGATCAGCGAAATAACGCTGATCAGATTTCTTTTGGAATGTTACATCAGTCATCTTCTGTCATACCTGAAAATTTCATGTAATTTGTTTTTTGTTTTCTAAATTCAAATTCGCGAAAATAGTTTTTTTAAAAAAATTTATTAATTATTAATATTTTTGTGCAGAAATAAAGAGAGTAGCAGTACTGGAGGTTATGATTTAGGTGAACTAGATGATCAAGCACTTTTCCTTTACCTTGATGCTCAAGATCCTTCTTCTAATCATGATCAAATACGTACGTCTATTTACTTTTTTATATTTTGAATTTTCTAGTGAATATTTTGTTTCGATATAATTTTGATTTCATAAATTTGTTCCGAAGAGAATATTCTCTTTTTAAGATTGTTGTCTTTTTTACCAGATCCTCACATAATCATTTGAGAATTTAATTTTCCTCGAAATCAGAAAGGAAAATAAACTGTTTTTAGTTTTTCAGAAAGATTGAAATTTTTTTTGTTTTAATTTCGAGAGTCAAATAAAGTGTCTTTTAAAAAATTTTATAATTGGCTCTAGAAATTGGAAGTTTTAACACATAAATCTTCTGTTTCCTCTAGATTTTGAGAGTCAACTGAATTCTTATTTGTTATTTTTATAGTTAACTCTCAAAATTTAAATTTTTATCACATAAATTGAGACAGAATAAATTTTTTCTCCAAGAAAAAAGTAGATCTCTTTAACTTTTTGTCTACTTGTTGACAACTTTATAAATTTTTTGGTTATAATTTTGCAGAAAATAATTCAGAGATGATGAGACCACCAACTCTCAACATTTTTCCATCACAACCCATGCATGTTGAGCCATCATCCACAAAGGTAAATTAAAAAAAAAATCAGTTCGATGCACAAAATATCTCGTCTTAACAGAGTCGGAGGAAAGGCTCAAAGTGTAATTTGATGCGTGTATAAAGGAAGAATATATAATACTAATAATAATGTTTCATTTTCTTGTCTTTAACTACTTTTTTTTTTCCAATTAATTAAGTTCTTAATGACTTGTTATTAATTAATTAATTTCGTTTTTTTTTTTTGGTAGGGAAATACTGGATTTGTTTCTAGTGGTTCTGAGAAATCATCTGAGCCGTCCATAATGGAGTTATCAAAATCCAAAAATAATGTACTTTCTACTTCTTCAGGACCTGAACCTAAAATTCCTAAGGTATTATTGTTTACTTTTAACTAATTTCTAATAATTTTTACCTGCTTTAGGAATTTTCGTAGCCGGATTTGGAGTATGATGGTCAAATTACATAATTTAGATATTAATTTTTGAAATTCAATTTATATGTTTGAAAATCATATAAAAAGTATTATAAGTGATAACAACGATATAAACTAACAAAATATTTAAGACACTCGGGGTTAATTTTTTTTTTTGAATAAAGATACAGTGCCACATAAATTGAAACAAAATAAATCATATTCGAGAATATTTTTTTTCCCGAGTACTTGTAAGGTTGCTTATTCTTCAATTTTGCGCGATTATTTTAATTTAATTTCGCCTATAATTTTATTCATTGGTTGGTGGCAGCGAGAGTGGAATAGGAAAGGTCAAAATTCAGGTTCAGAGCAAAATGCACCTAAAACAACAGATCATAAGGTAAGAGTTTTTGATTCTATTGTTCGATGTATAAAATATCTCGTATTTACACGAAATCTGGGGAAGTGTTGTGCGTCAAAGAGTGTGACGTAGTCCATTTGTCTGTCGTATTGCAAGTATTAGTGATTGCATTCATGGCTCGAACGGATATGATTTTCTCATTTGAGAAAATAAATATAACTTCTTATTTATTTATTTCTTGGTAATTAGGAATTTTTAGTTAATTGATTTTCCTTGCAGACATTGAGGAGACTTGCTCAGAATAGAGAGGCAGCTAGGAAAAGCAGAATTAGGAAAAAGGTAAGTTAACTACATACTTTTCTTCCTTTAATTAATTATCATTGATTTTAAAGTTAAAAAACAAGAGCATCATAATTTTTACTATTTATAGTTAGAGCTGAAGATCCATCGAAAATTAATCCCTCTATCTTACATAAAATAAGGATAACGTTTGTATACTTTTTACCTTTTACAAATCCTTCACGTGGAATCATATTGGGTATGTTATCGTTATTCCTCTAATTATTTTTCTATTGCAGGCTTATATTCAACAACTAGAGTCAAGTAGGATAAGGCTTGCTCAGCTAGAGCAAGAACTACAAAGAGCTAGATCTCAAGTAATTATAAAATTTCTCTTATATTATTTATATAATTTAATAAATTTTAATTTTCTTCTATATTCACCAAAAAAAATAAAAATATAATTTGTAGGGTTTTCATTTTGCGGGTAATGCTCTTTTAGGAGGAGACCAAGGACTTCCTAATAACATTGCAAACATGACCTCAGGTACAATTTTAATCATTCAAATAACGAATCTACGATTTAAAGTTTATGAATTTTAAATTTTAGCATTTTTTAAAATAAAGAATGTTAAAAAGATAAATACATAGTTGACAAAGTTGTTGATACTATCAAAATAGTACTTTCTATAATTATCTTTTATCTTTAATTTAATTCTGTATTATATATCCCCTACCAAAACTTAGACATTCTAATAGATCTTTAGTATTAAATAAAAATCATCCAGGAGACCCTAATCTTCTCGATCATATTATTATTAAACTTTAATACTGATTTATTTTTTGAAAAAAAATATTTTTACTCACCGACCAGATATATTTTTTCCACGACTTACAAAACACTCTCTCAATTAATTTATTGCTCATATTTTTTACTTTTATATTGAAACATAATTAAGTAAAAGTATGCTCTAACGACTAATCATTAGGACTTCTAGTTTAAATGATCGCACATTTTAACATGATATCTGAATTTTCACGGTGTCATTTTTGCATGAATATTTGTAGAAGCTGCAGCGTTTGATATGGAGTACTCAAGGTGGCTAGAAGAACATCATCGTCTCATGTGTGAGCTTCGAAATGCAGTGACTGAACATTTTCCGGAGAACGATCTTCGAATTTACGTCGAAAATTGTGTCACGCATTACGATGAAATGATGAATCTCAAGAGCATACTTTTAAAAACCGATGTCTTTCATCTTATTTCCGGCATGTGGAGAACTCCGGCGGAGCGTTGTTTCATTTGGATGGGAGATTTCCGCCCATCCGAACTCATCAAGGTAAGTGTATATGCACTATTAGATCGCCTAAAAGATTATTATTAATATTTTTAATAAGTGAAATTAGTAACCTGGAAAATAAAGTAGCTTGTTACAACATGCTAGATATGCATGGTAACATTAAAAAATTGACATAATGCATATATGTTGCTTAAATCCTAATCCAAAACCCTAATTTACCAAAGATATTAATATTACTCACTCTATTCCAATTAATGTAATTTTGTTTTATTCTATTCTAAAAAAAATGATGTTTTTTTAATTAGTAGACACAATTTAACTTTAAAATACGATTTACCGTTTACCTTTTAGTCCGAAATTATTCTTCATATTTCCCCTTTTCGAAAGTTAATTTGCAACTTTTCTTATATTAACTTGATGAAAAGATATATTTTGAACACTAGTTAAAGGCCATATTATAATTTGACTTTCGAAAAATGAAACATGACAACTAATATGAGACGAACAGAGTATTACTTTTATCTTTACTAGGATGATTTATATATTTATTTAGATGTCTATAACTTATTTTAGATCACAAATTTCATACATATTTTTTCTTTCATAAACTCCGTGCAACTACTCAAACATCGTCACATAAATTGGTTCTAATTTCTACACTTTCTGTACTATGTATACTTATATTATGGCTAATTTTATATGGTTTGTAATGATGCATGATTAATAGATAATCTTGAGTCAAATAGAGCCATTAACAGAACAACAATTTGTGGGAATATGTGGATTACAACAATCAACACAAGAAGCTGAGGAAGCTCTCTCACAAGGGCTGGAAAATCTGAATCAATCAGTTTCAGACACAATTGTCTCTGATGCATTATTGGCTAATTGCCCTCAAAACATGGCTAATTATATGGGACAAATGGCTATTGCCATCAACAAACTCTCCACTATTGAAGGCTTTGTTAGACAGGTACATATAAATTATAGTCCCTCATATACAACTATTTATAAACTCATATAGTCATTAATATACTCCCTTCGATCCAATTTATGTGACAATAATATTGCAGTATAATTTCACAAGTGAAATTTAAGAGGACAGTGTGTATGTAGATCTTACCCTGACTTATGAAGATAGAAACGTTATTTTTGATAGACCCTCGACTCAAGTAAAATATATCATATCGGTGCGAAATCTAAAAATAAAATTAATTTTTTTTTTTTAAGAAATTAAAATGTGTCTTATGTGACTATAAATCTCATATTTCGAAAAGACTATCTATAGATATTCTTAATTAGGTGACCAGATGGTAAAATAACTTCTAGATTGACGTACACAGTATAAATGACTTTAATTTATTTTTTTTCATTTCTTGGATTTAACTTATACACTAACTCTCCATTCGTTCGGTATTATTTGTCATGTTTCATTTATAAAGTCAAATTTTAAGAACTTTGACTAATATTTTAAGCTGTATTTTATCATCATATTGATATGTAAAAAATGCAATTTATAATACTTTACATATAATTTTTGAATATCTAGATTTTTGTTTAAAAAATCGAATTAATGTAATCTAATTTAACTTTGAAAACTAATCAATTTGACTTTCGAAAAGCGTAACATGACAAATAAAAATGGACGGAGGGAGTAGTATAAAAAAATATATTCTTACTCTACTAGTATATACACTTTAACATGTTATAATGGGTAACCTGCTATAATTTACATACTTATCCCAATTTTTTTTTTAATGAATGATTACCTGATATAGTTATCTTTCAAGTGATTTCAACCCAGTAAAAATACATAAAAGTAAAACTTTTAACACTATTTGTTTAATGTTAATATAAATCTCTTCAAATTAGCAGTTGAGATAGAGTCAAACTTAAGTGATTTTGATAGATTGGTAGGGCCAAGATAGAAGAAGTACTATATCTACTCTTGGTTTAGTTAGAAAACCTACTCCATCATGTATGACCTATTCTCACCAGCTCATTTTTCCATATATAGACTTCATTTAATCAGTGTGACCAATATTTACCTACAAGAAATGACCTTTGAGCTCTTGTTGTTTGCAAACACATCATTTGTACAAATTTTATCTAAAATTTAAGCCTCTTATTCGCTCTGACCCAGTCACCCTAACTCTCTGTACTGTTCCATCTTTTTTCCTGCCCTCGCCTCTCGCTTCATTTTGTTCTTCTTGTGTTCAATCAACCTATTCCTTTTCTACAAACTATTAATCGTAGTACTTAGCAATAACATATTTTGATTCGAGTACCGAAGATTATATTATATGTGTTTCATATATATCTAGATACAACATAAGTTTTCTTGTCTTCTAAGAGTAGAGTATATTTAAATGTCATTTTTACATAAATTTCAGTAGAAAACAACACAAGAGTACAAATTTGTAGAACTAACACTTCCAAATATATGGAGTAGGGACCAAAATATATGAGTTTTGGGCCCATACATTTGTATGAATGAAGTCATAGTCATAACTCATAACCTATTGAGTTCGATCGAACATAATTACCTTTACAAATAGTATTTATGTTAAAAATTCATTAAATATCTACACATTAAATTAAGAATTTAGATATTAACACTTGAAAAATTGAAATTATCTAATATTCAATACCTATTAAATAAAAATTCTGACTCTACCTCTGAATCGTGGAACTCGAGTCATTTAGCCGTTTGCTCATGAATATAGAGTAGTTACAATATGTACTGTTCTGTAATATCAAAATTTTACAATTTTATAACTCCACCAGCTAATAGTAGTTGTCTTTTCACATCTTAAATTTGTAATAAAATCTACATTAAGTCAATAACTACCCTAGTATATATATATTTTTACACTGATTGCGATTTAAAATATTAATGAAATAAACATGATAAAAATCCCTTCAAAGTCAAGTTAACATGAATTGACTACTTATTACTTAACTATCTATCAAAAATACTAGTTAATGACTATTTTTTCAATTACAGGCAGATCATTTGAGACATCAGACAATTCATCGACTTCATCAAATTTTGACGAGCCGTCAAGCTGCAAGGTGTTTTTTGGCAATTGCTGAATATTTTCATAGGCTTAGAGCTCTCAGCTCTCTTTGGGTGGCTCGGCCTCGACATGAATAACTTAAAAACTCTTAATTAGCTAGCTAGCCACGTTAATTATAATTTCTATAGGTCCTTAATATATTTTCTCTAAAATCACTCTCCTTTTTTTTTTTTGGTTATTTTATAGTTTAAATAGATAGATGTATAGATAAACAAAAGAAATTACTAGTGTAAAATTATGAAAGTAGAACTTAATGATCTCCTTTAATTTTAATTATGTCTTCTTTTTCTTCATATTGATTATTATTATATAGAGAGATCTAACAAAAAAAATATATTAAATTTTTGTTAAAGTTAAATCAGTATGGATGAAGTGGAGGCTTGCATTCCGGGGTCTAGTATGATGAAAATGTATCGTACCATCTAAATTTAAAGGTATATAGAGGGGTGGTTAGATTAGCTTTGTTGTATGAGACAGAATATTATTGCTCAGTCAAAGACTCTCATGTTCACGTGGCGAAAGTGATGATGTTGAGATGGATGTGTGGGTATACTAGGAGCTATTGGAATATTGAAGCAAATTCGATTTCACGATAGAAACATTCAAATATTACTAGCAAGATTGGAGCTTTTCTATCTGGTGTTTGTGTTTTTTTGAAGTATGTTATATGCTGGAGTATATCTATTTTCTGTCATTTATGTTTCATGCTGGTGTGCTTGATCAAATCTTAATTGTGTTGTATACCTGTCTCGTTTTCTTTTTTATTACTGCTTTGTTTTGCTTAAACCAAGGGTCTTTCGAAAACCACCTCTCTACATGGTACAGGTTGTGGTAAGGTGTGTGTACGTACACTCTAACCTTCTCAAACCCCTTTTATGAGATTTCACTGGGTTTGTTGTTGGCATACTTCTGTTGAATATTGTTTTGTTCGTGAACAAAGTTATGTAGGGATAATAATTTTGTGATCGATTCTAGAGCATGTCGGTGGGATATTCTTTAGGCTATTGCTTAATAGTAGGAGTGGCATAAATCATCGAAAACTGAATTATCGAACTGAATGGATGTCTTGATTGACTTATGCCAACACAAATTCATAATGTAGAGCTTCATAGAGTAATCTAACTTTCATATGTAATTCCTCTAAAAGTTAACATGTCATATTGGACAAATTATGAACATATCTTTCCTTCCATACGTAATTACCAATGTACCAAAATTTGATATACCGGGCATAGTACGGTATTTGATACTCCTTTTCAAGTTCAAACGAGGTCCGGAGCGAGAAATTTGAATATTAATGTTTTTCATGTGCTATAATTTATGGTTTTTTGGTGATACGAGATTCTAGTGGGTATTTGGCCGAAAAATTTTGTAGGCGTCTGTTAAGACCTTCTTAATGGCGTGAGTTGGTCCGAAGGGAAAAAAGTATGCATTTTCAAGTTTGATTAAGACACTGAATAGAAAGATACAAATTTTATTGTTTTTCTAGTGCTAAAATCCATGGATTTAGTGATAAGGGATTCCAATGGGTTTGGGCAGAATTTTTTGGAGGCGTCCGCTAAGACCTTATTAGTGGCGATTAGTATAAGTACATGGCGACCAAGTTTGCCACTAATACAAATTATTGGTGGCGACTGTTATAGGTATTTCATGGCGACAATTTTGCCACTAAAACAGACTATTAATAAACGGCATTTAAGATTGCTACTAAAACAGACTATTAATAAACGGCATTTAAGATTGCCACTAAAACCTGCTATCAGTGGCGACAATAATAAATATTGGCGGCGACGAGTGTTGCCACTAAGCATAAAACATACTATTAGTGGCGACTAAGAAGACTTTAAAACAAACTATTATTGGTGACAATTATAGGTATTTGTGGCGATTAAGTTTGCCATCAAAACTATGTGGCGACTATTATAGGTGTGACGGCGATTATTGTTGCCTCTAAAACACACTATTAGTGGCAACGTTCGTATGTATTTTGGCAACTAAGTTTGCCACTAAAACGTACAATAAGTGGCGACTTTTGTAGGTATTTCCGGCGACTAAGTTTGCCATGAAAACATCTATTAGTGGCGACTTTAAATATTGCAGCGATTAAGGTGCCACTAAAATATACTATTAGTGGCAACCGTTATAGCTTTTTGCAGGCGACAAAGTTTGCTACTAAAACATACTATTAATGGCGACATTTATAGGTATTGCAGCGACTAAGTCTGCTACTAAACAAACTATTAGAGGCGACATTTATAGTAGTTGCAGCGACTAAGTTTGCTATTAAAACGTACTATTAGTGGCGACAGTTAAAGCTTTGCGGCAACTGAGTTTGCTACTAAAACGTACTATTAGTGGCGACTATAAGTGTAGTCTGCTACTAAACAAACTATTAGAGGCGACATTTATAGGTAGTTGCAGCGACTAAGTTTGCTATTAAAATGTACTATTAGTGGCGACTGTTAAAGCTTTGCGGCGACTGAGTTTGCTACTAAAACGTACTATTGGCGACTATAAGTGTATAGTCGAGAATTCGGTAATAAGTTAGGAAGGTATTTGTCTATTTTCTCTAAATTCTTTAAAAAAATTCAGAAACTATAGCATGAAGCATTGATTTGTACATTCCAGTAAAATACATTGTTATATACAAGAATACATTGTTATATACAAGTTAAATTCTTCTGACATGTGAGACTCTATCACTTTCACTTTGATCTTGTACTAGAATTTGTTGACTTTTGTGTGTTCGAATAATTTGCAGTATGATGTACAAGTGCAAAAGTAGAAACTAAACCACCACAAAACTACGTAGTTTTTTTAATCAAACCAAGGACATAAAAATGACTCTCATGACAGAGGAGAAGGGTTAACACAAGGCCCCAACGCAATAATAATTCCACGGTCAAGACAAACTAGGAACCTCTTGAAATATATATTATCTGCCCTTTGGTACCTCATCAAAATACTCATAACCATTACTATTCTAAAGGTAAGGGAAAGCTTAGCATGTCAATGTCATCAAAATGTTATACATACTGCAAAAATAAGTATGGACCGATTTAGTGTTTTTAGTTTGAAATAATAGAATATGGGAAGCAAAATGTTCATTCCTCCATGCGATTTTCCTCCGACTGCTTTTGCGAAACCTTGACCTTGGTAGGTAGTGTAAGTGATGGCTCTTTGACGAGCACAGAAGGAGCTTTGACCATGTGAATGCTCTGTTCGAGCTCCTTTGTTGCTTCTCTCTGCTCCTTGGCTTTATTTCCTTTCATCCTGTATGATTTGCCAACTAATGTTAATAGCAAGAAAAGGAACACGATAAATTAGAAAGTAACGGAAATTAGTGAAGCACAGTGTAAAGTACCTCTTTGCAATATGTCTCTCCTCCCTGTCAACTCTGATTTTATCAATTTTCTTGATGGCCTTCAAAGTGTTCTCAGTTACATTCCTGTCATATCTCTCTGGCCTATTACGCTTCCTCTCGAATTCAAATGTTGAGTCCTTAAAATGAAAATTAGCAGCAGGAAAGGAACTTTCAGTATCCAAAATAGAATAAACAAAAAAGAAGAAAGAGCATTAGACCAAATTCAATCCAAAAAACAGCATATCACTGTTTACCTGAGTCATGTCCTTTCCATGCAGCCGTCTATATGCTTTAGTCCATTTAACTTTACGAGGATTCCTCTTCATCTTAAAGTTCTTGTGGCACTTAGACCTACAGAACCGAAAGATCTGCACAGAGAAAACACAGAAAGCTTTTCCTTTACTTGATGAACAGCCAAGAATTCAGAATAATTCATATCCTTGTGAAGATTCAAACCCCCCAACCCAAACCCTTTTCATGATGACCGCACGAAACTGGAAAGAAAAGAAAAAGGCAGAGATAAACATTGAGGAAAAGACTTCAAAACTACAGCTTATCTGAATTGTTTCTCGATATCATGGTATGCTGTCAAAAGACAACCAGAAAGATCATAATCACCGACTTATCCACTAAAGGCTCAATTGCAATTGAGCATTAGGTGAAAGAGTTAAATTACCCCTATTATTGCATGTGACTCAATAAGTAATTGAATAGCTATTTAGTTCACTTTGAATTAAGTACACCACTTTACTCAAGGTTAGATAGAGCATTATCTAAAAAATAATCGCTTAAATCCTTAATATAGGGGAGCTGTGGAAAAGAATCACTGAAAGACCCATAGCAGGTTAGTTCTCTGTCAAATTGTCACTACTTACAAACGCAAATTGAAAGAGAAGAGGAAGAGAAATCAGAATCCCTTAAAACTTAAAGAAAAAAGGCATCTAATATCATCAAAACTCAAGGGAACCTAATGGAGTCAGGTGTGTTTTCTTGATCAAGTTCCCGACTATGTGCACAGAGACTAAAAATCATGTAGTTCCACAATCCAAATGCAACGCTTACAGATTATGATTACAGTATATGCATTTAACTTTTCACAAGACATGTCTAACCATTAGTTTTGCCTCTTTTCCTTCAATAATTCATTTATTCAATAAAAACTATTGCTTTGTCAAAAAAAAATCTAAAATCTCTATGGTACTTATGTCTGGTCTATATGTGTTAAGGACTAAACCAGCCAGTGCTAGGCCAGATGGAGAGAACCGTTGAAACTTGTATGAATCAGTTTCCCTCTAGTAATCAGGATTTCCCATAATAATTTTACCACAAAGAAGATATTCAAATCTCAAGCTATGCTAACCAAGAGCTCACCCAGAGTAATAATATCACTTAAAACGGTTAGCTCAATCAGTGGATCATTTGAATAAAAAGGTTATTGTTAAACCCTGCTCAAACAAGCGAGTATGAATAATAGTTAGATATTAACAAGTCGAACATTTACAGGATACTTATATTGTGATTTCATCACAGAAAACAATGAGTCCAGCAAATTCTATACAGTACCATTTTCTTAAACCTAACTATGTCAATCATAGAAAATACACAAATAATTAAAATCAAATTTAACTAACGCAAATAAACAAAACAAGAAAGCTTAATACTCTACCTTTGCATCGTTTCGAACAAATTGAATACCATGGCCTGGATATACAGTTGAGGAACAAAACCAACATTTTTCCAATCTCATTGTGTCGTCCTGTTATATTGCCCTAATTCACTCTGTACCACAACAAAAGCAGTATTAAACAAAAACCAAACCACTAACAAGGAAAAAATGAGATTCAATAAGCAACACAATAGAGTTCTACACCAAAGATCAAATTTTTATAGCAAAAAAACATCGACCTAATAAAATTTTCAGCTCAACTGTTGAGGAACTACTGGGGAACTGGAGGGGCAACAACAAAAAAAAATAAGCAGGAGAAGTGTACGGAAACAGAGTTATGTCGGAACATACAGAAGGAAGATAGATACCGGTGGTGGCGGAGCAGCTGCACGGCTGTTGGCGGCGGAGCAACTGGCGGAGCAACTGAAACCAAGAAAGGCAGCATATATAGGGTTGAGGCCTGAGGGTTTAGAAATTTTATGAACAAATTACACTTCCAGTCCTATATTTCTTAACAATATCTATTTTAGTCCCTAATGATTTTTCTTTTCTTTTCGCAGTCAATTTATTTTAGACACCATTACAAAACCCTACTTTCTTCAAGTTTTTATAAAAGTAGGGCACACTAGAAAAACTGGATTGAAGAATTGATTTAAATGGAGTAAATTTCAGGTTTAGCCGACATTAAACAATATAGTTATGGTTTGTATAATTACACTCAAATATTAAATTGTTGGAAGCGCATCTCATTTGTATAAATCGCTGGCAGCCACTCATTTGTATAAATCGTCGGCAAGCTCTCAATTCAATTTTATGTGTTTGTATCTTTGTACACAATTTTAATTTGTATACAATTGAATCGACTATCGGTTTATAAAACACAAATTACACATTGTAATTTGTATAATTTGTCTTTGTATAAAACGAGAAAGAGAGAAAGACAAAATGAAAAACTGTGCAGGGAAAGATCTATATTTGTATAACAATAAGTATATAGTATGAAAATATATGTATTTGTATTAGTATATACAGTTTTCTCTCGTTTTAACAAACACAAATGCATTTTATATATTTGTGTTTGTATAAGAGAGTGACGAGCGAGAAATTCAGAGAGAGGCAACTGACAATTGTTTGCTATGTGTTACAATTAAATCAAGTTATTTTATAGTATTTAATTTGAATTAATAGTTTGTTATTTTATATATTTTTTTTTCATTTAAATAATTGTTCATCTATCACTTAAATGTAAAATGGCTAACCAATCTATAGTTAGTATGTAATAACTAATATGTGTATAATTGTATATATAATGAGTGTATCAAATGTATTTATAATTTATTCTTTTGGTTAATTAATTAGAAGAAATAATGTTATAATTATGATGATGTAATAAAACTACATAAGTCCGTTCACTTCATAAGTACGTGAAATTTCATCATTAACTAAGAACATTTGACCAAATCTCACTTTTGTAAGGCATAACTTTTCTCTATTTCTTTTTATTTTTTTCTTTCTTCATATGTATATTAATCCACTCGAGGATATGAATTTACTCGTTTAAAATAGTATATTTGATATTTGTATTAACAAAAAAATATACATTAATTAACCAGGTGATTAAAGAGCATGGAGAAAATACCACTACTAAAAATGCGCAAATTTCTAATGCATGTCCATCTGAAATCAGAGACGGAGTCAGAATTTTCAATAAGGGGTTCATAATCTGTAGAAATAGATAGCTGAAGGGGATTCGACATCTACTATATATACCGATAAACTTATTTTAACCATATATAAATAATATAATTTTTCACAGAAGGGGATTCGGATGAACCCCTTAATGCAATGTAGCTTCGCCCCTGTCTGAAATTGACTTGTTGGAAGCTTTTCTAACGTACATTTATATCTCCCTCAAATTTTTTTCATCGCAAATATAATACATATATCTTTAGTAGTGATGTGTCGCTTTATTATTAATGTGACATGAATATTAAATGTCGATATGTATTATGCATTCATTTGTTTGATGTAAACATAAAAGTGACTGAAGTTCGCTTGGTTTTGGTTAGAACTATGAAAAGGAAACCCAAATTCTTTCATTTTTCCTTTAAAACCCCACATTTTGCGGTATATCTCAAATTGATTTTAATCCAACAATTCTCTCTCTTTCTGGTTTCATCTCAATTTTTTCTCTTACTTCCCATTGCATTCCAAAGATTCAACCTTTTAATATTCAAATTTCACAAATTGTCATTCTCATAGGTACCATTAAGGTAAAAAGATGTATCATTTTCATCCTATTTTTTTTTATATATATGCATTGTGATATGTGTAAAAAATATTAGATTTTTCAACGTTGTTTTCAAGATTGGCAAATGGTTTTATGATGAAATTCCATGCAAAAATATATTCATGTTAATAGAAAATGTAGAGAACTTCTAGTACATCTATTTTTATATTGTATAATGTTGGCTGAAGACATGGTCAGAGATGATTCATATAGTCTATAGACGACACCGATTTGTTTGGGACCGAGGCTAAGTTTGACAATTGTTGTAAACTTGAACATGGAGTGCTATTTAGTTTTTTCTGTTATATAACTACACATAATAGTTTCTTTTTGTTAGATTTGTTCATCATAAACTTGTAAAATCATCGATGAAATTAATACGATATGCAACTGTTTTGATTTTGCAGATGTTCACATTTCTGAGGTTTTATACTTAGACACATAATATCCTAGTGAAACTTTTGCAGGGAAGATGGGAATAACATTTTCCTGTCCGTTTGCCAATTTCGAGGATTTGGATAGTCGGGTTGAATCATATTTGGTGAGAACATTAAGTTTAGGAAATGATGATATGAAGAATGTGTTACAGCCAAAGAATTTCAATGACCAAATTACTAGAAAGTCGAAAATCTTGAAGTCATTTGGTTCCGGGAATATGATCCTTGAGGGAACTCTAACCTATAAAAGGAGGGAATTTGAGGCGAAGATTGCATTGAGGACTCTTATTTCCGATAAGGAAGATAAGAAGATCAATAGATCAGACAACCCGTGGAACAGGGCTGAAGTTTCTCCGAAATTGCATAGTATCTCCGATAAAGATACTAGGATGTTACCAGTAGAGTATGGGAAGCATAGAGATCAGGCTGCTGTAAAGTTGCAGAAGACATATAAAAGTTTTCGTACACGAAGACAGCTAGCTGATTGTGCTGTTCTAGTTGAGCATAGATGGTATAGTAGTTTATAAATTATATTCCAGTCGTTTCATTTTGTTTGTCTTACGTTCCTTTCTAGTCTGTTTCAAAGAGAATGTCTTTTTCCTCTTCTTTTTTGCACCTCTGTGTTTAATATCACAAGATTCAAAAGTCTTTTTTTACTTTCTTAAACTCTATACCAATTGTCATAACTAGACAAAACATTGAAACCAAGGGAGTAGTTAGGGAACTTTTGTTCTGGATATTTTGTCATGTCATTTCACGTCTTCACGCACGTTGTATCGACTATGGAACTTTTGGTGTAATTTACAGGTGGAAGCTATTGGATTCTGTTGAACTAAAGCACAGTTCTATATCATATTTTGACACCAAGAAACCTCAGACTGCTGTTTCTCGTTGGTCTCGAGCATTAACTAGAGCTGCGAAGGTATGAATTAACCTTACATTTACGCTAATTCCCTGTTAGATTCATTTCTTGTGATTCTTCCTTCTTTTTGGTTGGTTAAGTTTTGATGTAACGACTTTACGTGTGTGTTGGTAGGTCGGTAAAGGTCTGTCCAAAGACGGGAAAGCACGTAAACTTGCTTTGCAGCATTGGCTTGAAGCAGTAAGTTCACTTCTCAAGAGCAAAGTTCAACAATCCCAAGTTTCATTTTTATTTGTGTGTGGGATTGTTGTTTATGTTCTTTATAAACTTTGATGAACAGATTGACCCTCGACATCGTTATGGACACAACCTTCGGTTTTATTACAACAAGTGGCTCCAAGCTGACAGTAAACAACCCTTCTTCTATTGGTTAGATTTTCTTCGATCAGCAAGAAATTCTAGCAAACGAAGAAACTTCAGAATTGATTTAGTAAACTATATATGACATTTCCCCCTTGTATGTTCGCGTTACAGGTTGGACATAGGTGAAGGTAAAGAAATAAATCTTGAGAGGTGTCCTAGACCGAAACTTCAACAAGACTGCATCAAGTATCTTGGACCGGTGAGTGTTATCTTCTTTCGATCTGTAACATTTTTTTACTGGTAAATTTGGTATAAATTATTCTACTTCTAGATACATTCCACAAAGTAGGAAAAAATGTTCGAGAGCAAACGTTATTTGCAACTCATGAGCTATGAATAATCACAGATAGAGAGGGAGGCATATGAAATTGTCATTGTGGGTGGAAAATTCTTATACAAGCAGAGTAGAAGGCTTCTCGATACGAGAGGAAGCCCTCCAGAGGCAAAGTGGATCTTTGTGCTAAGCGTGTCCAAAATCTTATACGTTGGGATGAAAAAGAAAGGCACATTTCAGCATTCAAGTTTCCTGGCAGGTGGTGCCGCGTTGTCTGCTGGGAGATTAGTGGCAGAAGATGGTATTATAAAGGTAAAGAGAATTGCCATGATTTTGCCAACAAGTTGTGTTTTTTTCCCTCCGAAACAAGCTCGTTGTTGATGTATCTAAGTTCTTGCATGAAATAGGCAGTCTGGCCTCAGAGTGGACATTATCTCCCTACAGAGGAGAATTTCGAAGCATTCATGTTGTTTCTTAAGCAACATCAAGTTGATATCGCTGTTGTCCAGGTACAAGCATTTGCTAACCGATAGATCTTTTCACACGAAAACTGTTATTTTAAACAAAGTTGATATTTTGTAATATGTGAATATCGAGGATTAGGGTAGAACGTTAGTAGATAGTCAAGTGTTATCATCTAGTAGTATGATTTAAGTATCATGTTTCCCCAGTGTGTATTAATATATGTTGCTACATCTGTTTTGTACATTTTTGCTATTTTGTTGTCCCTTTTCTTTCTTACTTTCCTATATCAGTTACATTTCTTTTGAGTCGAGGGTCTATTAGAAATGACCTCTCTCTACGTTGATAACTAACTTAAATATTGAATCCGCTTATGTTACCGTCTTGACTCACCGTGGCAAGATGAGCTATGTATAATCTATTAAACTTAAATCCTGATATTGCAGAAATTCACCAATTATGAGGACGACGCGCCCTCTACCAGGAAGGAATGTCATACTAACATACGTAAAAACTTATCAGTCTCGGATTTCATCCATTTAAACGAAGATAGCAGCCTCAAAAGCTCAGACACAAAGAGGATTGGTTCTACCAACAAGGATTGTGACGACGAAGAGTTTTCAGTGCCACATTTTCCAAGACAGCCCCGAGGAGTACGACCCAAAATTGCTGTTGAAATACCGGAAAAGGAAGGCATATTCGAGTTGTTTAAGGAGACAGCCCAACAGGCACAGCCTGTGGAAACTCCAGCAGATGGATACGAAACACCAGACGAGTACTTATCAGATACAGAGTTTTCAGTTTCGAAGAAGAATTTATTCGATCATGACAATGAAGAGGAGTTCAAAGAGCCTGTTCCTGAAGAAAAGATAATCAAAAGAATACATTCACATATAGGCATGAAATCAAATCATTTGGCTCATCAATTGTCTTCATGTAAATGGACAACAGGAGCTGGACCTCGTATCGGTTGCATGAGGGACTATCCATCTGAGCTCCAATTTCGCGTTATGGAGGAAGTTCAATTGTCTCCGAGACCTGCATTTCCAGCTTCCTCAAAATTTGGTCGTCGTTATACACCAACAATCTTTTCTAGAGAAGCAAATGATCAAGGCAAAAGACCTGATTTTGAAGTAGTTGTATTTTGTGAATCAGATAGTCCATCAGTAAAAAGAGAAGCAGTTTTTGGTTGATTAATTAGTAATTCCAAACAGGAACTTGCTAGGATTTTGTCCTTTTTTCCCCCTTTTGAATCATTTCTTTATGTAGGTCTGTACAACAAGATGTAAATTATCTTTTAGCAAATTCTTTTAAAGATTATTTTAGAATAAAAGATCAAATAACAGAATTACTTCTCTCTGATTCAATTGTGTGCATTTGATTTATCCTTGTTATATTTCTTTTTTTGGTCAAGAAATTTAAAGACTTCAGGTTCTCAATCACTCAATCATTCCAGCGGAGCCAAAAGTGCGAGGTGATTTCTTCCATTTCATCTAAGTTTTTATGGATATAGTTACTCGATATCTATACCAGTGAAAATTAACAAATTGATCGAGGTGTGTGCAAGGTTTATAAAAATGCGTTGGGTTTTGAATGCTTGTAGACTAGTATCCCAATGACCTGATTTTTGCTAGTGAGGTTTAGAGAGAATAGATTGTATGTAAACGTTATCTCTATCTTTTTCAGATAGAGAGGTTATTTCCGAAAGAATCTCGATTTAAAGGAAACAAAAGACAACGATTATGAAGACATAGGTAATAACATGATAGTACGATAATTGAAGCATATGAGACAAGAAGTAGTACAAATCTGAGAGTGAGAAACATGGAATAGTAAAATAATACTAATACTACCAGCCGGAGACACCAAACACGAAATTGTTTACTGCTAGCCTTCTATCCAAATCATCGACCTTCACTCTCTTGTATCAAGGGATATGTCTTTAGTAAGATAAACATTTCATATTTTGCATGATAACCTATTTCTAATATTTTTTCAACCTGCCTCTACCTATCCCTGGCCACTCTAATGTCAACCTCTCACACCTCCTTGCTTGAGCATTTGTGCATCTTCGCTTGACATGTACAAACCATTTCAACCTAGTTTCATTATCTTGTTTGCTATAGAGGTCACTTCACCTTAGCTCGATTATCCTTATTGTTTTACCTATATCTCCTAAAAAGCCCACACATCCATTCTAGAAATCCTCATTTCCACAACTTTCATCTTCTTAATATGAGAGTTCTTGAATGACAAAACTTTGCCCCATACAACAAAATCGATCTAATTAACGACTGATCTATAAAGCTTATCTTTAAATCTTAGTCCACACCTTGTTATCACATAAAACACCAGGCACTAGCCTCCATTTCAATCACCTCGCAAAAATGTAATGTGTAGAAAGTTAATATTTGGGTCACTCTAAGAAGGATTAAATGTATATCAACGGTATTTTTTTAGCTTTTGTTTAAATAAATAAATAAATTATCTCTAGGTTTGTGTGATAAAAGGTAAAGTCTTGCCTTTTCGGTGCAACCATGAAAAGTAAAGATGAATGGATGTAGGCCTTTTGCTTTATAACTATCAAAATATATAATTATAACTATAGAATAAAATTAGTATTCGTGATAGAAATATTTGTGTAATTAGCTAAATTTTTCATGTTTCTTTCCCTAACGATAAATTTGAACATTGGTTTTGGGCCTTAAGACACAGTTGTATCTAAGACATAACAGAGCTGAAAGCCCAATATTTACTGGGCCGAGCTGTATCGCATTATAGGCCTTCCCCTTCAACCACCTAACCCTACTATAAATTTTCTAGGGTTTTAGCATTCTTCACTCTCTGATACAAAGCAGCAACATACAGCAGCAGATTTTTCTCGCCGGAAGGTAAGCCGCTCTCGCCGTCGAATCTCTCTCTGTGTAATTTCTTGAAAACACGTTCCATTTATGAACAATCTGTAACGAATGTATTATTAATCCGTTGTTTTTTGCTTTTATTCTATGATAAGTTTCAATCTTTTAGCTCAATTTGATTTGTGTTGATTGATCTAATAATTGTCGTATTGAGCACTCATGATATTGTTTTGTTTGATTGAATGTTGCCTGGTGATAGAAATAGGTGTTGAAAAACAAGTAGTATTTTTTTTTGTATAAAGTTAATATTTGGATTAATACGAAGAAGGAAACATGTGTATAGATAGAAGGTGAATGTTTGTTTGATAATAGGTGAAGTCTTGCCTTTTTGGTGTACACATAAGGTTCCTGGATAAGTATAGATGAATGGATGTAGGGGCCTTTATACATATTACTTGTATGTAAGGAAAGTTGAGCTCGGGTCAGCTCAACAATGGTGGAATTTTGTGAAGGTGAGAAAAGAGTAGGAGGTAGAGAGAGAGGGTTGGATTTTTCTGCAATGGGCTATAACTTAAATCTGCAGTTTTTCACCACTAGCATTGAAATCTAAAACAAGATTACTACTTTTACCAGTGTCATTATCCATTTGGATTAAGACAAGAGAATTTCTTGACACCTAATTGACTTGACAATGATGCAACAGAGAATTATATATGGTGGACAGACCTGTTTACAATTAGTGGGCTATTCAAAATCTTGGCAATGAATTTGTCTATTGCTGCTGTGGATCCAACCACATTTTGGATTCAAACAGCCAAGAACTCCTGCAGTAAAGAGTTGCTGCCTTATTCCAGTTATCTAAGTCCCTTTAGCTTCGGAGAAAATATGTGATCCTACTTCTAGGTTACTGTGTGGCGTTGTATAGTTACCTCCAATGCGTATTTTCTGTCACTAACACATGCTCTATATCTCTTTGCTATAAGCATTAATGATTAAACAATGTAATGAATGGTCAAAATTTTGTTTAGTATATGTGTAAACCATGTCTACCTGTTCTCATAGAGATGTAATAGATGCAGAGATATTATATGTACACTTAATTAGATCATTCATCTGCACTGATCAAATGCTTTATTATGTGAGAGTGTTTGAGTATTGTTTCTTTTGAATATTATTGGTTCCTTAAGTTATAAATTCTAGGTTTTGGTGTGGTTTGTTTTGCTTTTGCCTGCTATTGTTTCATCTGATGTCAATGTTTTATCGATCCTGGCTTCTTACAAATATTCTCTGCATCTGCAGAATGGAATCTGTTACCAAGCATGCAATTGTGATTAAAATCATGGGTCGTACCGGATCCAGGGGGCAGGTGACTCAGGTGAGAGTCAAGTTTCTTGATGACCAGAACAGGTTTATCATGAGAAATGTCAAGGGACCAGTCAGAGAGGGTGATATTCTCACACTGTTGGAGTCTGAGAGGGAAGCCAGGAGGTTGCGTTGAGCCCATGATTATGATTGCCAAATCAATATTCCCTTGAATACTAGATATTGGCTGGGATTTTGTTCCCTATTTAACTGTCTTTGGTTTTGTTTGCTTAGACAACTTTAAAAGTATGGACATGTCGATTTTTGTCATTTTGTGCACTTCATGTTTCTGGAATAGTTTTAATATATTATTTTGCTACATTTGTGTCAATGGCAACATGTAATGCTTCTTATTTCTTGTTGCGCGTGCGGGATGGACGTCCATCTATCATGTTGAATCTTTTCCATTATTCCTTATGTGTGATTTTGGGTGTATTGGTTCTATTGTTATTAGAATTCTAAATAGTTATTACCAAAAAACAATAAAAAGAACATATTTTGATTATAAAGCCTTCTAATTTAGTACTTTGGATGCTGATATAGCATAAACTCAATAATAGGTAACTTTTGTTATCTAATCTATACATATAAAAAGGCTATGTATGGTTCTATATTGATGTTATTATTTATTTGAAAGTTATGACCTTAAACAATGATTTATAAATTGCCACTTGAAAAGTTATTACCTTAAACAATGATTTATAAACTGCTTGTAGAAAAGGGACTATATGAGAAATTCTGTATTATATGAGAGTAATTCTGCATGTTTATTCTGAAACATATCAATAACAATTTCAATCATATAAGAGGAACGAGGAATAAGAAGAAAGGAAGGTTATTTTTCGTAAATAGATATTTAAATTATTCGTACTCGAAAATCGTTCTGATTAAACAATCAACGACTTCTACCTGTTCAAATTTACCTTATAATATTACCACTCTAAGTTTAACAAGACATGTAACTACAATTGAAGTTTGAAAGTTGTTTTTGCAAGAAACCAGCAAAATACTAGTAAATAAATCTGTAAACACACTGCATGAGAGTCCCAGGTTATATAGTAGCTCATGAAAGAGTACTCAAAATCTAATCAATTTTGAAGTTTGAAACAATGAATTAGTTTGATAAACAAACACTACTACGAAATAGTATACAAATATACCAAGATTTATGGATCAATGAGGCCTACAGTTCTGCAATTTACTCAAGTTGAACGAAAATACATGAACATGATTAATCCAATAACGATATACTAACGTCCCATGAGTGTACTCTGAAATTGATGAACAATCTGCTCACAAGATATGTATTGAAATTAGGATAGCAAGAAAATATGACGATAAAATCAATATTATTGTATTGTTGACAAAAATATAATAAGTAGGGGCCTTAGCTAAGTATAAAGCCCAATATTTACTGGGCCGAGCTAATACAGAGTAGCCCAACCCTCTTTGACGAAACCCTACTATAAAATCTCTAGGGTTTTATCAATCCTCATTCTCTAATACAGAAGCAGCATACAGCAGAAAGACACTTCTCCCCGGAAGGTACGCTAGCGGCTCATCTTTCTCCGTTTATTGAACTCAAAATCAACCAGAATGTATTTGTTTAACGGTTAGATTTTACAGGTGAATTAGAGCAGGAAAGAGAAGTAGAAGAAGAAATGGACGCAGGTGTAGTTGCTGCCCCCGCCCCGGCCGCCGCCGTCGATGCAAGCAAAGAGAATAAGGTTCACACTGATGTCATGCTTTTCAATCGCTGGAGCTATGATGGAGTTGAGGTAGGTTCCGAATCTCTTTGATCGTTTTCATATTCGATAGCTTTAAGCAGCTCATTACTTTGCTAGATTCGAGTTAATTACTTCATTTTGTGTTTTTTTAAACCATCGAAATTGCAACTTGTAGCACTTGAGATTATAATGGAAATTCGAAGATTAAAGTGATTTGGTTGATGTAGCTTTGTTATGAGTTTCTTTGAGTATAAAATAATCTGGTTGATATAACTATGTTATGAGCTTTAGCAAGCATAGACTAATCTTGTTGATGTAGCTTTGTAATTTTTATGAACTTCTATGAGTATAATAAACTGATCTGGTTGATGTTGCTCTGTAATTTGTATTAACTTTCATGATTTGAAAGGTTAAAGACTGATTTTCTTGGACTCTAATGGTGTTGGATTTATGGTAAAGCATTAAGACATTAATGTGGTAGATTTGAAGATTGCAACACATGCCTAGATTCCACGTTAAGTGACTGGCTCAATGTATGTTCATGGTCAGCGTTGAGCCGTTTAGCTCTAGAAGTTCTATATGATGTATCCTAATCCTAATGGTATATATACATCTTTAACAAAAGATGGTGTTTGGCTATGATAATTGATTATTTGGAAATAGTAAGTGTTTGTTTTCTAAGTGAAGTGATACTATTTGAAAATTAGAGTTTTATTTGGCCATAATTTTAAACTGGACTTGTTTTCGAATGTTTGGGAATAATTTGGAGTCATAAAAGCAAAGACAAGATTAATTTTATGGCCAAATGTGAAAAGTACAAAGCTTCATTGCTAAATGCCTCTTTAAAGACTGTGAACATTGAACCTTAACTTGAGCTACTTAATTGACTAAAACTAGACCTTTGCAAATAACTGTGTAAATTTTTTCATTCACTGTACCCTAGTTTTTTGCTAGTGTCTATTCAACCCAAGAGTCTGTAGTTCTCAGTGGAAGCGTTTGTGTTTTGTCGGTACATTTTGAGATGAATATTTCTTCTGTTTCTGCGTTTATACCTGCGTATTACTTCAAGCTCCTCTAGAGATACTGCAATCTTGGATATAATTTGTAAGATCTGTCATTAACTATGATCTCAATTTTGGTGAAGATCAATGACATGTCTGTTGAGGATTACATCACCGCAACTGCTAACAAGCACCCAGTTTACATGCCACACACAGCTGGTAGATACCAGGCAAAGCGTTTCAGGAAGGCTCAGTGCCCAATCGTTGAGAGGCTCACAAATTCTCTCATGATGCACGGAAGGAACAATGGAAAGAAGCTCATGGCTGTTCGCATTATTAAGCATGCAATGGAGATCATTCATTTGTTGACTGACCAAAACCCAATTCAAGTCATTGTTGATGCTGTTATCAACAGGTGAGTTCAGATGATAAATCATTAATACATTTTCTTTAGATTGTGTCTAAATTATGTTGTTGATTATTACCCATTGAAGTTGTTTTTTGCTAATTCTAAACTTCAATATTCAAAACCTGGTGAATTATTTTGTCCCTTCATTTAAACACTTTCATCTTTCAAATACTATTCTGCAACTTCAGATCAAATAGTTATTTTTTTCCAACTTAAATGAAATATGTGTATGTACTAACTATTATCTGTCTCATTGATGGCTTTTCTTCCTCATTTTTTGATCATTTAGTGGGCCAAGGGAAGATGCAACACGTATTGGTTCTGCTGGTGTTGTCAGACGTCAAGCTGTTGATATTTCTCCACTCCGTCGTGTTAACCAAGCAATTTATTTGCTGACAACTGGTGCACGTGAGAGTGCTTTCAGGAACATCAAGACCATAGCTGAGTGCCTTGCTGATGAACTCATCAATGCTGCCAAGGGTTCTTCAAATAGGTAAAAGCTAAAAACCGAATTCACTTTAACATATTTTAAACTTATTGTATGTGTGAAACTTTGTTGCTTACTACTATGGATGATGTTGTTTATGCAGCTATGCTATTAAGAAGAAGGACGAGATTGAAAGGGTTGCCAAGGCCAATCGTTAAGAGATTGATGTTGGAGCAACTTTTTCGAGAGACTTTTTGGTTATGTTATTTTCTCATTTCTGTTTTCATGTAGGCATTATAGCATCTGCTACTCCTTATGGATTTAGTTTCTTGGAGGATTTATGTTTGGTATTGTTATAAATGTTAAATTTTGAAGTTCCTTTATTTGGGTTCTCAGTAGAGTTTCGTTAAACACATGGTATTTTGTGATTTTCTCTAGATGTTTTAAGTATGAAGATACTAACAACTCTATTTGTTAGCCCATTATGCAAATAGCCCTGTTTGGTAAATCTTGTCTTTAGAACACCATTCTCCTAGGTATCTTTAGGATGGTTGCTCAACAGTTTTTTCTACTGTAATTTACTCTGATTATGCTTGTTCATCTATGGTTAGAGCCAGCAATTATCAATTGAAAAACTATTGTCTTACTTGCAGTAGGATGTAAAACTAATAACGCAAGATATTTAATGTCACATAAAAAATACTATCAATCAAGTCAAGTCTACTAGATTTGCACTTGTTCATTAAATTAGTAAATGAATGAGATAAGCATTAAGTTGATGTCAACTACAAGAATGCCACCAAAGCTAGTTGTTTTAATGACCTAATCAATCCCAAAGGGGGTGGGGTGCATATTTTTTAAGTACAAATAAAATTTATGTTACTATAGAATGATAATACTAGGAAAGGATAGTAATCTTCTCTGTTATTCACTATGGCTAATCAGATTTGAGCTCTATATTATTAATTAGTAATATTGACTATAAAGATAAACTTGTGATTATTTTACAAGTGATCTAATCATATAAGAAAATTTACAAACAATTTCCTCTCATCGTATTAGCAGCTTTCTTGTCCTTGTCACTCCATTTTAAGTGAACATTCCAACCAAAAGTGCAAATTTGACATTTTTTGAGACATACAGAAATGTTAGAACTTATTACAAATAAATAATGGCTAGTCATTATCTTTGCATCAATTAACAATGCGACCCAAAAATAAGGAATTTCTCTTAAATCAGTTTTAACCTTTTGTTATTTGGATTGTTTAAGAAGTTCTCTATTTTGCCTCCAAGTGGCGGTATTTCCATATCCTTTGCAATTTTCTCTCATTATTTAATTGATCTTAAATAATGCTAACCTTTTACCAAGTCCAACTATGATAAACCAATGAAATCTTCATAAATATATCTTCCAATTTTATGTATGACATCCCCCCTCCCCCCCTCAACTTTTTTTTTTAAAAAACCCATCAGTATAACTTTAATAATACCAGTTAAACAATCACCTAAATTATTTATCATCTTTATGATTAGTATAGTATGTCCGCTATAAATTATTTTCGAAGGATTCTGTTTATATTACACTTTTACGCAATTATATGGGATATGTTCTTATCGTTGTTGTTAGTGTTCTTGTGGATGTAACAAGGTCAACCAAAATTGAATGGAATTTTGGATGGAAAGCCAAAATCTTGAAAAAAAATCAGTCAATAAATATTGATCAAATTTTGTAGTAGTAGTACACAAAATAATGAGGAATGAGTCATCTTTTTAGATAAAATAATAGATCTTCAATTTTCTAAGAAGAAAAAAAGGAACAACATTACCTAATACCAAAACAAACACAATAAAACAACATAAAATAAGACAACTCAAACTTCTGCTGAACTATGAATAACTCAAAGTTTTTCTTTTTCCTTTTTCTTTTTTTAAATAACCATCACATATTTCGACTAATTCAAATTTACACGGCATAAAAGAAACACTCCCTACCATAGTTTTTATCATATCTCAAAATAGAAGCGGAGCCACAGTGCAACTTTGACCTCGACCTTGTCATAAACTTAAAATTCTAGCTCTGTCTCTGTCACAAAAACTTCATTTTGTATAAATACATAGCCACAACAACAAGAAAAACAAAGACATGTAGGCAACTTTCTACAAAACCTTTAACAACTCTCCACTCTAAGCACCTTTAAAACTCCAACTTGCCTCTTCTTTTCACATAACACTTTGTGTCTAATGGAAATCAACTTTCAAACACATCATCATCAAAAAGCAGAAATCTCAATGAAAAAAGTAACCAAATCTATCAAGGGAAGAAGAAGAAGCAATAATAGTAATAGTAACAGTAATAGTAACAAGTTTGTTGGTGTAAGGCAAAGATCTTCAGGAAAATGGATAGCTGAGATCAAAGACACAACACATAAAAAAATAAGAATGTGGCTTGGAACATTCGAAACTGCTGAAGATGCTGCTCGTGCTTACGATCAAGCTGCTTGTCTCCTTCGTGGATCAAACACACGAACGAACTTTGTTACTACTCGTGTTTCAGCAGATTCACAACTTGCTTACAGGATCAAAAATCTTATTGATAGTAAGAAAATTGCAAAACAGAACAAACAGGGGAACTCTGTTTTTGGTTCAACATGTAGTGAGAAAATTCAAGAAAGTCATGAAAAAGTACTTAATTCTAGTGATGATAAAACCTTGTATAATAAGCCTACAACTATCGCGACTCCTATGACTCAGTCTCAAACAAGTTGTGATCGGCTATATGAACCCTCACTGACAACGTGTCATCATTTAAATTCATCAGAGGCGGAGGACAACGACTTTTATAAGCCTGATATGATGAGTTGCTCGAGTTCGTGTAGTTCACAACCTCAAGTGTCATGGGGATTTGAATTTGCTGAAGAATTGTTAGATTATCCTATTATGGATGAGAGTATAAGTGAAATGGGATGTACAGAATTTGAGAGAATGAAAGTGGAAAGGCAAATATCAGCATCACTTTATGCTGTGAATGGTGTTCAAGAATACATGGAGAATGTTCATGATATTGATGATTTATCTCTTTGGGATCTTCCTCCTTTATGTTCTTTGTTATCTTAAAAAAAAAAAATTCTCCAATTGTTTATGTTGCCAACCATTATTTTTGCTTTTGTTTTCTCTCCTTCAGGAATTAGAAGAGAGAGATGAAAGAAAGGTAGTTAAGAAATCTTTTGTTTTACCCTGCCTTGTGAAGGTCACTCCAGTGTCTATGACAGATTGAATCAGTCTCGTAATGAAAATATGCCTTTTTCAATATTAATCTGTAAACTACTCGAGTCTTCATCTAGGGCCTTGTTAAGGTCACTCGAGTGTCTATGACAAGTCTTATTGTGAAAAGAAGTCATTTTTCAACATTAAAGTTATTATCACGACTCAGAACAACACAATTTATCTGGTACACTACTCGAGGCTCTATCCGGACCTTGTGAAGGTCACTCGAGTGTTTAAGGTCACTCGAGTATCTATGACAGATCCAATCAGTCTTTGTAGTGAAAATAAGTCATTTTCAACATTAAAATTATTATCACGACTCACAACAACACAATTTATCTGGTACACTATTCGAGGCTTTATCTGTACCTTGTGAAGGTTCACTCGAGTGTCTACGACAGATCGGGGCCGTTGTTAATCATAACAAAAAATTAATTATATCAGAGCCAGGTTTCGATCCTGGGACCTGTGGGTTATGGGCCCACCACGCTTCCGCTGCGCCACTCTGATGTTGTTGTCATCCTTCTGTTCATCCGTTATTTAACCGTTTTTTATTTTATTCAAAAAAAAATAAATGAAAACAGATACTCTGATGTTGTTAAATTTTTTTTGATGGAATCTTCTCTTTTACCATAAGATTAGATGTGGATATACCCTTGTGTGATTCATGTTGAAACATATACTTGAGGGTGAGTGCAAGACGAACAATTTTAAAGCGGACTCTGCATTCATTATATAGAAAAGATCAGTTACAATACATAATGATTTGAATAGTAACACACATTAGATATGTTGAGTATATAAGCAATGAGTATATTACACGTAAGTTCAAAAATAAGTTTTCAAATATACCTGAGGAGATGTATCTATATAGTAAGGCGAAGGTTCGACTTCTTTTCCCACTGTGGAGCATTTCATATAAAAGAAGTCAGTTGATATTACTCAAATATGCAAGTGCAGAATAACACTGATTAAGTCTTTGAACATGAAAAAAAGAAGTTACATGTATATAACGTCCCTTGGCAACGTTTTCTCGAAGCATCCACCATGTTGAGTTTTTTTTATTTTATGTAAAGAATGGAATATAAAAAGCAGACTTTTGGTGCTTCTTGGAATATATATATATATTTCTTTCTTGGGTCATTTCTGTAACAGTAAGGGTATATGTGAGTTACTTCTGTAACGAGGAGTGTATCTATTTTAAATCACAAAGTTGAGAGGTATATTATGTGAGCTACATTTAACTTCTTTCTACTTCTTGGAAATTTGGACTGCACTAGTGTGCAACTCAACGCGAGGACGAGGGGCCAAGCATTTCCTCAGCATCTGTAAATTTATTAATTAATCAATTATAGATGCTATGCCATTATCAAAATGGCTAGATTCATATTCAAGAAAATGTACTATTTTTCTTGATGATATGAATATGATTCCCCCTCTTTTATTTTATCCAATCTCATAGAAAGTTGTCGTTGGACGATGACATTTTGCACTGTTTGAGAATTTCTACACACCTATATGTGTATGGGATTTGGTCAAAAGTACCAAAAGCATAATATTATGCACTGTGGAGAATCATGTTCTTTTCTTTTCATTGCTTTCTCTCCAAAGTGGAACCTAGAATTTGCTTCTTCCGCGTTATATATATTCTAAACTCTTATATATAACTCTCATGTGAAACGCCAAATCATCAAAGTCTCCTGCTCGGGCATCCTCAATTATCATCCTTCAATATGGTAAGCAAGTATATGTCTTATTTGATCTCTTTTTTTTCTTTTGATAATTGTGGTGTTGGGGCTAGCTTGAGTGCACCTCGACTAATGATACCTGTCACTTCCTACCAGCAACAGGGACCAGGTAACTCTGTCTATCAAAACTAGAACAGATGGAAAGATTGATTGTATTGATTTATTTGATTGCTTTGAATGATTAGTATTAGTGATTTGATTGAACATGAGAGTGAATCATCTTTTGTAGAATTTCGAGGATCATGGAAAACAGACCATTTCAGTCGGACCATGGGGAGGTGAAAATGGATTGCACTGGGATGATGGAGTTTATTCCACCATAAGGAAACTGGAAATCACTCACGGAACAGGAGTTGATTCGATTAAGGTTGAGTACGACAAAAATGGAACCTCAGTAATCTCCGAGAAGCATGGTGGTGGTGGAGGTGCTAAAACAGACAAGGTTGGGATCACTTGTATCTTGTACTACATGTTCTTAGCACATTCATTTTGCAAAAAATTTCTATGTATATATAATTAGTGTAGTTTGAACCCCCTTGGCCCTACTTAGCTCCGCCCCTGATTGATGAGCTTCATAAAGTTGTTTTTAAGACTATTTGATGTTCTTCTGGTGCTTTTCTTGCAGATAATACTTAGCTATCCAGATGAGTATCTAATTTCTATGCACGGATATTATGGTAGCTTGTACGAAAGGGGGTCAGTTTTTGTTCGATCACTTACATTTGAAAGCAACAAAAGGACGTATGGACCATATGGTGTCGAGCAAGGAACATACTTCACTCTACCAATCTCTAGGGGAAAAATTGTTGGCTTTCATGGAAAATGTGGCTGGTATCTTGATGCTATTGGAGTATACATAGAGCCTATTCACAAGTCTTTACCGACTCATTCTGCAGTTCAATCTCAGCAACTCCATTCTATCGGTCATTCCCATCAAAGCATTGTCCAAGGGATGGAAACTTATGAATACTCAATGATACAAGGAAGTTTAGGTAAAAATTTTGATCTCATTGTTGCAGTTAGACACAAGGAGGATCACAACAAAATATTACCTCCAAGCGTACTTTCAAGACAAAGTTCTAGTTCTGATCACGATACTAGCTCTATCGAACCAACTAAAAAGGTAAGGGAACATGTATTTTAGTTAATTTTTATTCATCAAATGGTTTTTTCTAAATACTATGTGTTTCAGGTGGCAACTGTAACCCCTGCCCCTATCGAAAGAGTCCCATCGAAAACTGTCAAGGGTGTTGTGACATATTGTCCATGGGGTGGAAGTGGAGGGAATGTCTTTGATGATGGTATCTATGATGGTGTTAGGCAAGTTTACTTGTCACGTAACGTGGGGTTCGTTTCAATAAGAGCTTGCTACGACAAAAATGGACAAGCAATATGGGGAAGTAAAAATGGTGGCACTGGAGGTTTCAAAACCGAAAAGGTATTATTAGTCCTGTTATGATCTACAGAATCAAATTTAGGCTTATTAGTTCTTAGCTCTTTCTAATACACATCTATCCTTGTTCCATTTTCAGATAATATTTGATTATCCATCAGAGATTTTGACTCACATTACAGGCTACTATGGACCAACCATGATTATGGGACCGAATATTATACATTCTTTAACTTTTCATACCACGAAACGTAAACATGGACCTTATGGAGAAGAACAAGGACAACAATTCTCAACAAAACTGAATGACGGGATGATTGTTGGTTTTCATGGGAGGAAAGGGATGTTTCTTGATGCACTCGGTGTTCACGTGTTGGAAGGAAAAGTTGCCCCGTGCTTACCTCCAGCCCCAGCCCCCAACTCGGTTAAACCAAATGCAGCATCTGTCCCATCCTTACCTTCCTCATCTCCTCTCAAATCTAACAAACAAGTTGCACCAATTGTCCCATCTTTAGCTCCGCCGAAACCAGCAAAACCAAAAGCATCATCTGTCACTGAGGCTGATGATAGTACACAATGGTCATTTAAACTTGGAAGAAAAGGACTAACTGATGAGGTATTGAGTTATATGCTCTTGATATTTGCTAACGTTCGTGGCTAAAGATACAACGTGCTAAAAGTACCTTTAGAATCTTGTAGTGTTGAACATATCGTGTCATTTCTTCAAGATCATGTCATGAAGTAGAGAATTGAAATGTTGAAATTAAAAACTTCCTAACTTCAGAAATGTATCATTTTTTTTTTGGAACAGACGAAAAAGGGAAAGAGAACTGTAATATGGAACGGAGTGAGTAACAACACGTCTAGCCCACGTAGAAAAGGGGGAAAATGAAAAAAACTAATACTAATGTGATCATTTTTTCATGTTTTTGTTTAATTTCAGGGAGTTCAAAGGATTGTGAAAGATCCAGCACCATATGGACCTGGTCCATGGGGTGGAGAGGGTGGAAAACCATGGGATGATGGAGTTTTCACTGGGATCAAACAGATAATACTAACACAAACATCAGAGGCCATTTCTTGTATCGAAATCGAGTATGAACGAAATGGACAGTCTGTTTGGTCAGTAAAACATGGTGCAAATGTTGGTAAATTCACAAATAAGGTACACAAACACTAACTTCTCGGTGTTTAACCAGAGTTAACTGTCAAAAACACACCTAATACATTCAAGTTCTTTGAGTTTCCACACCTGAACCATCAGGCGCGTGAGTTTCATACCTGAACTATCGCCAACTATATATCAAAACATACCACAACTATCAGTTGTTCACTTTTCCTACTTGGAATATCTTTACCGTTCAAGTAGGAAAAGTGAACTGTGTTTTCATAAAATGTTGGTGATAGTTCAGGTGTGAAACTCAAAAATTCAGGATATTTAAGTGTTTTTAACCATTCATTCTTGTAACTGTGAATGACAATAACAAAGTGTAGCAATTTTTTTTTTTTTGCAGGTAAAATTAGAGTTTCCTCATGAAGTTTTAACATGTATTACTGGATTTTATGGTCCTATAAGTAAGGATATGGGATTGAAAGTGATAAAATCATTAACTTTTCACACAACTAGAAGGAAATTTGGGCCTTTTGGAGAGGAATTAGGAACATATTTCACATCATCAACAACAGAAGGAAAAGTTGTGGGATTTCATGGTAGGTGTGGAATGTATGTGGATGCAATTGGAGTGCATATGCAACATTGGTTAGGCAATCAAAGAACTTCCAAGAATCCTCTAATGAAAATGTTCCACTAAAGTTTGATACTTATTTCATGTTATTGAATAAAGAAAAGTCAAAACTAAAAGTCTATGTCCTTTCAGTCTCTTTAAAAATGTGATCTAATGTGTATCAGATCCTTCAAAAGCTATGTATTTTTGAAGGATCAAATACAACTATGACGATACTTTAAAGAGTATGACCAACTTAGGTGGACATCTTATTAATTTAACACTTGAGTTGTATGTTTGTGAGTGAATAAATGAAGTATTTTTGTAATAATATTTGGATTTTGATAGAAAGGTTTTCACATATGATTTGAACTTGAAGATGGAGGGGGGGGGGGGGGAGTAATTTAGTAGTTTGCAAATTCACCTTGCACCCAATGGCACAAACAAGATTTTTTTATTATTATTATAAATAACGCGATAAATTAATTTTTTTTATTAAAATAATGGGCGAATGTAAAAGATTATTTTCAATATATCGTAAATGAATTGGTAACTATCTTTATCAATGACAAACGTCCATGCTTTAAATGATGTTTCTTTCTTTTCCTTTTGGTCCACGTTTATTAGTTGCCTACCCTTAACTACCTATTCATTTCCCATTTCATAATTTTTATTTTATAAGTACTAAAAAGTTAAAATATACGTCAATTTTATTTCCCTTTGGAACTCTTTGATGGCTTTTTGTATGGTGACAAAAGAAGATTTCTAGCTACTTCATTTTTAATTTAATGGCATTAAATGTGGATACTTTCTTCTTTTGCCCTTCCATTTCCATTGGAATTAAAAATATATTTCAATTTGTTTTGATTTGATATATTGGTGTTCTATGCGATATTTATATTATTATATAATAGCAAAAATAGCGAATTTATAATTTTCGTTTAGGATTTGAAAAATAAAAGTATAAATTATAAACAAGTCTTTAGAAATTGAATCTTTTAATTCTTCTGGGGTTAAAGCAACATTTTAACATGTTTCTTTAAAAAATATTTAAAAACATTTGAAAACAGAACTGAAAAATTATCAAAAATAAAAAATAAAAAAAATTCTGAAAAGAAAAAAATGAAATGTTATTATGGAGAATTGAATTGGTAATGTGACATTCAATTTCAAGGAAACTTACCACTATACCATCAATTTTTCTTTATATATCTACGAAATATATAAAATTTATCTTATATGTATCGTGTAATTTTTCGCCGAGTAGATCACGGTGAATCCCCTGAACCCAACGTAAGTCTGCCCCTGATAGCAAAAAAGCTAAAAATTATTATATTATAAAAGCACTAAGTTTTATTTTTCAAATCCTCGTTATTTTTCAATAGAACTCCCTGTAGTGGTATCGTAGGAGGTGAAATGATAAAACACTTTTTTATTTCAAATTAGATATCCTAAATTTGTTTCGAGATATGAAATTGTTCTAATAAAAAACATTTAATCTTAAAATATTTTTAATATAAACTTAAATTAATCAAATCAACGGAATATCACGTAGCAAAGTAATAAACTCCCTATGGAAGTGGTGATAGTGAAGGAAGATGTCGTGATCAATGCTCATTCAAAGGGAACTCCAACAAGCAATCTATACTTTTTTCTGAACTTCATCATTAAAAAAAAAGAGTACAATTTTAAAATATCTCTTCAAAGGTTGCTATTTGAAACAAAAAAATTCTATAAGTGATATTCTTTTTTTTTTTTTGCTGAGACTTTTTTTTTTTTTTACTCAATAAGTATACATCAGAATGGATCAAATGGAAGGAATATGAGAAGTATTTTTCTTTTATCCAAAGTGACAATAAACTATTCAAAGTTATCAAATAAATATACTAAAAAAATATTCAATTAATAATCCAAAGAAATATCCAGTAGCCAAACAAAAGAGGATTCCTTCTACATGGGTCCTTCTGGACCATCACTGTATTTGTCACACGTCTGGCTTATAAGCTTCCACCTATATATGGTTTCATTATTTCGATAATTCTATAATATTTAACGATATTAAATATTAACATTAATAAAGAGTATTAAAGTTTTTTACTGATATTGGTTACTAGAATTAATATCGCTAATGGCTTTAGAGACGTATACAAAGAGTGTCAATTATCGCTAAAAATATATATTTAACGAAAAGTTAAGATTTAATTACGCTAATATTCATCTTCATTATAGTAAGTACGATCGAATGAATCAAAATCTTTTATTCTTAATCAAATACCTTGAAATTTTAATAAAATTTTAATAAATATGATTGATTTCACTTATATGAGCTTGGTTATATTGTTGGTTTCAAGTATAAATAAATAAAAAAAATTATAATAAAATAACAATCAATATAAAACTTATCCGATGATAACTAATTCCCATTAATTTATGTAATGAGATAAACTATACAATAAAGATGTGAAAATTTAAATAGAAAATCTCAAATTTATTAAAAACTATAACATTATTATTGTTAAATTTTATAAAACGTGAATCTGAATTAATCGTAATAAATACTACATGATAAAGACAAGGGGAAAAAAATCTCTCACTCCCCAAAGACATTTCCCAAATTGTGTGTCTTATTGCATACAATTCCACTTTATGAAAGTCACCCCACCCCCACCCACCCCACCCCCCACCCCTATCACCTTTTTATTATTACTCCAATAATTCAGCATCAATAGAAAATCAAAATCTCAAAACTATATCACCTCACTCTTCTAGCCCCTTTTCTTCCTTAGATTTATTTTTTATTTTCTTAAAAAATGGATCTTGAAGAGTGGGAGATTCTTCCTGATGATGGATTCCTTCAAATCCATGATGATGATGGAAAAATGATATTTTCAAGAAAATATTCATCTGATAATCCTAAGAATGAATTCAACATGAATTATTTCATTTGTCCATCTCCAGAATCATCTCAATTTGTTGACACAACACATCAATTAGTCCCTTTGGATCCAAATTCTCAAGAAACCTCAAATGATCAAGAAAAGGTTATTTTTCCCATAGAAGCCATGATTACAAAAGTCCCTCTTGAGCTTAAAGTTCCAAACTTTGGTGAACATCATGATCAATTCTCACAAGTTTTTTTCAAGAAAATGAAGGAAAATGAATTTGACAACATGAAAATTGACTCACCAAAGTCTATTATTAACAAGTCACAATTTGAGGAGAAAACAGAGGATTTTGAGGTTGAAAAAGATGAGATAATTGAAGAAAATGGGAATAGTGGATTGAACTTGTTGAACAAGAGTTTAAATGGTATTGGTGCTATTTGTTCTTTTGGTGTTGCTGCTGCTGCTACTATTTGCATCATATTCATTGGGAATCACCAAAAACATAAGCAGAATCAGAAGATTAGGTTCCAACTCTTTACTGATGATAAGGTTTGACATATTTTCCAAGTAAATTTATTATCTTGATTGATATTATAGAACGTTTTCTAATCGTTTAAGCTTTTAGATAAGTTCGCGTGTTTTAAAGTTGTTTTAGAGTAAGCAGAGGTCCTGAACCTAAATAGGCGTCAATGTTTTCTGATCGATTAAGCTTTTAGATAAGTTCGCGTGTTTTAAAGTTGTTTTGAGTAAGCAGAGGTCCTGAACCTAAATAGATGTCTTGATAGACTTGAACCTTAGACCTCCGACTATGATAGGAATCAAACCTTTTATTCTATTTAGTTAGTCCACCTAGCATAGGATGAGATTCTCGATTGATTTGATTGAATTTTATTCTTTCACTATTGAAAATAGTAAAGCTTTCTATCAAGAACCATTATATGTTGATAGGCTTTAGACTCAATCTAAAAGCCTACTTATCCTGACCTTGATCCCGAAGAAAGATTTAGGTTAGGAATGAGCTTCTACACATCTCCTAACCCTAACCCTCACCTCGAAAAACCACACACAAATACGATTTTGCTTAAGAAAGATTTAGGTTAGAAATGGGCTTCCACACATCTCCTAACCCCAACCCTCACCCTCAAAAAACCACTCACAAATACGATTTTGCTATCTATTTGTGATCGATCCATAAAAGAGAATCAGGTCTAAACATTCTTATCATTCCCTTACTATTATACTTCTTTTTTAAAACTAATATTTGGTAGATAAAAAACAAGTTCTTTACCCCACGATTATCAAGAGGAAAGTATGATTTCTTTTGCTGATCAGGTGTTATTATCGTATTATAATGATTGTTTCAGTACTAGGTATGTTATTGTTGTCGATTTTTTTTTTGGGATTAATACAGAGGATCAAGCGTGTAGTTCAACATGCAACAAGATTGAATGAAGCAATTTCAGCAGTGAGAGGAGTTCCAGTTACAAGAGCACAAATTACTGTTGGAGGCTACTATGATGCTCTTTAAATGTTCGGTCCACAGATCGTAAACTTCTTTTTTTCAGAGAAGAAGCAACGCCGGTATCTATCTGGAGAATAAGTGTTGGTTAACTTTGTGCTATCAGACTATAGTACAAATATAGGACTTTTATTATCATGTTGTAGATATATAATTCCAAGATTCTACAGAGCTTTTAGTGAAGTCTTCTATTATGAAAAAAAAATGGTGGTGTATGGTTAAGATAAATGCAATATTATTCCATGATTGTATTTATTTATTTTTTTGCACTTTGCATATGGATACTGAGAAAACAAATATTAAGGATAAACTAGTTTCATTTAAGATGTTTCAAACAAGTTGGGTAGATATTTTATTTTTATTAGTAATTCAGTATAAGTAAAGAAATGGACTGATTGAACTAATCAAACAAATGCAATAAAAAAAATGATATTTATTTGAATAGTGACTTGTGACCTACCAATTAAATTATCGTAGGAAAATAATTTAGCTTGATCAAAGCTCCCCCAAGTCACTTTAATATTTAATTATATTCAATGTTTATAAGCAACAACTTAAGTAACTTAAAACTCAGAAAATTAACTATGAGAATCAAAAAACTAAGATATGATGTAATATTACAAAAAATTAGGGATATAATTATGCTGTTATAACACAAGTTGAGCACGTCAATTCATTTGGTTGTGGTAATTAATACGTATAATCCTCAATTATCTTTTAAGTTAATTATACTAACTAGATTAGCTAATAAAAGGCAATTCGAGGCATCAGTTTTAAAAAGCTCGAATTTTGGATCATCAGAGTTTGATCAGTCCAAATAATAATAATTCATCATCTGCCTCAAAATATATCAAGTCCTTAAATATTTAATCGCACTCAATATTTATATAAATATAGCTTTAATTATCTTTAGTCCAGAAAAAGGCAAAAATATACTCGATATTTAGATTGATTTAAGTAAAACTAAAACTTAGTTCTTTAAGAATTATAGAAATTGAAAGGCATCAGTTTTAAAAAGCTCGAATTTTGGATCATCAAAGTTTTAATCAGTGGAAATAATAATAAATCATCATCTGCCTCATCAAATCAAATCAAATCAAAACATTAATGTAAACTTAAACAAATATTATAAAGATCAAATCTTTAAATTAATTGAATGTTTGAAAGAACCTATAGAAAAGGAACAGATGAGAGGAAAGAAACAATTCAAACCTCTCAAACATAAATTCATTAAAGAACAAATCTTGAAACTTTTCAGCTCAAGATTTAATTCTCAAAATATTACTATATGCCCCTGTCTGAACCTAATGAATTTATCAACAACTCATTTGGGAATTCTTGAGGCAAAAATTAAAATTTGGTACAGACACAGAGATAAAACTATGAAACAATTAGATAAACCTTTATAAAGATCCAAAGATTGAATCTTTAAGGCAAAAATTAATAACTAATAATAAATTCTAATACCCTTTTGGATTATAAAAAGACCATAATTATTTTTTTGAAGATTTAAAGAAGGGGGTGTCCAAAAGATGCTTGAAGGACAATTGATGAAGAAGAACAAAAAAGAGTTCTTTCAAAAGGCCTAAATTGAAAGCATCAAAAGATTTAGTTTCAGCCTCCTAACTAAGCCAAAATATGAAACTAAAATTTGTCCATATGGCTACTCAAAGAGGCAATCGATAAAAATAATTAGTGCATAAATTGCTACAAATTACATATAAAAAGAAGAAGACTGAAAAGTACTATGATATTGTTGCTGCTGAATTATGAGTACAATATGATGATTTTATGGAGAGCTTTTAGGGTTTCATTAGACAAAAATCTAATAATTGGGTTGGCCCAACGATATTTATCTACATGGACTGAATTTTGAGCCCAATAGAGGAATATGAAAAGATGGGTATGTTATTGCATATTTGGACATCACTATTTAACATGTAAACATTTTTGGAAATATTACGGAAATAAACGTTTTATGTTTTTTCTTATTTTCAATAGAGTAACTTTTACATATAGCAAATATAAAAAATCGTATTTGTATGTTATAGCTATAGTTTGTATAGTTGTGTTTCATAGCAAAGTTAATGTTCGCAATGGAACTTTTGATTTGTATTATTCGCTAGAAACATCAAATTTTATACAAATTGTTCAGTTTCGTATAAATTCATTTATACATTGTAATTTGTATAGTAAGATCTGTTTTAGTATAATTATAAGTGTATACGACGAAAAGATGTGTATTTGCATTTGTATATACACTTTTATCTAGTTTTTAACAAACACAAACACAGTTTATACATTTTATATCAGAATTTATAAAATGATTAATTGTATGCCGAATCAGATGGCAAAAAATGGATGTTTGCTGGGAATTACAATTAAAATAAATTATGGCTATAACATTCAATTTTAATTAATAGTTTGCTATTTCATACAATTTTCCCTTTTCAATATCACCTTCTATTTCTAACAAAGAAAAAATTACTTTGATGTGTGCCTTTTAATAAACAATTACATATTTTAGCGGTATTTTTTATGCATTATCATTTATAATAATACTATGATAAATCTGAATCTGTATTAAAAGTGAATTATGTATGCAATGTATATGTATTATAATTGTTTTTTAAAACTATAATATTTTTGTTTGATAAGAAATTGACAAATTGTATTACAAGTGTATTAGAATGTGTGACAAATGTATTATCCATCAACAAAATTTGCATTATAATAAATTGTTCTTTGTAATATGTATTAAAATTGTATTATAATGTATTAAAAGTGATCAAGTGAAAAAGAAAATGTTATTGCTATAAATGGTAAATAACTTTTAAATATGTAAGTTTCCCTTCTAAAAACCTGTAAAACTCCTTATGTATTTAATGTATCCAAACTACATATTATGTATCTGGTTTATTTTATAAAATATCCGAGCTAATTTTTAATGTATTTGAACTACATATTATGTATCCGAGTTAGTTTTTAATGTAACTGAGGTACATATTATGTATACGACTTATGTTATAATATATCAGAGATATTCTTTAATGTATTCGAACTATATATTATGTATCCTATTTGTGTTACTTTTAAGGAATTAATGTAATTAGGAACTTAGTTTTTTTATAAACTTTTGCATGTTTGATTATATTTAGACTAGTTTAGATATGTTGATGTTTGAAGTTAGGCTTGATAAAAATGTAAACTCAAGTATAAAAATATTTAAAAGTTACCTATAATTGAAGTTCACGTAAAATGATTGAACTTTAGTCATATGTGGATGAAATTCACCTAAAATTATTTGAACTTTAGCCAAAAAGATTGAAATATCAGACATATAAAATTTCAAACACCGCATGCGAAATAAGTATGGACTTGAGGGTGTGTTTGCACTATGAACATCGCTTAAATACCTATTTCGAAATCGGATATCTATGTATTTTGACTTAAATTATGTAGGCGTGTTTGATATGATTTTTTTAATTTTCTCATATTTAATAAAATTAAAATATATTATTATTATTGAAAAATAAATTTCATGAGAGATTTTCTTTACTATCTGATCTTTTCCACCCTCCAACGCCTACAATACTATAATAACACTTCGATATATTTTGATAAGTGAAATTTAAAAAGATTAAGCTTAATGCAATATTTTTTTTCTTTTTTAGGGTAAAGATTGATTTTTGAAAAAAAGTTCCTAACCAAAACTAAATAGATAAAGAAAAAAAGAGGCAATCCCACATGCTTTCGAACAATTTACACTGACAAAATGTGAGGTGGAGAAGAATGCAATATCCAAATTGATTCCCAATAATAGTCCCATTTTTTTAATTTTTTTTTTTAAAAAAAGAAATATTAAATTTGTAAACACAATGTAGAAAAACTTCTATATGTATTTTAATTTTTTTTTTATCACAACTTATTTGTTTTCCTTTTCTGATTAATAACTATTGTACTTCTTGTGATATATTTATATGTATAATTATCTTTTGAGCTCACAAAAAGCCTTAGAATTTGAATCATCTTTTCTCTCTTTTGTTAATATATAGTGCTGTTGCTATATAAATAACTAATATTAGTGTTAAAAAAACTAATTTAGTCCACAAAATTTCAATATTGCTTTTGTTTGATGGAAAAAGAGAAATTAAAGAGTAAAAATTACATATTATAAATTCATAACAATATAAGTATATGTCCAAAGTGACAATATTCCAATGAGATATAAAAATATATATATATAATAATACAATCAAATGGACCTCAAACTCCTCATCTCAATGATCTAACATATTGAGATGAAATAACCAAAAATAAATAAATCACATATAGTCTGACTCAATAAAGAACTATACTTTATTAGTCGACGTTCACATAAGCTAGCTCAATCAGAAGAAAATTCCAAATGCAAGAGCTACAAGAGAGGCGAATATGGTTGGTACGAATAGGGTAGCATCCGAGGCTGGGGCAGGAGCAGGTGCATCCGCTGCAACTACATTTTGAATTTCGGACAAGACCATCACCACGACCATCACAACCACCAACAAAACATTCATCTTCATTGCCTCCATTGGTTCAAAATTTGAAAAAATTAAACTATTTTTTGAGAGAAAAAATAGCACAATTCACAATTAAATTGTTGAAAGAAAGAAAAAAAAGCAAAAATTTATAGACAAAATGATGTGTGTATAATATTACGGGCAGTGCTGCCCGAAGAGACCGTTAGTCTTACTACATTATATGCCTAAAAAGATTTAAATTTTTTCATATAACATCAAAATAGTAATTAGAAAATATTAGCTTTTACATATTTAAAACATTATATATAAAATTTGTATATTTATATCTAGTAGTATATATTTTTTCTTTATCTAATTACCATAATTATTTTTAAACAATTAACCAAATATATCAATTGGGCAAATTATTTTGAATTACTCCCTCCGTTTCACAAAGAATGATCTACTTTGATTTGACACAGAATTTAAAAAATAAAGAAGACTTTTAATCATGTGGTGCTAAATTAAAGTTATGTCAAATATAATTATCCTTTAATCTTGTGGCCCTAAACATGCCACGTGAAAAGTTGTTATCAGTAAAATAAAAAGATCGTTCTTTTTAAAACAGACTCAAAGAAAAAAGAGATAATTCTTTTCGAAACGAAGGAATTATTAATTATTTTGAAATTTGAGGCTTATATGCTGCCCGGGAAGCTGCCCGTTAGCTGACAGGGTGGCTAATTGTGTTTGGTATGTCATACAGCTGTAGCCAACGATATATTGGCTCATTTGTGGGGTTCACTTGATATTTATTTATGGAGTAGTAATTATAAAGAAATTAAATATATAGTTTTTATTTTTATGGCTACAAAATCATACAATAAAAGGTAAAAAGATGAAATCTTTTCAAATTTATAATATAACTTTTAGTATTTTGAATATTATACTTTAATTTCTCACCATATGAGTTGTGATAAAGTCGCATTAATTTTTCATTTAATTAAAAGTCTCAGCGGAGTTTGATTTATCCCTCAATATAACAATTTCGAATATAAACTTAAATTTAATCGAATTCTATTATAAACATCAAATATCAATTTAAAAATAAAAATACTAAAATTATATCTCAGAGTGTAAAATTTAAAAGTTTAAATTTTGTGAATTAAAATATTGGAGTAATTGGGTGGAGAAGAGGTGTATTGAGCTGTTTGGATCATTTTCCTTGCTGTCAAGGGCATGTCTTTGCAAATTATGGCCAAAAGGCTAGGGGAGGTTCACTTTATTATTTGGTATATTCTTTTTATTTTCTACATGGACACTTAATAATAATATTAAATCTTACGCCGCACGCTCATGTGACACATAAATTTTGAAAGCACATAATCATTTTGTAACACAATAAAAACGAGTTGAGATATTTAAACATGCATACTTAAAATTGAAGTATATGTTACCAGTTGAAGTCTAATTTTAAGTATTTATTTATGTAATATGCTCTCTCAGAAATGCAACCAAGAAGAAACAAGCATTGAAATATGAAAAGCAGTGGAGAATTAATGAAATTTGTACTGCTGGTGTCAAGTATTGTAAAACAAATTTGCAGATTTCTCAGAGATTTGGCAACTTAAAGATTACTAAGTATTGCTCGGACTCTTGCACCTGTATCGAATCCTCCAAAAAATGTATTACTTTGAAGGATCCAACACGCACGTGCAAACATCTTTTAGAGTCCGGGGCTCCGGGCTATCAAAATTACTGCAAAAGATGGAGATGCAGACAAACTATAGCAGCAATCTGAATTGATATGACACTGCTTAATGTCAAAGTTCTAATAAAGATGGATAAGAACTACAGAACCAAACATGTGAAGCTGGTTTCCGATATTGTTCAGATTCTCTAAATATAATGTTACACTCGTAGAGAATCCTCAAACAATCATTACTTTTAAAGAATCACATATACCTGACGTCATTTTTGGAGAATTCAAGCAACATAATGTGAACGACACTTAAAAATAAAGAAGATGCAATAAGGAAACTACTAGAGAAGGGGGGTTATCTTTATGAATACAAATTTCATTTAAAGCATGTTTATAGATAACAAAGACAATTATATCTTGAATACCTCAAATATGTGCTTGAGTTGAAAATTGAAGGAATAATGTCAAGAATATAACTATCAATCACAGTGGTCCTTGAAAATGACAAAATTGACATAAGAATAATTCCTAACAAGATGACTCAAAATTCATTTTGTTCGAACTCTCCTAAAATATCGCCGCACCATGTTAGATTCTCCAAATATGCCTTATTTTTGAAGGGGCCTACGACACGCATCGATCAACATTTTTAAAGAATCCAACAACCACCAATTTATTCACCATTGCTAAACAAATATCACAGTATAGAAGAGGTAATCCAGCCAAATATATTGTTTTCAGTGTTTCCACATTTAAACTATTGTTATTGATTCACAAAGGATTATAACAACCAGAACTCATGCAGCAAAAGCAACAACACAATCCTCAAATCCACCAACCAATAAAATGTTTAACCAATTGCTATATGTATATAGTAATCAATCTGGAAAAGCTTAAACTACAGCAAAATAACAAATCAGACTATCATCTACAACATACCCATTGTAATTCCACAAGTGGGGTCTGGAGCAAAAAGTGCGTATGTAAATCTTACCCCTACTTTGTTGATGTAGAGGTTGTTATTGATAGACCCTCGGCTCAAGGAAAGTATAAACACAGCAGATAACAATCAGACTATCAAAGTATTTGTTGATAGGAAAATGAAAAATATTACTATTAGGCATCAATTGGCATGTGGCTGTCAATCTTCAAGATCCAAATCAGAATCTGAGGACCAAGAAGAACAAAAATTGATACTTGGCATATGAGTATTCACAAAAAGATCCAAAAATGTAATCTTTAACCAATTAAAGCTACCAAAATCAGCCTTAAGGTTTTTTTTCCCCGTATAATCAATGAAGAACTGCAACAAACTAACAATCAAATCATACAAAATTATTATTTTTTCTTGGTAACCAAAACAAATAAACAAACTTAGAACTATTAGTTGGCATGTTGATAAGAATCTTCAAGATCCAAATCAACCTGAACAAAAAATTGAAACTTGGTAAGAGCGCATTCACAAAAAGATCCAAAATTCAAATCTTTCAACAATTAAAGATACCAAAATCTGCCTAAGGGCCTTTTCCCCCATATAACCAATGCAGAACTACAACAAAACAACAACCAAACCATCAATCTGAACCAAAAAAACTGAAACTTGGCATGTGGGCATTCACAAAAAGACCCAAAGTTGCAACCTTTAACCAATTATAGCTACCAAAATCAGCCTAAAGGCCTTTTTCCCCATATAACCAATGAAGAACCACAACCAAACCATCAATCTGAACCAAAAAAATTGAAACTTGGCAAGTGGGCATTCACAAAAAGATCCAAAGTTGCAATCTTTATACAAATAAAAACATCAAAATCATCCTAAAAGCCTTTTTCCCATTACAATCAACCAAGAACTACAATAAAATTAAACAATCAAACCATCCAAATTACATATTTTTGTTCTGAACAGGAAAAATACACAAAGATTGAAACTACTCTATAACTTTGACTACAAACTAGGCATCAATAGGCATGTGAGTGAGAATCTTCAAGATCCAAATCAGAATCTGGAGACAAAGAAGATGATGATGATGAAAAAGAGGGAAAAGATAGATAAGGGTTTGGTAAAGGGAAGCAAAAAAAAGTCCATAAACAAAGAGCAAATCTCCTAAATTGTTGACATGGAAAACAAAAAAGAAGATAAAGGACTTCATCACTGCTGAGTCTTTCTGGATTACAAGCTATGTATTGACACAAATCTGCAGATACATTAGCCACACCAACAATAATTGGACTACTGAACACCATTTTTTCTTTAAAGATATTTTTTCTTGATTATTCACTTTTTATGCTGATTTTTTTTGTAAAATTTGTAGGTTTCAATGGATTGATACGAAGATGTTTTTTATGTTAAGTGTTTTTTTTCTTGTTTTGGTTTGTTTGGGAATTTGCTTAGGGATAGGAAAGAGGGAGAAAAAGGAGATAAAAACAAAATTTTAAAGAGAAATTTGTTCATGTTTTAGGGAGTATCATTAGGAAAAAAAACAAAAAAAAACAAGAAAGGCTAGAAATAGTAATTATTATTTTTTCTCCTTAAATTAAAATTGTGGGTTTTAAAAAGGAAAAAAGATAAATGTCATTACTTTATTGTATTTATTTCTCTTTTAGAAAAGGATTAAAAAAATGTGAAATTAGTAATATTTAAATTTCATTAACAATTTGGTACAATTCTACTCTTGTTTTTTTTTTTTTTTATATAAGTGAAATGAATTGAGTATATCTTGTTATATTTATTCACTTTAAAGTTGTTATGATTTAATGAATTTTAAAAAACACACCTATTGTAATGTCTATTTTCTAATTGGATGACATAAACAATAATATGTAATAAAACATTAAGTAATTGATGTTAATTTTTTTGACTGAAAACGTAATTAATCACAATGTTTGACTATGCAATAGTAGGATATGATAGACACTGAATTGGAACTTTCAAAGCATAATCTTATACTTTATCAAGTTAATTATTATTCAATACATACATAGCCATCACACAAACACAAAAAACTCTAGAACTCTTCTTCTTAAGTTTACTTTTAGAACATAAAAATATATTATTCAATAAGATATTCAAATAATCAAGTTATGAAATAAAAGAAACAGTTGAGTATAAGAGTGTATTTGGTATGAAGGAAAATATTTTTTGAAAAATGTTTTTCAATTTTCTCATATTTGGTTGGGACAAAAGTTTTGGAAAATATTTTTCAAATCAACTCATTTTCCTCAAAATTAAGGAAGATGATTTTCCTTCAAAAATTAAGAAAAACATTTTACAAAACTCTCCTGCAATTTTTAATTACATTTTTTTTGGAAAATAATAATTTTAAAAATAAATCAATTTTAAAATTTTATTTTTTTACTCGATCCCTGACCCCCACCCACCCACTACCGCCAGCCCCTCCTCCCAAAAATAATAATTTTGCTTTTTAAAAAATTTTTCAACTTCAAATTTTTATTTTTAAACTCTACCCCCTCTCCCCGGCTAGCCCCCCTTCCCACCCCAAACCCCCCAAAAAATTAATTTTATTTTTTAAGAATATTATAAAATTTAAATTTTTATTTTTTCATTCCTATCCTCTCTCCCTCCCCACCCCCACCCTCACCCTCCCACCAACACTCCGAATAAAATTGTTTTAAAAAAGTATTTTCAATTTCATAAATTATTTTCTACTCTAGTAAAAATAAAAGATGTCTCTCATAAACATTTTTCATTCATAAATCAAACATTAAAAATTATTTCTGAAAAATATTTTCTACTAACCAATCAAACATGAGAAAATAAGTCCAAAATCTACTTGTTTTCCAGGAAAACATTTTCCTTCATACCAAACACACCCTAAGTCTTCACAAGTTTTGAATTTGCAGCAAAAAAAATCACACGAAAGAAAATGAAGAATTCTCAATAAAAATAATAGGTAATCTTTAAATCTAATGTAAAAGTAGTTTTTCATTAAAAAAATTTTGTGTATGTTTACTCTGAACCTGCATTATATGTTAAAAAAGATTTACTTTCAGTCATTTCACATGCTACATAACAGAAATATAATTATGTAAAGTAAACTCTCTCTTTTATAATTAACGTTTAATTTATTGTGTCTCGTTAACTCAAAAGAATACAGACACAAAATTTACATGTATCCTTTTTATCTTGCGCACATATAGTATATTCTTGACTCTCCTAATAAGATTTTTTTTTATATTGACAACTTAATACAATACCTCTTGATCTTACTTGCAAGTTAATAATCATTTTTTACTACTTACCCTATCAATTCTATCCCATATCTTATGCTTTTTGTTTTTAATATTGTAAGGTAGTAATATATGTTTTTTTCCCCCAATAAATAAAAGGAGAGAAAAAAATTGTTCTAATTTATTTATTTTATCTTTTTAAAATTATTTTTTTCTATTATGACCAAAGAAGAAATTTTTTCATCTAGCTCATCAGACTACTGTTCTGTCTCTTCTCTTTTGGGGTTTCTTTGATCTCTCAATTTTCACCTGATTGAGATTTCAACGGGTAATTTATTCTATTTTTTCTATTTATGAATTTGATTTTTGATTATGTTGTTTATCTTTATTTATGGGTCTGAAACTTATTTGGGTATTTGCCAATTATTTTTTACTGAAATTTAGTTGTGTTTTTCTGTAAATTTTTTGGTTAATTGTGTTAAAGTTATCATCTTTCTTGTAATTACTACTGAATTATACAGTTTTGAGTATTACAAATGAGGACCTTTAGGTTTTATAACGGCAATTTGAATTTGCTGTCTATGTTTATCCTTGAAATGGGGATTAGAAGAATGATTACTGTCTCTTAGATGATGGTAGCAGAGGCGGAGCCAAGATTTGATTTTTATGCATTCGGGGTTTTTGTTCTTTTCTCCACCTCCACGAGACAGGGGTAAGGTTTGCATACACTTACACTACCAACATACAATCTTGGGGATTACACTGGATATGTTGTTGTAGTTCTTTGAAGTTATTGGGTTCTAAATTAATAATGTTTATGTATTCTATGGATTTTTAAGACAAATACAGGATTTGAACCAAAACTACTTGGTTCGGTTGAACCTGTATAAGCCCGTAGCTGAGGATTTTTTCGAGATGCTAAAAGTGATAACTTTTTGAATCTCACAAGCATTCTTAACACACCCTTATGCTAGTTGTAAGATAAAGAATGCATATTTGTAAGGAAATATGATGTAAACAATTTATCCAATACGATGCTCTAAGAAGTGTTCTTTTAATGAGTATTTGTATTTTTCCATTTCCGCAGGTAGCACAACTCAAGGTAGTGATGGAAGATTAAATAAAAAGCAGTTTATAACATGCAGACCTATCTCTTTTTAGCTCCCACTTCCATTGATAAAGGTGGTAGCTCCAATCAGAACTTTTCGTTTGGACCATGGGCGTGGCCTAACAAGCGCATAGGTATTGTTCAGCCTCGTACCCAAGTTTCAGCATCTGCTATTGGTGGTGGACAGCAGAGCCACTATAGTGTGCTTGGTGTTCCACAGAATGCTTCTTCTGTTGATATAAAAAAGGCCTATCGTCTTCTTGCTCTCAAGGTACCACCATACCCTTTTGACATCGATGTTTCATAGAAATATACAAGGAAAAGGAAAGAAGAAGGCATTTTAGGCGGTTACTGGATATTATAACACAATTGAACCTTTGACATTTGGATACCTGACTAGCAATATTTGTTGCTTTATTTAATTGCCTTTGTTGTTTGACGATACTGATTAGTTACCGAATGAAATGAAAATAATAATAATTTAATTGATGAATCATTCTAGTTCTTCTTTTTAGAAAAGATTGTAACTGAGAATTATTTAATGCAACCGTGAGTGAGAATTTGAGATGCGTCACCCTTTAATTGAGTAAAGCATTATCATTATGAGAAACTTCTGAAGCATAAATTTGGTACGACTCCATCTCAATTTAAGTGTCTTAGTTTGACTAGGCATGGAGTTTAAGAAATAAAGAAAGACTTTTGAGTCTTGTGGTCTTAAATTAAAAATGTGTATAGTCCTTAAATTCTTGTGGTTTTAAAGTTGCCATGTAGAATGTTGGAATTGAAAATACTTACTAATTATAGAAAGAGACACTCTTTTTGGGACAAACCAAAAAGGACAGTAATTAAGACACATTATTGGGATGGTGGGAGTAATAAACCATGTGAAGGCTTAACATCTAATATGGAATGAGATAGAAAGTAGGATGTATTTCAGTTACTTCCTGACCTGTCATACAAGCACCGAGGAGGAGAAGAACAATATATCACCTCAACCAATCCCTTCCTTTTTCTCCTACTTCTGAACAGAGTTTCCAATTGACAAACAGTCCTATGAGGTTATAGTGGTTGTTGCTTTGTCTTGCTTATCTGCCAAAATATCTTTTTAAGAATGCGAAGCTATGGAATTGTTTTGTTCAGGGTGAAAAGACACGAATAATTATATTTCATGTCCGTTGTTAATATGGTTGGCTCTACTTTCTTGACCTTCTGTTGGCTAACAAAAGGATTGACTTCTTGTATGGTTACATTTCAATGCTGTTCTTCTCTAAAAGATTGGAACTTTTCCAGGCAAGTTAGCGTGCATGTTTCTTTCCGAATGATGTGAAGAAATCCCTGTTCCCTTTCCTGCATTTGTGATCTTCTTTTTTGGAAAGTGTTGTCTTATACTATCAATTTCCCGTTCAAAAGTTACTGACTCTCATACTCAAAATAATTGTTTGTACATCATAAATGCAGTATCATCCTGATGTTAGCAAGGATTCGAGAGCTGATGAGATTTTCAAGAAAATCCATCATGCATATGATGTGAGTCACTCCTTCTTGGCTTTCGGTATATTTATCTCTTATGTATTGAACTTAGAATTCATATTTAAGCTATTGTGTATTTGACACTGTCATTTAAACCCTCTTGAGAGTGAGAAAGGTGGGTTGGCACCTTTGCCTGGGGACTAGGTGAGTAGGAGAGGGTAAAAATGGATGTTGTGTAGGTTTCTTTTATACTAATTTCTTACATAGCATTCCCGTTTGTACATATTTCTGTAATGCTGTTCTTCCTTCCTTCCCTCCCTCTCTCTCTCTCTCTCTCTCTCTCTCTCACACACACACACACACACACACCAAGAGATAGAAACATAATTTGAATTGTACATAGTCATGTCTCTGCTTTAAAACTGACAATTTCCAGCCACTGGTTCTGTAACTTCTATTCTCTATGCTGATATGATCAACTTTGGAACGCTGCATGAGATTGATGTAGCAATTCATGTTAATATAGTATCTCACAATAGTGTCTAAAAGTTTTCCTGATACTAGGTATCACAAGCACCCTAAGAAATAGCTTAAAAGGAAGAAGCTTGTATCTATTATATTGCAGGCAAAGTAATAGCTTCAGTTACCCGTTTATCACACAATAGTGAGCTATTGCAGATACTGTTATCGAAGGCAAAAAGTGTAAAAAAGGTCTAAGGTCCATTGGGGCTTTAAGCGGAAAACACTTTTGAAGTGTGTGCTTTAATAAAGAAAGTCGCAAATGGAGAAAAATACAAATATGTCTGAGCAGTCCAAGATTAATAATTACACCCTCCGTCCGGTATTGTTTGTCATGTTGTGCTTTTGGAAAGTCAATTTGACTAAGTTTCAATGTTAAATTAGATCACATTAATTATTTTAAACAAAAAATTAGATATTCTAAAACTATATGAAAAGAACTATAAATTGCAATTTTTTGCATATTAATATGATGAAAAACAATACTGGACGGAGGGAGTATAAATATATGGACAGAAATTATGAGAAAGCGAATTATCAAATGTTTATTGTCGCCTCTTCAGGATTAGCTCATTGGCAGAGGAAAAATATGTCATAGAGTCTTAAAAGTTAGAATGACTCTGAAGCACTCGCTAAGCAAGGTGAAATGCTCAACATGTTTTGTGCCTCCCTTCATGGGCCATGGCTTAAGCGCGCCTTTGACAACACCAAAATGATCACAGATCAACTATTTTTTTGTATTTCTCTGTCATATTGTGTTTTCATTGCTTGGATATGGAAGAAAATATCTGGAAATTGAATTGGTCTCAAAGGTTGATACTCTGTTAACTCTTTTTCCTAAACTGGAGTGCAAACTAATGCACCAAGTAATTGATGATTTGTTGTCTAGAGGCCACCTAGCGGATAAACTGTTGCTTACTATTATTGCTACATAATTTATACATTTATATTTGACACTGCTAGCTGTCTCAAATGTTAATACTTTTGCTTTTATGACAGTTTTTGTGTAATAAAGGCTGAGTCTGGCTTTGTCAGGTATTATCTAATGAATCATCAAGAAACCAGTATGATCAGGCGCTTCGACATCAGGATTATACTGACAGGCCTTCGGGGGGATATTGGGAATACGACTTTGAATATGACGATGGCATAAGGACCTATAGGTGGGCTGATCTCAGACGAAAAATGCAAAGAGAGAGATACTGGGGAAGGTATCATACAGGGGAAAACTTCTCGTCTTATTATGATGAAGTCGAGGAGTCTGAAGAAGAAACTCTAGATGAAGAAAGAGGTCCATTCGCGGAAGTGCTCAGATCTGCCCTCCTCTCTTTATTCCTTATGAACACCATAGGTATTCATCTATCTTTGACATTTAGTAGCCTCATGGCCTTGCTTGATCGAAAGTTGGACTCCGGATACAAGATTGGTTACCTAGCTGCATGGATTTTGGGAGGCAGAGGTGGTGTTCTACTTACATTATGCCTTTCTTTTGCAAGTTGGCTGTGTGGCAAAACAAGCAGTAGCCTAGTCGCGTTAGTGGTTATAGCCGTGTGGGTCGGATCCAATGTTGCTAGATATGCTCCATTCCCACAAGGTGCCATTCTTACACTGTTATACATGTCAATCAAGTTACAAGTTGATCTTAGCTAAAGCATCTGCAACAGAGTGATCACTTACTGAAGATGCCACTTTTTCTGTCTGTAAATTTGCCTCACTATTAACTTTTAGTTATGTTTCATATAAGTATAGTCTCTCAATGTAAATGCACAATCAAATTTTTATATGTTCTACAACTTGTTCATATTCATCTTTAACCAGCAAGATGAAATATAAGTTGCTAGTCACTAAATTGCATTTTCCATTTAATTAGTTCTCTAAAGCACCCGAGGTTGTGGCCTATAATGGACAATCAAGTGGAACGAGAATCATGTTATTTCAGGTTCAAGTCCCAACGGATTCACTAAAAAGATTGGTGATTTGTTCCCATTTGCCTAAGCCTCGATGGACAGATTACCTGACACTTGTCGATTCAATTGTCAAGATGGGTAGCCTCGATGGACAGATTACCTGACACTTGACACTTGTGTTAGGAGATGGCATGTATCGGTTCAATTGTCAAGATGGGTGCAAAACAACATGTGTTAGGAGATGGCATGTATCGGTTCAATTGTCAAGATGGGTGCAAAACAACATATGTAGTATAGTCAACAAACGAGATTAGAGAGAGTAAGTTATACGGAGATCTTATCCTTAAGGAGTGGGATAGCCTCTCTCTATTTCATTATTTTACATTATTAGTCCTGAATCGTGATAAAGGAGGAAGATTGTGGTATAATAACGATCAATATAAAATTTATTAATTCATGATGAATCTTTCATAATACAATGTTAATATTACATTAACACAAAATGGGAATAAATTCTTACTCTAGATGTGGGGTACTATCAAATGCTAAAAAAAACATTAGAGTAGCACAAAATCAACCTCCAAAACCAATGGAAAAAAAGGAATCTTCATTGGATAATGTGCTGTTTTTATGGAATCTAATAGATTCTGAGAAGGATTTCCATCTCAAGATTCCCTTCCCATTGGAACTATCTTTTTCATCTCTTGTCACATCCCCATCTTCTGATTGGCCTAAAACATATGTTTTTGTTTTACTATCTAAAAGTTAACATAAATGTTCACCAAATTTCCAAATATATTACTTTCTTCACATTATTGAGTTGGGTGATTTATGTTAGATTTTGTTTTCTATCACCTAAAAAGAAAGCCCTTGTTTAAGTAGAAGTTATCTTTGTGTTTAGTGACGGAGTTAAAATTTCAATTTTATCTATTCGGAATTTTAAAATAATTACTTCAAATATAAATTGGATTTTAAATTTATTATTTCATACATATTTAACAATATATACACTATTTGAGAAAAAATATTACTTTCCATCAAGAACGTAATTGTGCTTCTATCTCCCACCCTAGGAAACCAGGGGTTCAATAGGCCTACTACAGAAATGCAAGATAAAATTATATATAAAGATCTATTAAAAATGAAAATCGAACGGGAACCACTCATAATAAAGGTCAACTTTTTTGACCTTTATTAGCATAAAAGTTATAAAACTAAAAGGGGTTAAAAGAAGAAATTAAAAAAAAAATCACTCTCTAATACTCACTATATTCTGTTAAAGGGACACTTCTTCATTATTGGTGACCCTTCTGATTGTGAATGGTGTATTTTTAAAGCAATGTCTCTTACAATAAGTGCACCAAAAAAAAATAATTAAAAATTAAGCTCAACCTTTTAACAATATTTTAACGAAGATATATGAATTTAGTCGTTATAAATATATTTATAGTAACCAAAAAATATTTTAATAATTAACAATTTGATTAGGACTTTTAACGACTAGATTTTCCTTTGCTATTTTTTTTTTGTAGTCACTATTTGTTTATTATTTTTTTCCAAGAAGGGTAGATATTTAGGTTGCTTTTGTGATATGCTTTTACGTTCCATAATTATTTTCCTTTTCGAATAAGGACTTCTCTTATTTTCCTTTTTTTATTTGTTTCTTTCTTGGTTAGAATTGAGATTTTTTTTTTCCAATTGTAATAGCTATTTATATTTGGTACCTTAGGTTTTATTGTCTTTTTTTTTTGTGTGTGTGTGTGTGTGAAGTTGTGATTACAAACAATTTTGTAAGGTTGGAAAACAAAAACTCTCAAATCAATTTCAAGCTCGAAATTTTTTCAAGGTATTTTCGTCTTTTTTAATTTCATATTTTTCTTGTTTTTTTGCTTGTTATTTGTTGGGGATGATTAAATTCATATATTAATTGTTTAGTTTATCGTTAACACGGTTGATTAACATGCATGCTCACCTCCTGAAATTACTTAGCTATGGTAAATTTATACGATCCAATATGATAAAAATATACATAGTTATATTAAATCTAACGTGAACAACCAATATCAATAAAAACAACAATAATAAGTGTAATTGTAAGATGTTCGTAGCTTCTGATTGACCTTTGACAATCCTTCTTTTTAATTCAAATTTAAGATCGATAATGTGAACAAGCTCATATACAGCTGGAATTAACTATTTTGCACTAGATTACTAATAATAATTAAAATTTTATATGAACAAAGTATATAGCTAATATTTATGTAAAAAGTGAAATATATATGGGAATTGAATCGGATTCACATAATATTAGTGTTATTCTTGAGGACAAAAGGATATTTGGTTCCACGTTTGATAGGGATATTATTCTTTTTATTTTTCCCACTTTATGAAACAATTTTTATTTTTTGGGTGTTAATGGAATATGATGATGAAACCCTATATTATTCTTCTATGAATTTAATTTATATTGTATAGTATTGATGCTGATGTTATTATGTCTTGTTTTAGTTACAACATTCACGGTTAAATATTTGTATATAATTAAATGAATCTCCCCATGCCTACACACACCTCGAAAAAGAGGCACACCGTAAAAAAAAAAAAAAAAAAACTTTTAGCGGCAATAAATATTGACATTAATAATAGTGATAAAATTTTACCGATACATTAGTTAAGTGTCATTAGATCCAATATTATTAAAAATTTTAGAGACATAAACAAAGAATGATAATTGCTTTAGCGATAATTAATTGCGGCTTATTGATATTTTTGTTAATGTAGTGGTAGTCCTTGAGAGGAATTAAACTAACTTATATTTAATCGGATTATTATTTTTATCACGTTACTGATTAACATTTATAAGTTGTGTTTATATTATAATTAAATAACATAATGAAGTGAATATTTTTGGCCACTATCCATTCATAGAATTAATAATGTGATGGGATACTGATGAATCTGATTCTATATTTATTCGTTTTCATGGATATAAATTGATACAAATTGGAGTTTAGATTTAAAAGGAGTAATTGCATATTATCTAGTGCATAATTCATTTGGCTTCTCTTCTTCTTTTTTGAGGTACATTAGGGTTGGTCTTGATTATTTTTTTATTCAAATTAATTAGTTAATTTCTTGTTTTCATGATTTGATAGTTCATAAACATATTTATCTATACTTTCCAAAAATATATGTGATGCTTAATTCCTTTATTTATGCTTTTTTTTCTTGTCCTATGTAGGAATGATTATGATATATATCTTTATTATCATGTCATCTAGTTTTTTTTTTAAAAAAATTAATTAAATAATTTTTCATAAATAGTGGAAAAAAAGAACTTAGCAAGTTACTTACTAAAACATATTATAATTTACACTGTCAGAACATACGTATAGATAATTATAATAAGATTAATATAATTATAATTATAATAAGATTAATATAATAAGGAAAGGGTTAAATAAAGAAAAAGCACAAAGAACTTTTTATTTTTTATTTTTAGCTTTACCCTATACATGTTGTATTTTTCAATTATTACATAAAACATGGTCTTTTTATTGCCCCCTTATAACCATATATACTTCAAGTTTGAAATGGCTTCTCCTTTATTTTGGGGTCAAATTTAGTTTCCAGTTGCACCTAAAAATTGTGTACTCAATTGGTGTAGGGTTCATTTAGAAACTCAAATTTGAATTGTCCTACAATAATAGATAAGTTTATCTATTCACTAAAAACCTAATATAATAATACAAAAAAGAAAAACAATAATTAGTTATATATAACTCATATAACAAAGTTTTGAAAAAAATAAACGACTAATATTCCTTTATTCTCCCTTTTTTAGGCATAATAAAATAAATCTTTGATATCAACATAAATTGATCAGAAACTAAGAATAATAAAATCGTCATCTAACAAGGAAAAAAGAAGACCACTTAATAAAGTGAAATAGAAAAGGTAACATTAACCAACACTTTTTAACCAACACTTTTTAGAGTATGTCACTAAAAATCCTTTTTCTTTTAGTTTGTTAACGTAAGATAATACTCTCTCTGTTCCTATTTATTTATTTATATTTTTTTTTATGTATGTTCCTATTTACTTGTTCATTTTAACAAATTAAAAAAAGATAATGATTTTTTTTAATATGCTCTTATTTAATTCTAATTTTTTTTAAATACTACTAAATTGTAATGCATGCTTTTTGAAACCAGAAAATATATTTACTATACTAGGAGAGTTGCATAATCTTTTAAGTTAAGAATAAAATTGTAACTAACCTATAATAATAATTGGTGCCTAAATATGTGTGCCACTTTTAAAGTGGACAACTAAATAGAGACGGAAAGAGTATAAATGATTCAAAATACTATGAAGTATACATCATCAATCTATAAAATTAAATAAATAAAGTTTACACAATCAAATACTTTAAAAGATAACTATAACTAACTTAATTTAATTAATATTCATATAATAACAAAATAAACAAAACAGTATATATATCACCTTTTTTAGATCTCATATTAAATGTACAGATGTTATTATTATTATTATATTAAATAGTAATACATTATAATAAATTAAAAATAAAATTAAATATACATTATTCTTTTTATAACATATTAAATTACACTGATATCGCGTTTCATTTAAAGAAAGTCAATCATTGTAGTGGAGAAAAGGAAAAAGACTGAAAATGCAAAAATGGAAGAGGAGTCATTACTCAATGTGCATGTTGTATTACTTTTTTAATTAATAGTTGACGGTGGGCAGATAATCATGCTGACAAATTGAGTATTATAAACTATACACTATACTATATATATTAGCCTAATTATATTATAATTCTGCATGTTCAATATTTTCTATTGATCAATTTGCTGCAGCCTCTGATTATTGACTTCTTGATTATTAATTTTTTTGGTAAGAAAAAAAAATTGGATAAGGATTAAGACGTGCTGATGACAAATTTTTGAAAATTATAGTAGTAATAAGCTGTCCATTTTTTCCACATGGAAAATTAAATAAATATTTATATCTACTGAGATCTAGCTGAAAAAATCAAGTATAAATACTTCTTGATTGACCCTTTTTTTCTTGTTAAAAATCTGATCTTTGATTGATTTTGATTCTTTTTTTTTCTCCTTAATTTTTTGATATTTTTTGATAATTTTTAGGTACTCTTTTTGGAGAAAACATGAATGCTTTAGCAGCAACTAATAGAAATTTTAAGCTGGCAGCTAGGCTTCTTGGTTTAGACTCAAAGTTGGAACAAAGTCTGCTAATCCCTTTCAGAGAAATTAAGGTAATTTTATTTTTTCTGTCTGTATTCATCAAGATGATAAAAAATTGATCTTTTTGGGTGCAAAAAGTTGTTCTTTTTAAATTTGTTTGGGGTGCAAAAAGGGGGTTCTTTTTTGCTGTTTTTTTTTTTTAAAAAATGATCTTTTGGGTGTAGAAGGGGGTTCTTTTATTTGTTTGGGGGTGTGAAAAAGGGGTTCTGTTTTGTTTGGGGATGTAAAATAGGGGTTCTTAAAATTGAAGATACCCCCCCCCCCTCCCCATTGGTTTGGGTGCTAGGATCTTGAAACTGGTTTAAAGATCATGTTTTGCCTAATTATGTTTTGATGAAAAGGGGCTTCAACCTTTGATGCAAAGTTGTAGTTTGTGTGTCCAATTTGGGAAGTAAACAGAAGTTTGTTCTGGTTTTCTGTGTTGTTCGGATTCTTCAAAAATGTTGCTGCAGCTATGTTGGAATATTCTAAAATTCAGTTCTTTTGGAGGATCTGATGCGCATCTGTTGACTTTTTTTTAAAGAGTCCGAGCAACATGATTTTGGTTTTCGTGTTTAGCATTACTGAGTTTGAGTTGAACTTTTGAGACTTGTAATGGATTTTTCAGAATCAGGTGGTTAGATTATTGTTCTTAGCGTACAGATTTTTTGGTGTGTGTGTGTGTCTTTTTTCAGTTTTATTAAAGAAAATAGACTGATTTGTGCAAAACTTATAGGTGGAGTGTACTATACCGAAGGATGATGGAACATTGGCATCTTTTGTTGGATTCAGGGTACAACACGACAATGCACGAGGGCCTATGAAAGGCGGAATCAGATACCATCCGGAGGTTGTTTTTCTTATCTATGATAGATTATTACTCATTATGCTGTCTGTAACCCAAATAGTATATAGACTATGTTGCTTGGATCCTTAAAGATGCAGCCTCGCCTGTCAAGTCGTCCTAAAGTTACTCTTTTTAGGAGGATTTGACACTGGTGCAACGACATTTTTAGAGGTTCCTAGCAACATATATAGTTGACTGATGTAGCATATGATTTATGGTCATTTTTTGGTGTTTTACGTAGGTTGATCCAGATGAGGTGAATGCATTAGCACAGCTAATGACATGGAAGACAGCGGTCGCCAATATACCATATGGTGGGGCTAAAGGAGGAATAGGATGTAGTCCTAGTGAACTGAGTATCTCTGAGTTGGAACGACTTACTCGAGTTTTTACTCAAAAAATACATGACCTAATCGGAATTCACACCGATGTTCCTGCACCAGATATGGGAACAAATCCTCAGGTATGTGGAAAAATTATTTCATGGGCTAGGCATTTCAGTTGATGGAAAAAAATGTCATTCATCTAACTGGAGTGTTAATTGCTTTGTGCAGACAATGGCATGGATTCTAGATGAGTACTCAAAATTTCATGGTTATTCACCTGCTGTGGTAACTGGAAAACCTGTTGTAAGTATGCCTGAAAATATCCTAGATTAGATTATGCACAAAGTTTGAAGAGGAAACGACATCATTATCTATTTCGGTGAATTATTTGTTAATTTGAGCTTAGGAGAGGAGTATAATATAATACTTTATGACAGGATCTCGGTGGATCTCTAGGCAGAGATGCAGCTACTGGAAGGGGTGCTCTCTTTGCCACAGAAGCCCTGCTTAATGAGCACGGCAAGAGTATTGCTGGCCAGCGTTTTGTTATACAGGTTAGCACAGTCAAAATGTTCAAATTTCTTCTACGGTGATTCGATATCCAAGCATGCATCCATAGGAAAAGTACACATTTTTGTTTTAAATAACAACTACTTCTAGGCTGTCAGATAGATTGGTTGAGAAAGTTTGTTGTTAGTCATCTGTGGACGAGCAGGCGAATTTTGATAATGGTTTTCTTCATCTCAGGGATTCGGTAATGTTGGTTCCTGGGCTGCAAAACTCATCCATGAGCAAGGTGGGAAAGTTGTAGCAGTAAGTGACATAACTGGTGCCATAAAGAATGAGAAGGGAATCGACATAGAAAGCCTATTCAAACACGTGAAGGAAACTCGTGGAGTCAAAGGTTTCCATGATGCACATCCTATTGATGCAAATTCAATACTGGTAGAAGACTGTGATGTTCTTATCCCAGCTGCCCTCGGTGGAGTAATCAACAAGTACGTTTCATGATTTTGCATAGAACTACTAGTTATCGAAAAGCCTTTCTGTTTCATATTTGTGATATCTTCTAATTAATTTATTTGTAGGGATAATGCAAATGAAATTAAAGCCAAATATATTATTGAGGCTGCTAACCATCCAACTGATCCAGAAGCTGATGAGGTCAGTGCAATAATTCTTTCCTTTCCTTATTATAGTTGCTTGTCGTTTTGCCTTTTCATAACTACCTCGATTTGTTTGACTTTGAGGGTCCTTTGGAAACAGCCTCTAGGTCTGCGTCCTAAGCAAAAGCTAAAAAACGACGTATAAGCTACTGTAATAGTCATTTTAGACACACACAAGACACCTTCAGCATCTTAACTAATTCTCTAATCCTCTGCAGATTTTGTCAAAGAAAGGAGTTACCATCCTACCGGATATTTATGCTAACTCGGGTGGTGTCACCGTCAGTTATTTTGAGTGGGTCCAGGTACAATACACAGTCTTCTCTGTTATGCTTTAAAAAAACATGTTAAACTTCCAAGAGCTCATATTAATCAGTTAGCTAATCAACTTTTTCGATTAATTCTGTAATGCTAGAACATCCAAGGCTTTATGTGGGATGAGAAAAAAGTGAATGATGAGTTGAAGACATACATGACAAGAGGTTTTAAAGATGTGAAGGAAATGTGCAGGACTCACAACTGTGACCTCCGAATGGGCGCTTTCACCTTAGGTGTTAACCGTGTAGCTAGAGCAACCGTTCTTCGAGGATGGGAGGCGTAAGAATGAGGCCTTTGATGGCTTTTTTCTTTCTCAAAAATAAAACTATCAAAAGCATGGAGTTCACTTAGTTCTCCACATTATTTTCTGCATTCAACATATTTTGGCAGAACTTTATCCATTTGACGTTTACTGGCTTGGACCTCAGTTTTTCGTTTTTTTTTTTCTTTCTAAATCTTGTGAACTGTAAGTTCTGCCCATGGACAAAGTGTCTTCTAAATAGTACTCCTAATACAATACATTGAAAGAGGCTCTTTGCCATATTTATCAGTTAAACTAGTTTATTGTGTACTTGTCTTTAACTCTCTGTATATTATTGTGTCTGCATTTTGTGTTGGATCCCCCCAAAAAACACACACATCTTATTAAGTTGACTGAATTAACTTATTTAAAACTTAATTAAAAACAATTAGCTAATTGTGACACAATTACTTCTTTAGATCATGAAACAAATTATTCCATAAAAGACCAAACACAAAAAATACAAACCAAGATTCACTTTACTCAACAAGAACAAATAGATAATGCCATTAATGAAATAGTTGGCGTTTAAATTATGATGCAAAACTACCGTCTAAATTAGTTGAAGATGAAGATAAAGGAGAGCTAATTTCATTAACATCGAAAAGGAACTAATGATAACATTCTCTCAATTGAGTTCTCACAGCATTCAGAATTACAAATCAAAATAGAGAAAATCAAAAGTACATCATATTTCTTTTTAAAATCTCCCTCTACCCCTAAAACCGCCTCCACGGCCACCTCGGGGAGGTCCTCTACCCCCACGAAAACCACCACCTCCACCTCTAGCTCCACGAAAACCACCACCGCCTCCACGTCCACCTCTACCACCTCTTCCTCCACCTCGTCCACCGCCTCTAAAAGCTTGTTGTGCTCCCCTGAAACAGTGAACACAAAATTGTTTAGCAATGGATCATAGATATCAAAAAGCAAGAACAATATGGAACATCCCAGGCTATTTGGAATCACAACACAGTATTTGTAAAGCATTTGATTCCGAAAACTAGACAAGTTGCATCTCCCCTCGGCATCATCAACCACTTAGGCCATTCTACTACATAAACGTCTTAAAGTCTTACTTATCTTTTACATGTCATTGTCATTGTCACTCAATAGCATAGCTCATGAGGCATTCAAGAATATCCAGAGAAACGAAGCATTAAGTAAAGCAAGAAAACATACTTGGGCTGTGGAAGAAATCTGGCCAGTGGCAAAAGCTTAGCTGGGTCGATGAAAAACTTATCTCCAGCTGAATATGAAGTTGCAATGATTCCCTCCATCATCTTAATTGAAAAAAGCTGCATGAATCATAACCAAATATCATTACTTTCAGCATTTAAATGCAACCAATTCGACCCCAAAGGAAGTAAGAAGTCAGGACCAACGTCCCCAACTTTCTTTATCAAGGTGCCCCAACCATGAGATCCTGATTCTATTGACCACGTCAAGAAACAAGTTAAGATCACCACTAAACAAGTCTCTCTAGTTACAGCTCTCTATTGAGCTAAAAAGGTAACAACTTTCCTTACTTTTCCACAAGAAAATCATTTCAATGTTTTCTCTTGAACTCTAGAAAACATGTCGAAGAAAAAAAACGAGTAACACTCTTCGTGATGTTCCAAAACACTTGACATCATTTTTTACAACTGCACAACTTCCAAAGCTTTCAAATTCATTAAAGATTCAAATTTAAAAGAATGATGAGATGATTTCTCTATCAACTTAACTTTTCAACCATTTATTTTAAACATTTCTTCCACCAACACCAATGTATAAGTCAAAGTACCTTAAATCCCCTTCCAGCATCTTACTAAAGAAAACCACAACAACAATTAAAAGCTACATATAGCATTAGTAAACCGTAAGCAAAATCACAGCACAAAACGAGATTACTTACGGATTCATTAATAGGACCAAAAATCTCATCAACTTTCCCAATCTGTGTCTTGTTCTGAAGATAAATTGGTGCATTAAAATAAGGGATTTTTTCATTTGTCAGCTTTGTCACTGCATCTCCTTCACATGCGTGCACAAAAGAAGACACCTCTGCAAAATATTACCAATCAAAACCATATCTTTACCCATACAATGAGAACCTATGTTGTTCGAACTCTTCAAAAAATATCGACAGGGGTATATAGACAACAATTTAGGAGAGTCTGAGCAACTTAGATAATAGCTTATATAATCAGACATGTCTATAACAATATATCATTATAAAGGCCAAGTGTTCTTTGGTATCAATTTTAATTTTAAGCGGCGGAACTAGAGATTTCATTAACGATTCAAAATATGAAAAAGGAAACAGACGAATAAAGCCGAAGCTCATTGAACATCTACACTACATACCTACGACTTCAGGAGGGGGACCTTCATCTCGAGGAGGAAACCGGCCACCGCCACGTCCTCCGCCGCCGCCTCGGAAACCACGGCCGCCGCCGCCATCTCTGCCACCCCTAAATCCGCCACCACCACGTCCTCTTGGAGGTCTCATGCTTCAATACTCTTTTAGCGGCCTTGATGAAAATGGGTTTAGGGTTTTAGGGGGTTTTAACAAGGAGACAAGTATTTTATTCTTCCAATTTTGACCCTAGTCATTTACTATTTTCTTTTCCAATTATTCGGAAAAAAAATTATATATATATATATATATAATATTAATTATAAGTACTATTTTATTGTTGTTTTGCTTCTTTGTAAACTACTTAAATGTTACTTCTTATGTAATTTTTTTACTGCCTTTTTTTATACTTGAATTTGTTGATGTTTGCATATATTTTTCCTTCTTTGTATTTTACACGTGAGATTTTAATGTGTATTATTAACAAACAGATATATAATTGGCATAAAAATTCTTTAGGAGAACAGTTTCATTGCATGATTTGTTCTTCAAATAAATTGATTTTTAATTTTTACTCTTTAAATGGGTTGATTTTTGTGAAAAATAATACTTTGGTTTAGAGATAAACTAAAAACTATTGACCAACACAACATAGGGGCATAAGTGTAAGAAAAGTTTATGCTCTTTCATTTTGGGCTTAAATGTATAAACCAGTCCAAAAGGGATGGAGGCTTAGTTTTCAATTTGGGCTCTTAGTAGTTGGGCTATAGTTCACTTGTTTAAAGTAATGGGCTTGTAATTGGAAGCACTCTTGGGCCTCAAATACTAAAGTCTAAACATAAGTTCGTCTCAAAATCTTCATCGGTTATGCATAACCCAGCCCAACCCAATGCAATCAAACTAGTAAGTTTGGTATGCTTGATATTAAAATGTTGGGTAAAATAATTCTTTTAAGACCGACGAAATATTAGAGGATTGTCCAAGCCTTATAGCGATGTGAGACTTTTGTCATTCCTTAACACCGACGAAATATTAGAGGATTGTCCAAGCCTCATAGCGATGTGAAACTTTTGTCATTCCTTAACACCGACGAAATATTAGAGGATTGTCCAAGCCTCATAGCGATGTGAGACTTTTGTCATTCCTTAACACCGACGAAATATTAGAGGATTGTCCAAGCCTTATAGCGATGTGAGACTTTTGTCATTCCTTAACACCGACGAAATATTAGAGGATTGTCCAAGCCTCATAGCGATGTGAGACTTTTGTCATTCCTTAACACCGACTAAATATTAGAGTAATTTCCGAGCCTCATAGGCGTCTACACATCTCATATACCATCAATGTGAGAGTTACACCCCATCTCATTAACCACCTATGCTTAGCCTTTGGGGTCCCAACATCGAGTGAAACGAACCCTGCTCTAGTACCATGTTGAATTAGGTCTTAGGCCTAATTCACACCTCAAAAGTTAATTCAAAGGGAGAAAAATTGTTCAACGAGTCCACCCATCATATTAACCATCGATGTGTACTTTTGTCATTTTTTAACAGAACCATGTTCAAAGACGTTTTCTTAGCGAGTCTTGGATCAAAATACATTAAAATGCAACAAAACGCGCTAACAAGCTCCATGAGCGTTAGCTTAATCATAATTCACAACATTCTATAAGAATACAAGATGCATTTTCCCTTAGCTGTCAAAGTTAAATAAAATATCTATAATATTGTACTGCTTCCTTACAAAAATAATGAAACATGAGTACATCACCCCTCTTCCTAGAATCCTCCAAAATTTTAATTATTTATTTGTTTCAATATCTCATGATTTTTCATGGAATTTATTTGATGAATATTTTTTTTTTTAAAGTATTGGTAGCCTAGATTTGTTGAATAAGTTTGATGAAGAACAACTCAGCAAAGTCAGAATAGTCCTATCTTCAACAGACATAGAGAAATTAAATAATATGGATAGATAAATTTATTATTGGACAGTTGTAATGTGTTAAATATGAACTTCTGTACCTACTGAAATACTGAATTATCTTTTCTACTAGCAGAAACAACTTTACTATCTTTCAAAAGGTTCATATATTATTTGTGAAATTAAATTAATTCTCAAATAATATATTATTGTTAGGACTTTACTTATTTTAATGTAATATTGGATAGAGAAAGATTTAAGTAGAGTCAAATAAATTGTAAAATAATTTCGTTATAGATGATCAAATTATAATATGTATGTATAGAGAGTAATACTTCCTTCTATATACGTAGAACGAAGGATATGAGATTTTAGTTTGAGGCATGTTAGATATCTCATATCAATTATGAATAAGAGTTTTCGTTTCTTTATATTGTTTGGATGATTCTCATTCTCTCTCAATTATACTGGTTCATTCAATGTTAGATGGTCTCATATTATATTATTCACGTTTTAATTATAAATATAAATATACAGTGATGAGTATCAAATTTTCCACATAAATCGTAAATGAATTAATGATAAATATTATCTTGTTATACAATTTTAATAAATACCATATTTATTTTATTAATATCCAATATTACGTTAAATCAATAAATATAAATCAAGTATTTACTAATATTTACCATATAATTTTTGTACAATGTAGGACAGCGAAGCACAACATACCAAACGTGGGCTCAAAATACAGTGTCTATTTAACTGTCGGCTCGCAGGGTTGACATCCCAATAGTGTCTGCCCATATTTTCTTGCCCTAATGTTTTTATATATCGCGGAATCAAATAAGATTGAGGGGTTAAAATAAAAAATTTATAATTTTATATAATTATATATAATAAAAATATTTTTTATGTATATATAATAAATATTATATTTTTGATAATTTTATTTATTTATATTTTAAATCATTAGAATATTATATAAATATCCCTCAATATATGCATGAAATTTCAAAGATACACTTATACAATATTAAGGTTCTATTGCTCTCTTATTTTATTAATAATTTTCTATATTATGGGCCAACGACTTTCTTTTTCAAGTTAGTGTCATGTAAGCCAAAAAAGGATTAAAAAGTTACTTATAAAATAAGTTAAGAGGGTAATATGATTTTAATATAATAAAATGTGTCTCTGAAATTTCTGACAAAAATTAAAAAGATACTCTCATATTTTTTCTAGTAAAAATTGTGACTGTGCGGGCTAACAATAACTACCAAACAAGAACAAATATCTCGATGATACGTGCATAAGCACAATTGCACACTTCCCAAAAAATTCATCAAAGATTTTTTTAAGATCATCATAATATGGCTTCGTGCGTGCAGGATAAATGACTAAATCTCTATTTCATATTAATTAAATTTTTGAAATGTTTTATGTTCTTTAAAAAAATTAAATTAAGATATAAATTAAATATATTCATTTTAAATTTGTTAAATGTTGTTAAACTTATTGAAGTCATCATATTTAAAATTTAAATAAGAGATAAAATTTAAAAAAATATTTTAAAAATAATTTCAAAATCTGAATAATTAAGTTAATGTAAAAATTAAAAAATATTTTAAAAATTTAATTACTATAAAATGAAGGGATTATAGCATGAAGATTATGAAATTTCAAGGATTTATTGGAATGTGCAAAAATATTTCGTGTTAAAAGTGAAAAAATATCATTATTTTTTATTTTTTATTTTAATTTTGCTTATTATCTATATTACCATATTTAATAAATATAATAAGAATAAAGATCTCAGATACTTATGAAAATAGAAATATTATTTTTAATAAGGTCTCGACTTAACTAGAAATTAGAATATAATAAAATTAAATAAGAGAAAGGTAAATTAATGTGAATACTATCATTAAAAATAGGGATAATGTGACAAGGCACAAAGACCCTTTAGATTATGATAAAATTTTATAGATATGTTTTAACTAAATTAAGATAATATTACTTCTAATTTCATTTTTTTAATTGTTTATATTTTTTTGACTTACGTGGTTCACTCCATTAATTCATGCAGTTGAGACGCGTGAGAATTATTTGAATGTCATGCAAGTAAAAATGGTGTACAAAATTAAAAACAATATTACATTAATTTAGTTAAGATGCATATCTGAAATTTTGATCATAACCTATAAATATTTATACCTTTATCCCTTGTAAATATAAAAAAAATCATGATAGTCTTTTAACATAGATTTTTGGTGACGAAATGTACCCGAAGTTAAGCTTGTCACAATTATTTTAAATATGTGATCTTGATATATGTGAATAATTAACTAATTATTCCAGCTTGTTTTACAATGTTTAAATAGCAAAAAATTATTAAGACAACGAAAGTCATCTAATTAATTGAAAATTAAATAATGCCAATGTGACTACCATTAATTAGTGGGCTTAGTGAGTAGTGACTAATTAACATCACTAAATTTATAATTGGTTTATAACAAGGATTGATTAGACCCTTTTTTTTTCTTGTTAAGTGTTTAGCTTTTTATCATAGGGATAAGAATTATGTGGATAATATATACTCTACTAATTAAGTAGAACTTAACTATCAAGTTTTGGACTTGAGGTTAACATAAAACAAAAATTATAGTCAAATAAAACGAGAGAAATGTCAAGTCATTTTCATTTGATTGATCCAAAAGCCTAATATTATACAACTCATTTTTTTTTGGCATTGCTACATATGCTATTTGGTTTGATTCGACTTACGAGGTCACATTGTAATCTAAAAATAATTATGTGAAACGATTTTTAATTATTTAAAAATTATATAAAAAATATTGTATAAATTACAATACTTAACAATTTAATATATTCAAAAAATATTTAACTAAACGAAACACAATTATAAAAAGACTCGTCTATATTGAAAGAAGTTTGTCGACTAATGCAACATGTCAAAGGAACATGCCATCGAAGCAGGCTAACGAGTTAGAGTGTATGGAGGAATCAAGGATATATTTATAATTATAATGTTGAGTTACAAGTTCCTTATATATTAAATGAGTAATATTGTATTACAAGTCAAATATCTTATTCTTGTCGACTCAGTAGCTTAATCGTACATAACTTAGAATTTAGTAGTCTAATCCTAGTATGCCTCTAACTCTAACTCTATCTCGTCACCCTGCTTCATGGACATGTTTCTTCGACATGTTCCATCAGTCGTCAAGCTTCCTTAAACAATTTGGCTCTCTCGTATAGTAATTAGCTAGGTCAAATAAAGTGTCATCTATGACTATACTATCAAGTCTTAAGACTGATGGTACATTCAACCAAGAACGTCCATGAATAGCATATTTCACTATAAAAAAATTATTATTTTTTGATTGACATTTATCAAAAATTGGCTTTGAACCAAATTTTGAGACGTTTTTTTCGTAGTATTATAAAGTAGTTGAATAATATAAATATTTGGACAATAAATTACTACTAGCTAGTATGTAGCCAAGACTTTTTTTTTAGGAAGCTAACAAGAAGATGAGATTAGTTGCACGTTAAGAAAGTACTTTTTATTAGTCACTTTAATTATGGATAACAATAAGACACCAATTTTGAAATGCTTCATTGTCATGATTATTGCATGCTTAAAAGAATATATTTTTTTGCTTTTTCTTTCTTGCTACTCTTTCCATTTATTTTTTTTTACTTTCATTCGATGTCGTATATTTATATTGAAGTTTGATTAAATTTGAATTTATATCAAAAAGTTTCAATTCGAGGATAAATTGATTTCTAACAAAAATAATTTCATATTAAAAAAAATTCAAACGTAAAATCTCTTAACTAAGTATAATCGAGTACGTACTACTCCATTGTCTCCGCTACGACCCTGGTTGGTTCTCCTCTTTCATTTTAAATTCTTTTATAAAATTTTCTAAAAGATAAAAAATGTCTTTTTAAAATTCTAATTGGTATCTCCTTGGAGTCAAAGGGATAAGATAGAGGAGGAAAGTTGTAATATTATACTATTATTCTTATTCATATACCAAAATGTGTTATGCCTTGTTGTTTTAGGCTTAATTAATACTATCATTAATTAACTTTATTTCACACGTCTGACTTTTCATAATAATCTTTATTATACATATCAAAAGGGCACAAATAGAGCAAATGATCGATAATGATTTATATGACCAATTCCAGAAATTTAAAATCAAGTTATACTTTTGTGATCGTTCAAATAACAATAGGGCTGAAATTCTATTTCGAAATGTAAAATATAAATAATTTAACTTGTCGATAAGAATTTGATTGTAACGACCTGTTTAGTCGTTTTGAGCAGCAGATTTTATTTCTGGAAAAACTGGCTGAGACGACGGATACCACGACGGACCGTCATGGGCACGACGGACCGTCGAGGGTATCTCGTTCCAAAACACTTAGAATTCTGAAATTTGAGTGCTGAAATCGACTCTCTGAACTCTGTGACGGACCTGCAGGACGGACCGTCACAGATACGACGGACCATTGTGAGGTTCCGTTTCAAAACACTTCAACTCTTGAAAATTGGGTACTGGGAACAATTCTCTGAACTTCGTGACGGAAGTGCAGGACGGACCGTCGTAGGTACGACGGACCGTCACAGACTCTTCAAGGAAATTGAGTCTCTGAAGTTTGTGACGAACCTGCAGGACGGACCGTCGCAGGCACGACGGGCCGTCACAGGTTGCGTAATCCCAGGCTGGGTTGGATTTCTGTTTAAGTTTTAAAGGGGCGTTTTGGACTATTCCTGCTATAATTATAAAATTCGTGGGTTTATATTAATAACTCAATTACTTGGGGGTTAAAAGAGGTAACCTTGGAATAATTAGTGGGTTAATTCCTCATCTTTTATACTTAATTATGTACTAATTAGGGTAAAAGAAAGAGGGTTTGAATAAGAAAAATAGAAAGAACAAAGAGAGGGAAGGAGAACGATCGAGAGAGAGGAAAAACGCAGCTTTGGGAAATTTCTTGCTTGATCACGAATCTTCGGTGGAGGTAGGTTATGGTTTTTATGCTATTCGTAGTAAACTCTTAATAGCGAATGATATGTATTGGTAGTATTGTAAACCCTTCTATATGCTTAATTGTATGCTTGCATGAATGTGATTATATAATTGTGATAAAATAAGCATGATGAAGCTATTGAATCCTAAATCTTGAAAGAAACCCTAATCTACTTTGTTAATGATGATGCCTTGGTATAAAAGAAGGCTTGATGAACGAAAGTGGTGAGATTAGGGGATCGGGGTGCCACGTTCCGGTACCAGGATAGAAATAGAGGATCGGGTGCCACGTTCCGGTACCAGGATAGAATGAGGATCGGAGTGTCACGTTCCGACACCAGGATAGTATATGGATCGGGTGACACGTTCCGGTACCAGGATAGAATGAGGATCGGAGTGTCACGTTCCGACACCAGGATAGAATATGGATCGGGTGCCACGTTCCGGTACCAGGATAGTATATGAGGATCGGAGTGTCACGTTCCGACACCAGGATAGTATATGAGGATCGGAGTGTCACGTACCGACACGAGATGAATAAAGATAATGAATCTTGAAAGATGTTAATATACTCAAACTAATGAACCTAATTCCCAAATGAGTATGGTATTGAGGCTTGAGTCCTCATGGATGAACTTGGTGGTACTTATTGATGATTATAGTACTTGTTGTTGCTACATGTTGAGTATTGTAGTCGATTTATGATATTAACTGATATATACTGTCTTCTATTTTGAGATGGCCGATGATACCTACTCAGTACTTGTGTTTTGTACTGACCCCTACTTGTATGTTTCTTTCTTTGTTATTTGTGGAGTGCAGCAAACGCGCCGTCGTCTTCAACTCAATCGCAATTCTAGCCAGTCTTCATTACACCGGAATTCAGGGTGAGCTAATGCTTCTAGCTTGGACTGGATCTTCTTCTTCATGTCTTGATGCCTTGAAGTTCTGGCATGGACTAGCTTGTGATTTATTTTAGCTTCTTAGAATACTCTTAGTTTAGTAATTTGATCATAGATGTTCTTGTGATGATGACTTCCAGATTTTGGGGATAATAATAGTTATTGAATTTTTAGAAGTTATTGAATTGATTTTCATTAATGAGTTTAAGTCTTCCGCATTGTATCTTGTTCATTATGTTTAAATGTTGGGGTTTAGATTGGTTGGTTCGCTCACATAGTAGAATAAGTGTGGGTGCCAGTCGCGGCTCGGGTTTGGGTCGTGACATTGATGTATCTCTTTACGTTTCTAACCCCACATCTATCACTAAAAAATTCGTAGAATAAATATGATTTTATATTTATTTTTATAACTAATTTTAAATTCAATGGTAACATAATAACATATTTTGATATAATTTTATATCATCACTATTGAATAAATTATATTTATGGTGGGATTGAAATTAAATACGACTTTTAGAACAAAGTAGATACAATATGCATAGCAATTAATGATGATTTGATAGCTTCTAAGCTTAAATTGCGGTTCTTTTTGCTTTGCTATTTAAAATTAATCTACTACAATTACTAACAAATAATCAATCTCCACCTGTCTTATAATTTATAAACTAACCATTAATGTAATCGTATTTTATTAATTGTTTTGTCAAACTTAACTCTTAGGCTTCAATTTATCCAAATACAAAAAAGGAAGACGACAAAAATAAGCTTCAACTACAAAGGCTTTTCATTCTTTATAATAAAATAAATTAATTTTATGTCTGTGGGTTGTTCTTTACCGTACAATATTAGTTAATTCATTTTACAAAAGAAAAAAAAAAGTTAACAAGAGAATATACTAAATTATTATAAAAAGTGCAATGTACCAAACATGATAATATATGATAGGTCTGTGTGTGGATGCATATTATATTTTAGGAAGGTGCATAATCTATTGTAATTTATTTATGACTTAGTATATATAATTTTAATTAAATAAAATGCGTGGTTAGGTCATATATGTAAAAGATTATGGTATGCATTCGTTACTTTTAAAACTATATATAATAAAAGAAATATTATATATCAATTTTAAAACTATATATAACAATAGAAATATAATATAACACATGGTAACAAAATGGTAAAACTTAGTATACTACGATAATTTTCGAATACTCATAAATAAAATGATCAAAAGTACAGTACATATTTCAACTAATTAGATATACTTACTAAAATGTTACTAAAATTAAAAAAAAAAGTTAGGAGTAATAATTAAGGGACAAAAAACACTATTTTTCCTTTTTTTTTTTTACCTCATAACATTATAAGTATGCTAGTATCTGATTGAGGGTATGACATTATCGAGGATTAAAATAGAATGTCATTAAATAATAGAATATTATTATCGTTTGATTTGTAGTATATTTTAGATATTTTGAATTTTCTTTTTTCTCCAATTTCAATGTGTATTAATATTTTTTGCTATACTTGTTTAGTTTCCTAACTCGATTACATTTATTTTGAGCGAATCTAAGGTTCTATTGAAAATAGTCTTTCGATTTTCTCGCCTCCACAAAATAAAGATAAAAATCTACCTACGTTCTACCATCTCTAAATTTCACTAGTGATTTGTTTTGAGTCTACAGAAAATAGCCTGTAGCTCATCCCACAAAAATAAGAATAACAATCTATCTATTCTCTATCATCGCCGATACAAGAGTCAAACTGAAAACAGTCTCTCACCTCATAAAAATAAAAATAAATATCTTCACATACATCTTATAATCTATAGATTTCACTCGTATCTTATCATCTATAAATTTCACTCGTAAAATTATACGGTAAAATACATATATTAGTGTCGGCTAAGTGTTATACCTACTCATGTCCGGCAGGTGGTGGACCTCCTCCGTCACTAACACCCCACAACCACAAATCACGCTAACAATCAATACCCCACCCCCCTTTTCAACCCCACCCCCACCCTCCAATAAATGTATGTATAGGTTGTATATATACATCCTTAGACTCTGTATTTTGACTTTAATATATATTCATCACACGTGTAATTAATTATATTTTTGTTCATCGTAGGAAAGTCCCATGTCACCATCCAACGAGGGGTTGACGCGGCTTTATGTTATCGGGTTCAATAATTTTAACGTGAAATATAAATTTATATGTAAAAATAACTCTTAACAAATACTAAATACAGTCATGTTGAATTTATCATTTTTGTTAAATATATATCTTAGTTAAGTATAAAAAAGTCTTTAAAAACGATAAATCAATAAATGATAAATAATAAATTTATTTTTGTATTCGAAATAACAAAATTAAACGAATAAATAGTCACGAAGGTTAACAATAAAAGCATAAAGACTTTATGTGAAAGAGTAAAGCCAAAGACAAACCACTAGATTCTTATTTAATTAGTTTCATATACATTAACTAAAAATACTTTAACAATTTATGTCCCACATACAAGAATTGAATATTGTAAGAATGAAAAAAAAGAGTAGTTAATTAGCAATAATTAAGCAAGACTACATGAAAATTATTCCCTTCTATCCATCAACGGTACACACCATCAGACAAAGATGACTATTTTAGTATGATTAAAATAAAAAAATGTTTTGGACAAAAAAGACAATTATGTTAATGATCAATTTAACTAACAAGACACTAATCATTATTAAAGTGCTAAAGACATTATTAAGAAACCAATATGTTGAGTAAAAGGGGTGTTAGATGTGAGCTAATTTTTTTTTTTACTTTGGTTTAAGTTTATTGTCGGAAATTTGGTATGTTGACCTCTGAATAATGGATTATGGATGGTTTCCATTTTTTAATGTGAAAATTAAAATCGCGCAAATAATGTATTGCTTTTTTTATTTCTAGTTAAGATTGGTAAGATAAGATCTTCTTCTCCCTGTTTTTTTAATTTATGTTGAAAACTTTTTATTTTTTAATAAAAACCACAACCATTGGACATTTTGTTCCATTTTAATTATGTGACATTTTATTTTTTTAATTGAAACCACTCGTGGTTAACAAGATCTTCTTGATAATTCATTGAATAAAATTAACAATAATTTTCCGTTATATATCTATTGCTCATTTTGATTGTTTTTTTAATTACGAAAATGATACCCTCATATTATGTAAAAAGAAAATATTTTAATTTTTTCTTGGTATCCTAGCGATACAAGTTTATAATCACATATCCTGACATGTCTATAACGATCTGATTTCGTCGTTATGAAAAAGCCAATGAAGAAAGAATTGGCGCCAGAAGATTAGAATGAGTGTAAATCACGACTAGATAGATCGTGATATATATAATACTATAAGCATTAAAAGTATTAAACGTGATAAATATTTTTACATTAAAAAAAGGATGGAATATATTGTTTCTTTTTATATATGAAAAAAATATTCTTTTCCAAAGATAATCTTATTAAGTTAATTAATATTCATTATCTCCATTAATTTTTAAAAAAATTCATAAGAAAAATCAAATTATCTTGGTCCGACAATAGTGTGTGGGTGGCATATATTTTGATGTACGATTTTTTGGCTATTTTTGTTCTCTCATTTATTCGATCAAATTCAAATCCAATTGATTCGTATATCAATTTATTTTTTAAATTAATTTTTGAATAAAGTAATGAATAGTACTAATAATAAATGGTATTTAAATGTTTTAATATATTATAGAGTAAAATTATTACATAGTAGGTCTCTTAGCTTATCAATTCCTAATTTGGCGGTGTCCCCATTTGGTACAACATAAAATATCATCTTTGATTTGTTCTCTTTTCTTTTTCATCATAAAATAATAATTTTTGTAAATCTGCATTTTGGATTTTTATGCCTTTTTGGTTTATTTCAATTTTGTGTGTGAAATCGTCGGTGATCTGTCATAAAAGACGTGAGGAAATGGACACTATTGTTATATCGTAAATTGATTAGTTTTACGTTTATTTAATTTTATCTTCTTATTTGGATTTGTGATTATCGTCATGAGAGTTTATAGAATAAGTGAATTAATAGTATATAGGTCGATTGAGATTATTTGATCATACTCTATATTTGACTAATTTTAGTGAATTGTTCGCGATAACTATAGTCTAATATTATGCAGGTAAATTTAAAGTAATATATCATAAAATCAAAGAAAACAATATTTATATAAATGAGAGCTAATTTGAATGGATGTTATTTAGTAATGGGAAAATGTATAAGTACCCCCTCAACCTATGTCCGAAATCTCAGAGACACACTTATACTATACTAAGGTCCTATTACCCCCTGAACTTATTTTATTAGTAATTTTCTACCCCTTTTTAGCCTACGTGGCACTAGTTTGAAAAAAAAAAATCAACCATCGTTGGACCCACAAAATAGTGCCACGTAGGTCGAAAAGGGGTAAAAAATTATTAATAAAATAAGTTCAGGGGGTAATAGGACCTTAGTATAGTATAACTGTATCTCTGAGATTTCAGGCATAGGTTGAGGGGGTACTTGGGCATTATCCCTTTAGTAATTGATCACAACAAATTTTATATTGCATATACACGCATATATCATCCTTGAAATAACTTCCTCCTAATTGTATATCGCGTAAAAATTATAAGATTTGACATTCATGTGTAATATTATAGCTCTGCCCTACCTTAAAGCTGTGTTTTAAAGGACATAAAGAGAGATAATGAAGATCTATAGAAATTAAGTCAAGTCGATATCACAAGGATTGCTAAACAAAAAATGAATGAAAAAAATCTTCCACTTATAAAAGTACAAAAATGTGTAAGAATCATATATATAGATCAAAGGTGACAAACAATTGAACAAATATATATATATATATATATATATATATATATATATATATATATATATATATATATATATATATATATATATATATATATATAGGGCACACAAATCATAGTCAATGCATTTGTTGATTTTCTTTCAAGAAGATAAAAGGTCACAAATTTTCAACTTGCTTATTACTCTCTTCAATTTATCTGATATGTTTTGCTTTTTAAAAAGTAGTTTGTATATTAATATTTAAAATTAATTAAATTTGATTAAAGCAACTCAATGTTTAACAAAGAAAACTCTTAAGTATTTAAAATTATGTAAAAAGTATTTCGAACATGTAAAATTTTCATTCAAAGTCAAAATTTACATAAAACATACGATAACTAATTTAAAACGGAAGTAGTTATATTTGGTCGGTCGCCTGGGCATGAGTACTTTGGTTATGACTGTCTAAGGTCCCATGCACGTACCATTAGTTTACTATCTACTTGGACATCACAATATTAATGCATAGAGTTTGTTTTGTTTTCCACCAAACATCACAAAAGATATTTTTCTCATTCCTTCCGCGTATCGATCGATCTATCTTGAAATATTTATCGTTATTTATTTTTTAACTGTTACTAAGATAATATAAACGTTTATTAAGGATGAAAAAAGAGAAATTAAACTCGTCATGGATTATAGTTGTTGTTTGTGTTCTTTATTCATAAATATATACATTTGATTTGATTTATTGACACGATCACGGTTCGATTCAATAAAAAAATCGTTTATTAAAATTAGAATATTCATACACTCAAAACCTAATTATCATGTCTTTTTTTAAGTCGAGTCTTCAGAATTATGTCTTTGTTTTTACGTAGGACATCAAAAATTTAATGATTAACGAATGTTATCTTCTATAACACAATTAGATTAATCATATTGATATATCGGATGAGGTGATATATCTACCACATTTATTCTGCATAAAGCGTTTTTATCAATCCTTCTCCGAGCTCTGATTCTAGAATAATCATATTTACGAATTAAAATTTCAAACATAGATCTAAGTTTTATTTTTCCTTGTTTTGACATAAAACAGTGAAATAATGTTTGAAGTAGAATATGTGGTGGTTATTAATTGACGGGGTCCTAGGTCATTTAATTATAAATTCATGGAGGTGTACTATTATTGTTGGGAAAATATCAAAAAAAATTTAATGAAGTAAGGTCGAATCTTCACTGATTTAACTTTAACTTAGCTATAGCTGTACAACTGCAGAATAAAAGCAAAAAAAATAAAAATTAAATTAAAAAAACGTACATTATAAGTACTTTAAATCGACAAAATATATGTAGAGCAGTAATTGGAATATATAAAATAGATTCACATGTCGGTACATGAACCGTACAACTAAGATCCAGGCAACATTTTTTAACAAATAAAAAAATAATTAATCACAGTAATTGATTAAAACAAAAGAAGATATAGTTTACGAAAATCTTATTTCTATCTTTGAGAGGTATGCAATGAGTAATAAAAATTAAGTAACAAAAATGTTAGATAATCTCGAAATTATTTAGTTTTCTTGGATAATGTTTTATCTTTTTATATGATACTCTTTCAGATTATTTAGAAAATACATATTTTTTCTTGAAAATTCGATCACGTGAATCTTTTTTTTCTAAAAGTAACAAAAATGAGTAAGAAAATGTTTACATCTTGCCATGGCCCACAACATCTTTAAAGTCCCTACCACTAGATTTTGCATTGACTGGTTTTTAATTTTTCACCCTTCTCTTTTTATTTATTTTACTTCTAGTAAATTATTATTAAAACTAGTAAAAAGATTTCCAATGTAAAATTAACAGTCTTGCCAATATCATGAATCATTTCATTTCTAATGATTACACCTTAAATATTTACCGTCTAATGATTAGCATGTGAAAATTACTACTATTTTTAAATGAATTTTATGAACAGTATCTTTCCTTTTTAATGAATTTTAGTATTTTAAAAAAATAATCATAATGAATGCTTGTCTAAAATTACAACAAACATTAGTTATGTTGACTAACGTTGTAAAATTCCACTATTCTTTTTAGAAAAAGTGTAATGCTTTGTTTCAAATGATTTGCAACCAAACATTGTTCTATAATTTTGTTTCAAAAAGTATAGAGATAATTTTATTTATTATGGTTGATTAATATATTATTCTATCTTTGTGAACTCAACTTTATTTTTCTTCAAAGATGTTGAGAAATTTTGAATTTGAATGCTAGAAAAGGTTATAACATATGGTCCATTCTACACCTAGAGTTTAAATAAATAAAACTTGTACTATTAGCTAGTATATATTTTAGATTAAAGTTATATATGGAATCAAAAAAGCCTTTCTTTAATATTAAAACATTTCGCCGCCATTTTCCTTTTTTTCCCCTCTCTTCTCTTTCAAAGTTTAAACCAATGAATCATTTTTCAAACTTACTTAAAGGCTATAGATGGATATCTTTACCTAAATAACCGTCCGAATTACTTTGTTTCGTTACTTTTTCTAATCGATATACATATATTATATAATATATCTTATAATCAGTAGATTTTTTTAGTTTAGACAGAAAAGCGAAGTGATTATCCGATAACAATTACGAATACTTAGATGTACGAAATATAAGTGGAAGACTAAATAAGTAAGAATTAATATAGACAATACACACGACTAATTTTAAAATAATAATTTTTCGTTTCAGAATATATATTTATCACACTAATAATTAAGTGAAAATATGATACTATGATATAAATAATTTATATGTATAACAAGGTGTATGAGGCAAACTCTAAGATGAAATTATGTTCAAACAAATTTCTTTCTTTGTAATAGTAACATTCATTTTCTCACAAACAATCAAGACAATATACTGAAGAGAGATACCGCTACATCTCATGAAGCCTTTATAAAAGAATGTTTTGAATCAATTCGCAAAATTAAAAATCTTGTGTCTACTAATAATGTTGAAAATTTTTGTTCTTACTTGATATTATATGACTTTTAATATATCGCTTAAAAGATCAAAATCAGTCTTAAAAATCCAAAATTTCAATATCACTTATAATATTGAAATTTTTTATTTTATCTGAAATTACATAACTTTCAATATACCGCATAAAAGGTGAAGATTAATCTTAGTAATCCGAAAACTCAATACCATAACTTATTTGAGATTGATGCGTTATAGTTATTCTATTTCAAACTAACTCCATTATAATTTAATTTCCTAGTCGATCACTAGCCTCAAGGAATGTTCTTCATACTGATAACTACCCCCCCCCCCCCCAAAAAAAAACCCGAACTATACCCCACGGCCCACACTCCCCCACGCTTACATTCCTCTGTATATCTCTATATATACACATGTATATCTACTCTGTTCCTCATTCTTCTCTTCCCAATTAACTCTCTGTTTTAACAATCTCTGCAAATTTACAAAAAGATTCATTTTTTAGCTTAAAGAATCGATTTTTATAACAACCAAAATCAAGAAATGGCAGCTAATTCAGTTAATACAATCTCAATGCTTGATTCCAACATGGAAGTTGATAAGCTCACAAATGAAATTTTCTCAATTCTTGAAAACAAATTCCTCTTTGGTTACGATGACCCAAAAAAATCTGTCACCGGAAAAGAAGAAAATTTGTCAGCTCAGTTCGCCGGAAACAAAAATGTCGGCGCCGGAAAAGTCAGAATTTTGTCAATTGATGCTGGTGGGTCTACTGATGGTGTCCTTGCAGCAAAATCTTTAACCCATTTGGAATCAACCCTTCGCCGGAAATCTGGAAAATCCGATGCTCATATTGCTGAATTCTTCGATGTCGTCGCCGGCTCCGGCACCGGCGGTGTTCTCGCCGGTCTTCTTTTCACACGTGGGGCTGATGGGGTTCCTATGTTTACAACTGACGAAGCTCTGAAATTCATCGTCGAAAACGGTGAGAAAATTTCCCGGAGTTCCAAGACTGGATTTTTCCGGCAGGTTTCCCGGCCGTCGAAGGTGTTTAAAAAAGTGTTCGGAGATTTAACGTTAAAAGATACAATGAAAGCGGTTTTGATCCCCTGCTACGACCTCAAAACAGGTGCACCGTTTGTTTTTTCCCGCGCTGATGCGTGGGAAATGGACGGCTGCGATTTCGCCATGTCGGATGTATGTGGGGCCACGATGGCTTATCGTGCGGTTGATTTGAAGTCAATTGATGGTCGTTCGAAGATCACAGCCGTTGGTGGTGGAATAGCGATGACTAATCCAACGGCTGCCGCGATTACACATGTCCTTAATAACAAACAAGAGTTTCCATTTGCTAATGAAGTTGAAGATTTATTGGTTGTTTCATTGGGTAATGGAGATTCAGATTCCTGCACCGGAAATGTCATCTCATCACCGGCGGCGTTTGTAAAGATTGCCGGAGATGGAACCGCCGATTTGGTACGTACACTTAGTTAGTTATTATTAAATATAACATGTACTTTAATATACGTAACTATCATTTAATTATTTGATTCAGAATAAGTGATGTTGATCAAATCATTTAATTGTTACAATAATAGACTTTGTTACTAGCCCGTAGAAATAAATAGACGATTTTCTATTGTTATCTTTAAAATACTTCTTAATTAGAGTAGTTGGTACTTGGAATTATTGAGATTTATTTATTAATAAGAAACCTTACTTTTTAAATGGGACCTTACATTAAATTAGTGGCATTAGAAGAAAAGGAGTAGCACACATTAAATGTTCCAATAAGGTGTTTTTTTTTTAATTAATAGTGGTAAATAATGAAGATAGAGTTATACCTAACTATATATTATTAAATAAGAAACTTTAATTTGGAATCTTTTAATTATTTCTTTATAAAATTGTCTTGACATGATATACCATATATGGACAAAAAATAATGTTTTTTTTTTAAATCTTTCAATTAATGCAGGTAGATCAAGCTGTATCAATGGCATTTGGACAAACAAGGAACAATAACTATGTAAGAATTCAAGGAAATGGTATTGTTGGGAAAAAATACCAATTAATTAAAGATGAAAATATGAACAAATGTGAAAAAATGAAGAAAATTGTGGTAATTGCTGAGGAAATGTTAGGGCAAAAAAATGTTGAATGTGTATTGTTTCAAGGAAAGAAATTGGTTGAAAATTCAAATTTGGACAAATTAAAGACGATCGCAAGTGAACTGATCAAAGAACAAGAAAGGAGAAAAACTAGCATTTTGCCCCCTGTGGTTTTGAAACATGCATCACCATCCCCTAGAACATCGTCGGCGACAACCTTGTCCTCCGATTCATCGTGTTAAATCCTAAAGTATCGGATGAAATAGTTAAGGTGTGAGCATGCTAGTTTGAAAAAAAAGAAAGAGAAAAGGACTAGTGATTAATAGAGTAGGGAAATGTGAGTCTGAGTTTAGTTGAATCGAGTTTGGGTTGAGATAAATTAGACTTGAAATATGGGCGTGAAGCCACTCGTGATGAACTCAAACGTAACGTCTACGAGTTTGATCGAGCTGAGCTGCAAAAATTGCCCAACAATTTTTTTTCATCCTTTTTTATTTAATTTTTATTTTTGATTCTTGGGTTGGTTTGTAGTTGAAATGTATATTTAGGAATGAATCTTGATGATGAATGTTTATATGTATATGATTCTAGTAATATGAATGGATTGCTCATTCGAGAAATGAGAAAGATTTGTGAAACTAAAATAGACTTTTCGTTTTTTTTGATTTAACCATTTAGAATTTAAATTTTTTTTACTTGATTGATTCAGATTTATTAATATAAAGTTTGATCCAATTAAAAAAAATATACGTTTTAAAGTTCAAATTTGAACATTTAATCAAGCTATTTACTTTTTTATGTATTTAAATGGAAAGAACACAATTATTTAAATGTTTCAACGCAAAGTGTTACTGATGTTGAAACGTGATACTTAGTGGATTATTAACTTTAATTATTCCACAAGTTTAAAATGAGATTTTGACTAATTGTCTCTTACTATCCACAAGTTTAAAATGAAAATGACAATATAATCATGATAAATTAATTTAATATCATGACACTTTTTGACTTATTGTCTCGGTTCAAGTTATCTGCAGATTCTTCGAGTTTGTATAATTTGTTTAGACGCTTTAATTAAACATTATACCTATTAAATATTTGTACTGTTCAAAATATATACCTATTAAATACTTTTTGGTGATATGGCGTTATAAATGTATTACAGGTCTAAGGAAGTGCTTAAAGCCAGAAACTTATTTTGGCAGACCAATCAAAATGGAGATGTCAACATTAGAAAAAATTAATTTTTTTTTTAACGGAAAAATTTATAACTTAAAACATATAAAAGAGAAATTAAAAAATTCCTGGCATCATCTTCCCCAATTTGTCTTCTCTGCTCAATCCAATATTTTCGTCAGGCAAATTCCTTTGCCACTATCCTTTGACATACCTCTTTCCCATCTAATCGTTCATTGATTCTTTTTTTTTACTATCATGCCGCCATCTTCGATATAGTCATAGTTGTTTTCTTCAATGGAAAAATATCAATTCATTACTAATAATTAGTCAAAACACAAATAATCAAAAGAATTTACTAATAAAGATTTTAATTTGAGTTATAGAAGAGAATTTCATCAAAAATAAAAAGTAAATTGTGTCAAAAATAATTCCGTCGAAACTCCATTTTTTCCAACAAGACTAATATGAATCTGAAAAATTATTTTCTTTAAAATCGTTAAAGGAGAGGAGGCAGGTGTGTGTGATTAGCTATTAAACCATGTCATCGCGAATGGATGACACGCAGTGTATTTTTTAGTTGATGATAAAAAATGTTCAATAGATATTTTTTTTACTAATAAAAGTGTTCAATTGAAATAAATATAAAATAAGGTATTCAAGTGAAATACACATATAACTTTTAAGTGGCTACAGATTACTTAACCCTATTATTTCATACTTCTTAGTGCAAAAAAGTTAATTACACACGACTTTACCTGATTTAATGGAAATTTTAGTGTTGACATGGTTGAATCCAATATATAATTGCTTGATTTACGCTGTCTTTTTTTCCAAAAGTTGAGTAAATATTCTTTGAGAAATTAACTTTTTGGATACTATTAGATTCAAGTTCAAGATTTCCTCACTTTTTTTTTTTTTTAATTTTATGGATAGAAAATTAGATTGTTGCCTAGCATTCTAATATTATCTTATAAATAAAATTTAGACAAAATTCTACAAGATGTTTCGTTTATAGAACAGAGATATACAATTCTGACCAGTTCTTTAAAGGCTGAAAAAAGAAAAAATGTTTAAATCGCACTCCTTATGAAAAAGTCTTATGGAAGTATTGTTTTTAACAAATCAAACAAGACCGACGAAATAAAAGAAAAAATAAAATATTTTACAACTTATCTAAATTTAGAATATAAATAAAAATTATTAAATTTAAGTGAATTCATAATTTTTAAAATAGGTTCGCCCTAAATAGAGAGCACAGACAAAAAAGAAAAGTATGTGCGGACAGAAAATTACAAATGTGGAGATTTGTGAAAAAATAATAATATGGAAGTTGACATTGCAAAGATAAAGGGGTCAGCTTTATTTAATATTTTGAATTGATATGTTTCTCCACATTTCCTCTTTAACTTTCTCTGTCGGTGTTAACTAAATTTACTACAATTCACTTGCAATTTTTAGTAGGGTGGTGGGGTGGGGGTGGACACTAATAGATGTGATATTTTGTACATATATTGATGACGTATATAATGTAATTTATATATGTCAGTTATTCATATTATCGATTTTAAATTAGAATGAAAAAAGAGAATTATCATACGTTAATAGTCATTATAAAACTAATCAATTTTAAATAGAAAATATTGAGAAATTTTTGTGAAAATAATTCATCTAGGTAAAGTGTGATTGTTTTTGTTGTAGATTTCAAGTCTTTTAAGTTTAAAATTTTATGCACTGCAAAATATATTAATCTTTTATAATATTAAGTTAAGTCGATTGATCGATAATTTTTTTGTTAAAAAGGAAAAATTTAATATGATTACCTATTCAATAAAGTGTTTGGATCAAGTGCTTCGATCATGTCAAAGTTATGATTAATAACAAAGACACTTTCTTAATCAAATTTATCAACCAATTGTCATATTCGACGTGACATGCATACTCCAACCTAAGGCCCTCCCAATTACACATTACCTTGATCGGTTAGTTATTAAAAAAAATTAACAAGAATAGTTGTTGAGAGTGATAAGTATTCAAAAATTTCGATTCAAGTTGTGAATATAAAATTACATTTATCAAAATACACCCTTAATGTGAATTTTCTCAATGTTTAATTAAATTCTAATACATAGAAAAATTAAGCAAATGTACAAGTGGAGAAGCGTAGGATATACTCCAATTTTAGCCCCCACGCCAAGTGGTGATCAAATAGCAAAACAGAATACAGTTTTCACAATAAAATATAAACAAAATGTTTTGGGACCTATGACAAGGAGATAGCAAATTGTGGTCACAATTTTATTTTTATTTTTTTAAAAAAAGAACTCGTGTTAATTTTCTATTAATTTTGCTTCTTCATGAATCAATGGAGCATTCAATTTGAAAAATTGGCCACCATTTTTTCAGAGGGGACCAGTACTTGGTACTCCAAAATTGAAGCCAACCCCCCACTTCTTTAGTTCATATACATACACTTTCTAATATGATATGACTGATAGATTCAAAATTTGAAATTTATAAAGTTATGCAAAGATCTTCGTAATAAATAATAACTGAGTTTATAACTGTTTAGACACCTAACATGGCTTTTCAAGGGCCGTCTACGTATTTGGCCTTGTCTAGATGAATATCAACTTATACATGGCGGGTTAGCTTTGATATTGCTCATCGGCTTTATCACCAGAATGCCTATAAGCTAGTTGGTTCAAATGTTTTTCTTTCATATTATTCACCTTTATAAACTTAACTACTTAAGTTCTTTTCGAAAAAGTCAAAATAAAGGCGAAGTACATTCTGTTCTACAATTACAAACACTTAAATTACACGTTAGTATATTATAATTTGTCTTCCATAAGGACTAAGGCACTAGAAATCAATTGAATTGATAATAAAGGTGGTCCCTTTTTCCATTGAAATTCCAACATCTAATTTGAAATGACTTCCAGGCAATGGCACTGAGCGGGTGTCAGATCCTCCAAAAGTAGGTGTATTTTTTAAGAATCCGATACAGGTGGATAATTGAATAGTCAAAATAACATACAATTAACACTTCTAAGATGCTAATGGCTCTCTTGCTTAATACTCCATAAAGAAATGGAAAGGCATTCACATACACATAGCAACCTTTAGAGTTCATTATGCAGAGTCAAGAAAAATGGATCCCTCTGATAGATACTTAAACATGTACAAAACGGTTTCATCCTGTAAATACAAAACGGGGATCATGAGATACATTTTTGGTGCAAACAGACAACACATTTCTCCGACTACCCTTTTTCACCATTAACTGACTAGGTACATACATTTCTTTATCGAAACAGACATAACATACGAAAGATACCCTTCAAAAATTGATTTGGGGGGGGGGGGGGGGAGTCACATCACAAATAAAAGGCGGGCATACTTGTAATCAATGAGGTAATTGTCTGCATGTTGGACAGTACCACTTCCCTTTGAATCTTGTCTCTGGTGTGAGTCCAACACATGTATAGTGAAACCATTCACCGCCTTGGCACTGTCGACAAAAAGTCAAAACTCAGATGTTGTAAATGCAAAAGTAAGTGTTATAGTTAGAGCAAGAAGAAGTAAGTCATCAATAACATGGACACACATAGCATTTAGCACCACCAGTGTTAAATTTATGAATTTGCTAATCAACAGACGTCTCCTATAAGCATATTAAACAGGGATCTACTTCAAATGTAAGGTTTGGCAAATTGCATACTATGTAATAACTTTCTATATAACGCAAGTCTATGAAACCCATACATATAGCGCATTAACCACGCTCATGGAAAGGCCTTTTGAAGCATGTTTACAGAGGAATGTTCCAGGTTACAGTCGACTAGGTTTTGGGTAAACATGACATCGATGTTGACCTTAACTTGTTCATGACGGAATTTGTAAAAGCCAAAATATGAATAAATCCTGAGGTGTAAGATTTTTCTCACTTGCCATGAAAACAAATCTCTTAATTGTCATTACATAAATCTTCTTTAGGGAAGAAAAGTGAAATGTTTCCATCAAAAGGTCACAAACAATAACCATTGCACAAAGGGAACCTACATTTTCATTGTCGCAGGCAATCATATCTCCAAAGGATACCTGAACAATCAACAAGTCAAAAGTGAGCCAAACATTTGTCTGCAATAATACAGTGAATGATAATTGTAGATATATAATCATACATCAGTTGATTTAGCACATAAAAGCAAATTGAGACCTGATGGCACACACAGTAGGTGGGTTCATTTGGATCAATGGGTTGATCAACATCAACAGGAGAAGCAAAATCCTTCTTATGACTGCCAGGAGGAGGCATAAGATCATAGTCTCTGTCACGTTCTCGGTCCCAATCCCAGTCTCTGTACTCAAACTTCTTTGATTGAGGTGTTACATACGGTGCTTTGCGCTTCTCAGTCTTAAGAACCAAAGGTAATGGAGGAAGGATAGGAGGTTCATCTGCAGGAAGCTTTCCCTCTGCAAAATACCAAAAGTCAAAAGAAAAACTAAAGAGAAAATGAAAGAGACGTTGAGCCTCACATTCACTGTTGAGACAAGAGGGAATGAACCTTGTATTGCTAGAAAATCAAAATTCAAAGGGGTTATCAGTTATTATACAAAACATTACATTTACTATGTTTAAAGAGCAAGGAAGGTAAATCCACGGTGCTGTCTGAGGCATAAAAAGAGAACCTTTTACTCTAATGAAGACTGCTTCAATACAACAAAGCATCGATGCATCGAATTTTAATAAACCCCACCAACAGAGCAAATTTTGATGTGTCTTCGAAGCTTTGCTCTAATGAATAGTGCATTATTAGAGCAAAAGTTTTCTTTAAGAATAGAGCTTTGTTAAAAAGTAAAACTTCAGAGATACGCCAAATTTTGATGAAACCCATCATTACTTCCCAAGAATATTGGAGCACACGTTAAGAGTCCAGAACATTTAGTGCACCTTGCTTAAGATCTTCAGCGAAGTTGGTAAGATCTTCATCTAAGCGCTTGATGTGGCTATCTATCTGAAATAAGAAACCAGAGGAAGTTTTTTTTTTTGAAACTGATGAAACCAGAGGAAGTTATGAGCAGTCTTATCATCCAAAAGAAAGAATTTTGGTTAAAAGGATGATCAAATTATTCAACTCTAATATTTAGCAATGAAAACTGAAACAAATGCCAATACAATCATAATAAATTTCACAATGACAAGATACTGAGACAGCAAGGGGTTATCATTTTTTTTTTACCAAGAGAACTTGATTCTTCGTTATTCCAGAAAAACAATCATAGCTAAAATGCTACAGAAGTCCTAACCTTCAATTAAACCATTATGAAACAATTTCTTTTTACGGTCTGCAAAACTAAAGGAGAAAGTTCCCTATTATGCTTGCTTGGTGCTTCTTAGCAGAAGTTCAAGAACATTCATCATAGAAAAGCAAAAAGATGAACACAACAGTTACAAAATCACTATGAAGTGCAGTGGAAGCGCTAGATCCAAGAAACAGGGACAAGAGAACTTTGAGAAATCAAGCAGATCAGTGAGAAGCTGAATAAGAAAAGAAGCTTACAATATCATGAGCTTGTCGAGCAAGTAAAACCTTTTCAGTGCAAAGGCTTAAGGCATTGTCCTGGTTTCCTTCAATCTCCTTCCTCAACTTCTCAAAAGCCTCATCATCATCATAATTGTATTTCCTTGATCCCTGGCTCTGAGACGCTAATCCTAGGCAGTAATTGGTCTGCTGCCTAGTCTGATTTATTATTCCTTCATTTTACATTTCATATTACAGATTGTACACCCATTACACTACTTAAACTTCGAAACTTCAGAAAAAACAGAACTGCGACAAAGAAATCAATAAAAGATTCTTTCTTTGTTTTTCCTGTCCCAAAAAGATCAAGACATTCTAATTCTAATCCCTCCATTCACTTTTACTTGTCCACTATACTAAAAATAAATTCACTTAACAAGTCCACATTAGCATATCGAAGAGAAAGATAATTTCTTTCTTGGTTTATCCTTAGCATTAACTACTCATTCCAAATCATTTCTCAAGTCCATTAAAATATGCACTTCATTTATTATCCTTAAGTGGTGTGCAAAGTCCATTGTTCGACAAGCAAAAGTGAACAAAGGGGGTAATTCTTACAATCCCATTTTACCCTTCCCGAGACGCTCGAGGAACTAACATCACTTGTTGTAAGCCTCACAGAAACAAACAAAAGAAAAAATAAAGTTTCCTACAAAAGGATACTTTTTAGCATTTTATGCATATTAAGCTATCATTTTTTTCCCTTCTGCATTAAACTCCATTCCAGTCAAACTTCGCTAAAAAATTGAGACGATGAGCGTATTCAGCTGTTTTCGTTTATCTTATACATTAACAGCTTTATATCATCAGGTAATTGATAAGGCAAATACAAACACACTCACTGTAATCCCAATTGTCAGGTCTCGGGTGGAAAGAGTGTATATGCAGACCTTACCCTTACCTCGTGAAGGTAGAGAGACTGTTTCCGAAAGAACATAAACTCAAAATGCAACAAATCTAAGTAGTTATAACAAAACAAATACCTTGTGAACGCTCATCGAGCTCTCTTATGGTGTTAAGAAGCCTCTGAAGCTCAGCAGGCAAAGTGCTCGAATCTAATGATGCAAAAATCAACCCGTTAACATTAAAATTCAAATTCCAAACTTCACAAGGTAAAAAAAAAGCAAAATTAAATTTTAAAAAAAAGAATATTCCAAAAATTAAACATACATTCCAAGTAATCATCGACGAAAACTCCGGTTCTGGCGATCGCCATTGTTGTCGGAAATTGAATTTCGATCTAGGGTTTTGCAGAGGCCAAGGAAGAAGAGGAGGGAAGAAAATTTCGGATATATAAGAATAACGACATCGTTTTTATATATTGTACTAGTATTTATTTTATTTTATGGCCAGTTATATTATTTCCTGTCCAAATGAGGTAGTGTCGAATATCAATTTGCTAAAGACGCGATAGCTATGAAACCTTGATCGATGTTCTAGCGGTTCTATGATTTGTTGGCTATGACGTTTCGTTTCATATCATAAATATCGTTAAAAATAAAATTTATAATTAAAGAATTATGTCGATCTTAAAATCTATTGATCCCGACAAATTTATAACTTAACTATTGTTGGAGTAAAAAAAGGTTACTATATATATTTTATTTATTAATATTAACATTTTGTATCATCAATCATTAGTTTTGATATAAAGAATCATATAATATATTTAAATTTTGATTTGTAATTATTATTTGGTTTTGCGTAAATAATGTATTTCAATAGTGATATATTTGAGTTCAGATATAAAGAATCATATAATATGTTTAAATTTGATTTGTAATTATTATTTGGTTTTGTGCAAATAATGTATTTCAATAGTGATATGTTTGATCTTACTTTTATGTGTTCGGGTAATATAGACAAAATATTCTTTTATTATGTCAATGCTAATTGAATCAATGTTAGTAGCTATGAATTCAAACTTATTAATCTTTTGCGTATAACTAATGTAGGAAAATGATTAGATCGTACACTAATTATAAATTCTGTCTTTCTCTTAGTTTAACAAAAAAATAATTTTTTTCCCTATATTACATTATTGCGACAAAATTAGCTTGTCATATGAAATGTTATAATTATAATTCATCCTTCTCTTACTTTCACAAGATTTGTAAAAAAAATTTACATTACATTATTACGATAAAAGCTGAATACTCTCAAGGTAGAGGAGTATTCTAAACCCTTAGATAAAGTTGAAGAAGGCCTTTTTTGTTATGATAGTATAACAAAGAGCGAAATTCCGCTTTTATGAATGACTGAGTTGAAAATTTGAGAAATGAAAAAAAAAAAACACAAATTGTGAACTTTTATTAAAGTGTGTAATACTCAATATAGTCTTTAAATACAATCCCTCAAATAAATGTATCAAAAACAACACATTTGTAAATTTATGTATATTCTATATACACACATATATCTACAATAAAAGAAATGTGAAGCCACTTAATAATACAACAATCCCTGGCAAAACCTTGTTGGAAAAAGAATATTTACCTGTCTGAATAATAAAATTACAAGTCCCTTGAGATAAATTCTTGTTAGTCACCATTGCAAGTCCTTCAAAATCACAACTCAAATCCAATTGATTTTGAACTTGATAATACATATTAAATGCATATGATGCATTTCCAATGGCATCCAAATTATTGCAAGAAGAACCATATCCTAATGATGTACAATCTGAAAATGTACATGCATAGTCAATATTGTTAGCAAGTTTGCTCAAATCTTTAGCATTTGGATTCAACATACACCATCTGTTGGGTAGATATTGCACATTTTTAGCAGCAACAAGATGTTTATCTTGCCCTTGTCCTGAAATGTCCATGGGAAACTTTGGTTGTCCATCGTATCGAAAAATTCCCCAGTGGCGCTCGAAATTGCCAGGAGCAATGCTTTTAGCATCCTCATCAATCAGACCAAATAAGTACACTTCAATGTATCCTGGTCTAAGGGGTGTTCCTGTTAAAGATCAAAATAATCAGGCGTCATGAAAGACGATAAACTTGGCATCAGTAGGCAAGTATGCACATCTAGACACCTCAACTCGTCTCCATTCTGTTAGTTGAACACTTCCAACTTACAAAACGATCATCAAGACACCTCCAAAATTTATGTGTCTTGTCAACTTCGGGTGTCCATGAACACAATGGGGATGAGTTAAGAGTGTTTAGTTTGCTAGTTGATACTAAGTTGAGGTGTCTAGATGTGCATTACTTGTCAGCTGAGACCAAGTTTGAGTGTGATGTTTATGTATTGCGCCTATAACATATTGAGAGAAATAACCTACCTCTGTTGGATGCTAGTTTTGCAAATAGTCCTTTATAGAACCGATAAGCGTTGTTTAAGTTAGCATACTTGTCCCCATCCGTAGGCCAACCGACCTCTCCGACTAGGATGGCCATGTGCCCATGACCAACTGCTTTTAAGGCAGAGTAGAGGGTATCAAAGTTGGCGTCGAATACATTGGTGTACTCAACCCCGTTATCGAGAACAGGGTTGGGAGTACCATCAAAGAAAGCAAAGTCCATTGGGAAATGTTCATTGGCATAAAGACTTAGAAAAGGGTAAATGTTTACTGTAAAGGGTGCTTGATTCTTGCTCATGAATTGAACAATCTGTGTCATTAGTTCAGCAATATCGGTTCGGAATCTACCAGCAGAAGGTACAGGATTAGACTCTGGTGAGAAGTAGACATCAGCATTTAGCGGTACAGTTGCTTTTATGGAGTCTCCAACTCCGGCTTCGTTTAGTGCATTTTGGATGTTTTGTAGAGCTGGGAAGGTTAAGTTCACAAAGGAGTTGTTGTAAGATGTCAAAAAAGGCTCATTACCAACTGCAACATATCTGCAGACAGAGTAAAATGCACCAGACTCAGAAAGGCGTTCGCACAATACTTGGTTGAAGTTGAAAAAACGAGTATTTGGACACGAATTTCACTTAAAATAAGTTGAACGAAAACTATGATTTCACTCGAATCAGCATATGCAAGTATTTCGAATATGGAAGTCCAGCATATGCAAATAGTGATGGCCATACTTCAACTTGCAAATAATGACTGTGCTTCTTTAATACATTTTTTTAACTAACGACACAACAACAATAACGTATCCACTGTAATTCCACGAGTGAGCTTTAAACCGAAGACACAACATTTAAGGCAAATTGGACCATTGGACTCATAAAGTGCTGGACCAAATAAAAAAAAGACTCCAACTCTATGCACAGATCCACATGTCTTGCATTTACTTTTTGAACACTAAGCAAGCTGGAACACAGCACATGGAGAGTGAAAAAGAAGTAATAAGATCACGTTCATTCTGAATCGATGAATCTAAATAAACCGTCAGCATAGATCACATGATAGAAGCGTAGAACAAGAACAAAGTTACAATACTAAAATAAATCACATAACAATCAGATAGCTCATAAACATAGCATTAGTAACAGGGTTCCAAGCTCAAAAGATGAAGTAATTTAACTTGAAGGATATATAATTGCAATCATGTAAGTAAAATTGAACGGTAAAATATTATTTATCGGTGTAGCCTAGTAGTTAATGAAGTTAATAGTCGATAGAATAGTGAAAGCTACACAAACTGACTCGAGCAAACCAGAATGCGAAATGAAAGGAGTAAGAAAAGATGTAGCTTTTACTTGATGTTGACACCATTTTTGAAATTGTAACGAGTGACATTACGTCTGACCCAATCTTTAGCTCGATCAATATCAGTCATAGTAAGAAGTTGATCATTGGGAATCGCAACCATAACTTCAATATCAGTACCTACAGACAGTGACAGAGCCAGAATTTATTGAGTTTATAAATACCGAATAAAATAAAGATATTGGATTTTATCGAACTCGTTAACAAACTTGTACTAGACTAGTACCTGCAAGTGCATCCATAGTGGATTTATCTGCATCAAACAACTTCACTTTCTTAATACCATTGTCCCTCAACATTTGCACAAGTATTTTAGGTTCCAACATGTGTGTTGCCATTGTTCCCCAATTGACTCCAAAGCCTTCAACACATATATTATGATCAATCCAATACCCCATAAAAGCTAATACTACTAAAAACCCATGTTTCAACATGTTTGTCAATATCCTCACAAGAAAAAGATTCAATCTTTTGCCTAAAATATTGAGAAAAAAATGGATTTTGAGTGATGGGTAAGAAGAATCTTGGAAATACAAGTGACTTATTGTTGAAAAAAAATGGTATATTGAACAAAGTGAGAGAAAAAAAAATGATGGGATGTTTTACTGAATATGTTCTCAGAGTGGAAAGTTTCAATCTTTTCAATAAAAGAAAGATTTTTTTTTGAAAAGGATGATAAGTTTGGTTGATGGTAAGCAGAATCTTGGAAATTCAACTGACTTATTGATGCAAAAAAAATGTTATTTTGAGCAAAGAGAAGAAAGAAAAAAGAATAGGAATTTTGAGTATAAATGAAGGTGGAAACAGAATCTCTTCACATAAAAGGTTGTTGCTGTTTTTACTCTACTTTCTCATTACCATATCATGCTTTATTTGAAAGTTAGATACGTGTATCATCTCGCACTTACTTAAGATTATCACATTATATTAAAAAAAATATAATATAGACAATTTATAATGATATAATTATTAGTATCACCTTTTAAATTCGTATTTTATATAAAACTCTCTGTAACAATTTATTTATAACTCAATTAGTATCATCAGTTTAATGCATAAAATATCTTCGCGTTTACATTATTCAAAGGAAAGGCCAGACACTCTGATACAATCATAAGTGACTGATTTTACAAATCGAATTTGAGATATTAAACTCTTTGATGAGTGGTCCTTTTTGAGAAAGATGAATTCTTGTTAAATTGATGGCTTAAATATCTTAAATAGAGTCAAATGCAGTAGGGTATTATTGGATATTAAACGAGTTTGTAGGCGCCCATAATGGATCACATCACCTGAAACAGATGGTGCAAAGTTATGGGGATTTGCAAGTCGGTGGCCAATTCATCATATATATTTGTATTCGTGGTTCGATTCGAATTGGTTATTGATTAAATTTAAAATCAAATCAATTTAGTTGATTTTTAAATTTTTTAAAATTAAATCAAAATCAAACAAAAAAAAATAACCATCGATTTGGTTATTGTCTGTTTGGTTCGGTGTGGTTCAATTTTTATGATTTACTCGATTTGAAAGTAATAATTTTTTTTGAGTACGGACGTATCTCGATAAATACTAACATCAATTACATGAACAATCTACAGAAAAATTAATGTCGGTTCAGTCAAGCAATTAAACAATATTATTGTATGACTATTTTATGTGAAGTACAGTAGTATATAAAGACTAAAATAAACTTTGATGGACTTGGATTTGAGATTGTTGTGCTTGAGAAAATGATGAAATTAAAGACTTAAGTTAATTAAAATTTTAATAAAATATTTTTAATTTATTTATGAATTCTATAAAATAATTATAAAATTTGTATATCTAATTTATCGGTTTGGTTTGGTTGTTTTTGCAGTTGATTTTTAGTAAAATCAAAATCAAATCAAATAGTACCGATTTTCAAAATTTAAAAACCAAACCTAACCAAACTAAACTAAATATCGATTTAGTTCGGTTGTTAACCATAATCATGAACAACCCTATATATATATATACATGTTTTGCATTTTAATTTGTTTGTTTGATTTTATGTTGGCACATAAATTTTTGAATCTTGTAACTTTTAAACTAATAATACCTTGAATATAATGAAGTTCTCTTTACTTTTATAATTTTAAGTATATTATGTAAAAAAATGTTACTTAGAAAAATAATATATCCTTTATGAAACATGACTTAAAAAGAAAGTATTAAGACAAGCAGATTGAAACAAAGGAAGTATATATTAAGCTAAGGTTTGTCCAACACGTAAGTCATTCTTGGGCTAGTTCCACCTATTCATATTCACTATTCAATTCGTTTCAGTTTGTATGATATTGTTTGATTTTACATGAAAGATATAAAAGAAATATTTCTTTTATTGTTTTTAGATACTTTATAGTTAGAATATATATATATATATATACACGTCTTGCATTTTAATATGTTTGTTTGATTTTATGTTGGCACATAATTTTTTAATCTTGTAACTTTTAAAGTAATAATACGTTGAATATAATGAAGTTTTCTTTAGTTTTATAATTTTAAGTATATTATGTAAAAAATGTTAATTAGAAAAATAATATATCATTTATGAAACAGACTTAAAAAAAAAGTACTAAGACAAGTAGATTGAAACAAAAGAAGTATAGATTAAGCTAAAGTTTGTCCAACAAGTAAGTCATTCTAGGGCCAATTCCCACCTATTCATATTCACTATTCAATTCGTTTCAGTTTGTATGATATCGTTTGATTTAACATGAAAGTTATAGGAGAAAGAATTTTTTTATTGTTTTTAGATACTTTATAGTTAGAATATATGTATACACGTCTTGCATTTTAATTTGTTTGTTTGATTTTATGTTGGCACATATATTTTTGAATCTTGTAAAACTTTTAAAGTAATAATACGTTGAATATAATGAAGTTCTCTTTAGTTTTATAATTTTAAGTATATTATGTAAAAAAATGTTACTTAGAAAAATAATATATCCTTTATGAAACGGATTTAAAAAGAAAGTAACTAAGACAAACAGATTGAAACAAAGGAAGTATATATTAAGCTAAGGTTTGTCCAACACGCAAGTCATTCTCGGGCGAGTTCCCACCTATTCATATTCACTATTTAATTTATTTCAGTTTGTATGATATTGTTTGATTTAAAATGAAAGTTATAAAAGAAAGATTTCTTTTACTGTTTTTAGATACTTTATAGTTAGAAATCATTTTATAAAAGATAAAAAAGGAAAATTCTAAAATCTATTCATTTCTAATTATACACGTAGGATATTTATTTTAAAACAAATAAAATATAGTCAGCTTCATGAGATTGGATAAACATACAATTATTTGCCTTTGTTTATATGAGATAGGTAACATAATTATTTTAATATAAATAATAAAATAAGATAATTTATAATTAACTAATATTTCAAATCTAACATGAAATAAAGATAATCTCGTATTTTATCTAAGTAACTTTTATTCTTTTATTTCACTAATAAAGTCAAATAGCTATTATAATAAAATACTCCAAATATTATTTATTAAATGGTCATCCTTTGCACATGCTAATTGCTAGCAACGTGCTCTTGCACGACCCTCTAATAATTTGACATTTTAAATCTGCGACTTAGATCTTTAATTTTATATAATTAAATCAATTTTTAATTTTATATTTAATAATTCAAAAGTTATTAGATTTTATTTCGAATAAAGATATATACTTCGACTTATATACAATATAACTTTTATGTTTGTATGTTTATAGATTTTGGCCAAAAACATCCTTAAATTATACCTCAAGCATAAATTATATTCTTAAAATATTATTTTTAGCAGAAAAAATCCTTTTACTATATCCTAAACTTAAATTATATCCTTAAAGTATCATTTTTTAGCAGAAAATATACTTTAAGTATTTGTAAGTGAACAACTTTTATCCTTGTGTTAGATATTGTCAAAAAATTAACGGATCTTATGAAAAAATTAGTAACGTGACTATCAACAAAAGTTATTCTGGAAAATTTCATTACTTTCTACAAGAAGTTCTTTAAAGATAAATCTTAGACACTGTTGCTCATTGAAACTAAAAATGATTGAAAGGTGTGAGTGCACATGATTTGCCTTTTCATAAAAAAATGAAGTTGGAGATTAATTATTTTTACCTTTTTTCTTAACCAATTAAATGAATAGGTTTTTGGGTCAATCTAATATCAAAGTGACCAAAATGTTGATTATGTCTCGTATTTGAGTTTCATTCTATATTATTAGAAGCGAAAGTCTCCAACAAATGTCGCTTCTAGCATATTCAATTGAGAAGAAATATATTTAAACTAATAATATTTTTAATTAAAATTACATGAAAAATGAATGAAAAAGACGGTCAAATTAATTTTTTTTGCATAATTATTAGCTCAATCACGAAAAGTTCAGGATAATATTCTTGGCATATTTAAGAATAATAATTAGGAAGTGATGACTTAATTTTTGTGAGATATATCGATTAGTTTTCTGATAAATTCAAGTAGAAGGATGAAAATTGTTTACTTTAAAATACTTGAAGGTTGTTTTTTTCTAACAATGATGCTTTAAGAATGTAGTTTAAGTTTAGGGTATAGTTAAATGATGTTTTCTGCTAAAAATAATACTTTAAATATGTAATTTAAGTTTAGGATATAATTAACGGATGTTTTTGGCCATAATTTAAGTTTAGGATATAATTAACGGATGCTTTTGGTCAAAAACTTTATTTTCACGAGTTTCTTGAATGAAAAAATATTTGAAATTTATGTTGAACTTATATTAACATTATGTTTGAATAGTGTATTATTCTAATGAATACGACATATAACAACTATCCAAACAAGTTATGTTATCACATTTGCAATATCATTTCCCAAATTTAACATGTTTTCTTAATGTATGCAGTTTTTATTTGGTGGAGCACACCTTCTCCAATTAACAATTCTTAATTAGTTGTACAAAAATAATCCCCAATTCCTACCTACTATACTTCTAAATTCTAACTAATCTCCATTTCTCTATTATATAATGCATTGATTTACATCTGAATCCTCTTCTTCTTCGTCGTTGATTCAGTTGAAGAAGAAGAAGATGAAGATGGGTGTTGTTAAAGCAGTGGTAGCTGATTTTGTTATGACATTTATTGCGATATTTTGTGTTTCAACGATTGGGGTTTTGACTTACATTATTGGATCTGCATTTGGAATCGCTCCTGGATTGGCATCTCTGTCAATCACTATTCTCATTGTTTTCCTCCTCTTTTTAATGCTTAGTGTTATAGCTGAGGCTTTGGGTGGCGCAGCCTTCAATCCCGCCGCTACCGCCGCGTTTTATGCTGCCGGAGTTGGAAAGGATTCGCTCTTCTCCGTTGCTGCTCGATTTCCTGCTCAGGTATGGATTTTAGCTTCAATTTTAATCCATTTCGAAATTAATTTTAAAATAAGTTTATTTCATATTTTCATATCTATTTGAAATAAAATTGTGGAATAAGTTATTCTAAATGATAATGATATTTTTATTCTACATTAAGGATAAATAACAATTTTAAAACTAATGGTGGAAAAACTTGTTCTCTAATCAAATCAGCTCTTAGAATTTTAATTTCTCCAACATAATTCGACATTTATGTTCTTCAATTATAAGTGTGCATAAATAGGTAATTTAATTTGTACAAAATTAAACAGGTAAACACATGTATTCTGCTTAACATTTCATGTGACAATTCACATTTTACGAAACATTCTACATATATGTTCTTTTTAAAATTTCATGCGACAATTCACGTCCTACGTAACATCCTACACATATATTATGCTTAATATTCTATATAACAATTTACGTACTACGTAACATTCTACACGTACTATGCTAGATAGGATATATATATATATATATATATATATATATATATATATATATATATATATATATATATATATATATATTTTATATATATCTATTTGATCAATTTATATAAACTTAAATCTCTATTTATATATATCTGAAATACAAAAACATAAATATTAATTGAGATCAAATTAAAAGCCCATCAAAAACTAAAAATATTCCTCCACAAATATGATTGGATGGTTCATGGCTTTTAGTCAAGGAATATAATGAACATTACCAAACAAAATAGAATTCAAAGAAATACTAATCAACTAAAAGCAGCCAACTATTGTCCTAATCCTTACCAAACACTCATCAATACTTACCATTATAGTTTACATAGTATTCATTCACTATAAGTTCAAAATTAAATTAAACATCTAAACCTCATAAATAATACAAATTTGTGTATGTATTAATGGAATTTATTCAACTTTATCTTTAGTTATACTTACTTCATTTCATACACCTTTTGCTTTTAATCGATCATATTAATTTGGAATAAAAATTAGATATTTGTTATGCAAGTTAATATTTTAGTTGATAATTGAAGTGTAAAAATAGCGAAAAATAGGTGATACTTTAGCTATTTTAATGCTATCACACCTAATTATTATTTACTTTTATAATAGCCCATAATTAATTCCAAATTCCCAACGAAATATACTTCTAATTAATCTCTATTAGGTTAATCATCTCAATATCCTTCTTCTTCCTCTCTTTCACCGAGTGGGAGAGAATTTCAGTTTTCAGAAGCTAAGAGAAAGTCAAAAATTTCAAAGATTTTGTATTCAATGGGTGCTGTAAAAGCAGCTGTGGGTGATTTTGTGTTGACACTGATGTGGGTGTTTTGTTCATCCACTCTGGGGGTTTTCACTTACCTTATAGCTACTGCTTTTGAGATTGCTCAAGGAATGGCTTCGCTATTTATTACTACTGTGCTTCTTTTTATGCTCTTCTTTGTCTTTGGGATTATCGGCGATGCTTTGGGTGGTGCCGCTTTTAATCCTGCTGGTACAGCGGCGTTTTATGCTGCTGGGGTTGGAAAAGATTCTCTTTTTACCGTTGCCACCCGATTCCCTGCTCAGGTTTTTAATTATATCTTTTCTGGGCGCAGTTCTTACATGGTTGATTTTGCTTGAATGGAGAGATATGATTTAGTGAATGAGGATTTGTATAGTCGATCTGAACTTGTTTCTGTTGTATATTTTGCTTGAATTTTGAGGAATAATGGAAATAGAGTTTTAATTTGCTGAAAAATCAACCTATCATAATAGCATTTGTAGTTCCACTTTTTGAAGTGAACTTTTAAAAACCTTTTCTGGGTCTAGTTGTTAGGTAGTTACATGGTTGAGCTTGCTTGAATTTCGAGTCGAGCTTAAATGGAGAAATATGGTTAGTGACTATTCATGTAGGGAACTGAGGCACAGCTGTTGTTTTGCTTGAATTTTGAGTTTAATGGAAGTAGAGTTTTATCTATATCCCGATGTCCGAAACTAGTTGGATTTGTCTAGCTAAAGCTGTAAAAGGACATATTTCTCTCTTTTCTGACTGAGGTTGATTCCTTTTTTGTTTTTGGCAAGTGTTTAGATGTTGAGTCCATTTGCCTCAGTCTGCTTCCTTTTGGTTATAGCCAATAACTTGCCCTACCTTATAGACTGAAAAATTCCTTTTGGTAGAGAGGAGAATATCAGCAAAAATAACGCTTGTCGAATCTGATATCGGATAGGCTAAGCTAGGTGTAGCTCACTGTCTATATGGTTTTGCTTACATTTGTCATGTCGGGGTGACTATTTTTATTGCAGGAGGCTATTGGACAAATAGATGATGCCAAAAAAAGTTGTTTATAGAGAAAGCTCATTGTCTCATAATTATTTCAAGTTGACGCTAAACTACACCTTCCCTCTCTTTTTTCCATAAGAACGCAATATTATATATAAGACCCAAGTTAGATCACCTAAATTTCAATTTTTATGGCAAGTTTTACATGTTTTTTCTGGTTATCTAAAGAAGTCTTACATTGTTCTGTTCAAAGTTGAAGAGTTCCCCAGAATAATTTCTAGAACTTCCAGTTCAAGAATCCATCCTAGTCTTTATATCATGAAACTAATTCTGTATAGTCATTGAACTGTTACAGGCAGCTGGTGCGGTTGCTGGTGCAGTAGCAATATTGGAGGTTATTCCTACGCAGTACAAGCACATGCTTGGTGGGCCTTCCTTGAAAGTTGACTTGCACAATGGAGCCATCGCCGAGGGCATCTTGACTTTCGTAATGACCTTTCTGGTCTTTATCATTGTACTGAAGGGTCCCAAAAGTGCACTTCTAAAGAATTGGTTACTTGCAATGTCAACTGTTACCATGGTAGTTGCAGGTTCAAAATACACTGGACCTTCTATGAATCCAGCCAATGTAAGTACTATCTCTTTTAGCTGTTCTTAGATCTTGGAGCTTAATATATAGTTCAACCACTTATATTCATTTGATATTCCATATTATACTCAGGTTTCAATTTGCTTTGTTATCTGAATAACACATCGTTGTAGCATCTACATTTGGGTGAACTTTCGTTATCTTAACATTGAGAATGTGGTTTATAACTAAAAATGGAATGATTTGTGGAGATTTAATCCATTGGATTTAGTAATGGTTTCCTTAATACTTTGGTTAGAAAGTGTTGCATGATACTTCAAAATAAATTCTTTTTGCATAGCAGTGAAGGAGTTTCCTATCCTCTTCAGGTGTATCTCCCCTATTTGGTTGAATAACCTTCTACTATAGCAGAGAGTTTTGTATTTAAGATGCAATTGTTTAACTTAGCTATAATGTAACTTGCTCTTTCCATTATGCTCATCATTCTTAATTGCAGTAATTCTTTGTCTTACAAAGAGAAGCTTACGCTGATCAGTCGTATGAAAAAATAAAGTCTTTTACATTGACAAGAATGGTTTCTTTGGTTGTAGTTCCAAAACTACAACATATTAGGAATATATGCCTGTCAATCTGAACTATTTTAATTTATGGAGCGTTACCTAATTTGAACCCTGATATTTGCCCTCATCTAATGGAATAAAATAACGACAGAAATTGACAAGATCCTGATATTTTCCTTATCTAATGGAATAAGATAACGACAAAATGGATTTAGACAAACATTATATACCATCTGTCCTTAATCTGAACTATTACATCTATCAATCTGAGCAGACTTGGCTTTTACTTGTAGAAAAAAAATCATATTTCTTGGCTGTACCTGCACTGTGAGTTGATGTTTCCTTTCTCAGGTAGCTGTGTCACACGAATCGCAAATCTTTATTTGCATTAGTTTTACTGTCTAACAAGGAACAACTAGTTACAGTCATATCTGCAGTTGCAAATCTCTAATGACTTTTCTCTTTTAGGGTGTCAGATTGGAAATGAGTTTCATATCAAGAATCTCATTAAGATGATCAACCAAGCCAATCATATGTCCCTGTATTAACTTTTAGTTTCCTTAAAGGGTACTTTATGCCTCACCTTTAACCTAACATAGTTCTCCTTGCATATTAACTTGTGTAGCTTGACAACTAGTTGTAGGGGACTGAATTAGTAGAGATTGACTTTCAGAAGGAGGGAGATTTTTCTTTTCCTCAACAATAATCTCAAGTGAAAGCAAACACATAATAAATATCCTTTTGTTGTATTAATTTTGATACTCTAAAAATGGTAAAACTTGGTGAAATGCTGTCGCTTGTTATTTTTATTTTTTTTAAATTCCAACCATCTCATGATTCTATTGCCACTGTTAAAAGATACATATGAAACGAGGACTAGACCTTGCCTTCTTGATTACAGAGAGGACCTGGTAAACAAGTCTATTCTATGAGCAAAACAGTCGGTACATACAAGTGGCAATAGAGCTGTTACCTCAAGGTGGATCAAAAGCGTGTTTGCTTGACTACGATCCATATTCATAGTAAATTTAGTTTCACAGACGGTGTAATCATACCGAATTCTGAAACCTTTTGTGTAACTGTATATCAAACGAGATATTGAGTTCTTAAAAAGGAATTCAAAGTGTATCAAATAGTTTGGGTTATCCCAGAACTGAGACTATTTCTTGTCAAGTCCTAGGATAGTGATACTTTCTTATCGAACAAATGCCTATATAAACACTGCTGTAGCAATGTATCTGCTTTCTTTTTTGCTTGCATGAGTTCTTAAAGGGTTCATAAGTGAGCTGATTATCTGTTATACATTTGCAGGCATTTGGTTGGGCATACATAAACAACATGCACAACACATGGGAGCAGTTTTACGTCTACTGGATCTGTCCCTTTGTAGGAGCAATAATGGCTGCATGGACATTTCGTGCCGTCTTTCCAGCTCCAGCAAAGAAGAAGAAGCCCCAGAAGAAAAAGCGAAATTGAGATAGACTCTTCTGCTTCAGTTATACTTCATTAATCTAGGTTGCACTGTGGTTGAAGTAACCCGATAAAGTTGAAAGCAATTCTTAACTTCAAATACAGAATCATAACATCTAGTTGGAATTGTTAATAAACCCCCCTTTTAACATTAATCCAAATTCAACCAACTATTAGTGCAAAATACTTAGTTGTCCAAAGTTGGATGCCCTGAATATGTTCTTATATGCTTCTTTAGATGCCTCCTTTCTACTGTTTTGAGTTGTGCTTGTGAGTTAAAGTGGGTGATTCTTTCTATAGTACTTGCATATTTTATTTAAGTCTAACAATGATCATGTGATCTGGCCTTTTGGCCTTGGACTAAAGTTTCAGTCTGGTGAAAGTTGCAACAATTTATCCAAAATTATCATTTAGGTGGCAAAAAAATGATATCTTATACACACATCACCATGTTTTGGGAATGCATACTCAATTGCTTTACAAAATACTGTAATTTCACAAGTGGGTTTGGAGAGAGTAGAGTGTACACATACCTTATTCCTATCTTGAGAGGTAGAGAAGTTGTTTTCGAATGACCTTACTTATACCTTGAGAGATAAAGAAAGTTATTTTCGATAAGACTCTTGGTTCAATCTAAGTAACGACCATAAGCGAAAGACACAACACGATTATCTGATTGGTGTCCTTCCTATTTAACAAAAAAATATTTTCAATAGGCTCTCAGTTTAATCTAAGTAACGATCATAAGTGAGAGATACAACACAATTACCTGTTTGTGTCCTTCTTATTTAACTATTTGAAGTTCAGAGTGAAAAATATTTTTTTAGAAATATACATTAAGTTTAATAATAATATCAACAAATCAAAGTAGTGTTTCATTAAAAAAAGGTAAAAATAAATCAATAATAGTACTTTACAATCTCTATCCATTTTTATTCCGTATTGTGTTTTTTCAAAAGTCAATTTGATTAATTTTTAAAATTAAATTAGATTATATTAATTTAAAATTTTAAACAAAAAAAATTAGATATTAAAAAAATATATGAAAAATATTATAAATTATACTTTTTTTTATATCAATATGATAGAAAAATATATTTTAAAATGTTAGTAAAAGTTCTTATAGTTTAACTATAAAAATAGAAATTATGAAAAATAATAGTGAAGGGAGGAAAGTAATATTGAAGTGTTAATTGGTGCAAGTTATATAAATTTAAAATAAAAATAAAAATTTGACTTTCTACCTCCTATTTTACCAAACACGCCCCTAATTTCTTCGGATCTCCTTCATCTTCGTCGATTTCCCCTGTATTTAACTGTGTACTTTCACTCTAACTGGAATGGCTTTTTAATCTCAATTTCTGTTCCGGAAGTAAGATTTTTGTTTAGCAATCATGTCAGGTACGAAATTCAATTAATTTTCGACAATTTCCCAATTTTTTTGATGCATTCAAACCGATAAAATTTGATGAATTTAGGACAAAATGAATCGAGGATCCGACCCAGCGGTAGAGCAGCGGTAGTCGTTCTCGGTGATATTGGACGTAGCCCTCGCATGCAATATCATGCTCTTTCCCTTGCTCGTCAGGTACCCAATCCATGATTTTTATTTTTTTTAACTATTATTACACAGGGGGTAGGGGATTAGAAGTTGGAGAATCGAAGCTTCACTAATAAGGTGAAAGTTCAGATTTTTTAAAAATATTATTACATAGGGGTTAGAGAAAGGGATTACAAGGGGGGAATGAACACTTAGCAACAAAATGAAAGTTCACGTAGCCAACCAACTTAGCTACTGAGATTTCCCCGAATTCATGAATTGAAGGAAGTGGATGCACCTTTTAATTTACACACAAATACTTCTATTTTTTTTCTTATTTTGTATTGGAGTTAGAATTTGAGATAGTGCTGGAGCTTATGCAGATGATCCATCCAAATTAGGTGCATTTTTACATATTTTGGAGGTTCTGTTATGAATAATCTGGGTATAACTTTGAGTATTAATCTCTGAACGTGAGGTTGATTGTTTCTGGCTGGTTGCTAGGTTCATGGTGTAGTTGTTATATAGGAACAACATTTTTAGATTGCAGAAAAATCGTCAGATTCTGCTGTTGTAATTGGTCTTAAAAAGACTAGCTTTGACATACTCTAGAACAGTCATTCGATAGAATTGTAAAAATCTTCTATGTTGACTGATGCCTTTTGTTTCAGACTTCCAGTCTTATTTATTTGAAGACTTCAATTATGCTGTTGTATATGTTACCATTAGTTACTAATGTTATTTAGTATGATGGATGCATGTTTGTTATTGTAAGAGAGAATAGTAATATATCTTTTCTGTTTTAAGTGATGATGAGAAAACCACTTTTATGTTTTCAAAATTAGTGGTTGATACACTGCATTGATTCAGGCCCTTTATATTCTTATGTTTATCCTTATCCTTATGCAGGCTCATCTAGAGGTTGACATTGTTGCATATGGAGGTAAGTATCATGTAACAACCCATGATAAGCATTGTTTCATAAAGAATGCTTTTAGCTGCGTATGTCCGAACTATTGATGAGCATTGAATATATGAATGTTTGTGTAATGTCCAAACCACGTTTCACCTCTAGTCTAGGAAGAAAAAAAGATTGTTTCTGTTTACATTTCTATTTTAAAAATGAAATAAAAAGACCATGATACAAAAATATGGTTTCAATTTTTAGATACAGGAAAAATTTGTCAACAAAGTTGAAATAACATAAAATGGATTAAATCTGTTTGTGGAACATGGTTGAATGAAGCAGAATAAGATGATGATGAAGGCTAAGGGGATACAACTCAGGCACTTGGGGGTGGGCAAATGGGGTGAGGACATGGACAATGATGGACAATGATTGGGAATTTTTTAGGCAGTGCGGTGTGCGTGGAATGAAGGAAGAGGTTGTGTGCTGTGAGTTAAGGGCTTAAGGATGGAAGTGGAGGGATGCACACTTTGGGTGGGAGAGGTTGAGTATTTAGTTCATACTCTATTCGGTTTGAAGCCTTCCTGTGAGAATCCACAATTGTTAACTCCCCCACACATCCTTCCCCCCTGTCGGGCAAACACACCTCCAAGTCAGAAGATTTTCAAGAAAAAAAGGGGAGCCTGGTGCACGAAGCATCCCACATTCATGCAGGATCTGGAGAAGTAAAGAAGCACTATTAGAGGCTTTATTAGATAAGATGAATGATTTTTCTTTTTTCTTCCATATTACTGTCCTAAATATTGTAACATCACTGGCTCTACCGTTTCATTTTTCTTCAGATATACTATTCTTCTATCATTGACGTGTAGAACAGCTTGAAACTACGTGAAACTTAAATTCCACACATTGTGCATAATTACATAAAATTTTGTACCACTTGGCATAAGTGCTTAATTTAATAATCCCGTCCAAGCGTTATAGTTTTTCTTTTGGCTATATCCTGCCTGGTCATTCTGATTTTTAGTTCTTAATTTTGAGTAGGTTCGGACCCTCATTCTGCTGTAAAAGAGCATAAATCTATTCACATCAATGAAATGGTAATAACTGGATGATCTAGCTGTCTTTCTGGAGTGAAAAGCTCAAAGACATCCTCTTCGATTGTGTCTATGTGATTTGACTTTTGAGTATTTTGGCATCATGCAGACACAGTGGCCATCAAACCCCAGAAGTTTTCCAAAGATACTCCATCCTTTATTGCTCATACTTAAGCCACTGGTCCAGTTTTTTATGCTCCTATGGTATCTCTGTGTTAAAATCCCTAAGCCGGATGTTTTCATAGTTCAGGTGAGCTATTAGCTACTTTTACATATCTGCTTACAACTATTGAATACGTATGTCTTATTGATAAGTGCTGGTCATGTGGCCATATCTGTGTTTTATGTATAAAAATACGAAGAAAGAAAAACTAAAGAGAATCATACCAACGTCGACGCATACAATTTTTGATTCACTATGGTGCTTCAGTTTTTGAAGTAAAAGCTACCAGTTAATTCTTTTATGTATTTGACTTGCCATAAATCCATGCATGTATATCTCTAAGTAATTTCTTTATTTGAGTTTTCAGTTAGTAATTTTCAAATTTTCCATACGACATTTCGCTAGTGAGCATGTATTTCTACTTATTTTTGTTTCAATTTATAAGTATTTGATATTTTGAGAGCCAGCATAAAGACAGGCCTTGTTTTTCTCCTCAAAATTAACCAGAACCTGTGCCAACTCTGAGGTTGCTTTCTCATTGGTGCTTGAACTGCTGGTTCTTCCATATTTTTGTAAATGCTTTATCTAGTGGGTGCTGAACCTGGATTGTGGTTATGATCCACCCAAGTTCTTGAGGAATGTCCAATTAGGGCATCCTCACTAGCGTTGTTTAGTTATTCGGGATCAGAACTCCCACTAGAGAAGATGAGAATTGAGTTATGATTGATGCAAGTCGTCCATCCGATTTGTCATGCTTGAGCTTTAATTATATCAACTAATGATAGCATTACTCCTTTGCCAGAATCCACCATCTGTTCCTACACTGGTTGCTGTAAAATTGGCCAGTTGGATTAGACGTTCTGCGTTCATTATAGATTGGCATAACTTTGGATATACTCTTCTAGCATTGTCTCTCGGGAGGAATAGTCGGTTTGTGGCTTTATATCATTGGTAATTTGTTCATCCTCGTAAGTTATAAACCTCCATTTGGGTTTAGCATCTGGTTTGTGAACTGTGCAAGTAAAACAGAATTTGGGTATTTGGATAGGATTGAGAAGCATTTTGGGAAAATGGCTAATGGTTCCTTATGTGTGACAAAGGCAATGCAACATGAATTGTCTCAAAACTGGGGAATCAGGTAGGCCATTGAGCTACTTGGAATATCTAACAATCTGATTTTCTTTGTTAACTGACTTGTGCATCATTGCTTTCTGGATTCTCAGTGCCACTGTTCTATATGATCAACCTCCTGATTTTTTTCAACCTGCTTCCCTGGAGGAGAAGCACAAGGTGAATTATCTTGTCTACAACAAAGCTTCCCTATATAGTCAATACATTATACTTCATAGTTTTAACCTTCAAGTGTCAATTGCAGTTGTTTTGTGGGATTGATAAGAGTCTGAGAACACCTTACAGCCTTCAAGACTGTCTTAGCAATGGTACGTACTGTAATGAGAATTTCCATGTGATGAACTGTTTTAGATGAAGAATTGATATGAATCTGGCATATTTGCAGAGGAACTAACACCAGACGATGACAACCCTAATGTAACTCTATTTACAACTCAGACTGGCACAGATATTTCCTTGAAGTGGAACAGACCAGCGCTCATTGTAAGCAGTACAAGCTGGTAAGTTGTTTGTAAACTTAATATAACATCCTATTGTGTTCTGGCACAGTGAACCTTACATTTTCTTTTACCACACAATTTATCCACATATAACAGAGAATAAACATTCTTCTTCGATATCTTTTACCCTAATCTTCATCTTGGTTTACAAAATTCCAAACTTGATAGTGGTGATCTATAGTGTTAAGTTGTCCACATCAGTCATGGGATGTGGAGTTGGTCTTCTTACATGGTCTTCGACACTCCTCTCCTCATGAGCTAGTTTTTGGGTTGAGTTAGCCCAAGGTCCATTTCTTTAAATACTGCAAACTTAATCACTATCAGTTTGATGCTTGTGAAAATCAAGAAATGACGGGCAAGATGATTGGACAAAAAATCAACAATGGAAGAGTTCTGTCTCTTATTTGCACCATGTGCTGAGAAAGTTCTCATGCTCCTATTTCAAAATTCAAAGATGGTAAAATAGTTGTCTTTCGGTGATAGCTACATGACATTATTCTGTTGGTTCTTAGGACTCCGGATGAAGATTTTAGCATTCTCTTAGAAGCAGCACTAATGTATGATAGAAGGGTTTCTGCATTGCTGAACGAGGATGACTTGAAGAGGGAGGATGTTTTCTGGCAGGAAATCAAGGGTGGGAAGCAATACCCTAGATTATTATTTATAATTACAGGTAACTGCTGCTCATGTGTCGGAGGGATTTTACTTCTTATTTTTGATAGACATAAGCTTTTCTTTACTTTGGTTTCTTTTGAAGGTAAAGGGCCTGAAAAGGAAAAATATGAACAAAAGATGGCAAAACTCAACCTTAAACGTGTAGCATTTCGTACTATGTGGTTGGAGCCAGAGGATTACCCATTGCTTCTTGGTATGAGCTACCGATCTGTTGTCATCTTCTTGTGTTCACCTTAAAATTGTCTCAAATCCTGTGTTCCCTTGTATAGGATCAGCAGATCTTGGTGTTTGCTTGCATACGTCCTCTTCAGGGTTGGATCTTCCAATGAAGGTTTTGTCTCTACATTCTTAAAGAGCAAAAGTCATTTTTTCTCTCATGTATGTTCAGGACTTCTTAGTAGGTTTCATTCTTGTATATTCCTTTTAGGTTGTGGATATGTTTGGCTGTGGATTACCGGTCTGTGCTGTTTCCTACTCTTGGTACGATGCATGTATTCCTCTTCATTTTCATTTCACATGGTCTTGACATTTGAAAGTCTTAAAAAATTACTTACTATGAGAAGTTGCATGTTGACCCTTCTTCACTGCCCTATATCAAGTATCAACGAGCTGGTCGAAGTTGACAAGAATGGCCTACTCTTCTCTTCATCCTCGGAACTGGCTGATCAATTTGTGGTAAACTCCTAAACTGACAGAAATGGACCTTTTATCTCCTCTTTCTTTGAACTTTTATGTTTGTTTTACATTGTAGATTTTATTAGATTCAGTAGTTTACAAGATATTGCCATAATATTCATTATCAAGTATCAATCCCCTCCAACGCTTTATGCTTCATACTTGCATATCTGAACCTGTTGTATACCTTATTCTAGCCATTAGCTATTCCTATAGTCAACCGGTGAGCTTACTTCCTGAGAATATTCTACTTATTTGCTTAACTGTGAATACCTGGGCAGACGCTGTTTAAGGGATTCCCAGGTGAATGTGATGAGTTGAAGTCGCTGAGACAGGGAGTATTGGCAAGCAGATCTTCTGTTAATTGGGCAACAGAGTGGGAAGCAAACGCCAAACCCCTTATATCCAAGGCAAGTAGATTTCTTCACACTTGAGATGTTTTTTCTAATTTGTTGCAAATGCCATTACTATTTAGATGGCTAAACACGCCATGCATTATGCAGGTTATTTTTGACAACTCGAGCTGATTTTGAAGCAAATATAAGAACTCTGGTGTCAACTACCCTACAGATCAGAGGAATTTCGGGAATTATATGCTCATCTAGTGTCACACTGCAAGCCGAAGGTCCCTGCTACTCTGTCCGGCCCCTTCCCAGGCTCCACAGAGAAACCAATTTTTGCGGCTCTATTAGGATCATTAGTCAGTCAGTAGTCACAGATTTCTGTTTTGGGTTTTGTGAGAACTGAAGTTGTACAGCTTTAGAAGTGGCCATAGCACTATTGAGGTTTCACTTGCCTTTTACCTCTCTTAGTAGTAACAAAGTTATATACATCGTGGGGTTGCTTTACGACGTTCCCAGAATACATTTTGTGTGTTGTTTGAACCAAAAAAAGCGTGAAAAATAACAGATTTTGAACACTAAAGCAAGTCTTTGTATATCTAACAACCTTAGTCTTGTTGTTATCATTACAATGCCCAAATGCAAACAACATGATATATCTTTGACTCTTATGTTTCAAAAAAAAAAATAAAAAAAAATAGACATGCAATCAAGGGTGTGATTTAGTGGTTAATAAAATGGTTGAGAATCTTGAGATTTCAGGTTTAAAACTCAGTGAAGAAAAAAATCATTAGGTGATTCTTCTCATTTCGCTTAGCTTTGATGAACAAAGTTATTTAGTAATCATTGATAGAGGTGAAACATATCTCGTATAATAAGTTAAAAGTTAGTCCATATATCACGGTTATTAAAAAAAAAACTAACAGACACATGCAACCCATATAGACAATATCTAAGTATCAACTAGTGGAAATAAAAATTTAATGTTGGTATAATTTTATTAAGTTCCAGTAGCCTTTTTAAGTTTGCTTAAAGGATTGACAATTTGACATAATATGTACTTATATGATTCTTTTAACTTTAGGCATATTCAAATAGATATTTAAATTTATATAAAATTAGATAAATACATATATATATTCTGTGTGTGTATTATGCTACATAATACATATATATATATATATATTTATTTTATTTTATATAAATCTAAAATGTTACGTAATAAAAAATAAAAAAAAGGAACTTCCAAGTATTTGAATGACATCTCTAAAAGAAGTAGGAATAAACATAATTATAGCTTTTGTAAAGATTAGCCACCAAAAAAAGAAATCCTATGAAGTTTGGGTGGTCTGTTTGGTAGGGTCCAGGAATCATACAAGATTCTCCTTAAATAAAAAACATTAATAATTTTAGCACGTGGTTAGGCAAGAATGATTCCAAACCCTCACATAAATTTGTCACAGCCGCCGGGATATTCAGCTTAAGGGCCAGGCTGTTTATGGAAGCTGTAATTAGTCAGTACTCAGTTTTAACACTTTTTCATTTTCTGCAATTAATTTTTCAATTCTTCCCTTTAGTCCTTTTTCACAACCCCATTTGTTTGTATATTTGATAGCTGATAAAAAAAATCCATTGAAATTTGTTCTTCTTTCTATGGTACATGTCAAATGCCAGCAAGAACTCATTTTTACACTGATAAATGATTGACTTTGAGGAATCTTGAAAAAGATTATTTGGGTATCTGACATTTTGAAAAATGCTTGTTTCTCAGCAGTTAAAGATTCATTTTTTCAGCCACCCTAATTCTCATACCAAGAGTATAGCTAATGGTAAAAGGTCAAAAGTTCCAGCCTTTAAGCAAGGACTCTTTAATCCCACTATAGGTCATAATTTATGTGTAAAGCACAAATCTTTAGCTGTTTCTTTGAATGTAGATGAACCTAGAAGTTGCAATCTTGAAGAAAAGATTGAAGTGGTTCAAGAAAAAAGCTTTTGGGGTGCTGTGGGGTTGATTGTAGGTACTGCTGTAGGGCCAGGAATGTTGGGATTACCTGCAGCAACTGTAAAATCTGGTCCAATTCCATCAACCATATCTCTTTTGTTGACTTGGGTTTATGTTATTTCCTCTATCATTCTTGTGGCAGAGCTTAGTTTTGCAGCTATGGAGGAAGATGGGGTTGATGAAGTTAGCTTTACTAGTCTTGCAACCAAGGCATTAGGAAGTAAACTTGGGTCTTTTGTTGCTTTGGTTTATGGTTCACTAACTTTTGCCTTGTTGGTAGCCTGTGTTTCAGGGATTGGTTCAATTATTTCTCAGTGGTTTCCCAAGATTAATCATGTTCTTGCTAATGGACTGTTTCCATCACTAGTCGGGATAGTTCTTTGTTTGTTACCATTTCATGTTATTGATGTAGCCAATAGGTGCCTATGCATTACTATGTTTTTCTCCATAACAGCATTAGTTGTAATTGGAATATTTGTTGGGAGAATGAGTATTCTTGATTCTTTTGGATTTGCTTCTTGGAGATTTTCATCAGTTTTGCCTGCTATTCCTGTGGCTGTGCTTACAATGGGATTCCATGTAATCACACCTTTTATTTGTAAAATTGCTGGAAACACTGTACACGATGCTAGAAAAGCAATAATGCTAGGTGGGACTATTCCTCTAGTCATGGTACTATCATGGAATTTGATTGTTTTGGGACTTTCTAGTCACAATGCTTCATCTGTCTCAAGCGATCCAATCTCACTCTTGCTCTCTGTCAATTCCTCTGCTCTACCAGCTGTTCAAGGTTTTGCATTTTCAGCATTAGCCACTAGCTTGATAGGATATGCTGTTAGCTTTCCAAAACAGGTTGTCGATACCTTGGATTTGATCTTTAGTAGTTCCAGTTCCATTCCCAGTCCAGCTCGAGGAGTATTAGGCAAAGTTGGTTCAGCCACATTTAAGTTGAGGCAAAATCTTGGAAATGCAGGGAAAGTTTCTTATAGTGGAACTAAGAATGATAAGGCTTCAGAAAATAGAGTGAACTCTGGTTTTGAATCTTTACAAAGCCTTGTGATACCTTCTGTTCTAGCTTTGCCAGTTCTCATTGGCTCTTTCTTTCCCTCTACATTTTCAAGAGCTCTTGATTTTGCTGGGATCTACGCCAACTGCTTTCTGTTTGGCATCCTTCCTCCGGTGATGACGTACATTTATCAGTCCAGGAGAAAGCTCAGGTATGCCAATAGTACCACTAGTAATTATAGAAAGAGACATGCTATAGAAATAAGAAACCAATTATGATGTTGTCTAATAAACTGCAAAATAATAGCATGAAATTCTACTAACATTTTATCTGGTGTTAATTTTTCGACAGGTTAGGCGTCTTGCCAGGAGGAGATGGTGTGTTGCTACTACTTTTAGTCATTGCTGTTATTCTAGCCATTTGGCATTAGACATGGTACTTCTCCGCTAGACTTGCACCATTGATCTGCATGTAATTTTATTGATTCTTGATGGTTCAATGGAGAAAACCAAGTAAACTTAAAAGAGTTGAATCAAGAAAGATTTATAGTTCTCATTCTACTTTGTATACCTAATGCTGAATCATGGTGATTACATTAAGTTGACAATAATGTTAGTTTGCCCTAGTAAGGCCAACATATTTGAGCTAGCTAAGCATGTATTACGAGGAGACGATCCAGTATATCACGTCATGTGGGGACAGTGTGTAGTATAGCTCTCACTCCCAAAAGATAAGTTGTGGCTTTGTAAGTATGGAGGTTACTCTGACACGTTTATCGGTGGTGGATGGGATCCTTTGGTCTCCTTATATGGAGTTAGGTCCAGGTGACATATGTATCAACACGAACTTTGTAAACAATAACACATGAGAATGGCATGACAGATCATTTCCTTTTGTTCTTCACACATTTCTAGAGGATAATAAGAGTATCAGCAAAACTTGTTTATGAATCATACTAAACCTAAAGGGTTAAGAAGCCCAAATGAATTAGTAAATGGAACTTTGATAAATTCAATTAAATTCTACATTAAAATCCATCCTTAATTCCCTGCAAATACCTTGAAACAACAATGTTTCATATATGTAAGTAATGCAACTTAAAAGTCACATTTGTGTTGTTCTGTTACCTATCTTGCTCAGACACTTCAAAAGTATCGCCTAATCCTCCAAAAGTAGTTCCTTTTAAAGTATCTGACAACATTTCTGGAGACTCTGAGCAACATATCTGTTACAACTTCTTCTATACAATAGTAACTCATTCTGTATTTTGTGTATACCTATAAAATGCAGTGAAGGAAGAGTGTGTGTATATATATATGTTGTTCTCTCCTTCTAAGCTTCAACTGCAAATAATTTCCAAAAACAACAAACAAATAGTACTTTAGTCCTATGCTAGCTTGAAGCCCTCTTTATAATTTTCATGTCAATTATCTTCTATAAAAACTTTGAATATGTAATCGCGAAAACGCCTTGAGTATGCCTTTGGATCAACTGCTGATATAGAGTTTGGATCACATTGCATAGACTTGTATGCGTGCTCTAGCTTCTTTGTAATGTCATAGTCTTGAAGTATGTCTATGACCCCGAAAAACAGTATCACATCATACAACTCTCCTGTTGGATCTCCAATTAGCTGAGTTTCCGCTTCTGTAGCTTTCCTCTCTGTCCTTTCAACTCTTGCAGGCATGTTTATTCCTAGTTTTATGCTAGCCCATCTGCAATTTTTGACATAAAGATCAAGAAACGACGTATAAATAGTTAGTTCAGTGACTTTACTGTTACAAATAGCAAGTGCATATAGTGCAAGTAACTAGATGATTATGAGGGGATTGAAAACTTACCCTTCCTGATCAAGAAGCAACTGATCCATATCAGCTCGAGAGACACGAGCAACTGTTTCATTTTCCGAGCCTCCATTATCTGCAACGAGTTGAAAACAAATGACAGTAAGACAAACAAATTGAAACGGAGGAATTGTTGTTATGATTGAAATGAAGTTAGAACTAACCGATAGGTGTTCCAGAACCAGAAGATGTCTGATCTTCAGTACTATCTGCTTCTCTAAAATGAATACCAACTAAAAGGCTATAATCCATCACTCCCTCTTGTTCCATGAACTCACAATCCCTATCAACTTGCCTGCAGAATGTCGCGAAAATCATTTACTGACATTTGTTTTACACTTGAAATGAAACGTTGAGTCTCAAATGTCAGAGGATAGTTACATTATTCGACATGAAAGTTCCATACCTTCGGAATTCTTGAAACCATGTCTTTTGTAACCTGAAAATGAAGTTGAGATCAAGGTCTTTAAGGGTTGTTGTTGCTTCAATCTGGGATTCTGGTTTATCTGTCGTTCTTCCAAATGTTGATCCTTTCAAGTCGAATCGTCTATGAATTGAGTAATTTGTACAAAAGAGGTTCCCCATGATAACGAATCGTACCTAAAACCATTCATGAATATATTAAAGGTGTTTCACATTGAACTACAACAGTTAAACCTCTGTATAACAGTCATCCTCTGTAACAACATTTCACTAGAATCACCAAGTTTTCTTTAAAGCCGTTTTTCATATAATATTCAGAGAAATGACGTTGTTATAGAGAGATTTGACTGTATTAGACTTCTGTTATGGTACTTTATGCCTGATACCTTCTTCTGAGCTGGTCCACTTAGCTTCACACAATGCAGGCCATAGTACTTAGTCACAAGGGTGTTGTCAAAAGCGCGAACATGATTGAAATACGCGCTAAGCATCCTTAATAGCACCTAACAAATCCATTGGCAAGTAAAATCAGAAGGGGAAGTGCTGATCTTTGCAGAAAATAATTGCAGTTATCTAGAGACTTACTTTTGTTTCTGCCTTCTTCATTGTCTTGATCATATATCGATCATCGTTTGTCAAGTAGAAAAAACTTCCACTTTTTCCAGGGGAACAAAGCTCTCGGAGAGCATCATTACCACAAATCGATATCATATAATCAGCTGCATCCACTTTGAATAGCATCCGTAATGCCCTGAGGAACATCAAAATCGATGATCACTACTTCTAACTGTTCTAAAGTTATCATTTTCAACAAGTACTAGAAATAAAACCTTACCTGAAAACTTTCGGACAATAATCCTTCCATCTGAATTCACAAGACGGATGAGGGGGTGTTATCTTGGATCCTTCTGTTGGAAATCTAGTCCAATACTTCTCTCGAGGATCAAACGCTGATGGCTTGAGATCTAGTGATGGCGGAGGACCAGGCCGTCCCACTGATACCCTATCGATAAGTTACATCACAACTTTGAGCTTTGAAAATGCACAACAAACACAAAGTAACTTGTACATTTACTAATATAATTAGACGAAAAACGAGTTAAATTTACTACCTGATTCCCAACTGCAAATTAAGCATAAGCTCATAATTCTTATGTCCTTTAGAAATAGTTTGGCCTTGTCTCTTAACAACTTTAGGAATTCTTATAGGACTACCTCTTAAATATCCATCAGCATCCTGCAAGCCAACGATGGAATCGTCCAAATAACTAGCTGAAGTTCCTGCAACATCTGATAAACGAATTCTACCAAACTCCCTATCAACAGGAGGTGCATCTATTCTCCCGTCCAACGACATCCTCCTAGGCTTAATGTTGCTGTCAACAGCCTTAGATGACCTCCATAACGCGAGTTTCTTCTGTGAAGGCAAAATAGGAACTTTCTCAGGTGGACAGATAGTACATTCTACCAAATCGACGTTGAACACTTGTTGAGGATCCCATTCAAGATTACCAGTTTCTAACAATGAAGTAGATGGATAAAATGTACCATTCTGTTCATTTGGATCTTTACTCCAATTCCCAACATAAAAACTTCCATCAGTCCATTTAAAAGTACCATTTCCTTTAGGAAATCCATCTTCCCAATTCCCTTCATAAACATTTCCATTAGTCCAATACATTTTACCTTTACCAAAAATAGTTCCATTTTTCCATTCACCAACATAATAATTTCCATTTTTCCAATTATACCTCCCCTGTCCTTCTTGCAATCCCCTACACCATTCACCATCATAACAATCTCCGTTAACGTACTCCTTAACCCCTTGTCCATGTTTCAAATTCATGATCCAACCACCCCTATAGGTATCGCCATTAGGCCCCGTATAGGTACCATCTCCATCCATAAATCCAGACTTGAAATTCCCCTCGTACATTGCCCCCGAGGGCCAACTAAACATACCTTTCCCCATAGTTTTTCCACGAAACCAATCTCCAACGTACATACATCCATCCGTCCACCAATATTTACCTTGTCCATGAGGGAAATTGTCAAGCCAATAACCACTATAGTAATCACCATTTGGGAGAAACCTCTCAGCATGGAAAATTTCACCATTCGCGTAGATGTGATCATCTTGTTGCTCATTTTCTTCCTCTGTTGGTGGTGATGATGAACCTTGTGTACAAAATATCGTGTTAGCACGTTTCCTTGTTGCAGCTTGTGTTATCCTTATAGTTGCCTCCCACGCCTTCATCTCTATACATATACTAGTCTCTGGACACGAACGCGCCTATGATATATCTATATATATCTCACTTTTCAATTCCTTCTTGATCTTCACATTTTTTTTTTCCTCTGATTAATCAAAAACTAATGATTTGATCTGTTTTTTTTATTTCATTGACAAAATGTTATATTGTTTATGATCATGCATGGACATGCAAATTAGATACAAAATTAATTAATCTCTATTTGTTATCTCTCTTTCTATTTTCCTAGTTTTTGATGTAATGGAGGAGACAACAACAAAATTAGAAATCACATTCACATTCTTTGTCAATATTTTGACCATTTTTGCCTAAATTTTTTTTTTTTTGGGGGGGGGGGTGGGTGGTGTTAATTAATTATTATGATTTTTGGAATATATATATATACAAAAAAAATTGTCTACTTGGGATAATAAGGACTTAAACATGTGAGAGTGCAAGTCAAAATGGGGCCAACTATAGCCTAATTCATTAGAAAACAATACCCCTATGCAATTGGAAAAAAAATCAAACTAGTGGATGGATTGAAAATATTACAAGAATAAGAGGGATACAATGTCTCGAGCTCGAGAATTGATTTACGAGTGTCATCTCTAAAATGAGTCATGCAATGCGTGATTCAGATATAACTCGACTCACATACTAACATCAGACACTAAGTGAAACCAAAAAAACATAAAATCAAAGTATAAAGATTTTTTTGGTATAAATTTTGGATCAACAAAGGTTTTTTCTTTCATTTTTGTGTGTTATTTGGATGGTTCATAGAGAAGACCTTTTCTGCTAAAATTAGCGTTAAAACAGCTAAGAAATTGAAGTTTTATGACATTTGGAAGGATGAGAGAGTTTAGTGTTATCTAATTTTTCCATATTTAAATATCATCAACTTCTCTTGAAAATACCTAATTAACAGGCTAAGATTTAAATTATACATATTGTATTACTAAAGTTTTCGTTTAAACACATATTAGTTGTCACATTTATAAAGTTACCATTAAAGAAACTTTTTTCTATTATAACGATTCAAATTTGTGAATTTTAATTAAAAGTGAAACAATCCTATTTATATTTAACGGCATGGATCGAATTTGTGTTTCACCTACGGTTTCTATAGAACTCAACTAACTTTAGATCAAATTATGTATTTGTAATTTACTTACCAAAAGAACCCAGTGAGCTGCGTTTTCTAAATACCTAACACAGATAAATTAAAAATCCTAAATATGACTCTGCGACTACTGTTGATAATATGATATATTTACTCATAACTAAAGCATGTATAATATGACTATGTAAAATATGTTATATAATATCATTCGGTGTATATAACTTAAACAGATAACCGGAATCGAAAGATTCATTGCAATTGTATATACACATTTACATCATTAACAATTTCAAGAAATTAATTGTTTTCTTGAATTTGTTAGATCTTATTAAATTTAGAAAGAATAAGTACAGTAGCAGAAGTAACACCAGGAATAAAATCATTATCAGAAATTGCTTGTGGTTTTATTTTATTTTTTATGAATAATGCTGCGGCTGGTACTCCAAATAAATAATATAATGTTTCTTTTGCTCCAAATCCAGTAATTCCACTTTCACCATATAGTTCATGCATACATAATCCAAATTGTTCCTTTGTCATTTTCTTCCCTTCCCCACCATGCCTCTGCCAAAAAAAAAATTAATTTTGGTTTATAAATTAATTTTTAGTAATGATAAGAGGGGTAATTAAATAGCCACGTATCGTCATTGAACTTTACTCGATATAATACGTAATAATACTGCCTAAGTACTTTGTGGACATTAGTAATTTGTTTTCGATTTGCTAATACTAGAGCATCGATTTGTATATTTAGGTAAGGGAAAAACTATTTTGAAAAATTATTACGACGATTAATCACTATCATTTTTAATGTCATTAAAATAATCGAAATTTATATAAGTAAAATCGCAAAATAACTTACTATATATACTCGTTTTATAGCTGCAGTGCTTGGAATCTTGAATTGTGTACGTCCCTTCCTTCTATTAATTTCTCTAAAAAAATATATTTTAAAACGTTAATTGATTAATGGCAATATTAGACTATAATATATCACATTAAATGGAATATTTGATATGAAATAACTATTTTACTCGACCGCATCGCAAATTGAATGGTAAAAATCAGCCATTGTGGTTCTAAAATATTTGTGATAACATAGTTCTATTATTTCATCTTCAATTTCTTCGTCTCTTCCTGCAAAATAAATTACAAAAAGAAAAAAAAAACATTAAAAGAATTATAATATTAAAATATTATATATATGATCGTTCTACATAACACGATGAATACTAATACAAGAAATCTTGAAATTATATGATTATATCTCTAGTTATGGAGCGTTTTTCCCTTAATAAATCATATATTATGTATGTATCTCGATTAGTCAGGTAAGTAAATAGCAAGATTGAATAAAGACCAGACCTCGGAAAGGTAGACCAAGTATGTTCATTGCTTCACTCATGACATGGACAACTCCTCCACCAATTTTCTTGAACACCATAATTTGAAGGTTAAGGAAAAATAAGGTTACAATGGTGGAGAATGTTATAATTGATTTATATTTGAAAAGAGATCAATTTGGATGTGAAATGATGCTTGGAAGGTAGGAATAGTATATATATATATATATATATATATATTCCTTAAGCTATGGGCAAAACTTTTCATCAAGTTACTAAAAATATAACTATTAGATTTTCAGAGAGTGAGGTTCATACAACATAGAGTGAACATAAAGGTATTGGAGAATATAAGTGTACACACCTTATTCCAATCTCAAAGGTAGAGAAACTGTGTATGATGAACCAAGACGTCCGAAAATTATAGAATGAAAGTTAGACTTAGCCTTACCTCAAAGGTAGAAAGACTGTTTTCGATAGATCATAAGGTCCAAAGAATATAAAATGAATGTAAAACGTATCCGTACCTCAAAGGTAGAGGACAGTTTTCAATAAACCGTGAGGTCTAAAGAACCTAAGATGTATACCTGCCTTAAAGATAGAGAAACTGTTCACAATATAGACTATCAATTCAAAGAAAACCAGTCCAAAAAAACAGTTTGTGACTAGGACACTTTTAAAAGGATAAAGAGATCTTTGACTGTTAATAAAATGGTGTACTTTTGGTAAAACCAACTACACTACTAAACTTGAGGGATTAAACAATGTAAATACTTGCCTTTCATGCAAGGAGAATCATTATCATACTTTTTCATTTCTAAAAAGAAAGAATATAATATCTTGATGTAGCAACTATCCTACATTCTAAGTTCTTCACAGAAAATGTAAATATTCCCATTTGCTAAAATTGCAAAGCCATTGAGATATCTCAAGGTAGAGGAAGAAGAATTTAACTCTTGCAGAATTCAAGGCAAGTATATTATATATGCATCTATTATCCAAAACAAAGTCAGCATCAAACTATACTCAACAAAAACTCAAATCAACGACGAGAAACTACTGTTTCTTGATCTTGGCAATGCAAAAAATGTCATTGACTCACTATAGAAAGAGCAATAAAGATAACATCCATGAGTGAACCAAAGCCTACACAAATTACAACATTAAGAGGGAACTTCATCGACATATTGAAGAAAGGCCAGTTACATGATCTAAGTAGCCAGGATAACTAAGGCCAGTCAATCTTGTGCGTGATTTAAGCTCCCTCCCCTAGTGTCCTCTTTGATGTGCTGATGTAAAGCACTGCAAGCAGAGAAACTCTTAATATTACATTCTGATCGTTAGAGGCACATGCATATTAAACGAAGGTTGGCAGCTAGTTGTTTTTGCTTACCGTTGTTTCCACGAATGAAAGCATCACCATATTTGTTCTTCAATTGCCCATTAACATATTCTTCGGTTTGCTCCATTGCTATATTCATGTATCCATCTAAACAGGCAAGGATACCTGCACCAAGCAATAACAAACTTAGAATGTAATTAAGCTGAGTTTCTCGTCGTGAATTGTGAAGAAATGAACTACCACCGGAAAAAAGCATAAGCAATAAGCAAATAAGGACTAGCACAGGTTTTAGGTAGAGTGCATCTACTTTCTCAAGAGAACTTCTACTTAAAGATGTAAGCACACAGGTAAAAAGTTGGAGAGGTTCACAAGCAGTTATTATCGCTGGTGGCTAAGATAAATAGGTGGATAAGTTTCACATTACACATGCATTGGTTGCAGGGCAACAAGCCCTTGGGTAGGCAAAAAGCCTGCTTTCTTTGCTCTGTGAATGAGAGAGAACGCCAGATGAAAAAACACTCTTAATTTCTCTAAATAGATTCTGCTTCATAGTTAAAAATTGCATGTCACAAATACCTACAATCAAGACCAGCTTTTGAGGTAAATTTACAACAATTTGTACCTAGTACCTACGAAGCAGAATATCTTCTTAAAATCAGTCAAATGGTTATTACACATAAATTGGTCCAGTCTGTAGTTTAGTCTATGTATGCAGACAACTAACAGTCAATAACAAATGTTGGTCACCTATAAAACACAAGACTGACCAATTAATATTTGAAATGTCAAAAATACTACACTTAATTTCACAACAATAAAACTTCCTTTCTATGTTAAAAATCAAATCTCAAGGACTATATCAGTTGCTGCTCTGTTACTACTTATTAAGTATTTTAATGCAAAGCTTGAATGGAATAGGGAACAGACAGTACATTCGACAATCTTATACATGACTAGAGTTTCGTCGTGTTATTTAGTACAAAACTACATATAACCAACATGCATACGCAAGAGTACAGTAAGTTTAAAAGAACGACAAGAACAAGCAAAAGCAAATCAGAGTGACTAACCTCGATAGTCAACACCAGAGTTCAATTTGACAACAACAGGTCGTCCACGAATAGACTTGAGAAAATCTGCTGGAGTCTTGGTTGTTGATCCTTTCTCTCCTGCTCCACTCATTTTCAATTACTTACTCTGTAGCATATCAATAGCGGCAAATTATCAAGATACAACTCATAAAACCAGTATACAACCATACTGCCCAAGCAACAGCAGAGTAGTTTGACATAAAGGGTTGCAGTAAACAGTATACACATAAAGAAAATTGAAGGAACAGAATACAGCCATCACATAGCACCAACTTTTTCTTCTGCAAGCACTTTACTGTTGACACATTTAAATGGTTTCCTAGAGTCTCCAACTAACAATTACATTGCAGTTAATAGGTGTCATAATTCAACTATTAAGATGACTGTATTTCAGTGTGTTCTTATAAGCCTGTCATCAAGAATATAAATGGGCTACTAGCATGTAAAAGGAAAAGATATTCTTTACTACTTGATAGTAGCACAGCCAGGAAGATATCATGCAGTTCAGAGTTCAAATATTAAAACAATTTTGCATGCGGAGAGTGGTAAATCTTATGCTAAGTAGTAGACCATAAAACCAATTAACTGGCTACGTCCTTGGTAGGGCTATCCACTATACTCCACAAGTGGAACTGTTTTCACAAGAAAGGATTCAAACCCTGGACTTTAGGAGCTTTTCTGGACTCTGATTATATTCTTACAAGCTCAGCCATCAAAGCCCAACGCATCAGCCAATTCTGGACAACTCTTTTGGTTTCTAATATTTTCAAGACCTATTATATATGACCCAACTATAAATACCATAGCAGAAGATCAAAACTTGCACGACCTTGCATTTTCCTGATATTCATCTCACTAAGAGGCAACTTTATAGATAGTAGTGTTAATGAGTAAAGAAGTAAATAGTAGATAAACCTGACTGGGCTCTAGGAGATCCCAAGGGACTAAAGAACTATTCAAGTAGATCATGAGGTATAAACGAGTATAATGTTCGATAAAACGTCTTCATAATTAGTTGTGCACACTTTCTCAACTCATGTGGCTCTAGATTCAAACTTAGTGTTCTCCTATCAATTACATGTCAATATTTCAAACCAGGATTTCTCCTCAATTAAAAGAAAACATTCCTTTAACTGAACAAAGTGGGATTGGCATTTTTCGAACTATCAAGGTCCAAGATTTAGCACTTTCGTGTAAAAGTCGATCTTTTCAAACGTTGCGCCAACTTTCTTACAACACAATCAGTTCCAAAAAAGAACGAAAAAAGTACAGCCCGAGTAATTAACCATCTAACTCTGGAAGAGTAACAACTTCTCAAAATCAACAACACTCCATTTATAAACAAGAAACATTAAAAAGAGAATTCATGTGTACTGTCCTAAGCAAAAGATGTGGAACCCGAAACCCAAATCAAAAACACCGAATGCAATATGGGTTTTGTATTGTTAACCATATTCTATAACAACAGAGTAAACCCAACTCAATTAACCCTCCATTCTGAGAAAACTAACAAAGTTTCAAATTTTTTAACAAGAAGAGCCATAAACAATGAATTGATGTGTTTTTTCCTAAGCACACGAAACCCAAATCAGAAACACAGAATCCAACATGGGTTTTCAATATCGAAGCATATTATCGATCGAAAGAGAACAAGTACAGTAAAATATATCGCAATTGAGTAAAATTAGAGAAAAAGAAACAAAATTCATATATTTTTACACATCAAAAGAAACTAAAACAAATTAGAATATAGATACCTCAAATAATGATTCTTTATCAACGATGAAAAGTTGCAGGACAGAGAAACTTGAAGAGACGAAGGATTTAGTGAGGAGCTAGGGTTTTGAATTCTTGTTTTTGTGGATGAGTAATAATTTGTAATTGGGTCTAAATATGAGGGGTTTTGTTAAAAACTCCTTACCATCTTAAAAGATTGGAGTATTGTATATTTGACCCCTAAACTTTGGTTATTGTTGTAGAAGTTATTTTCGTAAAAATTTGGTTTTACTTGAAGGAATAGGCCTAGTCGAATCTCGTTTACGATTGTATGCTAGTTAATCCTCGATATTTCAGCAACATGATTGTATGAATCCTCAAAATTTAAAGAATTCTATAATAAGTGATATTCAATTTCCTATGTGTGAAGTTAGAGCCTGTTTGGCTCAGCTTAAAAACTGGTCAAACTGACTTAAAAGCTGGTTTTTGACTTATTTAGCTGTTTGGCAATACTAAAATAACTTATTTTAAGTTTAAAAAAACTTATTTTAAGCCAAAAGTTAAAAGCTGGGGTAGGGGTGCTTTTTTTTTTTTTAGCTTATAAGCTGTTTTAAGTTGACCACATTTTTACCTTTTTGCCCTTAATATTTTTATACAATCTCCAAATTACCCACATAACCTTAACATCTCTTTCTTCCATTTTTCCCTTTTCACGTGTGGATGATAGACAATTACTATTACTAATGAATGGAAATAAAATAAATCTTAAATCTTTCAAGTGATCTATTCAAATTATATATTATTAAAATGTAAAATAAGTTGCACATATAACTTAAATAAAAATTTATATTCCTCTTATAAATAATTTGTGATAATAAAGAAATATGTGAATGATAGACAATTATTATTACCTATGGATGAAACTAGAATAAAATCTTAAATCGTTCTTTGATCTATTCAAATTATATATCTTTAAAATCTATAATAAGTTTATATTCCTCTTACAAATAATTTGTGATGAGAAAGAAATATGTGAATGATAGCAAAATATAATTATTTATGTCTGTAAAATATAAATTAATTAACTTTTATTATGTTAACAACTTTTAAGGGTATTTCAGACATTTTGATTTAAAAAGCTGTTTATCAGCACGTATTTGCCAAACACATCAATAACTTTTTTTAACTTCAGCACTTTTATCCAAACGCATAACTGCTTATTTTAAAAATAAGTTTCAGCACTTTCATAAAGCTGTTTTTATTAAGCCCATCCAAACGGGCCCTTAGTCTTGATGCATGTTACAAACCCTGAACATCGAAACAGGGGCGGCTCAACGTAATTTGGAGCCTAAAATAAAATTTTAATTTGCGGCCTAAAATATAAATATACTTCATATACATGTTTATAAAAAGAATTACACTATTAAGATGAAAATTATTAATACTTAATATTATTATTTCAGTTACTAGTTTTAGGTAAGATTTTATTAACTCAATATTGAAATACATCTTTAAGTGAGACAATTATTATATGTATTGTTAACATAATGATACAAGTAATAAGTTGATAAATATTAAATAGAATTTGACTCAAAAAGTTGGTGACTTGGTATAACCTCATTTTAATATGCTTAGATTAATAATGCTTAAAACTAAAATTTAATAAGAAATAAAAAAGAATTTGTAATTTACTTTGTAAACTTTTCACTGTTAATCCTCATTTTTAACAAAATACTCCACAAAAGATATTAAAGTGGATAAAAAAATTTATTTTAAAAAATTTATATTTTTTATTATAAATAATTAATTTTTCTATAAAAATTTTAACACATAATTTATTCTTGACAAAAATTTAGGAGTCTAAGACAAAGGCCTTATTTTTTAGGAAAATTGTATATAATAGCAAACTAATAACCTAAAATAAATGGAGTAGTTAGGGTTTGATTTAATTGTGCTCCATAGCAAATGTTTGCAAAAAATTGTCAGACGCCTCTCTCCCAAATATCTCGCTCGTCACTCTCCTCCAATCTCTCGTTCGCTTCCTCACTTTTTATACAAATACAAGTGTATAAAAATTGTTTCTAATTGTATAAAGCAGAGAAAATTGTATAAATACATATATTTTTGTTCCCCTCTCTCCCCTCTTCCAGATCTCGCTCGCCACTCTCCCAAATCTCGCTCGACACCCTTGCCTTTCTCACTTATACAAACAGAAGCGTAATGTATAAATTGTGTTTCTGTTTGTATAAAGCGTGAGAAAATTGTATATACACATGCAAGTACATATATTTTCGTCCTATACACTTATAATTATACAATAAAAATACTCTCCTGCCCAGTTTCTTTTGTCTTTCTCTCTTTTTTGCGTTTTATACAATTTTCGAATTGTATCTAATTTCTCTCTTTCTCATTTTATACCATTCGATTCAATTGTATATTCCTTGTCAAGTCTCTTTTGTCTTTCTCTCTTTCTCATTTTATACAAATTCAAATTGTATATAATCGTTCTATATACTTATGATAATACAATTCGTTTTATACACTTCGTTTTTATATAGTTCTCTGCCCAAGTGTCTTTCTCTTTCTTGTTTTATACAATTTGCTTCAACTGCACATGTATAACGAATTATACAGTTTCTATGTTTGCTATGGAACGTAATTCTGTAAACTTTGTTATAGCACACAAATATAAATTTTTTATTTGATATATATGAAAGTTGCCCTTTTTTTTAAGCATAGAGCCGCTCATGCATCGAAATTATAAAGAAGATACTGCACATTTCAATAATATTAGTTTAAATGAAATTTTCATTTTACTAGCATGTTAAGGGCTTAGATTTTAGAAGCACGAGACATATATGTGGAATTTCTATAATATAAAGTATAAACCATATAAACATTTATTTTTGTAATTATATATGGATTCGAATCATATTAAATGAGTATTTACTATATATATATAATGTCCCGTTAGAATCAAACTGAACTCTTCCTTTCAAAGGGTTAAAAGTGTTGTGTATCTCATGCATTTAGGTCTTTATAATAATACAGAGATATAACGTTTAATTTTTTCATTATTATTCTATCTAAAGAAGATAAAATTATATATTAAAATGTACGTTTTCTGCTTTTTCATGATAAACACTAATAAAAAATGTAAAAAGTATTTCGAATCAATATTCAAATACCACCAGGCATCATGTTAGCGTTATGTTCTCATGGAAAATCAATCCCATAATTGATACTACTATATACTATGGTACAAAACTTTAATTTATTCATTTACATATATTCACAACATTCTAAAATTCATCTTTCATTTATATATTTTCAATTCAAATTTTAAAAAATTTCTTATGCTGCTATATTCTCAAGCATTCATTATATATATGCCACATTTTCTTTTTTTGATTAACACATTAGCAAGCATGAATTTTTATTATAATTTACTAACATTAATGCGTATAATTAAAAAATGTAACATATTCTAAATAATTAACACATTTTATATAATGAGCATTTAAAAGCTTCATACACAATAACGAAAACAATTTATCATATAAATGGGATATATTTCAACTACTAGATTGAGCAAGTGGATAAATTGAGTTCGGAGCCTAAAGGGTATAAAATATTAACAAAAATTTTAAAACGTTATATAAAATTTTATATCAATCAAAACGGTAAAATCGTTGGAACAACAACGATTTACTCCACCCGAAAAAGCAAAATCGCTGCTACTGCAGCGATTTTGCAAAATATGATTTTTTTAAAAAAAAAATCAAGCGATTTCATTTTTAAAAGAAAAAAAATAAAGAAGCGATTTTTATTTTTTTTAAAAATTGTTTGAAAATAGTTGCCTAGGTAGCAATTTGAATTTTTTTTTATTAGAATCACATTTTGCAAAATCGCTGCAGTAGTAGAGATTTTGCTTTTTCCGGGTGAGTAAATCGCTGTTGTTCCATTGATTTCACCGTTTTGATTAATATAAAATTTTATATACCGTTTTAAAATTTTTGTTAATATTTTATACCTTTAGGGTCCGGACTTTAGGGTTCGGACTCTGGATAGGTTGATTTAAATTTTGAAAGCTAAGTTTGAAGGGCCTCCATAATTAATTAAAAGCAATGTCGGCATTTTATTTTCTGCGAAAAAAATACTATATAATAATGACAAACAACATTTTACTTATGAATTTCATGTAAAATACAATTACATGTTTCCTTAACCTTTAAACAAGTCACGTTTTTAAAATATTTACATGCTGCTAAGTCAAAATTATATACAATTGATCTTGTGAATTTGTATAATCAGTATATTGTAATATAGTGTAGTAAGTAACTTAATTATCTCATTTTTATTAGTAATTCTTTTAGGTGAGTGATCATAGTAAACTAATTTTTCAGTCTTTTATCATTTTTTTCAAATATAATTAAATTTCTTTAAAACAAATTATCTATACATTTCTTTAGTTAAAACGTACCATGTACAGTTACACAAGTTTATACTCAATAAGAAAAAAATAATGATGGATTTTAACATCTTATAATTTCATTTTATTATTAACATGACCTCATCGTCACTCAAAATTTCATTCTATTTATCAATGCTATATACTTTAATCGTGCATGAATTTTATCCAATCTATTTTATAATTGAAAATGTTTTTTTTTTCATTAAAATAAGCATTCTATAATGATAAAAATGGGTGTAGGGCATCAACTAACTCATATAGTAACTTATTGTCCAGTAGGTTAAGGCTTTAGCCTTTAGCCATCAGATTTTCTCTAATCATCATAGATGACAAAACCCTAGAAATTAAAATATTATCTCCAATTGAAGAGAGAAAAAAAAAAGATAAAAGAGGATATATTGCTACTATATTTCCTTTTACATATATAATATACATGCGTATATTCGACTTTTTTAGAATAAAATTACACTAAATATATTATTGCGATTATATATATATATATATTAAAACTTATCTTCTTAGGTTATTATCCAACCAACAAGTTGGCAACAGTACTAGCTGGTGAGCATCATAATAGTTACTTGAACTAAACGTGTGTACCTCTTTTGATTTTGACAGTACCTTACTATATGCTAAGAGATATTAATGTTTAGAATAATATCTTTGTGATTTTTTTTAAATAATTAGGTTCTAATATGTGCTGTTTAATGTTATATATAATATAATCTTCTTTGGTCTAACAACATAAATGAGTTTCACCGGAAGGCTTTAACTAGAGATTTCGATTTTGAATTTTTGAAAAAAAATATGTTAGGAGTGTCGATCCTAAAAATACTTCCTATAATACGTAAAGCTGAATTAGTCAGACTTTAATATAAGAAATAGATAGAAAAATCATGTTTTATAACATAAATTTCACGCTTATTTGCAATTAAAAATATCTTTTTGTTTATAACATAAATTTCACATTTTAAACCTATTTAACACATTACTTGGTGCATGAACGTGATGCAAGTTGCAGTGACAAATCTGTAAATAATTGATTGGATTGTTACTGTTTATTTTTATCTTCTTGGGAATTTGGATTTGTTACCTAAAACAATTTTAAATCCTGTTATAATTTGATTTACTGGACTTCTTTTCTCAAATCAAGTCGATTCAATGATTTAAATATAACAAGAAGATATTGTATTTTTATCGTAATATATAATTTTTTGATAAATGAAATTCAATTAAAGTATGTGTATCCTACATTGTTCGATCTCTAAAAAAAAACGATCACTCATGGGTCGATTCATCAAAACAAAAATGCATTACTTTTTTTTTTGAAAAAATAAAATCCATTGATTCGCATATGAACAAAATAAATTTAATGTCCAAAGCAACATAGGTATAATAGTCATAATTAAATAGATAGATATATTATTAGAGTTAGCACCTAAGTACTTTTTGCAGAAATAATATTGGTGCTTTCTGAAAATTCAAAATCCACCCTACACTTGCAAAAATCCTACACTTGGCTAATTTTTACTATTAACTTGTAGAAATTTTACTCACATTTCTTTATCACGTACTATCTTCATTTCAAAATATATAGTCACATTTTACTTTTCGAGAGTTAAATTACTTAAATTTTGACAAAACCGGGAGTTTTAGTAGACGAGAGGTGAAAGCCAAGGCGGGCGATTAAATTAGAAAATATAAAAGGAAGAATAATACTCTTAATAGGAAACCATCACTATCGTATAAAGAAGATTTAATAAGTTAGTAATAGTACTGTTAAGTATTTTGCTAATTAATTCTGTTATAAATTAGTATCAAGGAAAATATAAGTTCTACGTTTAGTAAACTTTTTAACTCGAGAAATCATTTTATTGTTCATTTTGTATTTTTTTTACTTCGTCAATGAATTGGATTTTCTCACTATATTGTTTTTAATAAGCAGAAAAATGAAACAAATTATTTATCTGTATTATAAAGCAATATTCATCTAATACAAGGTTCTCCGTTTCCTTTTCTTCACAAGTTTCTCGCCGAACATTATTTTTGATAGCTCAACGCTATTAGAAAATTTATCGTTAATTTTATTTAACAACGGTTTATCTAAAAGCCATGTTAGTAATAAGCTATTTAGCAATGGATTAACAACAAATTTTATAGGTGTTAAGTGTTTTAATATACAGTCTTATCCTATATTTCTATGAAAGATTATTTTTATAGCTCGAACTTATGATTTTCTAATCACATAATAATAACTTTATCACTGGCTCCCGTTATTTTCCCCAAGAAGGGCGAGATAAAAAAGAGACGATGAAATACTACTTCATATATCCAGTGTAATTTTATGTATGAAAGATTATTTTTATAGCTCGAACTTATGATTTTCTAATCACATAATAATAACTTTATCACTGGCTCCCGTTATTTTCCCCAAGAAGGGCGAGATAAAAAAGAGACTATGAAATACTACTTCATATATCCAGTGTAATTTTATGAGTGGAATTTGAATAGCGCATTATGTACTCAGTCTTATCCTTACCTAAAGATAAAAACACTATTTTCAATAGACAATCGGCTCAAATAAAACAGAATAACAATCAATAAGAATAGATTAAATATAGTAGAACTAATAGAGGAATAAATAGTAACAACTTATACAGATAACATGGATGATAAAAAAAAGAAGATTATAATCGAATCAACGAATAAGATAATATTTTATGCTACGTCAAAGTAAATCTTGAATGAATAGTTAGTACCAAAATCAATTTTATTTTTTATCTCCAAGTTGATTGCAATACTAGCCGCCACTAAATACAAAAATATCAAAGCAAGTTGGACATGGCTAGGTAGGCTATTCATATTACTACTACTACTACATAATAATATATATCACCTAGTAGTAGTATATATATGACAAAAATTACATCACAATTAATACAAAAGCTTAGCCCAAGTACTAGTTATAGAACTATAGCTATTTTCTAATTTACATTGCCTTTTTTGTTCTTCTTTTTTTAGTTAATTAACTAGATTTAAACAAAAGTAAAAATTAATAAGTTCATTTAGTCATACCACACATTTGTAGGCAAATTCTCCAACAACTCTGGAACATAATCTTCTCCAACATAGTCTTCAAACGATAGATCTGAATTATCGGTCATCGTTGTTTCATTAGTACTATTCACATAATTAGGTACCACTTGATGATGTATAGTACTATCTACCTCAACAACTTGTGGATCATATTCTCCTTGTGGCGACTCTGAATAATAAAATTCTTTTTTCTCAGTGTCAGCAACACGGATATTAGTATCGGTTACCGGGTAGTTAGCGTGTTGGCCAGTGAGTTGTTGGACTAAAGCTCTAAATTCTTCAGCACTTGTGTTAACTTTCATTGGATTTGAAATATAAACAACTTTAACTGGCTTTTTTTTGGTGTTTTTGGGTTGTTTGTTTGCTTTTTTTGAATGTACACTAAGCATTTTATCCATTGAATTTTTTTTTAATTTTTTTTTCTGTGCTTGTTTTTGGGCTATTTAGGGAAATGGAGAAGTTGGGTTTTTTCTAGGAAAAGGGAAGGAAAGGAAAAGAAAAAATTGGAGTGAAGAAAGGGAAAGAACCAAGTGGATGGTAAATGGACACAAGAAATGTAGTACTAGTAGTAGATAAAAAGGGAGTTAAGAGAAAGGAGGGACTAGTTTTTTCCCAAGGCTCATTTTATAGAGAGTTGTGTTCACTACATAAAGACAAAAAAGTCTTAAGATATGTCGTTGAATCACTCATAATTGTTCCGTTTAAATAAATATTATTGGCTGATTTGAAATCAGATTTTGTGAAGGATATTGATAGAAGATTCATATTGTTCCAAAATTTATTAGTCCAAGTGATAGTGAAAATGTTCGAGAATAATTTTTTTACTTAAGTTATTTGAACACAATAAAAAACAAATGAGACTAACACAGTTTGTCTTCATTTCTTCAATCAAAATCATTACAATTCGAATACAATTAAAGGCATTTGCAATAGAAAAATCGATTAAAATCAAGCAACAGTGTTTGAAAGGAACAAATTATGGATGATTCAATGATTCAATAGAAAAATGACGTAATTGAGATACCTGAAAAGCAAAATTCAATAAATTTAGGGATCTGTTTATGAGTTCGATTTGTTTATTAATTTAGAAAAAGCATATAGTATAAAAAAAGGTTTTTTTTTAGGTGATGAAAAAGAAAAGAATTGTCATAAATATATAAATATCATAAAGACTACGTATGAAGGAGTTGTGAAAATAATACTAGCTGATACAAAGAGGTTTTCGTAAGGATTAATATTGAGCTTCTACTTATTTATTTTGTTTTTAGACGATTTAATCAATAAAATGTCAAATTAGGTTTGTATATGATTTATGTTCTTTATAAACGATATTGTGTTAACTGATAAACGCATTAAGAAAGAGATATGAGACATGATATTGTGTATTGTTTAGATTGTTGATCGAGGATATGACATTAGATAGATAGAATGGAGTGGAGATCACGTATTAGAATAAAAAAGTTGTACATAATGGAATGTTATCTTGCGTTTCGTCAATTCAATATTATTAATGTTTGTGATTATAATAAATGTACACTTATATACAGCTCTTGACATCTACATATCATTATCTATTTCTTGTGTTTTAATTACGACTAATGCACTATTTTATTATTGTTCTTATTCCCTTTTTAGTAGATTTTGCGCTACTTTTCTTATTTAATTAATTGTTATGTAAAAGTGAAAACTCACATATTCGACTAATTTGGAATTAAATTAAGGTTAGAAAATAAATAACATATTTGTGGTGTTTGTAACGCACGCATTTGGAAGGAGCGTGGACCGTAGTTGTAGTAGAGCAGCCATCATGCCCCGATATTCTTACACGTGGCATAAGAAGATGAACACCAAGCCTATGACGTCATGCCTTTGCCAATAGCTCACGTCACTGACTCAAGTTGCGGTCACGATTTTATTATTCGGGTTTATTTGTCCATATATTTTTCAAATAATATTTAAAAAAAAACTTGGCAAATAGTTTTGTCCGTACACTTTGTCATTATTTGGCAAATATTTTAAATTATCAAATATTAATTCTTTCTAGTATTTGGATTAATAAATCTCATTATTTGGGATTTTTTTTAAAATTGAAATTTTATTCCAAACTTTTATCTTTTACAAAAATCCCTCTACAGTTATTGCTAACATTGTATTACATAATTTTTTACGTCAATTTCAAAGTAGAGATGGAATATTTTCTGAATGTTAAATGATAATATGGTTATTGATGAAAATGATAAACAATCTGCTCAAGCTAACAAAGTTATGTATTTATCTACTTTTCTATGTATGAAATGATGCTTTTTGCAACCACTTCAAATTAACACATTGCTCGAGTGTCATGGACAGTATTTATTATTATTATAATAAAGATCCAATTGACTTGTATAACACGAACTTATGATTAATTTTTATATTTTTAAAATTTATGGATATAAATCATATTTTTTTTAAAAAGTAAAATATATAACACATGATGAAATTTCACCCAAATTTTCATCCAAATAATATTTGCCAAGAATATTTAAAAATTTACAACTAAACTCTTGCTAAATATTTTCTCGATATCTAGTTTATTCAAATTCATATTATAATTCGTAAAGACTTACTAATTAGTTGATCTCTGCTACTTAGCAAAAGTGATGTCATATTGAAAATTTAATTTAAAATATTTGATTAAAAAAGAAGAAATATTTAACGTTCCATAGTACAAACTTATTGAGTTATTGTGACGATCCCAAATGGATAAATCGCTATCATGTCAAGCAAATTAGAGATATTTCGTAGAAATGTCCTAAATTCTACTTTCTTCCTTAACATTGTTAGCCTGTCCATTTTAAACAGTCCCTGATAGGATAAATTATAATTTTTTAAAAGCTAAAATTTATTATAGATAAATTTTGTATGAAGGAATAAAACATTTTCGATTAAAATTAATTTTATAATCTATATATATATATATTCAATTTACTCGTACAAATAACATATACTAATTGAGTAGATATGGAAAGATCAAGTACAATCTTATTTTCAAATTTGTTCATAGACTAGTTCAATAGATATGGTAAGATAAGTACACTCTTATTTTCAAATTTATTTTGGTATATTATGCTCATCAGAGGTTTCGTGTTTGAGTCCTGGGTATGAAGAAAATTCTATGAAAACGTCCCCCAAATGAGTCATGTAGAGCGCAACTCGAATTTAATCAAAGCTCCAATGTGGACTCCAACACTGAATGAAAAATAAAAAATATATAAATGTTTTATTATAAACATTGCAGTTACAAATCCGTTTATCTTTTGATATTCCTTTTCAAGGGAATATCATACATCCCTTTATAGATTTACGATTACATCCGCCTTCCAAGTACTTTTATTGATATTGAGCACAAATTGTAGAGTCTCAATTTGAATATTAATATATAAACATTCATTATAATCATAATTTAAAGTTACTAAATTCAAACATTTTTTTTATTTTCTTTAACTCCATATCAAATATAATCTTATATAGTATATAGTAATACGAGATAAAGTTATATATAATAAATTATTATAATTCTACCTTTCTTCTAATTTCGTATATAGTGAAAGCTTACAATATACTTATATATATTGTTTCTTTTTTTTTCTTTAAAGCCAAACATAAAAGGGGGGACATCCCAGTCAGGTATTCGGTGCATAACTAATAAAAATTAAAATTTAAAAATCAAATTGAATTAATAAAAATTAAATTGAAATAATAAAAATCGAATCAAATCAAAATATTTTAGTTCGATATTCGGTACACAATTTATAAAAATTAAAAACCGAAAAAATCGATTTTTTTTATATCAAATGCTCAACCCCAAGTACAAGTTTAAAAGCTATTTCTCAATATATATTTCTTCTTCAATTCATTAGACTTTAATTCACTATATGTCAATAGTTAATTCAATACTAAAAGTCTTAAATAGGAAATTTGTCATTTATTAATATCTAAATTATTGTAAAAGTTTAAGTAAAAGCATGTTTTTGTTGTTGCATGATATTTGATAATGTCAAACTCAATAATTAAACTGTATAAACTTTTAAAATATTTAAACTTTATTTAACATAATATACTAATGTTTTTTATGTGTTCAAATTCAATATAAAGTTGGAAGTTAATTACTTTCTTGTCATATTTTCTACCGTAGAAAAAGCAGTTTGCAACGTGTTCGCAAATCAACCATGCATGATTATTGATTATATAATATTGTTATAATAAAACAAGTAATATATATATATATATATATATATATATATATATATTTAAAAATATCTTTGACATTAAAAAGGAATTAAATCATTTTTGTGTATCCTACTATTCACAACAACCACCTAGTTAAGTACCAAGTTGAGGGAGTTAATGGTATGTGGCACCAAGGGACCCCTAATTTACTAGCACAGTTGGCCATACGATATAGATGTCATAATTCATCTGGTCGATTTATTTTATGGGATATTTATTAGTATATTTTTATTAATATAAATATTAAATAATTTTATTTATTAATATAAAAAAAATATCAAGATTTAAACCATAACTTAAATAAAAATGCTTAATAGCTTAATTCATTGATTATTTAAACTTTAATTTTATTGATAATAATTCAATTATCTACGTAGTCAATTCAACCCCATTATTTTTATTTTTATTACTACTGAATCCACAACCCATTTATGCTATTGGTTCAAAACTTATTTGTGTATATATATATATAAGTCAAATTAATAAATTTCGAATACCAAACTACCTAATGAAGTAACAAAATAGAGTAATATATGTATAGTACTTGCTTACTTACTGGACCATTCTTTTTTATTATTATTTTCCACAACGTCTGTAACTCAATGGTAAAAGTTGTCAAATTTTTTTGAGGGAAAAAAAAGTCCATAACTTTAGTCATGTTGGTCACGTAATTCACTTGAATTTTTTATTTTTTTTGTCTATAAATAGTAGAAAAATTAACAACAATGAGAGCAACAACAGAATATGTTTGATATTTTTTTTGGATAATTATATTCAATCAATTTCAATAAAACCTTATCGTATTATATACAAGAGTAGCAAGATTTAGGCATCCACAACTTTGGTGTATATGCAATTGTATTGTTTTAATACTAGTATATATGCAAACTCATTCTTGGCAAAATAAATTTATTAATTAATTTGACATGAACTTAATTAGAATAAAAAAAGACTCAAATAAATTTAACATTCAAGTTTATAGTTAAACTTTGATAGAATAATATGTCGACAATCTCTTAATAAATTACAATTATAGATACTTAAACTATAGTATATTACGAATTTCGAGTGAGCTCGTTTACATGTGAGAAATTATTCATATTAGCTAGGTACTACCGACTCAAGTTCTTGTGTGTACGTGTTCTCGGGTGTTCAATATAGAGATAAGTTAACTATCATATTCTTTAATTATATGTGTTAATCTCAGTATGTTGTAAAACCTCAAGCATGAGGGACGTTTTAGAGCTCTCACATAAGTTTTTTTTTTTAAAATTTGAACCACAGATATATAATAAGTCAAAATATTTCATTATGTGTCAAGATATTCAACCGAAACAAAGTATAACTTAAATATCAAAATAAAATTTACTAATAAATTATCGGTGTGTTCAAATAACAACGATATTGAAACGTGATGGATGTAGAAAGAAACTATTACATCGCACGTGCCTTGACGTTTTAGAAGAAATACAAGGATTTTGTTGAGACACGATATTGACCTTAATGCTGGGAGGTCCCCACATTTGTGGAACAACTCATCAACAACAATATAAACCCCCAACCACTCCAACCCACCACCTATGCGGGTATAAAAACTCATTAACTTTTGTTAAGATTATATTAAAATATTTTTTTACATATTTAATAATATTTAACTCTTGTGACGATTGCGAGGTAGCATGAGTTACGTAGAAAGATTAATTTACTATTAGTCTATATTAACATAAGTTTACATATTTAAGGGCTTGTTAATGATATAAATCGAGAGACAAATTTATGAGATTTATTAGATCAAAACAGATAATATGTGTGATGAGTTTAAGGTTACGATAACTATAGACTCAATTATTATTATATATTAACTTGAGTTTACATTAAAAAAAAAATTAAAACGTCAAATTTTAAATCGAATTCAGGATTCTTCCATTCTCCAAGATATTATACCATCGAGGAAGCAAGATAAGTAACGATGGAATTATAGAAAAGAAAAAGTTTTCACGTATGCCTCAAACTTATTATATATAATACTCAATCAATCAATCAATCAAGTCATGACTAGTATTTGTAGAAAATTTATTCAATATTCATGTAATTATAAGCATTATGATTACGTGACTAGCTAGCAAATCATGGTCACAAGTTCAAATTAACCATAAAAAGCCTCTAAAAGATAATGCTAATTTATAGGCCGGTGTAGCACTAAAAGTTACAAATCCATCCGAACACGATAATTTTGACTCATATTTAATAAGATACTCATAACGAGAACTTGTTACCTACCACCAACACATTAACCATATAACTATGTCCAATACAAAGTCAACTTTGACTCAAAACCAATAGCGATTAGTTAGCTCTCACCAATACATGTACAATATAACTCTATCCAACAAAATTTAGACAGACCAAGATTGCTTACCTTAATCATTTGGACATGAATTTAATGATATTTGCAAAAAGGTATTTTGGAAATTGAAAAATGTGTTCCACTTGAAAAAAATGTTGCGAATACAAAAAATTCTTATTTGAAAAGATGGTTAGAACTAGCTTTTCAAACTTGAAAACCCTCACCTTCTAGCTGAAGTTCAAAAACAAGTAACTATTAATGTATAACCAAACAAACAATATTTTGAAAGAAAAAAAGGTATGTCCAAACAGTCTAATAGTTTTTCATTTGTCAAAACATATACCAATTTGATGAAACAATTGATACTTAGCAAAGAAATTTAAAAGCTCAACTAGTAACCTCCCTCAAATTGAGACAAGGGTCAAGAGAAGTATTTAGTCAACAGAGGAGGCTGCTTCCAGTAAAAATACTTTACATAATGTACAGAAATACTATGCGTTAATGAGTACAGTAATCGATCAAGAAAGAAGCCAGAAGACTAATGCTCATGCTTGACACGAGCCTTTAGTATTCCGGGGAGAGGAGGTGAGGTCGGAAGCCTGCCAGATGAGTTTGGGGCAGATGGATTAGGGATATGATGCTGAAACATGTTGGCCATGCTGGAACTCGGACCTTCACCTCCATCAGCAGATACATTCTGTGGGACAGAACCGTCATTTGATCTTCCGCAAAAATTCATTGCTTTGAGGATATAATTATCGTCATGCAGCTCAAACGGAGTGCTGGAATTGTAAAACCACACTTGAATGGGTTAATGAATATCAAAAGTATGTATGACTTGTATATATAGGACTCAGCCGAGTCATTCACACTTTCATTGAACCAAAAAGAGTATAGACGCTCCAAGGCCCTAACCTGTTGAAGTCGAAATGCACCAGCTGCATATCTTCTGATATTTCCACTTCGACTGTAGCATGAGGACGAGTCTAACGTACCACAAGAAACATAAGGGGCATTATAACAATGAAATACTACGACATCAGCATTATAACATTTCTTTCTATTCAATTCTGTTGCTGAAATTTACAAATGCATGCAAATTATAAAATGCAGCAGGAAATTGATGGAAAAGCAATGATGCACTCCAAGTCAGAACATATGATTCTCCTTATGCGCAACGACGACAATAATAACACCATATCCAGTGTAATGCCAACCACAAGTGGAGTCTGGGGAGGGTAGTGCGTACACAAACCTTATCCCTACGTTGAGAGCTAGAGAGGTTGTTTCCGATAGACCCTTGGCTCTAGAAAAAACAGAAAGCAGATGGGGCTTAAACCAAAATATGCAAAGAGGAAAAGTAAAATATCATAGACAGATGCCTCCTTCTGTATTAGTAACAAAAGTAGAACCCCCCATAAGCCCTGCTTAGGGCATCTCCAACCCTATCCTCTATTTCACTCTTTAAATATAGAGTTCTCTATTTTTTCATACAATGAACTCCAACCCAATTCTCTATTTTACTCTCTAAAAAAGAATCTTTTTCTCTTTCCTCAACATTATATTATTATTTCTATTTCATTCTTATTTTCTTATTTCATAATATAAATCAGTTCTTCTTTTTGAAAATAATCACTCTATAATCTTTATGTAATACAAAATTTTATTTTTTTTCAAAAATTTCATTTAATACAAAATTATATTTTATTCTAAATAACATAAATTGCAATAAATATTATATAATACATATTCACGAACAATTCAAATAAAAGTGAAATCATTGATGAAATATATTGCATCATAAATATTGTGTTATCATAAAATTTATTTTAAATCTTACATAAATACTCAACTATCAAGACTATTACGATACTCTCATGAATGTTCTATTAACGTATTATGAAGTTCAAAATGAGCATTTTTAGTCCTTATTTTTTATGTGTAGCTAAAAATTGTATAAATTAACAATTTCATCTTGTATCCAATTATTTCCTGTACTAATTTACTTCCCATATTCCATTTTGAACTATTGAATCAAATACTTTCATGCTATTTAAAAAATGTAGTTTAATAATTTATCATTATAACATAAAAAGTAAATTATTTGAATTATCATGTAATTTGTGCATACTTCATAATGAAAAATAATTATAATCTAAATTACTTATTTAAAATGACCAAAAAAATAAAAAATCAATAATATGTTTTAGATGTTATATTACTTAGAAAATAATTACAAATATTAGAGACGTAATTAATAACCTTATATAATATAAATAATATTAAAATAACTTTAAGTTACATATTTAAAGTGACATTTTTTAAAAAAAAATAATTAATTTGGCGGAAGTAGTAACTTGTTAAATGTTATATTGCATTAGAAAATAATTACAAATGATAAAAATTAAATTAGTAATATAATAGAAATAATATTATAATAATCAAAAAGTAAAATAGAGAAATAGAGAGATGAATAGTAGTTCTCCAAATTTGGAGAACTACTATTCACGGTCTCTGTAAATAGAGAATAGAGAGTTTTTTAGAGAGTGGTTGGAGACCCAATTCTCTATTTTACTCTCCAAATATAGATAATGGAGAGTAAAATAGAGATGGGTTGGAGATGGTCTTAGGTTGTCCTACTACTTCTGCAGATTATTACTAGAAGCCAAGTGTAAACGAGGCATGCAGATATGGAAGAAAAGAAACTAATAGAATAGATTATGAACATAATGAATTTAATTTAACCACAAGAATTTTTTCTTTCAGAAATATTGATCACTGTAAACTCAATGTTTAACAATATATACAGAAGCTCATTTTCCTCCAAAGCTACAATGAAAATCATCTAGACAGGTGTTCTATGCTTTTAGATACCCAAAAGCTCTACTCACCTAAGAATAGCACTACTCTTACATCTTATCTTGAAGTTTTACTGATACTAAAAATTCCAATACATCCAAAAAAAAAAAAAAACTATTCAGGTACAAATTGAAGAGTTCACATGCTATAACGCACCCATTTTCATTAACTAACTTAATCTTAAGTAGGTCTTGGGACAATATTTCGTTGAACAAGACCACCGAGTGTAATCTCACAAGTGGAATCTATGGAGGTTGTGTGTACACAGCCTTACCCCTATCTTGTGAAGGTAGAGAGGCTGTTTCAAATAGACAGTTGGCTCAAGCTCAAGTGAAGCATAAAGAATCAGTATGAAAAGGAAAACAGCAATCAAGAAGCCATGTGGAAAACAATGGAGGAAAAAACCAGTAGCAACAACATATAAACCATAACTAGAAAAAAGGAAACAACAGGTAAGTATAAAAAAGAAGATTAAGATATTAGGAAAATAATAATATTAATAAGGAAAATTAGGCAACGCTCAATTACCTACGAACCTTCTAGCCTAATCCTCGACCTCCATATCTTCCTATCTAGGGCCATGTCCTCGCTAAGTTGCAAGTGTGTCACTTCTTCAGCATAATTCTACCTCTACCTCCCACACCCACCGTAGCCAACCTTTCACACCTCATTGCAGGGCAATAAGTTGATAAAAAAGGGTATTGTGAAGATGATTTTGAAAAAGAATATTTTACATATTCTCTTCTGTACAAATACGATCTTGTGAAAATAATTACAAATAGAGAAAACCTCTCCTCTTTTCTCCTCTTTCAGAGACCAGAGGTATCCTATATCTGTCTTCTCATTCTTATATAGAAGTGATCCTTCTGATTTTTTTATTAGAAAGAAGCCTATGCTCAAATGTAGGCGAAATGCAATCAGCTTTTGTTAATATCAAATTTATACGGCCTGAGATAGGTCAAAATTCACTTGAGCTCAAGTACAGCTAAGACAAGTTGAGGAAAGCATGTTGCCCCGAGCTTACTTGCCTTGCTTGTAGATTAAACTAATTCCAACAAAAGAAATCATGAGATGACATATTAAAGAATGTAATGATTTGTATCAGATATTTACTAATTTGCTAAACAATACAAATAACAATAGATGATTGATGAGCATTTACCTGCACTAAAATAAACGGTAAAGCCACACCACCACTAGGAGCATTGCCTGAGCCATACAACTGATCATTGCGTTTTATGAGGTTTTGAAGCCCTACATACTATTGAAAAAGGAAAACAGTTCAGTAAAAAGAATAAGGATTACAGGACCAAGATATCATGCTTCAGCATTGCGAAAGACTACCAAACTTATTTCTAAGATTGAACTAAAGATAGTGCTTAGAGAGAATTTATACTTGATCTTCAAGTTCTTCTAAATAAGCTGCTTTCTTTTCAATCCTATTTCTCAAGTTAAGACGCTCAGTCTGCAGTTACAACATGAGATTAGATTAAACATAGATCAACTGATGTGTGCCAAAATTGATGGCTCATTGAATGCAACAAAATAGAGGAAGAAGAAAGATAGAGAAATCAAACCTTTAGCTCCTCAATATCATTTGCATCAGTGCGTGGTAATCCCTTCCACTGTATTTCCTTTTTATCTTTAGAAATGATATCCATAGCCATAAGTACGTTCAGAGCATCGTAGACTCGTCGTCTGATGTTCTTCTCATCATATTGTTTCTGTAATAATAATGGTTCAAACTAATATTATTGTTGAAAACGAACAAATTAAAAATTTATGAACCGCGAGGATGGAGAAAAACCTGATCTGAGCCTGCAACACTATTGGTAGCATCAGAAAACTCAGCTACAAGTTCATCTGCAACCTGAGCAAGACATTAACTTCTGAGATCAGAAATCCCTTGAAAAGCAAATTGTTCAACACAGGAGAATGTAGCAAGCAGAAATCAGCCGCAGAAAATGCTAAGAGTACAGTTAAAAGTGCAAATAAGTCCTTAGAAGCCACAACAGAAGTACAACTACCCTTGTATTGTCAAGTTTCTGGGCGCAGGAGGCAGAGAGGCTGTTTCGGCTATGTTGCTCGGACTCTCTAAAAATTGTGATGGGTGCATTTTGGATTATCCAAAAGTAGTGTATTTTTGAAGAATCCGACACGAGTGTGGCATCAGTTTTGGAGAGTTCGAGAAACATAGGTTTCTGCGAGGCCCTCGACTCAATTACAACAAATCAAAGTAGTTGTAAATAAGAAATACGGAAGTGAAGAAAACATGTCGATTAATAAAGTAGTACAAAGCATTTAGAAAAAGGAACAGTAGCAGCAAAATAATGTGATAACTGAAACACAAAAGACACCAGATGGTAACAGATATCAAAAGTGAGATACTACATGTATAAGGCTAATACTATGACCATCACGGTGCTTCCCAACGGCAGACTCTCACCAAGACAAATCCCACCGAAAAGTGAGACCAAACTCAACTACCTACTAAACTTCTACTCTCATCCACGACCTCCATGCCCTCCCTATCTAAGATCATGTTCTTCTATGAGCTGAAGTTGCATCTTAACTGTCTAATCACCTCTCCTCAATACTTCTTTGGCCTACCTCCACGTCTCCCACACTATACCCAACTCGTACCTCTTCACTGGGGCATTTGTACATCTCCTCTTTACATGCCCAAACCATCTCAATATCGCTTCCATCATCTTGTCCACCACGAATGTCACTTCTAAAGGTGGTGTGGGGATAACTCTTTGAAAATTACATTACCTAACATCTATAGAATTCCCCGGGCCAAAAATAGATAACAGTTCAATGAGTCTGAAGTTTACAAGCTAAAAACAAGAACCCTGCTCAAAGAGTTTCTTTAACTGATATAATCTGTAAAATTATGTTGGGCATTCATTACAGTGATTTCTTCTCTTTTGAATATGTATTATGAGGCTATATAGAGTGTTGCACTTGCTTAAAGAATCACAGTTGAAGTATTTCAGCTTTTTGTGTATAAGGATGTCCTTAAGAAAAAAAAAAGTGAGATTAAGCTACAGAAAATTTATGCACCAATTTCTTGAACAATAACTATGACCGTAAATCTATTAATTCAATGAACAGAACAGATATTATACATCTCACTGCTCATGTCATGGACATGATTAATATCAATACATAACCCGAAGACAGAAACAACCACATTACTAGTTCTGAGGAAGAAAAGCCATAAATTATATGCCCTTGTGAGACATTATTTTGATACCCAAAAGCCATTTAGTGAATCATCTCATAATTAATACTCCTTCTGTTTCAATTTGTTTGTCCTATCCTTTTTAGTTTGTTTAAAAAAGAATGCCTCTTTTTTTTTTTTGGCAACCCTTTAATTCCAACTTTCCACATGGCATGTTTGAAACCACAAGTTGAAGGGCATTCTGGTACATTTGACATATCTTTAATTTAAGACCACAAGATTCTAAAGCCGCATTTACTTTCTTAAACTACGTATAAAGTCAAAGCAGGACAAACAAAATAAAAAAGTGGGAGTAACTATTATGTACATCTACCTCTAAAATTCTCTTACCATAGAGAAGAAAAGGCAATTGAAGAATGATTAAAAGTATTAATTAGGAGATCCTATGACGCTACCCTTCATAGTCCTTGTAGCGCCTGGGACCACATATAAATAAACTAGGGGTTCTAAAGAATTTATAAACTGCCAATAAAGGAAATAGTCATCCACCTAATTATTCACAACTTAGTAGACTTCTCAACGACTAAGACTCTGCTCCTTGCTTCCCTTCCCAAAATGTAGTACAAATTACTATCAATTCTTTTGTACAGTTAAAAAGAATTACAAGGTTAGCGTCTCCATCTGTAGTTCTAGCAGAATGAAATGCCCTACCTTAAGAAAAGTGAAGTGCCAAACAGCAAACAAGAGAAAGTATCACAATGTTTTAAGGGTTAAAAAAACACAGGAAGGTGGACCCTCCAAATTACCCTAAATATATCCACTGAAGGAAAAAAAAAATTGAGATACAGTACTTCCAACTAACATGACACATTTTTAGTTGAGAAGTTCAATAGAATGGGAGCTTTTGATACCATAAATTCATCCAAAAGGTCAAAATGTGTACACCAATGTGTTCGTATAAGATGGGGAAAATGGAATCAACTCTAAGTTTGATTATCAGTGCTGATAGTGTGATATTACATAAGTAAAAAAAAAAATACAATAGCATGACAAAAGTTAGAAAGAATGGACGGGTCAAATAGAAAAGGTTATCTCGAAACAGATATAGAAGTTAGCATATTCCTTTGTAGTTTGCTTACCAGGTGCTGCCAGAACAAGATACTAAACATCAAAGTCATCAAAATAAGAAATCATCATCATACATCAGAGTCATCATAATAATAAAATTCGATGTGGGACACACGCAGATACATTGTGCGGACGAGAAAGGGTTTCGAATATATAATAGAAATTGGACCACTAAAAAGGCCCCAACTATTAAACTGAATTCACTGAATCATAGCATTGATTTGTGAAATAAAGTACAGATAAAGGGAACATCAGAAATTTTAAAATCAACTAATGTTTATAACATTATGAGTTTTCTCAAGCGTCCTTACCTCATTATACGTAGTTCTTCCTTTGCTTTCCACTTTCTCACAAACTGTAGAAAGAAAACAATAGCTTAGTAATTAGTAGTAATTAGTAGGAATGTGATACCAGAGCTCAAATAAATAAGAGATACTAGCAAGTTGTAACACACAAGAAAGAAATGATATGTGAAATAAAAGCAACCCTCACTGCAAAATTTAAGACGTTTCTCCAATGTAATACCCAAAAGAAGATGAAAACTGATTAAAAGAAAAAACCTTTCATGCTAAACTGTCTGAGTCCTCTACCACTCTTATCCCCTCCAGTAGCACGCTGAGCTCTTTTCTTTTTCCTGTTACTAACAAGAAGTTAAGGTAAGTTTATGTAAGGAAAGATTACTGTAAGAGAAACTATTGACATGCACTTTTAACGACTCCATTGTGAGTTCCATGTTAAACCGCATAATGACATTGTAATCTAGCAAATCATCAAATGTGAAGAAAAGTGTAACATCTCAGCCTATGATGTCTAAACCACAACAATCGACACTTATTATTCTAAGACAATATTAAAGGGTCATGTTTACCAAACTTAGTAAGACCATCACCTTACATGGTCGCAGATCAAATTGCTACGAAGTAGAAAAGACATATCATGTGTCACTATAGAACTGAATTCCTATAAGCTTTTGCACTTACTTCTTCTGACATATTTCCCGTAATGTTCAAGCATTATCAATTTACGTGTGTCCTTGTTATCCATTAGTCCACTCTTTAAGCCACGTCTATGAGTCTTAAACTCAAAGATAACTAGCTAATCCAAGTCCGATTATCTCATGGTTTAGCAGTTCACCGTAATTCCTCTAGACTAGCATTTCATTTAATTATCGGATAGACTAGTAAAAACAACAGAATCCTAAGCTAATCCATTATATAAAGTCTGCAGGCAACTTATTATCTATACATATTCTTAAAATTTAGCTTCAAATTTTCATTATACACACATAAACATCCTGAATCAACTTCTACACTGAATAGAGTTCCCATCTTCAAAAAGTTCAAGCAATAAAGATACCATTTTTATCTTCATTGAAAACCAAACAGATACCATTAAAACAACAACAAAGGACTCACCCAGCTGTCCCTTGAGATCCTGCATCATCAGCATGAATGTCAAGATTGTTTAGCCTAAGAAAAGTGTTGTCACTGGCAGGGGTAGCCATGGCGGCTTCACTTCTGCTCGATGGAGACCCAATACTGCTACTAGTAGAAACCGATTGACCAGAAACAGTAGTTCCCCATGACCTTGTACCCCCACCCCCTCTACCATTACCCCCTCTTGAAACCTCTGAAGAATTCTTTCCCCCATCCTCCAAATTATTCAACATTGCCAATAAATGGCCAATCTACACTCGACCCAGATGAAATTTGCTTGAACTACTAACAATTAAAGAAAAAATTCAATAAATTTAGAAGAAAAAGTTGAATCTTCATAACCCAAATGATAAACCTGACATAGAGAATTCTGGGTTTTCCAAACAGATGAAAATTAACAATTTTGACAGATACCCAGATGACAATCAAGCTAAAAAAACAATTTTTGAGGTTTTCATGAATGGATTTTTAATTTTTTTTGAGTTTTAGCAGGATTCTTGATCATTCAAAGGCGGCAGGGAGAATAGTTTGTTTCGAGCTTGAGGAAGGAGGGAACTAATTCCAGGTCTTCTCAAGAATTTATTAATTCTTTTTCCATTTAAAGTTTTGGCCTTTTTTTTTTTCTTCTATATGTACTTCTAAATAAAAAAAGATTCTCACTTTTTTTTTTTAACTGAAAAATTGAGACACTTATTATTTGAAAATATTTTTGGCGAATGTGTTATTTGAGTCTAGAATCTTTCGAAAATAATTTTACCATTTTCACAATGTAAGAATAGATATTACATCATATACTCTATCATTTTCTAATTTCATATGTAAAAGTACATAGGGTATGTGATAGATATTGATGTTGTTATTATTGATATTAGAAAAGACATGATTTTTGCATGATAATTTTCTTACTCTTATTTAAGAAATGGTTAATTTATCGATGTCAGTTACATTGCGTGTCTTTTAATAATTTATTCGTATTTTTTACCTGTGCACTCCATGTTATTCAGCGGCTTGTGAGAAACAACACGTTGTCTTTTTTTATTTTATTATACTTTTGAATAAACGTTTCTTTCGTTTCCACATATATTCAGATGTGTTTTTGTGTTGTTATTGAAGTGTTCTAGTAAATACAAACTATATATTTAAAAAGTCATGATTTTGACGTGACTATTTTTTGAAAAATGGTTGATTTAGATGTCATTTAAATTGTTGTGTCTTTTGAAAACTTACTTGATCTTAACGTGTCCATTGCATATCGTCTATCGTTTGTGAGAGACAACGCATTGGCTTTTTAATTTATTTATTTTATGAGAAAGTGTTTTTTCAGTCTATACAAGAATTTCACTGTGTTTTTTGTATTATTGTAGTGTCTAGTATTTATTTATGTGATTTAAAATGTATATTAGAAAGGTCATGATTTCGATGTGATTTTGTCGTTTAAGAAACAACTGGTTTATCGATGTCATTTATATTATGTGTTGTCTTAATAGCTTGTTTATATCTTGACGTGTATCTTGCATGTTATCCATCGTTTGTGAAAGATAATGCATTAAGCTTTTTATTTTTTTATTTGTATTTTTGTGGATACGTTTCTTCAATTTCTACAGACATTCAGAAAAAAATATATTTTTATGTTGTTATCAAGGGGTGTTAATACTTTCTATGTAATTTCACTATATATTAGAAAAATCATGATTTCGACTTGATGAATTTTCTTTCATTTAAGAATGGATTGACTTATCAATATCATTTATGTTACATATCATTTAATAGTTTAATTATACCTCAATATGTCTATTACATGTCATCAATTATTTTTTGAGAGACAACACATTGATTTATTTTTTCTTTATTTGTACATTTGATTAAGTGTTTTCTATACATATTTTCAGAAGTGTTTTCACTTTTGATGTATTTTAAATTGTATATTAGAAAAGATATCATTCTAATCTGATTGTTTTTTGTGTAGTTAAGTAGTGATTGATTTATCGATTTCATTTATATTAGCGTATTTTAATATTTTTTTTGTCCTTAATTACTAATTCACTTTTGATTTGACACAACTATTAAGAAAACAATTATTGATTTATTGAGTTTATCATTTTATCCCTAATAATTATAAAGTGAATAAAATAAATTTAAAATTCTTTTAAAAAAATATTCTGCTTTTTTTCTAATATTAAGGACATAATAGCTAAACTTTTTGTGTCCTTTCTTAATTTATCAAAATTGAAAAATATGTAGAGACAAATATAAAAGAAAAAAAAACACAAATACTTAAAACAGAGGAAACAATTATTAGTTACTTATACTTTGGTGCATAGTCATCTTAATCGTTTTATGAGAGACAACACATTTACTTTTCTTCATTTGTTTTTATTTTTGGAGAAACATTTTATTTTTACGAAATTTCATCATTAAAACATGAATCTACGCTCATTTAGAAGGAAGCCCAAGTTTTAATTAACATCGGCCAAATTTTAGAAATTAAGATTAGGCCCAAGTCTACACCACTACTTGCCTGCAAATTTCTTCGGCAAACTGATCTCCATTGAAATTGAGTTATGAGTTTCGTTAATATCTTATTAAGTGTTAGAGTTAATTATCCTTTATTTATGTAAATTTGAATTATTAGTTAATGGGAGCTGATTTAAGATTAAATTTGTAATATCCTATAATTTAAATTAACGGACAAAAAGTCATTAGTTATTTTTTGAGAAAAAATTTTATAAGTATTATTAATTAAGCAATATAATTAAATATTATTAAATTTATTTAATAAAACTTTAATTTTTCGATGCACCGAATTCAGAATTGAAGTTTCGAAAATAAAAAATTGACACAAAATTGAAGAACCGAAAAATTGATATCGAAGAAACAAAATAATTTGATTCAATTCGATTTTTTGATATTTATGCTCAACCCCGGTGGTGACAAAATTTGAGATTTTGTAGTTGTAATACCCTAATTATGTCCACAAACCCCCCATTTCAATTTCTCACAAAACCACCGCACCTCAGCCTCTCCCCGCCCCCACCTCCATCTCCACCTCCACCTCGCAGCCGACCACCGCTCCACCAGCAAACGCCATCAAGCAACCTAGCCCAGCCGCTGCTTCTCCTCGGCTCTTCCCCTTGCCACCTTCACTGTCCAGCCAGCACCACCAGTGAATCAGAAAAGGCAGTATCGGATAGTTTCTTACAAATTGATTCGGATATTGTCTTTCCAACATCTCTTCCATCCACTCTTTGTTCGAATTTCTGAAAATATTTCTCTAAGTTGAAAATAATTCTAGCATTAGCTTCTGATTTAGGTATGTTTATGATTACTAATTGTAGGAATTTGCTTCCGTTAATCCTTAATTCTTTATTATTCTTCGTTGTAGCTTGTTCAGTATTATGCGTGGTAGATTGATTTTGTACTTACATGCTCTGTATCGTATCAATTATGAATCGAGTCCCTGTATCCCTGAATCAAGTGATTTTGATTAATATACTTTCCCTCCTTATGTGATCTCATGTGGTTATTGTAGCAATTTGCTTCCTTCCTTTCTTAAGCTTGATTTATGATAGATATGGTGACTTGATACTGCCTCGGTTTAGCAATTGTTTAAGGTAAACTTTGATGTTGGCATGTTAGATTTACAACCAGCTTGAATAATTGTCTCCTTTTCCATTGTTAACTGATTCCTCTCTTAACTTAGACTGGAAAACTGTTGTATTTATGAATGCCTATATCAATTTGCTTTCCTCCTCTTCTGCTTCATTTATGCTCAGTTAATTCATACTCTCTTATTTGTTTTCTCCACGGATATCTTGATGAGTTATCTCTTATGGTAAGTTCGAACTTGAGGAAGTTTTCTTTATTCTGCAATAAATTCCGCGTGAAGTTACACACTTTTATAGAGCAGCCCCTTTGTACTTGGTCTTATATTTTGGAAAATCTGATTAGGTTGTCTAAGAAAAGGATTTCCTAGATTAGATTGTGAATTATTTTTGCATTTTTCTCTCCTTGATTGATTACTACTTCTATGATATATAAACAACTCCTTTCCTCTCTACTTGGCAGTGGACTGGTCACTGGAAAAATCCCCTCAAGCTCTCGTTCTCTTCAAAATGAATGAGAAATCTCTCGAGCTCTCCTACTCATCTCTACAATAAGTCTGAACACTGAAAGTTCTTTGCCTTTGACTCATTTTTTGCCATATCACTGGTTAGTTCTCTTAATAATGCATTCGATTCCTATGTGGTAGTTTTGAATATGTTTAATCTTGCATTAATTGGAAAGCTCAAATGCATTAGGCATTCTTTGAAAGCAAACAGGTACACTTTCTCTTCGACTTATACATGCTTCAATTATATAAATATTGTGGTTATGACTAGTTTCATATGTAAAAGTATATTGGGGTATGTGATTGATATTGATGTTGTTATCGTGAAATACTTTTCTATAGATTAGAAAAAACATGATTTTTGCGTGATTGTTTTCTATCATTTAAGAAATGGTTGGTTTATCGATATCAGGTACATTGCGTGTCTTTTAATAATTTACTTGTATCTTCTGCGTGTGCACTGTATGTCTTTCAGCAGTTCATGATTAACAACACGTTATCTTTTCTTATACTTTTGAAGAAGCGTTTCTTTCGTTTCTACATACTTCCAGAATTGTTTTTGTGTTGTTATTGAAGTGTTCTAGTAAATTCAAACTATATATTAGAAAAGTCATGGTTTTGACATGACTTTTTTTGTTATTTGAGAAATGGTTGATTTACTGATGTCATTTAAATTGCGTGTCTTTTGAAAGTTTTCTTGATCTTAACGTGTCCATTGCATGTCATCCATCGTTTGTGAGAGACAACTCATTGGCTTTTTACTTTCTTTGTTTATGAAAAAGTGTTGCTTTAGTCTCTACAAGATTTCCGCAATGCTTACTCTGTAGTTATTATGGTGTCTAGTACTTTCTATGTGATTTAAACTGTATATTAGAAAGGCCATGAATTTCAATGTGATTTTGTTTTATTGTTTAAGAAATGATTGGTTTATTGATGTCATTTACGTTATGTGGTTTTCAATAGATTGTTTATATCTTAACGCATCCATTGCGTATTATCCCTCGTTTTGTGAAAGACAATGCATTAACCTTCTTACTCTCTCCGTTTGTATTTTTGAAGAAACATTTCTTCAGATTCTACGGGCATTTATAAAAATACATTTTTGTGATGTTATTGAGGACTGTTAATACTTTCTATGTAATATAACTATATATTAGAAAAATCATGATTTCGACCTGACTATTTTTTTTTCATTTAAGAAATGATTGACTCATCGATCATGTATTTTAATAGTTTACTTATATCTCAATGTGTCTATTACATGTCATCGACTATTTTTGAGCGACAACACATTAATTTTTTTTTCTTTATTTGTACTTTTGACATGTGTTTTTCAGTTTCTACATGCTTTAAGAAGGTGTTTCTTTATGTATATTATTGGAGTGTTCTAATACTTTTTATGTATTTCAAAATGTATATTAGAAAATATATAATTTCAACCGGGTTGTTTTCTGCTATTTAAGAAGTGATTGATTTATCGATTTCATTTACACTATGCGTCTTTTAATAGTTATTAGTTATTTATACCTACATGTGTTTAGTGCATATCATCTTAATCGTTTTATGAGAGACAACACATAATTTTTTTCTTTTTTTGTTTGTATTTTTGGAGAAACATTTAATTTTTACGAAATTTCATAAGTGTTTTATAATTGTTATTGAAGTTTTCTAGTATTTTCTAAGTAATTTAAATATATGGACTTTACCTAAAATTTTGATAATGTCATCACTTAAATATGTATGGACACTTCTCATATTCCAAAATCCAAATTTTATTTCCAAGTCGACACAATTTACCACTTGTCTCTCTCAGGCGGTTCTCCGGCAAAATTGAGTTTTGAGTTCCTTAATCTCTTAGTAATTGTTAGAGTTAATTATCTTTTGTTTATCTAGATTTGGATTATTAGTTAGTGGGAGCTGACTTAAGATTAAATTTGAGTTTTTGTAGTGTAACTATTTTTGCTAATAGAAATTAGAATTCAGAGCAGTTGGGTTAGCTACTTTTGCTAATAGAAACATAATTCTTGATATGAAATTAAAAAAAAATAGATTGATGAATTTTTTCTCCCTTAACCCTAAGCCTCTTTTTTCTTCCTTGCTTTTTTAGTTCAAAAATTATATGACTATATCAATTAAATGTATATGTGAAAATATATTGGAGAAAACATGATACTTATGTGGAGGCAATATCAAAAATCACCCCAATATATACTTATGTGCACTCTATTCATATGAGAGGATAAAAGATGGTTCTTCCCCTTTCATATCCACTTTGTAACGGAATTCAAAAGCGGAAAACATGAAATTGTATATAACAAAGCCACAATAAATAAATTGTTTTTTATCTTCAATTATACATATACAAACACTAATTTCATCAAAAATAAAACTGACCTATACATATATAAATATACAAATGCAAATTACCTTTGAAGAAATTTGTTTATAAAATATATACGAAATTAACTCATTTATACAATCACCAATTCCACATAACTACCGTCATCAGTGAATTGAATCAATCAATAAATATTTATACAATAACAAATAGAAATCAATTTACACATTTACGTAAGAAAAGAAAGTCATATCTGGTATGAAAGTCTAAAGAGATATTGTTGCATGAAGTAAGAGATTGTTTACCTTTTCCCAATCAAAATTATCATCATTATCTTTTTAAAAGTTTAAATTTTCGTTTGGTATAAAAATAAAAGCGAAATATACAAATACATTTTCCTATAACCATTAAAACTATAGCTACAATATGTAAATATGTAAACTATAGCTAAAAAGCCTAATTAAGTTTATTCTTATGGCTATATGCAAAAGTTTCTCTATTTTTAATCCAATAGGTGGATGAGGGGTAATTTTAAACCTTTTCAAATATCCAGAGATATTTTTGGCCCTTTTCCTTTTTAAAAAATAACTAATGACTTATTTGCCCTTGAACTTAAATTATAGGATATTACAAATTTAATCTTAAATCAGCTCCCATTAACTAATAATACAAATCTAGATAAATAAAGGATAATTAACTAACAATTAATAAGATATTAACGGAACTCACAACTCAATTTCAGCGGAGATCAGTTTTCCGGAGAAATTCGCAGGCAAGTGGTAAATGGTGTAGACTTGGGCCTAATCTTAATTTATAAAATTGGGCCGATGTTTATTAGAACTTGGGCCTCCTTTTGAATGGGCCTAGATTCATGTTTTAACGATGAAATTTCGTAAAAATTAAATATATGGACTTTACCTAAAATTTTGATAATCTCATCACTTAAATATGTATGGATACTTCTCATATTCCAAAATCCAAATTTTATTTCCAAGTCTACACCATTTACCACTTGCCTGCGAATTTCTCCGTCTATTTATCGGAAAACTGATCTCCGCCTCTCTCAGGCGACTCTCTGGCAAAATTGGGTTGTGAGTTCCGTTAATCTCTTATTAATTGTTAGAGTTAATTATCTTTTGTTTATCTAGATTTGGATTATTAGTTGATGGGAGCTGATTTAAGATTAAATTTGAGTTTTTGTAGTGTAACTATTTTTGCTAATAGAAATTAGAATTCAGAGCAGTTGGGTTAGCTACTTTTGCTAATAGAAACATAATCCTTGATATGGAATAAAAAGAGGGAATTTTTACTTCTAATAATTGCAAAAACTCATTTTAGCTCATACACATGATTTGGAGCGGCGGATTACAGTAGAAGTTTAGTAGATAGTTGAGTGGTGTCTTGCTTTCCTGCAGGTTAGTCTTGATGGTAGTTTGATGCATGTACCTGTTGTCCTTTGATTTATGTTCCTAAAGATTGTGTTTTGGTTATCTTATTAATTTATTTTCGGTACTGTTTCATTTTATTGTATGCTATGAAATGCTTCCTGTAGTACTTATTATATCTCTTTTCTTCTATATGCTCTTTGATTTGTATGTTCTTTGATATGTGTTTCGTGAGCTGGGGGTGAGGGGTGGGGGGTCTTTCGAAAACAGCCTATCTACCTCTTTTGAGGTAGGATAAGGTCTGGATACACTCTACCCTCCCCCCTCCCCCCTCCCCAGACTCCACCATGTGGAACTACACTGGGTATGTTGTTGATGATGATTACTGCTTATTTTGGAAAAAAGGTTTTCATGCTATCACCTATAGGATACAATCAACCTACATTGCATGGATTTGTTTGTGACCATGTACTGAATAGAGGTGTGTGCTAGTAGTTATTACTGAATGAGATTTGGATAGCTTCACTTTTCGGTCTTGAGTTTCAGTTTTGTATACTGAATGTGGTCTTGTGTCTTGCAGAGTTCAAAATCATCATTTATCCGCAATGCCTCACAGAGCTCGGCCTATGGCAGGTCTCCTGCTGTTTACTGGACTTAACGTTGTTCTGGTCTCAACTATAACTCCTGTCTATGATTTCGTATGCTTCCATCCATATTGGGAAAGAAGAGTAAGACTAGTCATCATCATATCCACAATCAAACTGAAATCTATTCTTTGTTTCAGCAATCATAGGCTTGTATTAGTGCTTTTCCGTTTCTTCCTTGTTTATAATTATCTGGCAAGTTGTTTTCCATGATGAGACATTTATTGGAATATAAAGTTTTTTGTTATTTATATCACTTTCTTCATAGAAGTTGAACTTTTTTGCCTTCTTCACATAAATCATAAATTTATCTTCGACGTGTTCAAAGCTGCTGCAGCTTTAGTGCAGCAGTTGATTATGTTACTGATCCAGAGAAAAATTGCTTTTAGCAAAAGAACACCTTTGAGTTTGAGTAGGTGTTTTCTTGAAGATTGATAATGCTCTAAGTTCAGTGTTTTACTTTTGTCATTGTCCTCTTCCATCCATATTACTGATAACTTATTTTCTAAATTATATCAGAGAGAGCATCGGCGTCAAGAACGTGAAGCAGCTTTGAGAAGTTCAACATCTCCTCAAGTCTGATATCAAGGTTGGAGATTCTGTATAGCAGATTATCTTAATTTAACTTGGTCATGATACATTCAGAGAAAGGTATTTAACAAAAGAAGTTGAAGCCCTTCACGCGCTACTGGTCTATATTCTGCACACAAGTTTTTGTTGTTCTCCTGTACACATGGAGGAGTTCCAATTTCAAATTGAGCTGGCTTACACTTGAAAAAGCAGAGAAAGATGAAGACATACACAGCTTACTCGCGGTACTTGTTCTCTTCGAAAAAGAATTGTGATAGAAACTCTTGTTTTGGTTTTGTTTTCTGAGGAAACTGTTGTTCCATCTTTATTGGTGAGTGTTTGGCTGTCTGAATCTGGAAGTTTGAGAACTGAAAGATCTTGGGTGGTTCAACGTTTCAAAGAGAAAGCTTACTTGAGGGAAGAAACAAAATAGAATATTGAGACTTAAACCCTAAATCCCTGTCTCATTTTGATTCTCTTTGTTACATTTTACCTGTAATATTTTTACTATCTAAAACACAATAATGTATGGTTTATCTAAAATCATAAATTTCGATTTTCTTTTTAAAAAAAAAAACTCGTGCTCAATTAAACAAGTCCCAAGTGAAATGATGAACTAAGTTCTATTTCAATTGAACACTTTACCTCTTAATACAGTGTTTTATTAGACAGTTTCGATTTCAAATTTAAATTTCTTTTGATGTGTATTTATTCGTCTATTATGTAGTTAAGTCTATAAAATATATTGTCCACACTAATTGTATGTATATGTCTCAATAAGTCATCGAACCCTAGAAGTTTAGATGGTTAAATTTGGTTCCTTTTTTTTTGCCCTATATTATCTTTTGTTTCTTTGTTGGGATTCCAATTCTACATGCCACAAAGTTGCCATCAAACTTCGAATCTCAAAAAATTGGTGTTTAAAGTTTGATATTGTAATCAATTATCATTTGGAAAGCATCAAACATTCATGGATATGTCGTTATCGCATAAAGAACATAAAAAATCTAGAATAATATCTGTGCAAAATAATGTAATTTTTGACGAAATTAAAGAAAATTCAGATAAATCCCTCAACTTTTAACAAAATATGTCTCAATATTGATCTTTCTATTGATTTAGTCAAATCCGTCATTTGTTTCATTTTTCTACCGAACATTAAATGAATGAATACGAAGCTTCGTAATAGAGTTCATGTGCACCGATAAATTAGAGAATTTTTACATGATTAAGTTGACTGATAAACAACGCCTCGTTAACCTAATAAGGTAGCTCTAAAAATTAATAATCAATTACATGCATTAACTACGTAGTCATTTTCATTCAGATTTTATGGCAATAAATCACACCAAATTATGAGGGCATTAAAAATTTAGAAAAACATATAGAAAAAGGAAAAAATAAAATAATAAGCTTTTAATGTTTCTGCTTGGAGTAGTGAACCACATTAAAACTTGTCCACCCATGATGTGAACTCTTCAAACATTAAATACTTACTACTTATTTGTATTTAATTCTTTTTGCTAAAAAAAAAAAAACTATTTATTAAAAGATTATCTGCATAACAATCCTATACTCTCATAAATCCTTAATTGACTGTGTAACAATTTTTTCAATTTTTCTACACTTCCAAATATCTTAATTCGTCAAAACGTCTTATCGAATCGCCTTAATTTTTTTTAAAAATATTTCTACTCAAAATTATGATTCCGCTACTATTTCGTCACAAATGATTTTAAGTTCCACATGGTGGGTGTGTTAGTGGTGATTGATTACAGTTGTAAGATCAGTAGAAGTTAGGCAACTATCACCTACCTTTTCTATGATGTCTAATAACTATATGGTTAATCACTAGGTGACCTGTGAATACCTACTTTTTTTTAAAATTTCTGCTACCTTAGGTTTTTGTTTCTTTAAAGTCTTCCCCACATTATTTATTGACTCTGTCAACCAAGTCAATATATTTACTCCACTGAAGGTAAAGTCGATTAGTATATATCTCGATTAATTTTGTGATTTTTTATTGATATAGATGATAGGAGTAGCTTAATTCATCAAAATTTTAATAGGTAAAACTGGATCATGTCATATTTTTTTGTTTTAGCTCGAACTTAAATCTATTTTATTGATTACTGGATCACACCCTTAAAAGATTGGATTATTAGGATACAAGTTTAAATAGGGAACCATATCCTGACAAAATCTTGGATGAAATTGAGGATATACCCTCATTTTAAAACAATTTTTCAATATTCTTTTTTATAAATTTAGTCAATTTTTTTTTGACCTACTATTTTTTATACTTTTGGTTTCTTGGAAAAGTGGTCTTATTATATATGAGATTGATTAAAAATAAAAGTAGTGTTGTTTGTCTTTCATTGTCACTTGAGGAAATATCAAGATTGGTATTACCAAAGTTTATAAATTTTGAGTTTTGTTGCTTAAGTTTTTTGTTCTTTTTGTTTAGTGATCAAATCATCCAAATTTTGTTCACCACTTATTTCTCTAGTGGGCAATTTACTGTAGTTGGATACCAAAACATTTAAGAAACAACTTCTTTTTGTTGGTTGTTTTCATCTCTCTTTTTTGTGGCTTTGTGAGTTTCAACAATTAAAGCTTGTCTTGTGTGGTTCATCTACCTATCTCCTTCATTTGAAAACTCAGCCAAAATTTTCACAATCTAAAGTATTTTTCTTTTTACCCTTTTCACTATATATATATATATATATATATATATAAACTAGTTTCTTGAATTATCTTAGCTAAGTTAAAAAAGCTATCTTTTTTCTTTGAATACAATGTTTGTTTTCTTGATTTCTTGCTTTTCCTTCATTTTACTAGTTTCTAAGTCATTTTTCAAGCCAATGGGAGGTTTCTCAAATGTGTGGTTTAGTGAAGAACTTGTAAAGTTCTTAGCTTTATGGTTTAGTAAAGGTAGAAATGCTATTAGTTTCTTGAATTTGCCACTTATGACAGATCATGTTAAGTCAAAACTAGAGAATGTTGTGGAGAAAGAAGAGGGAGTTTCTTTACTGGATTTGCCTGATTTGACATTGGAATGTATTTTTGAGAGGCTTCCACCAAATGGTCTTTGTAATATGGCTGCTGTTTGTACTTCTTTGAGAGAAAAATGCACAAGTGATCATTTGTGGGAGAAACATATGAAGGGGAAATGGGGTGAATTGATTGGTTCTGCTGCTTATAAAGAATGGCAATGCTATGTTGTGTCAAGAAATAAAGCTTCCATCTTGGAGAAATCAAGAAAAAAAAGAGAACTTTATGGGAAATTTTCGAAGATTAGGGAACTTTTATGGAACAGATCAAAAAAAGGAAATGAAGATGACAGCAAGATTGGAAATTCTTCAGAGATGAGTTCAATTATGGATTGGTACCTTTCTCTTGAGACTGGAAAGTTTTGGTTCCCTGCTCAGGTTTTTAACCGCGAGGTAATTGCAGACGAGTTTAACTTTTATACACTGACATTATACGAAATTTTCATTAGTTGAACAAAATGCTGATAGATCATGTTTTTTTCTTTTGAAGGTACAGAATGGACATATTGGTTTTATGTTATCTTGCTATGATGCTGAAGTTAGCTATGATTGTAGAACAAATACTTTTAGTGCAAGGTAATCTTTACACACACATTCGGACATATTTACTGTTTACTTTTTCTAGCCAGTATACACAGAGTTCTACACTGTGTTTTACATCAGCTGTCTATATAGTTAGATGTGTTCAAGATTCTTTTTTTCTTCTCTTTTAGCCCTTTTGCCTATATGTGAATTGAATAAATTTTGCAGGTATCCATCGTACGGGAGGAGAATGATAGAGGATGATGTAGAATGGAATAGACTAAGAGCACCAACTGTTGACACTCTTCCTTATGTTCTTCATGTATCAGATTGCTTAGATGATCTGCAACCTGATGATCATATTGAGATTCAGTGGAGAAAAAGCAAAGAGTTTGCATATGGTGTGTTGTGCTTTTGTCCAAAAGCAATTTGTTTTTCATCTTATTAAGCATTGAATATACTCGAAAAGTTCTGATATTTGTTCTGCAGGTTGGTGGTATGGAGTTGTTGGACACTTGGAATCTTGTAGTGGCAGCAAGTTGAATTGCCATTGTCATGCCAGTGGTAAGTTACATAACTTTGAAGTATACTTGTCGAGTCCCATAAGGAAAGGCGAAAAATTCAAATGCAGGGGTGTACTTAGGTGTAGTTTCTGGTTTTCCATGATATATAGCTCCAATACCAACTTATTTTGAACTATAAAAGAGACATTATTTTCTTAATTATGCCTTTAACGAGTACATACATACATTGAATGGAGATATCCTATTCTCACGACTATCTATCTACATCGCAGAGACAGTGCTGTTGGAGTTCAAACAGTACACCGCGGGATCAAGGTGGAGGCAAACAGTGATAAACAGAAAGGATCACAGAGAAGTTGGCAATGAAGGAGATGGTTTTTATGGAGGAATCAGAAAGCTTTATAGTGACAAAGAGATTTCATTGTGGAATAGCCTCTTGCCTAACAACACTTTGGAGTAGCACAAAAACAAAAAAGCATTTAAGCTGTTCTCAGTGTAAATAGAAAGCCAAATAGAGCACAATTAGGCTTTAGAATTTTCGCTCTGGTGTGTTCAGAGACATGTACATACAAGATTGAAAGAGGTTAGGTTCTCTGTTAGTAGAGTGATTGCCAAAACTAGACCTTACGAGCTGTTAAATTCGAATTAATCAGGCTAGTGAGTTTTGGATATCACAAAAAGGATGTTGTAAGAATATGTTTCCTATGCATGATAAAAAGTTTAGTTGTTATGAAGAGATGAAAATAAAAGCTTCTTTCTTGTATCTGTTTTCCACTTCATTTCTGAGTATATATAGAGATACTTTTGTCCTTTTCTTTTCCAACTTGTCATAGATGAAATTTCAATAAGGTATTTGCTTAAGATTATACCTGATTGCCTCTGGGACAATATTTTGTCCTAACCTAACACCAGAATATAAGTAAAAAGAAATACTTAGGGCCCGTTTGGCCATAAATTTTCCAAATAATATTTGGGAAAAATTTGGCAAATAATGTTTGTCCATACAATTTGCCATTATTTGGCAAATATTTTTGGCAAATATCCCAAATTTCCAAATACTAGTTTTTTCTAGTATTTGGGCCAAATCTCATTATTTGGGATATTTTAAAAATTAAAATTTTACCCCAATCTTTTATCTTTTACAAAAACACCCTCTCTAGTTGTTCTTTGCATTGTATTACATCATTTTTTACGTGAACACCAAAATAGTGATGAAATATTTAGTGAATATTAAATAATGATATGATTGTTGATGAAAATTATTAAAAATTGGCTTTAGGTAACAAAGTCATGTACTTTGTCTACTTCACAATGTATGGAATAATTCTTGTTGCACTCACTCCAAATTACCACATTGCTTTAGTGTCATGGACATTATTTGTTATTGTTGTAATGAATATTCAATTGACTTGTAATACAAACTTTTAGTTAGTTTTGATAGTTTTTAAAACTTGTGTGTATAAATCATATTTTTCTAAAAAGGTGAAATATATTATATTTCCCAAATTTTATGGCCAAACACATGGTAAAATTTCACCCAAATTTTCACTCAAATAATATTTGCCAAGAATATTTGGAAATCTATGGCCAAACGCTAGCTTAATTTCTCATGAAAAACATTTTCCTTCGTATCGAGAGCACCATATATATATCAACTTATCAATAAAATTTAACATTTCATGATCAGGCAGCAGCACCATTTTCATGTATTTAACAAAGAATGACCCAATCAACACTTCATGTTTTCAATTAAACTCCATGTCCAATTGAAGTCCTCCCATATCATAATATACATACAACATGTAGAAACAGGCAATTTTCTAAACTAGTACCTATCAACTCTGACATTCACAAAGGAAACCACAAGAATTTGCTTTACAACAGAAGAACAAAATAGCCGGTATTCTTCATCAAGCATCTGAGAGCTAACATTCTTCACCATCTCTTGTATACACCGGTATTTCCCATTTCTTGGTATTCTTTTTAGGATCATCGCTGAGGCTGAGATCATTATCGTCTTCTTTCATTGTTTTGATGAATGTTTTTGCTCCCATCAAAATAAGCCTTTCTACCATGAAGAGCTCGTAATTGTTTTCAATCAGTGGATCCAAAATGCTGCTATAATTCGAGGAATACGCCAGCTTGTACCTGCAAATTGTAGGTAGAAGAACAAAGATTATAGCAGGCAATAGCTACGGTCTTCCGGAAGATGATCAAATGGATTTTTTTCCTATAACAAACCGACAGTATTCGTTTATCCAGGCACTTGCTTTTGTCTGGTCCTTACAAGTAAAACAGATGTTCCCTTTTTAAGTAAAGATATAGGCTTGCTAGAGATTTATAAGTGAATACAGAATGTACATAGTTTTTAGTGCTAGAGTGACATGAGAAGTGACAATTCCTATAGCCGAGGTCCTACTTGCTTGGGACTGAAGCATTGTTGTCATTCTTGTTAAGTAAAGGTATACAGGTCAAGTCAAGCACGCTAATCCAAGACAATTCCCCTAAATCAGTGTCAGCAGAACCAGCCGGGGGGTGGGGAGAGGGGGGGAGGGCGGGGTAATCCAGGGACAATTTCTTTTACTAAACAACCATACTCAACCCTGCCCCCCTCTATCAAGAAAGCCAGATCCAAATGGTTTGGATGCCCTATATCTCATACGAAACAAAGATATAAAGTAGATCCAAGTACAAAAGTGATTAGATTTTCTCCAATCCACCTCCACATTCTCACTATCTCCCTTATACATGGTTTTATGACACCGAGATCCAAGTCTGCCTCCTCTTCTGCAACTTCAATTTAACCAGGGTATAGCTGAAGATGAAATTGAAAGGATCTAGTTAATTAATGCAATTTTTTTTTCAGATAGAAATCTGACAGTCTCTTGGAAACATTATATTAAACTCTGAAGTCCTTTACATACTTGTCACCTACATGTTTCAGAAGAAAAAGACAGTGTACATAGGAGGTACTGGTGTACTAAAGCTAATTACAATTAGGAAGACCATAAGGAAGTTGTGTGTTATAAAGCTGAAAGCAACCAAACGAAACAGCGCACATTACTCTTCTATAGCATGCAAAGATCAAGTAGACGACAGGAAGATTCTAAAAGAATTGAGAAGATCACTAACCTCACAGCTAGAGGAGAAAAGTAACCTGCTGTCCTCTCATTCGAAGCAATAAAAAGGGTTCGCCCAGGCGGGACCCATTTTGATATTCTGCATAGAATAAACTCTGCACGTGTATCCCTGTCCAAATGAGGGTGCAAACTTCGTTCAACCCCAAACCTGTCCTTTCTTGTCTTCAGAACATCACCTCTTCGAACATGCATAGCATCATAATCACCAAGCAGCTTCTTGATCTATAGAAAATGATAGAATCCATCAAAACATATTAAGGCGGTAAACTTTCACAGCCACTTGTACAACAAGGGAAAACTTAGAAGCATATAGAGAAAGAAACTATAATATGCATTTGTTGATCTAAAATAAAGGTTCAACATATGATGTTTGACCATTAATCCGGTGGACTCAACACATAGAGAAAACATGTCAAAGATGTGACAGCAATCTAGTTCTACTGCAAAGAGAAAACAGTGTTAAAGGATTTCATTTTTACACACAGATGATAGAGACAAAGTAAATTTACGTAGTTAAAGGACATGCAGTTAACTAACTTCTGCTGCTGCATATCGTAGTTTTTCCGCAGCCATTGAAGGAAGAAATGAATATGGCAGAAGAATGGAGCTGTGATTTTTCCTATCCTTGCATTCTGCAAACCTGAATGATTACCATGATTAATACAGACAGTACATCTATTAGCACTTAAAAGTAGGTCCAATACTAAAAGCCAGAAAAATTTAAGCAAATCATTCCCTACTACAAGCTCCATTTTCTCCTAGCACATGAAAGTTTGCACAGGAGCAAGTACCTAACGGCAAACTAGTTTATAAAGAATACAGACAAAAAAAAAAAAAACTAATACGACTTTAAAGCAGCCGTGAACTACTCCTGGCATAGTATATGTTCTTTCTATTTTCCCAGACAGATTAAATGCAGGTTTTACAGTCAGAAATAACAATAGGAATGGAATCCATTGACGGAGTGGGCAAATGCTAGGAGGATACTATCCTTCCACTAGAAAAGAGAAATAGAAAAGAGAAAAGAGAAACTCGTGCATCATCCATCACAATGTCTAATCACTTGAAGGGGGGCAACTTGAGAGAGAGAGAGAGAGAGAGAGAGGACATTTACCAAGAAAGCGGGCTTGCAGTTCGATTGATAAGCAAAATGTTTGAGTACGAACTTTTTTCTTTGAGATCAGCCCTGCTAACTCCTTCAACATGGGCAACCCCTCTAGAACCTAACTTCATGCTTGTAGCCAGGACATGATGCCACATTTCAGAATTGTCTAAAATTACAGGTATAGTGTCAGAGATGAGATCTAGATCATACAAAGAATCCATAGCACACGAACTATCTGCCCACCTGACAATTAGATGGACACATAGGAAGTCAGTAACTTAATATTGTCAAACAATTTATTTTAAAAGGTAATCCAGAAACAGATCAAAGTAGCATTCAAATGCTTGTCAAAGGCATTCACATCAGCACACATGATCTAGTTCTTTGTAGCTTAGGCACAACTGAAACAACAATATTTGAACTCTAATTACTGGATACGGTCATGCACGACTATAATGTATCACACGTATATTCTGCAGTTCTATTAAATTCATTAACTTATATTTTTAGATAATTTATACGAGACATTTTATCAGTTTTCTCATGCGTACGTTTTACACGAAGTTGGATGCAACAATTTAATGAACCTCACCATACCATTTATAATGAAAATGCAACTTGCCTCAGAAATGGATGCAACCTAATCAATGAACTGCAACATGCCACTAATACAGAAAATTCACCTTTCCTCAGAAATTGAATTGCTGGAACTGTGAAGAATTCCTTTATTGTTGTGGATCGGATTGATACACATCTTTGAAGGCATAACAAATGTTCTGCAACAAGCAGTAGCCTATTATAAGATAAGTAGAACTTCAAATACATCTTTCATAAAAAATGTTCGGACTGCTAAAACACATCTTAAATGCATTGTTTCTTGCCATAACCAAATGTATGGCTTGTGTTTGGAAGCAACACAAATAAGGAATTGTGCACACAGATATGTGGTCATCCAAATCAACTGTAAGATGATAGAAATTGCTGCATGCATGTCAAGTCTTTTGCCCATAAGCTTAGTACAGACGACCCTAGGATGGCCATCTTTGAATTGATCAAATTTTCTTTCATCAACATAAACACAAGAAGAATAGTAGCTAACAAAGAGTCTATTAGCAAGTCCCCCGTGGAATAAGTCGAGGTGCACAAGCTGCCTAGGACACCATGGTTGTCCAAAAAGAAGAATAGTATAGTTGCTCACATTTTATACTTCTGCTGTGTGAAATTTCATCCAAAGATCAAACTCACTCATTGAAACAGCTGACTAATCCAAAAGATGCAGACTTCACTCTAGCAAAACACTCCGAAGATTCAGCATACCTCTAACAGAGAAATTAAACTGACCTTTATTATAGAGAACACAAGAACTAAATCTCTCGAAAACAAACCACATTGCAAATTTGCAACAATCATCAAACTGTATTATTGTAAATTACCTCAAACAACAAATGCATTACACTCCCAGGTCAAAAAAGCAAAAGTTCTTGTATTTTGCTTCAATCATCACCTAAAATACCTATGTAAACTAAAGTTCCTCCCTCTTCTTTATATGATAAGGTGGTCACAATTCAACCGCCAATAAACTGAAAAAACAAAAACAAAATTTGGACCGCCCAGTCCCTAAAGATCAACATTATCCTTTCCAACACAGGCTTATGTAAAGAATGCACTATAAGTCAAGTCAAGCTGAAAGGAAATATATCAACCAAAAACTTCTCTTTTTTTTTATAGCAATCAAGAGGCAAACATCCAGCAAGTAAAACCATCTTCAACATAGAAAAGATTTAAACTTTGCAAACTAGATTTCAACAGAACAACAACAACTATGCCTCAGTTCCAAACAAGTTCTCATTGATATGAACCTCATTTCATATCATCCTCATACTAAAGGGGAAATTCGCGCACTAAGATCCCTCTATGCAGAGTGTTCGCGGAAGGTCCGAACCACAAGAGCCTATTGTAGGCAGCCTCATACTACATTTCTACAAGAGGTCATTTCCACAACTCGAACCCCAAGACAGTTATACAAGTTACACTAAGGCTCCCCTTCCATACTAAGTAAACTAAAAGTGAAATTTCAAGAAACTCAAAAGAGAAAAAAACAAAATTTTACCTCTGAAGAAACATAGCTTCTTCAAGAGCACACCTAAGACTTGATTCTTGATGACCCAAACCTGCACAAGTATCACAATGTTTTCCAGGACAATCAATTCTATTGCCCCAATAAAGATACTTATGAGGCCCATTATGTTGTCTACGATTCTTAGAAAAGACTGAGTTTTTTGAGGTTATGGAAGTGGAAAAAGAGAACCCATTTGGGGAAAACAACGTTGAAGCTACGTATAACAAAGTTATGGCTACAATGGAAACTGTAAGTATGAGTGTTGGAGATCTTGGTTTTGTTTTCCCCTTGTGGGTTTTTTGGATCGCCATTTTCTTTTCTGATTCTTGAATAACAGAGAAGCAGCAAAAGAAATAAGAATATCTGGATGAAACTCACTTTGGTACCTTCAAGTTTTTAAAAGTTTCATTTTAGTATTTAATGTTTCTGGTTTATTCAAATTAGCCCCTTGTAACAACTTTTGATGGTTAGATAACGTTTTCGTAATATGTTATACGAGATGAATATAATGTTTGAATTAAGTCTATTAGTTCTCGTTGTTTTATTAAATCACATACCATTTCTTTTTATAGATATAAGAGAAAATTAAAAATATTATTTAATAATATAAAATATAAAAATTTAATCAATTTTCAAACATAACTTATATTTAAAATAATACGATATAATACAATTTGTAACAACCATTCAAAAAAGTTGTAAAAAGGCAAGTGTGATCATACAAGTTTGGCCATTCAAATCATTTCACTGAGGATTAATTAAGGGAAATAATTACTAATATATTTGTTTAAACCAGCTCATTAGTGGCCCTCCTAATTACTATGGATCATCATTTATTATAATGGTAAATTATGTTGGTAGGCCATTTACCTAATTCTAAAAACTCCCAACTGCTAGACAAGATTTTTTTCATTTAAAATTAAGAAAAGCTCAAATATTATTATTATGAATAATGTTAACCAATAATTAGAGTCTTGTACAATATATATAGTTGTAGACTATAAGTAATTACATAATAACCCCAACATAACTAAGTAATTATATTTTCTATCTAACATCCCCCCTCAAGCTGAGTCTTGGCGGAAGCAAGAGGAAGCTTGGAGAGAAGATACTGAAAACGCTGAGATGGTAACGGTTTTGTGAGAAAATCCGCTAGCTGGTCCTCGGTAGAAACATACTCAGCTGTCATGGCTCCATCAATGACTTGTTCGCGCACAAAATGACAGTCCTTGCCCACGTGCTTCATGCGCTTGTGGAAGACAGGATTCTTGGTCAGACAAATCGCAGATTTGTTGTCACAATACAAGCTTGGAGACGGTGTTGTAACATGAAGGTCAGCTAGAAGGTAGGTGAGCCACATGACTTCCGAGGCTGCAGCCGATAGGATTCTTGGTCAAAAGGCATTTGGCTCATCAAATGTAAATATAATATATGCCTCTTACATAAACATTTATATCCAAATCATGGTTTACAACATGTATCTGTATTTAAAAATTAGTCATTCTCGTTGATTTGGTGTAAACATTAAAATATTAAAAATTGTGCAAAATTTATGCGTGCCACTACTAAGGTTGTTCATATGTTAAGAACTATAGCAAAATTGTGACAATAGACTGACACTGCTCTCGAAAAATTCAGCGGAATATAAGGTTAGAGACACAATAAAGAGAATTTATTATGCTAAAGCAAAATGGTAAAGAGGTTACACCAAGAAGCCACAAGAACTCATCTCAGCTTTCAGCTGTCTTTTCTGACAAACTACTTACAACTTTTTTTCTTCTGATTATCCTCATCTGTACAATCCTCTTAAAGTGGAATGTGATCCAACATTTGAACAATACAAGAATTACATGACAAAATAAGATTTGACACCAAATATACTGCTGCTAGTGTCATGTGTTTTCAAACTGGATCTGTAGTTTTGTTGCAAACTAGCTGTTTCCGCCTTTCAACAGATCATTTGATCAAGCAACAAGACTTTGATTCTTCGAGTGATGAATAGTCTGAAAGCTGGATGAAACACTGGGAAGTTCAATAAGATAGGTTATACTCTTTAAGCTTTTTGAAATGTGCGCGAAGAAACTCCATGTAGAAGCCGGACAAATCCCAAGAAACTGAGCTTTCCATCTGAGTGTCTAATCCAGTCCTGCAGAACTACATGAACTGGTACGGAAGGAGACAGCCCGAGCTCCTGTTTGAATAAACCATATAGGAAAATCAGTAAGCTTGAAGCTGAGAATCACAAACACCAGTCAACCAAGAAGTTCAAAGAAATGATTTTTAGGCAAGCTTAGTCGTTGTGGCACCGCCTTACTTGGTAAAAATCATACATTTAACTTATTTTGGAAAAGCTCAAGCTTTGTGAAGAATATTTACTTGAGAAGTAGAAAACAATTCATAGCTTTGACGCCAAAAAGTAGCTTTACCACTGTCTGTACATGTCGGCTTGTTCTTGTACTTGAAGAAGTCATAAGAAAATAACAATAATGCATGTAGCCATGTAGTAAAGCTATTACTCTACCCTTTATGAATTAAGTCTTATTGATGAACATAAAAAATTTAGATACTTCCGCATCATATTAATCGTACTACTATTAGCATCACGACGAGAGAAGGGAGAGTGTACCGAAGCAAGTTCCTCTATCATAATAGGTCTATTCCCCTCCTTTTCAAAGAACTCATAGCCACGACGTGCATGTTGCTCCCAGCTTTCCATTCCCTCAAGCTGATGTACACTTATCGAAGCAGCACAGAATTCTTCAAAATCCAATTTTCTGTATTGAAGAGAACTCACCTGCACAGGACATGAAAAAGTCAGTCAACAAAATTTGTCATCGCTTCATTATGTCTATCAGAATTGTACGCATGAAGTTCCCCACTTCAACAAGATAGAACCAAAAGAGCTTCCTGCGAGGAAGCTTACCGTATTAACAAAGTCGAAAACCCTTGAATCCTTCATCGCATCGGTGGAGTTCTTCATCACAGCCTGCCGAATCATTAAAATTAATAGGAAAAAAACAAAAATGAACCTGCAATCTCTTTAGTTTCTTTTTTATTTTTCTTCTGGAAGAATGATGGTGGAGGATAGAGTGCTTACCATTTTGAAGTTTGGTAGAGCTACTAGTCCACTTTTGCTTGGCCCTAATAGTGTAAACTGATCACGAAGATAAGCTAGTTGTGGTATAGTCAATGTCTTAGCAAGAGCCTGTTACAGTAGGCGCAAACGATAAATCATACAGCTAACAAATATAGGGGCTAACATTTCTTTAGAAAGTCAATAATTTCATTCGTCATATTGGTCCAAGTTGTGTGACAGGAAAAGTATGTTTATGTATATATTTACACGACAGAAATGCTGAACAGGTTATATTAGAACCTTGCTGATCACATAATGCTCCCGTTGCTTTTGGGAGCAGGGGCGAGGAGAAGAGGGTGAAGAAACATAAGAGGAAGGGAACACATAAGAATTTATCTGACCTTCGCACGCCTCGAAAGGCATGGCAGCACTTACAAGAAGTGGTCAAATCAGATTTTTTGGATAAACTATACGACTGCTGAATTTAGAAGCAAGATACATACCCTTAAAGCAGTTTTTCTAAGAGAAGAAGAATATACATAAGCTTTTACAAGCTTATATACTATCATATCCAAAGGAATCTTCAAATCATGATGACCAGCCAACCAAGGATGACCTACAGAAGAAATGGGACAGGTTAAGAAATCTATAATGCTGCTTAAGTCTGATACTGCAATAATAAACATACATATGAAACATCATAGGTAATATGGTTAAATCAGGAAGTCATTAAGTACATTCATATATGGTGATGACGAGTTATGCTCTAGACAACACTCAACAAGAACGCTAAGGAACTTGAAACTTGTATAGGTATGTCCTATTCCAAAATTGTAAGGTCTACATTATTAAGGAGACTTACTGAGAGCCTGAGCTGCAGTTAGCCTTTTGCGATAATCCTTATTCAGCAATCTTTTTACAAAATCCACTGCATCAGAAGACAAAGAGGGCCAAGGGGCTTCATCAAAGTTTGGATCAGTTTTCAGGATGGCCCTAAATATACCGGACTCTGTCCGAGCCCAGAAAGGTCTGCTTCCACAAAGAAGAATGTATGCAATGACACCAATACTCCACATGTCAGCTTCTGTTCCATAAGATCTATGCAAAACCTCAGGTGCAACATAGTATGCACTTCCGACAATATCATTAAGCCTTTCATCTGCAAATATTTCCGTTAGTCAAACTATGGCATGCTACAAGCACAAAATAAGAAATGATAAATGTTGTATGCATTAACATTTACCTGGTTTTACATAATCAGAGAGACCAAAGTCAATGGCTTTTAAAGGAGAGTTCTCATCCTTAGAAACGAAAAGAAAATTCTGAATAGAACACAAGAACAACTGTCAATATAATGAGCTTGGAAACCAAGCATACGAAACATAAAGTGACGTAGGAAAGAAATGACAATACATTTGTTCACATATATGGTGGGATTAGAAGAAACCCTGGAAATTTCTATTAGATACCGTAAGAAAACATGCAGATCATATAATTTCTTCAGTGGTCTGTCCGAGACACAAACCTCCGAAAGCATTTTCATTTGGTTGAGCTGATTTAACTCTCTCAATACTTTACAGGGGCTTGTGCAAAATTGTAATTGGGTTGTCAGAATTCATCATGTGATATTATGTTACCAAATAACTCGTGAATGATCTTTTAATCCCCAAATTAGTTGGGCAGGATCCTAGGTATCCATAATGAAATTGCACATATAAAATGGAAATCCAGGAATACTCACTCCGTCTACTGTGAACTTGTTGCACATGATTTATATATCAATTATTAAGTTTTTTTTTTTAAAATCATATCAGTTATTAAGTTGAGAGTCATATAACTACTATGATGAATATGCCTTGAGTGTTTTCTGTTGATACTTGAGGTATTAATCATGCAGCATGCTATTGTTCTTGCATTCATGCTCTTAATGTCCATCAACAAAATTTGTGCAAACTAGTAAACTTGACTCTATTCCTTAAGTTCATTCAGAAGTTCTAAACATAAGTAGAGTGTTCATTGCAAATGAATATTTGAGTGTTATATGTAGATTAAAAATAACTCCATTACCTCAGGCTTTAGGTCGCGATGAACAACCCCTTGAAGATGACAATACGAGACCACGCTTAGAAGTTGTACCATGACAGCTTTGGCATCGTCTTCCGAGTATTTCCCACCCCTTCAAAAGAAACTGGAGTCAGGAAATTCACATAGGAGAACAACAAGCATGCTAAGCTGAAAATATTTTAAGTACCCACCTTGCAAGTATCCGGTCCAGTAATTCTCCTCCTTTACATAACCTGAAGAAGATCTCACAAAGATAAGTACAAACAAATGCAGAAAACATAAAAGACAAAAATGATAAACTAAATAGATTTCTCTTATGATAATACGACAAGCCATGCAAGGACGTAGACCAAATAAGACAAATTCTTTTATGTCAGAATGCTGAAGATTGACAAGTTACCCTGAAACACAACTAAAAGCAGCATTAAGGTTGACAATTTCAACTTACTCCATGACTATATAAACATTTTCCTCATCCTCATAGGCATCATAGAATTGAACCAGATTCCTATGTCCTGTTAAAGCGCGCAATATTTTGACTTCTCTCCGTACATCCTCAATTGCAATTGCTGTAGTCATCTGCAAAAGATTCCTCAGTCTCATTAAACAAAGAAATAATTCAATCAGGTGATACTGCTCTTGGCATGAAAATAACAGGATAGCATCAAGTAAATACAGTTGACAAGAAATGATTGGGCGTGCTTCGAAGCAGCATCAAGCTGTAAGTCAACCTTTACTTAGTTTTGATAGGTACACAACTATACAACACAAAATACAATAACAAATGTTTTGGACTGTCCACATAAAATCCACAGTAAGTTTCACTTTGGCCAAGGTCAATTTTCTCATAATCCTGATGCTGAAATTTCCAACAAATATATGTAGCCACCTGCCATCTGTTAGAGTCAGATAGAGTCCCACGTCAGCTAGAGAATGGACTGGTGGTCTGCTCATATGGATTTGGACAATCCTATGTTCATGAGCTAAATTTTGGAATTGAGTTAGCCCTAGTGTCATATCAACTATTTCTGGAACCAAAACTTGTTGATGAAATGAGAACATCCACTATATTTCTGCAGCCATCACCTCATTCCAAGTCACCAAACACTTCCCACCTCAGAGTACTATAGAATAAAAGGACATCTCAACCAGAAAAAACTACAATCAGCAGCAATGGCAAATGAGGAATTCAAAAAGATTCAGCATCCAAACCACATATAGAAACAAAACTTTTACCTTTTTCTACAGGTCATATAGAACTAAAATTCATAGTAATTGGGAAACAACAGGAAAATCTTAGTAACTCAGTAACAATACCAATTATCTGAACTTTCATCTTGTTGGTGAGGGTTTGATTTCCCACAAGTTCCCCACCTTGTGATCCCCTTCCCCTGCCCCTTAATTTAAGGGAAAAAATGGGAAACAGCACAAAAGGCAAACCTTTGATTTTGGGATAACTTTTACAGCTACATCATGCCCTTTCAAGCTCCCTCTTTTCCCCTTAGCTGCTGAAGTATAACCAAAATGCCCTCTTCCCACTTCTTCTCCAAGATCATAGTGACTATCAAAATTCTTTGAGTACCCAAATATCTTATCCAAACCAATATCACATTCACTCCCTTCTGGAATTGTAGCTTCATTAGGTTTAATTGAGCCATGCCTTCTAGCAAGTAATGCCCTAATATGCTTAGCTGGTGATGGTGGTACACGTTTGAGAAATCTCAAAGGTGTTGAAGTCACACTAGAATTAGCAGGAGAGTTCTTGAATGCACTAGGCAAAGGACTTGGACTATAAAAAGGGAATTTTGGTGTTTTCCCAGTGTGGGAATTCAATTCTTGCTCATTATCAATGGGAATTATGGGATTTTCAGACAGGTTTTGTGGGGATTGAATAGGTTTTCCATGACAAAGTCCCATGGAATCAACAACCCAATTTTACAACACAAAAATCAGTTAATAATCAAAAGAACAACAGTAAAGTTAAGAACTTTTTTACACAGAGGAAACACAGGGAACTAGACCATTACAAAGGGGAGTAAATTCTCAAGAAACAAAAATACAAGAAAAGGAGGAATTCCCAGAAACCCAAACAGCTAAAGAAGTAAGAAAGTTACAATCTTGGGACTGCAAAACTAGAAAGATGAGATTTTTAAGCTTGAAACAGCAGAACCAAGAAGGGATCAACAAAGAATTAAGCTTAAGGTATTTAAGGTCCAAGACAATTTCTAGGAAAAAGAGCAAATCCCAAGAAAAAGGAATTAAACTTTGTGATCAAATGATCAATGCCAGATAGGCAACAACAACAACTATCAAGAATCAAAGATTTTACTAACAGGTTTTAGCTGAAGAAATGTAAAGAAATATAGGAGGTAGTGGGGAAGTATGGAATCAAAGTAAAGCAAGGAAAAAAAAATATATTATTGTTTTTTTTACCAAAGAGTGAAGAAGAATGATAAGAAGAGCAAAAAGTGAGAAAAAAAGATGCTTAAGCAATAGCAGCAAGAAAATAAAGGTGGAAGGGGGGAAAAGGAAAGAAGCTAAACCTCCTTTACTTGTCTGATTTCTCAACTTTTTCTTTATACTGTTTTTCCCTTTTAGTTTTATTATAACATTTTTAATGTCTTTTTTCTCCGTAATACATAAACACACACTCAAATCTAATTTTAGCTAGTAACTCAAATTCATTTATACTATTTAAAGACGAGACATTGTGAAAATGAGTTAAAATATTTAATAATCGGTTAATTTTATTCTTACTGTGTCAATTAAACAATTCAACTTACAAATAACAATCTAAATACCTATAAGTATCAAGTGTCGACGATAGAATCGACTTAAAATTAAGTTGAATTACTTATTTATCGGTTGAAGCAAATTTAAGTGTTTGTTTATGTATTATGTTTATTTTTTTTTTCATTTGCCTTGAGTGAAAATATTATTAATTGTTAATAATGTAAGTGGGGTTTGGGGGTTTGGATCCTTCCAGCCTGTCTTTAGAGAGAGAGAGAGTAAGTAGGAGAGAGAAGCATTTGTGTATTCTTATGTATGTGAAGTGTGAACATTTGTGAACAACTATGCTAACCAATATTGTCTGTAAAGTTTTTGAGGTTTGACTGCTATTATTTGGCTTTTGATTTTGATCTTGATCTAACTTTGAAAAATTGTTGTATTTGTTACATTATATTATTTCTCTTTTCACAATAGAGCTGCATAATATTTTGACTTCTTAAAACAAAAAATAAAATAAAATTAGTAGCATGAATATTTGCTCATAAATTACCATTTTGTTAATAAAGATTCCAACATTTTTCTCATGAGGTACATTATAATAGTTGTGTTCAAATTAATTTGTGTGTATTTACGATATAAGGAGTTTTTATTATATTTGATAACGTTATTGTCATATAATCATAAGATCATACGTTTGAATTACGTAAATTTTCACTTGCAGATTACAAGATAAGAATATGTATAATAGATTTTTATTTGATCTTTTTACAGATATTGCGTTAGTATACCGATCTTCTTTTCCTCTTCTATTAACCTTGTTGTTTCATAGTTTTACTCTTTTATAAAGTTCTGTTTTTTTCTTTTTTATTACATGTTATGACTTTTATAATGCATTGTACCTCAAGGAATAAAACATTAAACTAGAGAAAATAGAAATTTGCTTAAAAGAAGTTGTCATTTTACAAGCTATATTGTGATTACTAACTATATGCTAATATTAGAATTATTTGTTTCCTATATTTGGTGAATATGAAACTATTAACATATTTATTTTATTAAATGAAATTTAAGACTAAAGTCTCAACTAACAAAATTGATAGTTTGAACTCATCATGTTAGGCTCATGAAATTTCAATTTGTAGGGAAAGGTGGCTATTTTTAGTAGGTATAGCTACTTAATATTTATCAATTTAAATGAAGAGTTTTAATCATAAAATAAATAATACAGATGACTCAACCACTTCTGTTTGTTCAACACACTTATATGTTTATTTGCCCATCTCAAAAAGATATTGTGCATGAGAGAATGAACATGCCATGCTTCTCTTTATGTTTTCATTTGGATCGATTAATTTTAGTTCGCATTTGAAAAGTCTCATTTTAAGGATTTTTCTGTTTGGATAAAGATTTTTCGATTTCTCTTTATAGTCATTATCCAATTGAGTTGATCAAAATGTCTTTATTTCACAACGCTATAACATTCTTGAGTAACTCGATCTGAAATTCCCAAGATCATATCGAAACTTTTAAAGACATCCATGCCCTAAAATCACTTCACTCAGCGACTCTATACATTTAAAGTTTGAAATATAGAAAAAGTCATTTTTAAAGAAAATAATTCACAAATTTCAATCATACTCAACTTTTTTTAAACCATAAAATGCATATACTTATTAATAGTCTTACCAATTTTTTTGTGTGGCTTATTTTAGTTATTTACAAAAAGCAGTATAATCACATTCATCATAACGATAGTTTATGCCACGTACATTAATATATATATATATATATATATATATTAAAGTTTTAGGTATTTATTTATTTTTGCAATTATGATTAGTTAGAGTTTTAACTTCAATTAGCAAATTTGGTGTTGATGATGACCAATATGTAGCATGATATTTCCTCATTGATTAGTTTATTTACAATGAAAAAAAGTTTTTATCATTATATCAATGCATGTAATATGTTGAATTTATTTATTTTTTTGGATCATTTCGGCGCTATTAATTTTATATTATAATTATTGTGTATATGTCAACCTTTTTTTAGTCATTTTACTAAAAAGATATTCTTAACCATCACGTGTACAATTGAATAATATTTTTATCCTTTTAAATTTCTCAAAATTACGTTTTTACATGAATTCTACAAATAATTGTTTTTTATCTTTTTTTAATTGTCCAACATGTTGTCTTACTACAATCATCATGTTTATATGGCATAATAAAACCTTTCATTATAACTAATTAGTAAATTATTACCTTTTTTGGTTGGTTTTATAATTGTGTAAAAACTGAATAAATAATCATTATAACAAAAATAAACCAAAATAATGGAGTGCCTCGATCATCAAGTGTCACTCAGAAATTTAGTGCATCAAATTGACTTTTTTTAATTTTTACATATTTGGTGTTTATTTCTAAAAGTAAAATAAATATTGTCTTAATTCATGTAGTACTCCTATTTTTTTTTATTTTTTTTTTAGGAAAAAAATTTGCAGAAATTTTGGTCCAAATTATAATATTCTAAATGGTCCAAGCTGTTATCACATTTTTTGTAGACACAGGTCACATAGCTAGTTACTAGCAGCAGTAATAATTGAAGAAAAGCTGGAGCTGCATTTGTTTCACTTAAATTATCTTTATTCAGTTGTTCAATTCAAGGTAGCACAGTATAATTTCACGAGTAAGGTTTAAAAAAGATAGATAAAATATGCATATAATGGAATAAAGAAATTGTTTCTAATAAACATTCGGATCAATAGAAAAGAACAACAGAATAATACGATATCAAGCAAATCGAACAACATATACAATAATAGTGATCTATTGATTTTATATTTGCGTGTTATCTACGTATAGTTCAATTGATACTAAATTTCAGAAATGAAAACTTTTAAAGCTTAATTTAAATGGACACTAATTAAATCTTTAAAATCGATTTTCATGTTGTGCTATACTATATATTTTTTAATAAAAATATTTTTTTTAAAAAATATCCGATGTTACATAGAAATTTGGTTGTGACTTAATTTGATTAGATATATAATTAAATGATGCATTCAAAATAATCCAACTTCCATCAGTTTTCATAAGATTTATTAAATGAACACTCAAGCTGGTCTTAATTATATTGTGGTGCTACCCTAATGGCTATAAAACTACCGTTATCAGTCTATTAAACACTAGGGTTTAATTTTGGTTTTTGACTTTTAATTTCCTCTTTAAAGTCTTTGGTAATATTAAAATATACATTATTTTCTGAATGATAATAACATTATCTAAAGATATTGGGTTTGAACATTTACTCAAAGTTACGTTATTATATTCATACGAATCAATATTTGAAGTACTTGTCATAAATTATAGTATTATACCTCTAGTAGTTTTATTAGTTATTATTTTTGAAAAAAGTAAACAACTATAAAAGAAGAATATTAATACTACTTATTATGAGTATATAATACAATAATTTATATCCTCTTTTATATATATATATTGACAGCCCATATCAAGAGAAGAGAAGAAAATATTATATTATTAAACATCCACCTTAAAAAAAATTAAAAAGTAGATGAGGTAAGTAGGACCATATATGTAGACTTGTTTAATAATTATGCAACAAACATCAAAATATTACACCCCCAATTCCACTATTTCCTCCTTAATCAACTCATTAATGGAGTTCATGGGGGAATTATGGCAATATCTTGTAAGCTTTTCTTCATTTGTTACAAGTTTTTGATAATCAGAATTACTCGATACATGTGTTAGTTAAATAATAGTAATAAAAATTTTCTAATTAAAATAATATCGTATATTGATATATGTTTGATGAATTTTCACTTATCAATATCGTATGATAGTAATTGATTAACGTATTAAAGAGAAAAAAAAAGTGTGACTCTACCGTCTAGTTATTTATTGAAAAAGTAGACTAAAAATTTAAGTTGCGTGAAGACTTTTAAAATAACATTTATATCGAATTCTCTAAAAAAATGTTGCTTTCAGAAAATTTAACATACATTTATTAATATTTTTTAAATTTGTTAAAAATCCAAGCAACTTATATATCTAATTAAAGATATAAATAATCTTTCTAATATTCTTAGCCCTTAATTAGTTGGTTTATTTTTATGATATGATATTACGAAGACAAAATATACCTATAAAATAATATGAAAATTGACAAGCCAATATTATGACACAAGTTCATTTGATGTCCTTTTATTCAACTAATAAAAATTGGCTCATTGAAAGGTAAGTCCCAACTTCCAAAAGATTTTAGTACACTTCCCTAGATTACTTCTACTCACACTGCCATATACTGTATATCTACTAAATACTTATACTAGTACTACTATAGTATTTATATCAAATTAAAAATACTACTTTAGTGGTTAAAAATGAAAATATATATAGTATGTCAACGAAAAATTTAGGTGTACATAGAATAAAACTCGTTAAGTTTAGTGAGGTTTTATCTATCCATTCTTATTATTATTTTTACACTGGGTATAGAAGAGGAGATTAAAAACAGAGAATCAAATTTTTATCAATAAGGTAAAAATTCAAAACATCAATTGATTGATCAGCTAGTAATATTTAAATAATGATTAATTAAAATGACGGTATATATATATATATATATATATATATGGAAAAATTACATAAATTGATACATTTTAATAAATAATTACTGATTTTAGCGATATTTTTTATTTATTATCATTTATAATAATATTATGTTAAATATGTAATATGAATTAAAAGTGAATTATGTATGCAATATATATGAATTATAATTGTTTTTTGAAACATAATATGTTTGTTTGGTAACAATTTGACGCATGGTATTATGAATGTATTAAAATCTGTAATAAATATATTATTCACCATTAAAACGTGTATTATATGTGAATAATAAATTATTCTTTGTAATATGCATGAAACTTGTATTATGAATGAATTAAAAATGATCAAGTGAAAAAAAATATATTATTGTTATAAATAATAAATATTTTTTATTATAGTATATTTATGTAAATTTTCATATATATATATATATATATATATATATATATATATATGGGGCGTAAGTATTTAATTATATTAGATTTTTTCTTTCTAAAAGGAAAAATGGAAGTCATAATAAAAGCTTTAAAGGATAAGCTGACGTTTATGGCAATCCATGGTGCTCCAAAAAAGTGTTTTCTTTAAAGAGTTATATGCATTAGAGAATTGATTCCTTATATTCCAATTGATTATATTTTTTGGAATAATCGAATCAATCTTTTTTTTAGAAAAGGAATTTTACAAATAACACATTCAAAGATAAGTATTAGCTTGTGACGTCTACGATTGAGGAGGTCCTACAACTGACGAGAATAATTACAAAAGAAGGACTGACAATCAACAATTCTTCTAGATTATTAAGTTTTCAAAGATAAATTTCACATTCAAAACAAGAAGAAGAAATTAAGAAACTTACTAACCATATATGTATTTAACATCAATGATGATGTAGCATCAAAGACAAATCTATTACGTTAATAAGCGGACAATTCGTTTTATGATTTTTTGACAATCATATATTTCGTAATTATGTTTGACATAAAACTTTTGAATAATGAGATACATATGACATCATCTAAACATCATAATTGATAATTCCAACTTAAACATATAATAACACTATTTTTTAATATGAAGTTTCCAATAAAAATAAAATTTATAAATGGAAGGAAAATGATGAGTTAGTGGAAGGAAAAATAAAAAGGGTGAGGGTCGGTGTTTGGCACACTACATTTCATAAAATATAAAGTCTATGATTTTATTGGGGAATTTTAAAAAACATATATAATAATATATATGGATAGGATAAATATAATCATTCACATATATACCACGTTCCATCTTTTAATTATTAATGGAAGAATAAATATGGGACAAACATATTTGACTTTTTATTTCACTTGCAATCATGCTAATTTCAAAGATTGGCAAAAAGTTTTTATTTCCTTAAAATTTTTCTTCCTTTTTTCCTGTCTCTTTTTCATAAACCAAATATAAAATGCTAAAAGGAGAGTTATAGGTTTTTGACTCAAAACATGAACCCAAAAAAATAATTAATAAGATTTAGTGGTGGATAAAATTAAAATGTGGAAAAAACTATTGGAGAGAATATATATTAGTTTTTATCTTTTTCTTTTGATGTTTATATTAAAGACGTCTACATTTATAATCATGTTAAAAAAATTTATATTTAAAATAAAACGCTCTCTAGCAAATAATTTTATCTATATATTATAGGCTCAAATCTGAGAACCTCTTACCATCACGAACATTGTTGGTGATTAGTTCGATGATTGATATTCTCTTTGAAATTTAAGAATTTGAATTCGCGGAGAGAAATAAAGTGTTTTCTATCAAAACGATTTTACATATATACAACTCGAATTTCAAGACCTCTAATTAAAAATAATGAAATATTTATTACTCTGCTACAAATGTGGTAATGGGAGAACATTAATTATACCCTACTATTAATTATACCCTACAAATGTGGTAACGAGACATTAATTTCAAGACCTCTGATTAAGTCCGATGATTGATACTCTCTTTGAAATTAAAAATTTTAAATTTGCGATAGAAAGTTTCAATCTGAAGAAGAATAAGGTATTTCCTATCAAAATAATTTTATATATATAACTCGAATTTCCAAACCTCTAATTAAGAACGATAAAATATTTATTACTCTGCTACAAACGTGGTAACGAGAGAAGATTAATTATACCCTACTATTATATGGTTTGCATAAATCAATGGATAAGATTATAAATAAAATTTGGCCCCTCTCTTGAAGCAAGTGAAGCATTAGAAAAAGACAGTGCTTACTTTTTATTTTATTTTCATATTCATCATGATTCTTGAGTTTATTATGCTATGTATATACAAAAAGGAAGAAAAAAAAACATAAATTTTTTCATAATCCACTTTTTTTTTTTTTTGCAAAAAATAAAGTTAATTGCCTAAATAAAAGGGAAAAAGCAAACTAGGAATTGTTTGGACCCCTTCTTTTACATAGTGGAGATTGTACAAGGACAACAAAAAAAGAAAATTCTTATTCTTTGATTCCCTTCTCTCCACCATATCTTTTTCTTTTATAACAAAAATCGAATAAAGTTAGATAAATAAATAAAGTTCCTATAACAAATATTCTCACGAATAAAAGGTCAAAAAATAAAAAATAACTCTTGATGTTAAATTGTTGGAAAATAATTAAAAGATTGGTAGTTTAAGAAAAATAAATATTGCTCAAAGAAATCATGCTAAGAAAAGTTGTTTCAATCGCTTTTCTATGTAATAGTTTACCATTAATAGAAGAAAGTGTTGTCGTATATATAAAAGTCTTTTAATTTTTAGGAAAGTTCTTTCTTATTCGTTAATTAATTAAGTTTGAAAAATAAAACTATATGTGATGTGATTATATACTTTTTTCTGCTAATACAAAGTTTTATTAATTTATCACTATCATATTACGAAATCAAAACATTGTCTTGGATTTCAAAATTTTAAAACTACTTTGTTAACTCTCGTTGAATATTTTTTTTTGAAATTAATATCCAAATCCACCGTAAAAATTGAATATGGAGACCATCATATTCTTTAACTACTTCTTCTTGTAAAGAAAAAACTATTTCAAACATTTTTTTTTTTTAAAAAAAACGATTTTCATTATTTAGGTCAATTTATAGCCTAATAGAAATGAATTTTCATATATTTTGTACTTACATTGAAATAAAATTAATGATTTTTTTTGTATTTTTAGAGGATTGATAGTTAATTGTTGGAATAAAAATATAAGAGATAAGTGTCAAAAACACATTTAAATTATACATTTATTTTAGTTTCATATTTAAACTATCACTTTTTAGTTTGAGAAACAGTTTTCCCTCTTTTATACCACTCTCATCATGGTAATACACTCTCTCTCTTTTATTTTAAAGAATTTCCACATCACACTGGACAAAACATTCAACCTTGACAAAAAATAAATAAATTATTAGTATTAGTTAAAATTAAAAATTAAAAACTATTATAAAAGAATAATATTTTCTTTATAAAATAAAATATAAAATATTTTTCTTACCCCACACCATTTTTTAATTTTTTTTTATTTTGTTTAAATTTATTTTATAAAAGTATTTCATTTTTTACTTCATCTCCTCCCCCACATCAAATACTAATTTAGATATTATTTTATTTTCTTAAATTTGATTCTACCCATCCTACTTAACCCTCCGCTTTCAATTTTTTTTCCAGTGTTTAGATTTACATATTGAAAATATTTTTTACTTGCCGCCACAAGACTTTTTATATTTTTTAGTTGTTTATGTTATATTCGGTATACTAGTAAAAGAATTTTGCTATAAATATATGTACTTGCATATCTAACACAAAATAAGAAAAACGTAAAAGAAAATAAAAATTAGGAGTGAAAAATTAAATAGGATGAGGTAGAATTTTTTAAATAAAATAATATCATTTTCTATGAGGAGGCGGGAGGATGAAATATGATTTAAAAATATTTTATAAATGATTTTTTAAAAAAAATGATGGGGTTGTCGCGGGGGAGGGGATACGTGGAGGAGTTGATGGAGTTAGATATGAAAAATAAATTAATTTTTATATGGATAGTAATCTTTAATTTTTAATTAATACTAATTTTTTATTATTTAATTTTTATGTAAGTAAAATATTTTATCTACGTGGAATACCATGTGCCAAAAATTTTCATATAAAAGAGAGAGTGCACTACACGCATCAATGACCGAACACAAATAATCATTACATTGTTAATTTTGCATTATATTGATGAGTATATTTTATATATATATATATATATGTATATATATATATATAAATTGTTAGGTGACCCACTATGGGGTCATTTTTCACTATTGTTGATATTCTTGACCAAAATAAATAAAAATAAAAGGCCTTGACCAAAGAAGTGTGTGGGGTCTACCCATTTTGAGGCTTTCATTATTGAAAAATTGAAAATAATCTCTTAAAGGGGTCCACATGACACCCAATGGGAATAACAGTTTAATGCATGTTTATTAGCAATAATAATAGTAATAATAATATAACTCTTCACTATTATTTGACAAAATAATATACGAGTACCTGATAAATTATATAAATGGTTTGAAAGTACATGGAAATGTACTAATATTTTTTTTGAAGAATTTCAAACTTTGAAGCTCAATATTAATCAATTTTAAAAAGTAGAATCACCATAAAAGATAATATATTTTTTCTCCTTAATCAAAAATTTAAAAAAATTAAATTTTCAATTAACGATAAATACTTCAATTCAATAATAATATCGAATACGAAAATTTTAATTATTTTATGATTTGTTTAATTATTGAAATGAGGAATATAACAGAGACAAATGTGGTGTTTCTCTTATCATTGGTTCTTACAATTTTGACTATCTTGTGGATTAGAGATTCTATGTGTCAGAACCTAAAAAATACACCTTTGTTTTTCACTTATTAATTACCACTATAAAATATATTTTATTTTATTTTTTCATATATAATAATTATTATATACATCTCATTATTGTTAAAAAGTACCTTTAACTTGGTGAAAGGAAGCATCTTATGCACCTAAATGATTCCAAAACCTTGACCAAACACTAAAATGATTAGAGAAAAGAAAAAAAAAACCTTAGAATATTTAACTTCACAAATCACTCTATGTGTTAATTAGATAACTAGTTAATCCTTCTTAATTTTAGTTTTGCATACATAATAGTTACGTGTAAATATATTTCGTTGATTTTTTTATTTGTATGTTCTTTTCTGAAATCACGTTCATAATATATATATTTTTTTGAAACATGTAGTGCAGAATAGATGAATCTTAATTATTCATCGCACCTCGTATTGGTCATATATATGCATATATACTCACATGAAACTTATATTATATGTCTAATCCATACTAAATTTGGATTAAAGCTTATATTTTATCTGAGATTTAAGCAATTAATTTAGATTTCACAAATTAGATATGCTTGTTTTATTAATTCAAGCTAAGGTTCAATTCATTTGAAGGTCCAAGATTATGACATCATATTTCAAACAAAAAGATGATTTTATGTGTTCAAATAATATATCAAACCTCAATTAAACTAAAGACCAATCAATGACAAGCCAAATCTCTAAAATGACATATTTTATCCAATTACATAAACTACCCCTTATCACATAATTCTTGTGATAGAATTGATGAGTAACATGAGCTAACCAAAATCAACAAATAGACTTCATATCATGTAATGGGAACTACTTACCCCCCAACAACTACAACTATGGTAATACTAATACATCATTTTTTGGTTCATTTGGTGAAGACAATCTCAAGCACATGGATTCTAAAGATAAGAATCAATGGAATACATAAAACGATACTCACTAAGATTCATCAATAAAATAACTTTTTCTACATATACATCGTATTCTCTTTTCTTTGCGATAAATTTATCATTGTCGACAAATAGAATATGATGAATAAGAGATAATTATTAATTAGGTTTGGTGAGTACACAACTTTTTTTTGAATTAATTACGCAGACGTAAATTGTTATTTTTCAAGATTACTTTCTCAAAAAAAAGTGATAAAACTATTTTTTAGAAAATGAAGTCATTTTTTTTGAAGGTTAACCAAATCGACTATAATGTTTTCAAAAAATCAAAGTGAGAAATTTTTGAGTCACCTTCACATTAATAATGGTTCTATTTTTCTATTTCTTGTTGGGCTTGTCTGTTTCAGTGTACGGCTAACTTCAGCCTAATGGGCTTCTATTGGGCTTCTTTACACACACAAGTTATCCTCAATGAATTTTGTTTTTAATCCTTGTAATATTATATTTGATACATGTATTTTCGAGGAAAGGATCAAAATAGTCCCTCTTCTTTGGGTTAAGGCTCAAAGTGATCATTGAGTTTTCACATTGAGTACTAATAGTCTCTCATGTTTGCAATATTGGTGCACTTTTGTTCCTCCTTCAAAATTTTACCTATTTTTTGCATTGATTTATCCATAACATGTATGGGATGTTCAATCGTCATTTTATATATTTAGCAAAAATAACAACTCCATATTAAAGAATGTGAGGAGAAAAACACTTTGTTTTGTTTAGTAGAAATCGTATTGCAGGTAAAGTCGAGAGGTTCATCATGATAATTTCACGCGCAATAGTATAATTTTTTTCTTTTCCTGCATAGTCATATGTTAAGATGTTCTTAGTTTAGCTGCTTTATATTTCTAGTGAACAGAACAATGTGTTTTTCTTATCAGATAGTTATTATTTCTATTAAATATATAAAAATACAATTGGACATTCCTTATACAAAATTTTAGACAAAATTAATGTTAAAAAATAGGCAAAATTTTAGGATAGGACCAAAAGTGCATCAATATTACAAACACGAGGGACTATTAGTACTCCATGTGAAAAACTCAAGGGTCACTTTGAGCCTTAACCTAAAAATGAGGGATTATTTTTTGATATCGTTCTCAAATAATGGTGTGACAATGCAAATTTAAAATGACACATAGTCGATAATAGAATGGCTTAACATTTAATAATTCGTCAATTTTTTTACTAATTCACAATTATAGGGTTAAAAAGTACTCTACATCTATCGATTAAAGTTAAATAACAAATCATCAAAATTAGAATTTGTCACCAATCGGTGGGTGTAAGAAGATCCACTTGAGTAAGATTTTATAGGTCCAATTTCATCACCCATTAGTTATAAAGAAATTTGGGCCTTTTTAGAGTGCAACAACATAAACTCTTTTGAATTTTGATATTGCTATTTGCTTGTAAGCTTTTCTTTTCCCCTTTCCCCTTTTAAATTAGTGAAAAAATCATGTTGTCTTTTGATATTTTTGAAGTTAGAGGTAATGGGATAGAGCCAACTGAAATTACTCTCATCGATACCACTAGATCATAATTCTTTAATTCGAAAATTAAATTTCTCTAAATTTCATATCAAGTTAAAATTAGACAAATAGATTAAAATAAAGAATACAATAAAAACACTTTTCCTAATTCACACGCTTACTAAATCATCAAAATTTAATAAGAATATCAGATACCAGAACGATTTTCTTATTTTATTATGTTTATAACCATTAATATTTACTTTGAAACCCAGTAACAAAAATTAAGGAGAAGGGGTGAAATCGTTTCAGGAAAATAATGAAATGAGGGGAAGAAAAAAACAATTTACATTTTGGAATCGAGTCTATGTGGCAGTGGAACCCTATTATGACATCAACGTGACATTTAACAACTTTCGCTTTTGACCTAATAGTTTAATGAAAATAATAGTTATGAGCCGAAATATAGTTCAACGTTAATATGAGCTATTACGAAAAGCTTAAGAGTATTTTTACCCTTTATCTTTTAATCTGTGTGATAGTAAAACTTTATTAACGTGTTATGTGACATTCACGTGATATATTTTATTAATAAAAAAGATATTTTTAATCTAATAATTTAACAAATAAATAATTTTAAATCAAAATATAAATTATTTCGAACAGTTAAAAAATATTTTTAATATTAGAACGAGTATGAAAGAGTAGATGATGTAAAAGAGCACGCATTGAGAATATGTCAGAGAAAGAATGGAGAATTAGGAGACATTCATTCAGAACAACGTAAAGTAATAATTGTCATTTCACAGTAAAAGTGGGCCGACAAACAGCACGCCTCAGCCGGCACCACACAATGCGCGGCTACAAACAAAACTTACTATTTTCAATAATCTATAATGTTTTCTTTTTACTAACGATTTAAAATTGGGTAATTTTTTGAATAGTAAATATAAATTTATGTTTGTATGTTATAATAAAGTTTGCATAATTGTATTTTATAGTAAATATATTTTATGTTTTAATTCGTTTTACATATATAAAGAAACCAATTGTATAATTTGTTATAGATATATAAAGAAACCAATTGTATAATTCGCTATACATATATAAAAGAAAACAGTTGTATACAAAAATCAATTGTATAATTTGCGTAGGTATAAAACGAAAAAGTGAGAAAGATGAAAGGAAATTGAGCAGGGGAATATTTGTATTGTATAACTATAAGTGTATAGGACGAAGATATATGCATTTGCAAGTGTATATACAAATTTCTTTCACTTTATACAAATAGAAACAGAATTTATACATTTTCGTTTATGTTTGTATAAGTGATAGAGGCAAGGGAGATCTGGGAGAGGCGAACAAAAAGTATGTATATATATATATATATAATTTTTTCTCGTTTTATAAAAACAAAAATAAATGTTTTACACTTGTGTTTGTATAAAAGTGAGATGGAGCAGAAAGGGAGAGTGGCGAGCGAAAGTTTGGGGAGAGAAGTGACTGATAAACAGTTTGCTACAAGGTACAATTAAATTAATGTGTAATTATAACATTTAATTTAATTTATTAATTTGTCATTATATATAAATTTTTTTAAAAATATTTTACTGTATACTCTTTTAGTTTTAAATTATTTATCGTGATTTTATTTTTATTGAAATAACCGTGATTATTAATTGTTGTATAGTATTTTGCCAACAAAAATGTGTTTCACTGTTTAAGAAACTTTGGTTCCAAAAAGAATGTTTGTTCTCGTGAGCTTTTGTGTGGGAACTAAAATCGCATGCTGTCTACCTAGATTCTTTAACATTTGCCTACTTCCAAAATTTTTAATAAAATGATAATACTAAATGGTCAGAAAATTTATTCGTAATATATAATGAATGCATAATTAGGATAATTTTTAAAATTTAAATTTTTAAATGAAATAATTCTTGCACGTTCAACAAGTATAATAATAGATCAAAACGCTTTAAGATATCGAGTTGATTATTGGCATAAAAAGAAGATCCTTTGTAGTTGATGGAGTTTTGATAAATTAAAGAGTTCAAGTTTTAGGAACCAGAATTTGCCATAATAACATTTTACTTATAATGCCTCTGTCCCTATTTACTTGTCCATATTTTTTCTTTTAGTTATTCCTATTACTTATATTGACAAATCAAGAAATGACAAAAAAAAAATTATATTATACCCTCATTTAAACTTTTTGAAAATTTCCAAGTTCTAATTCATCATTTTTGAAATCATAATTAATAAGGATAAAACAATAACTTCACTATGCTAATTATTGCTATCTTAATATACGTGTCATTTCTAAAGTAGACAACTAAATAGGGATAGAGAGATTATTATTTTACATTTTTGAATATTTTATCATTTTAACTTTAATATCTTTTAATAAAAAAGAAAAAAAGATTAGTTTATTTTAAAATTGAAAAAAAATATTATAGATTTTTTAATATTCTTATCAAATTCTGGCCAATTTTTTTGATCATTTAGTATTACCCGAAGTTTTGTATATATCGTTAGTGTAAACGATTACCACACCATTATTGTATATTCTTTAATTTTTGAGTAATAATGGGATCAAATTATAATCATTGAAATAAATGAATTATATAAACTCTCACATGATTTGAGGTTCATAACAAACTTTTCAACAATGAAACATATATATAACAAATGGCAAGATTTAATTATCTCCTTGCATATCATCAATCATATATTAAGTGAAACAATTACTTACATGATTTGTCATTGAACAAAACCCTAACTAGTCATAACTATTACAAGCAAACACAAAACATGTCACGTTCACACAAAAGTACTATCAATGACTGATTTTAATAACTTTACAGTTACTTCAAGGTCTTTTGATATCTCATAACTGATTTCACAGATCGAACAGGTGACCTACAAAGCATGCATGGATAAGTTATATATATATATATATATATACCCTAGAATTTCCTTGTTCCTTGACCTAATACTCTTCGTCTTTTACCTCGTTCACCTGTACCATAACTCGAACGTTGAACTATAGACCTCAAAGCATCTCTCAAGAACAATAACGACGATTCATCATGATCAGTATTGTTATTATTACTCTCCTTGTTATGATCAACAGCTAATACGATCACATTATGAATTCTCCCTCCTAATGTGACCATTTCAGCTCTTATAGGACTCAATCCAAGTGATTTTAGAGTTTCAATTAGGTCAGGGATGAGATCGAATCGATCCTCACAACAAAGAGAGGCCTTAATGAGTAATCTTCCATCAGCTAAACAATCATTTGATGATAACACAGTGATTTCATCAGTTTCTGAAGGGAATAATAAGTTTGTTTCACTTTGCATAATTTGTGAAGTTTGTTCTTTGAGTTCCCTTACACGTTGAACAACTTTGGCTAGTAATGAAGCTTTATCCAACTGTAAAACAAGGGGAAGAAAAGAGTTTAAGTTCTACGCATCCATGTAAAAGGTACTAGTATTGCAAATAAATTTATGGAAAGTGAACAAATTAAGTTGTACGCGCTGGGTAAATCTCCCACTGTGTACAGCCGTAAACCACAGTAGGCAACCCTATGCGACAGGCTATTGAGGGGGATCGATCACGGGTCATCCGTGTGGATAAACACCCTCCAAATCAACTTAGTCATCCCGAAGGACTATTTATCTATTTTGATAAATTAAGAAAGAACAACTTTTTTTCCACCTGTTATAACCTCAATTAATTATTTTGAAAAATGCAGCACTTCTTGAAAAACTCAAGTTTTTTTAGTTCATACATTTCATAATTAATAAAGGTAAATGATAAACTCACTATATCAATATATTTTTTTTAATAGGTATATCAATTTAAAAATGAACAAGTAATTAATATCAGAACGGTATATCATTATACTAACAAGGCAAAACAAAAAAAGAAGGCATTCAAAGAGAAAGAAAGTAAGAACAAAAAAAAAAATTTGTCATTTTATTGTTTTTTGGTGGAAAAAGTGAAACTACTTTCCCAATATATCTAATTTATGTACTTTAGACCTAGAAGCAAGTTTGAATATTCTTTTTTAAGTGGTAACTAATAATCTGGAATAAATTTTTTTAAAAAATTAATAGAAGAATAAGAAAACATATATAATCATGATTTTATCTTTCTTCATAATAACCACAATTCTTGAAATGTTGACTTTATTCGAAATGAAATTAAATGATTAGAACCGAAGGAAACTATTGTAAAGGAATTTACTTAAAAGGTTAGATAATACTTGAAATGTAACAAAACCAAATTATTCAAATGAAAGATTATACTAACAAGTTAATTTATTTACCATAAAAAAACTATACATAAAATGAAGCTAAAACAAGGAGTTTTTTTTTTTAAAATCTTCCATCAAATTAAGGAAATACACATTGAAAAATAGAAATTAGCCATGGACACAACTTAATAATTATGTGTCCAATTAATAAGTTGAAAAAAATCTAGTTGTTAATTAATTCTATTTGATATCTAATCTATTAGCATGAAATAATTATCAAATAATCTTGTTACATAGAGGTTAATTATTTAACGATAAATTTCATAACTAATTGTAAATCAACAAATAAAATTTACCTTAGAATTGCAAGATAGTAGGGTTCTGAGGCTATGAAGATGAGAATTAATCCTTTCTCTTCTTCTTCTTTCAGCTTCTTTATGATTTTTAGCTCTACTTTCTGGACTATTATTATTACTCTCTATAGTTTCTTGAAATTCAACATGATTATATTGAGGGTAAAATGGGGAAGAGCTACAAAAGTTTTTAATAGCTTCAATATCAAAACCATAATATTCTCCCATCATATTATTATCACTTGATGATGATTTATTTTTGGAGAAATAATTGCAAGATTCCAAGTTTTCTTGAAAGTCTTGTTGTTGTTGTTGCATGTTGAGGGGTTTGTGTTTTGTCTTCTAAAGAGAGAGAGCTTTTTGGGGGTGGGAATTTTAAGAGTATAGTGGAAATGATTGGATAGGAAATATGATCATGTGTTCTAGGGTTTTCATAACACTTTTCTTCCTTTATAGTTCGGGGCTCGAATTTTAAATTTATGTATTCTGAATATAATTAATTATTATTTTTGGATATAATTACAAATGTTTGTACATAAATTATACTACAGTAAAAATGAGTTTTAACGATAATTAATTAGCATTATCGCTAAATATATATTTTTAGCAGTAATTAGCACTTTTCGTATGTGTCATTAAAGACTTTAGCGATATTGGATCTAATGACACTTAACTAATGTCAGTAAAGACTTCAACATTCTTTACTAATGTATCTATTTGTTGCTGCTAAAAATTGTTTTTGTTAAACTATTACTAGGTATTTAGTCCTGTCGTGATTGGAGTAGAAAAAAATTTGTGATCACTATTCTATCAATATTATGTATCAAAATGTTTTAAACTCGTAATTTTTTAAATAGTCATATGAAATATTGAAATTAAGAAGTATATTAAATATACAAGTCAGTAACATTTAAAAAAAAAAAATTAGATTAAAAATATAATGCACATAATTTGAGATTGAAAAAAAAAATTATCTTTTTGGTTGTTTGTTCTTTTAGGTTGAGTTGTGGTCACATGAAATGATGATATGAAAGCCACGCGGTTTTTTATTTTATTTAAAAAGATTACTTTCTTTGTTTTCTTTAGTTTGACCAACAAAGAGATGAAAAGACTCCTTCCATTATTTTTCTTTACCCTCCGTAGGAACTTTCATCCCTTTTACTATTTTGATGATTCGAACTCGCAACGTTAAGGTTGAAAGTAAAGATGTTTATTATTCGAGCAATTTACTCTCGTCAAAATTTAAGAAAATAATTCAATTTTTTGTCTTCCTTACATGATTAACCAAAGAATTGTGCGCTTTTTTTTAGAAAGGTAATTAGATTTAAATTAAATTGTAAAAAAAATGAGTTGATTTCTATGTATCGATGGTGTGAGGAGATATATTTTATATTAAAGTATAATAGATAATTGCATTTAAAATTTCTTGATAATTAAGTAAGAATTGTAGCTAAATCTTGCAATCTCACATGTTAAAGTTTACCACAAGAGAAAAATCTTTGTATTGACCTAACTCTAAAGTTGATTTTAAATAAGTTAAACATACAAAAATAATATATTTGACTATGACTCAAAACTCTAATCCTTAAATTGGCTATTTGTGTACTTATCCCTTATTCTAACTTACACTATTTGGCTATACAACAAAATGTCCATAAATAAGTCTTTAACAACAGGCTTCAATTTGGGCCTTTAAACTTGGGCCTTCATCTCATAGCCCTAACTCCACCAGCCCCCCCACCCCCCCACCCCACCCAAAAGAATAAAAATGATTCATGATATGTCACGTGACACTAATTCGTCAGAAAAATTTAATATATATATATATATATATATATATATATATATATATATATATAAAAAATTAAAAATACAAAAGCAAATATATTGGATATATCACAGTAAATATAACTGGCGAAAAATTAACGCGATCGATCATAGTGGACTATGTTTTCTAGTTGAGCTTATCGTTTTCAAAGAAAAGTTACACGTTATAAGACTTAGTCTTAGTGGCAGACAAAATTTAAACATCTTAATAGAATTTTGTCACAAATAAAAGCTTTACTAGTTAATTAAATCTTAATATTGATAATAATAGTAATTAAAAAGAAGGAAAAAAAGCTTCAAAAGGTGCAGAATGACTTAGTGGCGCATGTGATATGAATAGTTTAATTATAAATTTATTTTATCTAAACAAGCTGGAATAATCATTTTGTTCACTAAACATTATCATATCGAGTAAATTAATTTCAGTGTAGTACTTTAGATCCATTATAATTATTGCCAAAAAGAAGGATTTCAATTTGTAATTAGCAACTATTGGGTTGCCACTTTAAATTAACTAACGAATATATAGTACTAAAAATGTTCTTTTTTGATTTTATTGTATTCGCACTGAAATCCAACGAAATCTAAATTATTGCTTAATAAAAGATTGAGCACACCTTAGACCCACTTATGTTCATGCATTGCAATGCCTATTTTTAATTTATTTTTTTAATATGATATGTTTTTATTCACGTAAACTCAAAATTAAAGATCTCGTGAAATTAAGATAGAGAAATTACAATTATCGATAATAATCCAAACTCACATTTATATTTTTGTGATTATCATATCATATATATATATATATTTATATATATAGAGTTGTTTAATATGATGTCACTTTTTCAAATAATAAGTATTGCATGTAGTTTATGCCGGATATGCTGAAAGGCTTTACCTGAAAACGTGGGGTGCCTTTTGATTAATTGAAATGATGGATGATATCTTTTGTCTATTTATTATATGTCATGAATAAATTATCGAGAATTTTTTTCGAGTTTTTTTCTCTTAATATGATAATAGTAATATTTGTGTGTACTTTACCCTCTTTAAATTTCACTTTATGAAATTTTATCAATAGTGGAAAAAAAAAGTTATTCGAGTAACTTGAAGATGATCCTCTCACCAATGTAATATTATAAGCAAATTTTATGACGGACTCCACACTATAGTTCTGACTTGAAAATTATAAATTCACAAATGCCTTTTGTTAGGTTGTGGAGCATGATTAATATTTGATGTACTGTCATATATTAATGTTTATTCTTCATTTGTTCTCTCTAACCTAAAATATTCTGAATTATTAATATATATGCCCACCGCCGTGGAAGTTTACTCACGGGGCGTTATCACGAAATATCGATTTCTCTTTTTCTCTCTCTAGATCTCTTATCTCTTTCTCTCTAAAATTCTTGTATTCTTCATTCATCAAGTTTGTGTGAATTCGATCCTAACACCTTTTTAACGATACTTGAGTCAAATCAAGCGAGATAAAATTAGTCAATGTCTACCCTATGTTAGAGTGTTTCGTACTAGGCATGATTGGGTATAAGTAGGGTCTTCTATTTTTTGGTCTTTTAGAAGGGCGGCCAAGACAAGGACAAGGGGGAAGGGGAGATTAGCCTCATTACTTCTCACTCGGGGAGAGATGCACAATTACGATGTTCAATTGATTTTAACTAATAAACCTCTATAGTATCAGAATTAAGCATCCATCCTTTTAACGTTACCAATTAATGTCTTCCATGTTCGATTCTACCCTATATTATAACATTTTTGTAAATGTTATTTTTATCCAAGTGGTCTTATTCTTTACTCCTTAGTGACATGAATTTGAATTCAAAACGAACAATATCACAAATAATGTAAAATGTTGTTACTACTAAGAATTACTGTTAAACCCTAGTTGCAAGTTGTAGGGGGGCAGAGTTGTTAAACTTTATTACAAGCAATTAGTGCTACAAAAATAATTATTTGTACTGTCAAAAAGTAATAGAAGTTGTTCACTTGCTCTGCAAACTTATGGAAAAAAAATAAGAGGGCAGATATAAACAACCAAAAGAGAATTAAATGCACATGAGATTTCTTTCTGTTTCTTCAAGTTATGTACAAATAATAGTATTAGTAAATTCAAAACAAAGAGCCTCCAAAATTTAATTTTTTTTCTGAGAAAATCTTTTAACTCAAGATTCACTAGTACTGGAACAGTATTCAAAGTGGAGATAAATAGTTATGAAAATATTATAACCATGCAAAGTTTTTCTATAAAAGATTTAGCATTCGAAATTTATTGATCTGACTAACTCACTAGTCTGCTTTATCAAAAGGTTCTATCTTTGTTCATTTGCGCTGTTATTTCATTTATTCGAAATTTATTGATTTAACTAACTATCATCAATAGGTTCTATATTGTTCATTTGCCTTATTATTTCATTCATCCAACTAACTCGACTAATCTACTCAAAGGATAAAATATCAAAAGGCTCTATCTTGATCGTTATTATTTTATTCTATCAAATTAACTCGATTCATCTACTAAAAGAATAAAACGCTCTTTATCAAGGAGATCTCCATTTTTCATCGTTCTATAGAGTTTGCTTTTTTACCTAAGACTTTGTTCAAGTCTTATAGAACATTCTTAAACCTTGTTATTGATTACTATTATTTCATTGATCCAACTAACTATAATTACTAGAGATTTGCTTTTACATCTACTTGGTTCTTTTTCACACCAAACTAACATATAAAGCAACCAAATGAGCACACCAAACACTTACAAAGTGTGCATAATAATTTTTTCTTTTCAATTTTATAAGAACACATTAACCATGAGAAAGAAAAAAGTAGTCCATTTTCACACATAAATTGTGTTTAATTAAGGTTAGTAAGTACTAAGTAGTAGTAGCTTTTTGAAAGCTTTAAAAGAAAAGGTACTCCTAAAAGACAATAGACATCTACATATATATAGAAGAAAAAAAATAAACATTACTTTCTTCATTGAAAAGAAGCAAAAGACATGTAGGCCTAGGATAGCACAAAAGTTCAAAAAGGTAAAGAGAGGACAAAGAGACAACAAAAGAATTTTCCACTAAAACTCCTCTATTGGTTGTTCCCAACAATTGACCATTCACAATTCCACTTTGGTTTTCATTTTTGTCTCTTTTTTTCTGAGAATTTCATATTCTGTTAGTAGCAAAAAAGACCATATGCCAAAAGGGTCTTTAGTTTTTTTCCTTTACACTTGGTTCTGGTTCTTCATCATCAGCTTCAAAGCCCCAGCAAAATGTAGTAGACCAAAGTTATAGGAAGAGCAACTAACATACCAAATATGACCCTGCAACAATTATTAAAAACCATGATTTAGTATAACATACACAACATTTTTATAGGTGATAGGTAAGATTCTTGAGTTACATTCAACAAGAACCTCAAAACTTTTAGTATTCTATAGTGTTTTTTTCACATTTCATGATGAAAACATGTGTGTTTTGAGGCCTCACCCTGTGCTCAATATATCAGGATGGACGCCGTATTCCTTGGCAAAGACGAATGGAACAATTCCCTGAGGTAGAGCTGCCTGAAAAATGAGTTTAAAGCAACTTTTTCAGTTATATGAGTGGCAAAAAAAGCGTGTTTACGTATCGTTATGAAGTAATCCTTTACCTGAACGATAGCAATATGCAAAAGGACACCTCGAAGTCCGACTGCAATGGAGGCAGCAGCCATAACTGCAGGACCAGTAAGGAATCTCACACCCATTGAGAAGATAGCAATTGTTTTCCCACATGCAATGATTCTAGGCGACAATGCCATGAACAAACCTGTTGTTCCATTATGAAAATCAGTTGGAAACACTATGATTTTCCCATAAGCAGTAAGGGGATTTCGTGTGAAGATTATCTAATTGTTATATCAGACATACCAAGACTAAACATTGCCATTCCGAGACCAGCATCAGAAAGAATCGATATTGATTTGGCTATAATCGCTGGCATTTGAACATTCCACCTAAAAGATTTGGCATTAGTCACAAGTCTAATTGTAGACCACGCATATAAACTAAAGTAAGTTTTGGGTAAACATACTTGAAAGAGACCAAGGACCAAGTTAGGCCAATGAGACTGGAGTAAGTATTTGGGTTCCTGATTAGTTTTCGCCACACCATAATCAAAATGAGCCTGGTCATGACACTAGCTGGTGGCATGGCAGTTGCCTTGGTCTCTTCTGGAGCAATCTTAGGACGGAGCTCGGTTGTGGAGCTCGAGCGCACAACTGGCCCATCCCGGTCATTTCCATTCAGGTTCTGTTTGTTTCCAAATGTGAACTCTTCTCGGCCAAATTCATCATAATCTAATGTGAGGAAAAACATTCAATAATAAGGGAATATCTATGTAAGTTTTTTTAATATTAAAATGAAACACGCATGAATACAAACGATCCATATAGTCAGCCCAGCTAATTTGGATTTATGCATGGTGTACTAAAAATTACCAGACATGATGAAGGAAATAAGGTGTTACAATAGATTCTCAATCAATTTCCTGTGCAACATGAGAAGACAAAAGCAATGCAAGCATGTTTGTCTCAAGAAAAAGACAAAAAAATATGGCCATAATTTCAGGGACTGGATATGCAAGGCTCCAAACTTATGCCTAAAACAAGAAACTATTGAACGAAAACAACTCAATAAGGCCAAATTACTTAACAAACTCCAACCCTTCAACCCTCCACAGATTAATCAAACACATCTAAAAATCTATCTAGTTGAGCCTAGGGTCAATTGGAAACACCCTCTGAGGTTGGGGTCAATGTACACCCCAATTAAGTAGGATTACACTGCATTGCAACAAACAAGTAACAAGAACAAGAAACACAAAACTGAGTATTAATCCATAATAAGACAACCAAAATCAATTAAAATATGGAAAAACAACTAGTACAACATGGTACATGGTATATTTTTCATAGTCCAAGAATGTAGTTATACCTTTTGGGTGGGCCCCAACACCAAGCTCATTACCATAGTCACCTCCTCCCCTAAAGACATGAATCCCTCCTTCAGATACTGGTGAAGCACTTGAACTCCAAACAAACATGTGAAGATCTTTTCCACCTTCTGTACCACCATTAGCTTTCTTCTTTGTCACTGGTCCAGTGGCTGGAGAAAAGATTCCAGCATTAGTAGGAGCAGGGTACCCTGCATTTCCCTGTCCATAAACCCCATTTCCTCTCCCAAATCCAGCAACACCACTCTCCTCATCATGACCATAGTTCCCAAAATTTGAATTCCTTGGACTCATATTTGCATTTTTTCCATTCACCATTGAGTAAAAATCAGTATGGTTAAAGCTTGAGCCTCTAGGAGTTGGATTTCTTGAAGATTGCAATGAATAAATCTCAGCATTAGTTAAGTTTGATGGTCTAGGAGTTAATGAAAGGCCAGAATTAGGACCATGGGATCTTCTTGAAAATATTTCAGACCTTGAACTAGTGGATTTTCTAACAGTTACATGAAGTTTTCCATCATCACCAACTTCAGCTTGAGTTTCCAATGGCTCTTTACCATCTAATGAAATAATATCAGAATCCACTTTAAAGGAAATAATGGAACCTCCAGTGTCAGGAAACTGTTCCGCAATAAGCATTCTTGCCCCTCTATACTCAAACAAGAAAAGCATCAAAGTGTACCAAATGATACATTGAAGCACAACAATTTGGACCATTAAGCTACCTGAGGCATCACCATACATACCCTTTAACAAAGGAATCCCCATAACTAAAGTGTTTGGTAAAGTGGATAGTGAAAACAAAGTAATGGACCATTCAAGGGACCCCCTTGAGCTAACTCTTGACCAAATAGCTAGAACAAAAAGAACTATGATTTTCTGAAGAGTGTCAGCAGCTATGAACCTGTAGTTCATTGCATATGGATTGTTGGAAGCAATGAAATGAAAAGATAGCAATGGAACAGCAAAAAGAGCAACAAATCTATTGATTCCAGAACATTGGTCAGGGCTGAAAATTTTCCACCATTTTACTGAACCATAAGCTAAGATCATTGCTACATACAGTGGAACTACAGCAGTAAGAACATGGTAAAGGTCTGAAAGTGATATCATTTTTTTTTCTTACAAAGATTCAAACTTTTCACTTCACTAAAACAAAGTACAGATCAAGAAAAGGATATTTGATCACAAAACTCACATGGGGTTATGCAAGAACACAAAAAGATTCAAACTTTCCCTTCACAATACAAAGTATAGATCAGAAAAATGGATTTTTGATCACAAAACTCACATGGGGTATTTCAAGAACACAAAAAGATCCAAACTTTCCTTCAAGAACACAACCCCACTTCACTTTTTCTCCTTTTTTTAACACCTCTATATCATAAAAACTAAGAAATGGGAGAAGCCCTCTTAGCTTAAAGAAAGATATAGCTAGAAAAAGAGCTACTTGCTACTAGTAGTGTATATAAAAAGGGAGAGTGTTGAGAAGTGAAAAAAAGAAGAGGTGTTTTGTGTGGGAGATGAAAGAAGAGAAATGATATATTTAAGGAAATTAAATGGCAGACAAAGAAGTAAAAGCTGAGGTCCTTTGGAAAAAGCTTCTTCTTTTTAGTAAGTCTTTTCATGATGAGAGAGAGGCCTCCCTATGAACACATAAAAAACATTTTAATATTTGTTGGATAAATAGGTAAATTCTCCTTTCTCTTAATATAAAAACCCAAGAGAAAGGGAAAATGATAATAAATGCAAATAAATAAATATTCAATCAAGAAGTGTGATAATTCTTTGTTGATGTCATAATATTGTTAACTTCTATTAATGTTGGAAATGAACTTTGAGCTTGACTAAATTTTATGTATGAATTAATATAAGGTGAGAATTTGATTTATCTAATTTTAATGCGATATTAAAAAATTATACTTTGAGTTTATCATAATTGAAAGAGTTAGCTTAAAAAGTAACGATCGTTCAAGATTATAAAATGAGAAATTAACCTTAAACCTTTCATATGTTCATACATGCTAGTTAGAACATGAACGATAATTATTAAACTAAAGAAATGAAACTGTAGTTTAAATTGTTTTACACAAATTTATTAGATTAAATTTACATATTGCTAAGCAACTTGTTATTTTAATTTTTTGATCATTTTACCAGTAAAAATTTATATATTGGATTATTAATATTATAACAAAAAAAATAATAGTTGTCTTTGATATATAGTCAGTGTGTTTTATTTTCTGGAACTGATAATTAAAAAAGATACTAATAAATATAATTTTGAAAGTGTAATATTATTTTTTATTTTTATTTTTATTTTATATGAGAGAAAAGGAAAGGACCAACATTCAACAAACAAGAATATCAGAGAAAATGAAAGAAGAGGAACAGAAAGATTCTCCTTTCACTTTTTATTTTTCTGTAAAATTATTTTAGGAATTACTTAATTTTTTTTACAGCTTTATTATTACCTTAAAATAATTTTGTAACTTTTACTGCTGTCGGATGAAAAAAAGAAACTTTTCTTCAATGAGGAGTCACTTTTTTTTTTCACCTTCTTGAGTTAAAAGTGTCTAAATTTATGATATTAAATATATAAAATTAATTCGAAAATCAACTTGAATTGATCTAAGTTAATTTAAGAATGAACGATTAAATCTAAACGTTAACAATTTAATGAATCTCTCTTTTTACATGAGGTTTGAGGAATAAGGTGTTTTGTAAATCTTTTAAAGATGACAAATTAAGTCAAAAAAAAAAGTAACTCATACACAAAACTTTATTTTTAAATATTAGGAAGAAGAAGAAATCACTTAGCACCGCTCTGTGAGATGAAATTTAATGTTATTAAGTAAAATCTACATATACTTTTTAAAATTATTTTGATATACTATATTACTTTTAGTCAAAAATCTTTTAAAAATAACCTTTGTATGTTCACAAAATATGTATGATTAAAATCTGTACATATATTTATCTTATATGTTAAAGAATGACAAAAGTCCCACATCAGTGATTAATAAAATAGGTGGACTCCTTATAAGGCTTCGGCAATCCTCCTCCCTTTGAGCTAGCTTTTGGGGTGTGAGTTAGGTCTAAGACTTAATTTCACATGGTATCAGAGCAGGGCCCGTCTCACCGGATGTTAAAATCCCCAAAATCAAATTGCCCACGCACCAGATGCTAAGCACTGGGCGTGAGGTGGGTTGTTAAAGAATGACAAAAGTCCCACATTGATGATTAATGAGATGAGTGGACTCCTTATAAGGTTTGGACTCCTTATAATTTTTAGAGCGTGAATTAGGCGTAAAACCTAATTTAATATATATATAATAATTAGTAGTAGTAATAGTAGTATACAAAGATGAAAGTGACCTAGTAAATAAAAGTTGGATTTAGAATATCTAATATGTAATAATTGCAGGAGGAGACATTATAGATTCCCATCAAGTTATTTTTTTTGTGTGCTACAGAGGATGCAGTAATCATTATTTCCACATAAACTATGTTTTTGTTTATATTCTTTCTTGTTATGTTATGTCCCTTTCATTTTTATTCTTCTTTTTAGTACTTTAATTCCTTTCCAAAATCTTTTCAGGTTCTCGTGCTTATATGTAACACCTACCTCTTGTCCTTTCCTTGATCAATTCTTTTTTCTATTGATCGATGTTCGATATTTATATGAAGATTTGATCAATTTGAAAGGAGAGATCAAAGATGAAGTAAGAAATACTTTTCAAGAACTATTTAATAAGTTTTTCTTTTCCTATTAAGAAAGAGTCGTGTTTGATTGTCGTGTATATGCTTTGTTAAAATTTTGTTCATGGTATAGTTGATTGATAGTGAAAACAAAGAAGGAATGGTTTTGATTACGTGAGAATAATTTTTATTAGGATTTTTCGTTTCATGTGCGTTAAAAAGAGAGGCAGACTAATGTGATCGTAAGTAAATATCAAGTGTGCGAGGAAATGAATACTCATCTTACGATAAATTAATCAAAATTCTTATCTTGTAACTAAAACAGTAGAGATTTTGTCCATCTCACTATGATTTCCGATTAAAAATGAAATAATTCAAATAACAGAATGGGCTTTAGGCCTTATTCCTTTTCAGTTAACCAGCAGATTTTAGCTTAACAAATTAGCCCATGGGCTCTTGGTAAATTGTTCTCAAAGAGAAAATCTTAACTATATAGGGCCCAATAGACAAAGTTATGGGCTTGATAGACAAATTCATTTTAATTAAATTAGTAAACTAGTCAAAATAAATAACATATTTAGTAAAAATATCAATACTTTATAAATATTAGCAATAATGTCAAAAATGTCATTATTTTAAAAAATTTATGTGTCCCAATTTTCTTCCTATTTTATCTCTCTTTTTCAATTAATTCTATATATCTTTTTTTTTTAAAAAAAAATTCTCTCTCATATTTATCTTTTCAAATTGTTAATTCTCTCTCCCATTTAATTTTTTTCTCTCTCATGGTTATCTTTTTTGATTTTCCTCCAACATTCAAGTTGCAAATATTTTTTTGCCATATATTTTGGTTGTTTTTTTAATCCAAAATTGAATTAACAAGAATCCCTTTGATTAAGGTATCTCTAATTTTTATCCTATTTTCAGATTTCTTTTCTAATTTTATTTTTGTTTAAATCTTAAAAAATGTTGTTTGTATTTTTCAATTTCCGTTATGATTTACTCTCCAATGGCTGAATCCAAGAGGCTTACTAGAGGTATTCATCTTAATCAACCAATTTCTGATGATTTTTCATCTTTTAATTTATTATTACTTAACAAATAGTGTATAATGTATGATCCGCTGCTAAAATGAGGGAAGAAAGAGGGTAAGAATATTTACAAGACTCATTAGTGTGCAAAACCTTCCTCAAATTCAGAACGCAAATGTAGAATCTTTGTCTACTCGTGAGGATCTTGAAAAAGAAGACGAAGATCGGATAGTTGTCGAACAATTTTCTATTAGTTTGTTTTGTATTTATAGTTCTTTTTTAGAATTTGGTATGCTTTCTTAATTTGTATGCAAATCACTATGTATACTATCAATATTTGTATTTATTAAAAATTTCATGTTGCATGGTTTATGAATCTTGTATTTGTCCCTAATTTGTATTCATCCAAATGTATGTCAACTAGTTATGTATTTTATTTATAAGAAGAACAACTTTCTATTAGTTTATTTGTATTCGAATACAAATACAAATAATAGACATATTGGAATGAATACGACTTAGAAAAGGAAACAAGATTTTGAAAAGAAAAATAAATACACAGTGAAAAATTTATACGAATACAAATGTATTTCTTAAATAGCTACATTTTATTTGACATACATATTAGAATGAATACAAACTAATAAAGGTATGTCAACTGAATTTGACATTTTTTTCTAATTTGTATTTATTCTAAAGATATGTCAACTAGTTATGTATTTTATTTAAGAATGAGTACACCAAATATTCAATTATTTCTTTTCAATTTTATATTTCATTCACTTTTTCATCATACTAATTTTTTGTATTTTATATATTATTATACAAAATTCAAAATAAAAACTAGAATAAATAGAAATACAAATAAAATACATATTGAAATGAATACATACAGGATTTTTGAAGAAAAAAATAACTATATAGGGGAAAAAACATATTGTGGAATGAATATAATTTTAAAAAGGTAAAAATTTTGGAGAAAAAAAATTTAAATTTTATTTGAAAATGTAACTGATGAGAAAATTAAGGATGCTTGCCTTTTTTTGAAATATTCCCCCCTTAATTTTCTCCTTTTTGTTATTAAATAATTATATTTTTTAAATAAAAATAAATAATAAAAACATAAATAAGGTACATAACAAACTAAAATGACATTTTTACTAAATATTGAAATTGTTGCTAATGAGTCCTCTTAAATGCTAAAATATTGACATTTTGAAAAATTTCCCTTTTTTTATTTTTTTTGGAGGGTTGGGATGGATTATTATATGGAAAAATAACTAAAATATACAACTATAAGTTTTATATTCTCTAATTTTCCCTTCTTTTTTTAAATATTACATAATTCCCTTTTTTTTTTAAATTTTAGTGTAAGTTTATAGATACATTACATTCTCTCTCCTATAATACACAATTACCCATTTTAATGCCTATTTTTTCTCCATTAAAACACTCAACCTTTTAAATCAGTTTTTGGATTTTGAATTTTCTCCATTTAAATACTCAACCTTTTAAATCAGTTTTTTGATTTTAAATTATTAATTTTAATTAATTTTAAATAAAAGACCCAATTTTGAAATTTTGAATTTCAAAATTCCAAAAATTTGAAATTTCAAAAATCAGGACAACTTCTCTTAACTTCTCCCGTTTTGTTCTTACTCCATCAAGTTTCAGTTCTTTTTTTTCCATAATCATCTTCCTTCTTCTTAACCCAGCATATTTTATTGGTTTCTTCTTTTTATTCTTAATCCATAATCGTCTTTTTCTTCTTAATCTATAATCGTCTTAACTCAGCATCTTTTTATTATTAATTCATCATCAGTTCGAAGGTTGTCAAAATACAACAAAAAAAGAAAAAAGAAGCAGCAAAACATTGTCTCGGGTTAGTATTTTGGTACTTAAAACTGTTGTTAAAATTAGTAAAAATTTTAAGGAATCAAGTGTGCTTGCTGATACATTTGAATAAGTGTGTGTAGTGTTTTAGATAGTGAATTGATACATGAATTTGTTGTGTATCATAATATTTTATATGTATCATGAAGTTTTGAATATTGTTATAATGTATCATTCAATAAGTTTAGTAAATGCGTCATCAACTGTGCTTGATGATACATATAGAATCAGTGTGTACAGTGTTTAGTCAATGCACTGATACATGTAGTAGATATGTATCACATGTTTTGCTTTGCATGTAGTATGAATTTCTGAAAACTGATATCATGTATCAGTAAGGTATTAGTTGTTTAGTTGATGTACTGATACATGTTTTGAAAATTGTTATAATGTATCATTCACTAAGTTTAATAAATGCGTTATAATTTAACAGATTGTTCATAAAAAATGTTTTTAAAATAGATGATATAATCTTTGATTTTCAAAATTTGAAATTAATATCCAACTACGTACTGATTTTATGGTGATTAATGATTTGTTACCTTAAATTAAGCTGTTTTAGTAACAACATTAATTGTACCATTTTTTCCCCATTTTTTTCTCAACAGTTTAAACTTACCATGTATCATTTACCATGTATCACTAGAGCCTAAAGTATCACGGAACAACAAATTTAAGGGATTTTTTGTAAATACTAAATTTGTCGGGACAAAATGTAATTATCGAATTACACTATGGGATTCCTTAAATTTTTACTTATTATATTAGTTTATTAGCTATAGTTTTAGTTAACTATTACCCGCGACTTATATTCGGTGATAATTACGTATACTGGGTTTTCAAATTTGTATAATTTGCATGTTTGTATCATTCCGATTTGTATAACTTTGTAATGCAATTTTGTATAATACAATTTGTGTTTTAATTGTTTAAAATTCAAATATTTGTGTTTGTATAAATTCAAGTTCATACAAAGATATAAATGTATCCGCTAATCATACAAATGATATAGTTTAAACTGTAACTATATATATAAAACCTCAAAATATATAAATTATAGTTATGGAGCATAATTAAGTTTATTATGGTAATTAATATTTGTGAAAATTCCTCCTCCTTCTTTTTCCCTCAATTGATAGGCGATAGCTCATTTAGTATTATATATTGCTCGAATTATTTATTAGTATAATCCACATATTTATACGTATGAAATACACGTACTTTGATTAACTCTTTTTTCTTTTCTATTTTTCTTTGTTCCCACAACTTAAATACTTTTTACGATGAGAACGTATATGATAATTTACAAATACTTTTTACGATGAGAATGTATACGATAATTTAAAAATGCTTTTTACGATGAGAATGTATACGATAATGTACAAATACTTTTTACGATAAGAGCATATATGATAATTTACAAATACTTTTTATGATAAGAATATATACAATAATTTATAAACTCTCTTTACGATAAGAATGTATACAATAATTTACAAATACTTTTTACGATGAGAATATATATGATAATTACCCTGCATGCATGCATATACTGAGAATAATAAAAAGGGAAATAATAATATAATAATTGTTTTTGCCACCTAACCAACTGTCTCACAAAAGAAAAATAATACTAGCATTAATTTTGACCCATATATACCTTATCCTTCTCCATTTAAGTATGTGTCAGATTCAAATCCTTTAAAGTTATTAAATTCTGGATGAAAATTTATATATATATATATATATATATATATAAACATATATTCAAAATAAATTCCCATCAACCCTGGACAAGATATACAAGATCTTCATTTTTTTTTAATTTACAGTTTCGAATCTAAAGTTATGGAAATAGAAAAAACTTTTAGTAAGAAACACTTCATAATAAGCGGTCTCTATATACTATGTGAATTTTAATAATTAGTTGGTTCGCTATAATTATTATCATGACATATTGTACTTTAACGGAAAACCTCAAAACGCATTTTTGGTGAAAGTGAGACATTTTTCATGTAAATTTATAACTCTTGCTAGCAGAGGCAGGTCTAGGATTTGGAGGTCGAGGGTGTAACGACATTTACGTTAGATCGGTTGTGTTTTAATGTTGGGTTACAATTCGTGTTTTTGATTTATTTTTTAATAAATAAATCAATAAATATGCATGTTAGTGATATTTTTTTATAGATATTTTGTGATTAGAGATAACTAAACAATTCAATTTTTATTTCCTTTTTGAAATTAGTTATTTTATTCGCTGAAACTTTGAGGAAAAAAAATATTTCTCAAATTAAAATTTGAGTTTTTATAAACCATCTAATAGTATTAACATAATTTTTAATCTTTCATTGACTTTATGTGTTGTTACATAGTAGGAAAAGAATAAAAATTATAGTTCCAACGTAGTCATCTTACTTAGCGAGAACGTCCGTGAAGATCAAAAGAACCTTTAAATAAAATAAAAACAAACTATAATATTCATCATTTTAAAAAGTTATGGTTTTTTAAAAAACTACCATTTAAATATATTCTTAATAACACTTATTTGACGCTCATAATTCAATACCCACTAATTGATAAAAAAAAACACGTTACACATATATCAAGAGATTAATAATTAGTCAAGAGGAAGTAAAAAAAAACTAAAAATTAATTATGGAAAGGGGTCTATTTGAATTAATAAAGAATAGTAAATAAATAAGAATAAATTGGAGAAAAAGAAAAAAATGAAAAAAGGAACAAGCAAAAAAGTAGATGTTGTTGGTGAGTTTCGAACCATAGTTGGCTAGGTAGCAGACCCTCTCTTTCGCCAATTTAGTTGTTCTACGTTCTAGTTAATGTCACGCCCAAAAATGGGCGTGATGGCACTCGTCTTATCCCACCAAGACAAGTCAGCCTAAAACTCAACCATTACAATAAAGTGCGGAAATAAAATATAAGTAACTTCATAAAACCCCCCAAAACCTGGTAGTCACGTGTACAAGCCTCTAATGTATTACAATTGATTCAAAAGAAAAACTCAAGTCTCAAATGAACTTGTTTCTAGAATAGAACAAGATCATAATTATGGAGAAGAAAGTCTGCTGAGATGGAAACAACTACCTCACAAATCTCCAAGAAGCCTCGAAAAAGAAGAGAATGACAAGTACAACAAAAATCCAGGCTCATAACCTACAAAAAATTTGTAGAAGCAAGGGGTGAGTACCAAACCACACGGTACTCAGCAAGTAAACCTCTAAACACAAGCTAAGGGGATGAAATACGGGTACTCCTACCACCCCCAACCAAACCTCCACAACTACAACCTGCATTAAAATCAACCCAACCTAACAGCTCACAGTTTACATAGCACGTAGCTCAACAACAACACTTGGACAAACTACATATCCTCAACAACAACACTTCAACAAATTACATATCCTCAACAAGAATACTTCAACAAATTACATATCCGCAATAACAAGCTCAATATTAATCAATCACAAGTTCCGCAGAAAGACAATCACTAGATCAGCAAAACACAATATCAAGTTCACTAATGATAAGTATGTGCAATGTAATGGAATGCAATGTCAAGTATAATGATGCATGTCTGACCTAGTGATACACACCCGCTGTCTCTCAGTCCGGGACCCATGGGGATGATATGGCAGTGATGAATAAGCAATCAATTCGGCGGCAATATGCATGGAATTAACATATTAAACTCTTAATATTAAATTAGTTGAGATTTTAGGGTTAAGTCATTAAGTTTAACTATTTGAAGTGGTATTGTTTTATATGTACGGTATAATAGTAATTATGACGAATTAAATTTTGATATATTAAGATAGATAATTAAATATTGAGTGTATTATACTATATGGAAATTGTTAAGGTTGTAGTTATTAGAGAAATTATGATTTAATCCTAGACTTGGAATTTGAGGAGATATAAAGAGTTGGCATGTTAATTGGTATCAATAATTACAAACTTGATTATAAATTTGGGGTGAATTTTTAGGTCAAGGTTAAACACATAAAAGTGTGAGTGTTGTTAATTTCGAAACCTTATTGTAAATATATACTTGAATAGATTCCATTGGTTCGGAAGCTCAACGGAAGGGGAAGGCTCAAGTCCAAGAATAATTATTCGATTGACTAAGGCAAGTGGATTTCTAAACTCTTGTTAAGTGTATGGAATGCGTGTATTTCCTTGTGATATATGTTTGGGAGTAACGGGATTGGTGATGGGTTGACTTGTCCATATTGATTAATTCTAATGATGAAATAAAAGGGATAACAAAAGGCGATGTGATTAATTATTTATGTGTGATGTGTTGAGAAAAGTTTGATGGCTTGTTGAGTCATTGTGGATGTAACTTCATGTTTGTGTGGTTGTGAACTGTGCGATGTTATGAAAATGATCATCTCCTCATTATATGTGTGAACTTGTCATCTGCATTATTCTGAGGCATTTGTTGTGACAAGTGTTATGTGCATTGAGAAAGAATGGGTACTTAAGAGGATGTACCATTTCGAGGGACGTATCGCGCGCCGCGATGGATACTATATTTCGAGGGACGTATCGCGCGCCGCGATGGTTACTGTTATCGAGGGTCGTGTCGTGCGCCGCGACAGATGCATGGACAGATATGTCCCCCATGGGTCCCGGACTGAGAGACAGCGGGTGTGTATCACTAGGTCAGACATGCATCATTATACTTGACATTGCATTCCATTACATTGCACATACTTATCATTAGTGAACTTGATATTGTGTTTTGCTGATCTAGTGATTGTCTTTCTGCGGAACTTGTGATTGATTAATATTGAGCTTGTTATTGCGGATATGTAATTTGTTGAAGTATTCTTGTTGAGGATATGTAATTTGTTGAAGTGTTGTTGTTGAGGATATGTAGTTTGTCCAAGTGTTGTTGTTGAGCTACGTGCTATGTAAACTGTGAGCTGTTAGGTTGGGTTGATTTTAATGCAGGTTGTAGTTGTGGAGGTTTGGTTGGGGGTGGTAGGAGTACCCGTATTTCATCCCCTTAGCTTGTGTTTAGAGGTTTACTTGCTGAGTACCGTGTGGTTTGGTACTCACCCCTTGCTTCTACAAATTTTTTGTAGGTTATGAGCCTGGATTTTTGTTGTACTTGTCATTCTCTTCTTTTTCGAGGCTTCTTGGAGATTTGTGAGGTAGCTGTTTCCATCTCAGCAGACTTTCTTCTCCATAATTATGATCTTGTTCTATTCTAGAAACAAGTTCATTTGAGACTTGAGTTTTTCTTTTGAATCAATTGTAATACATTAGAGGCTTGTACACGTGACTACCAGGTTTTGGGGGTTTTATGAAGTTACTTATATTTTATTTCCGCACTTTATTGTAATGGTTGAGTTTTAGGATGACTTGTCTTGGTGGGATAAGACGAGTGCCATCACGCCCATTTTTGGGCGTGACAAAATGGTATCAGAGCCCCAGGTTCATAGGTCTCACGTATGTACAAGCCGAGTCTAATTAGAGTCTTGAAGAACTGTACGGAGACGTCTGTACTTATCTTTGAGAGGCTATGGTGACTTTTAAGAAAAATCTTCACTTCTTGAATCTCAATCGTGCTTACTTGCTTTAGGTTTGACTATCATCGCTTCACTCCATTCACTCTCATTTATGTGATGACTCGTGCATTGTTTCTCATGTGAGTAGTTAGTGTGTTGTGTATAACTTGAATGTTAGACCTAATACTAAGGTGAACGTGATATACTTATGAAAAGAATGTAGTTCGATAATTGAAAGTGGACAAATTAAAATGATTGCAAGATAATGAACAATGTAAATAGAGAAAACACAGTTAGCAAAGTTGTCATAATATGTATGAGCTATTTTGATATGATCTTCTAGATAGGTATGATGTGTTTTAGTGGTGGATTTAACAGACTTCACAACATGGCACTAGTGGTATATGAAAATGGATATGTTGATTGTTAAGTGTGAAGAATAAATACCTAAAGAGTTATTAGTTGTAACACATGCTCATATAATAAGATTTGGTGTTGCATTTATATTTGAGAATCTAGCTAGTTTTTTTTACTACGGAAGAATGAATTAATAATTATTTATAAGGAAGCTTTTAATGGTTGATCTTTAGTACGGTATTGATGTGTTTAAGTCGTGAAGTGTATCTCAAAGATTTTAAATGAGTGGTATTCCATCGTAAGCTCCATGGAAGTGGATCGATATTCGGATGAGAAGCTTAAAGGTAAAATAAGTCTGAATGAGTGTGTTTGTATGAAGGTAACTGAGAATTTTAGTAAGGAAACACGTATACATTGGGTTAGCCCTTTGGATTTTGAATTGGTATAGCTGGTTTTGGGGTGTCATGTGAATGACAAGATTGACTTCGTGATGATGAAGAAACTAACTGAGCATGACGATAACAAGGGATCGTGATAAATTGTGATTAGGATGCAATTATATGATAAAGATTATTGGTTAAACAAATTTTGTATTGTAATGACAAATTGTGAATATTTAAGGATGAGGTTTGATACTATTTGATGAGTAGTTTGATTGCAAGGAAAGTTATAGGAGCTGTTAAAGCACCGCTCAGATAGAATTTAAAGGAGCTATAGCTATAATCAAATAAATAAATAAATTAGCGGGATATAGTTTAGCCTTCGAAAGGAGGCGAGAACACGAAAATTTACTCTAATTGTAAGGGCCAAATTGGATGTATCTTCAATTAAACTGTATAATCGGATTTAGAGACATGTGATTTCATCTATCTTGCCTAGATTATTGTGATAGTTTTACAGAACATCATATTGGTTAAAAAAAAATAATGGATAAACCTTGAGAAATGAGTTTTTAGATGTTCAACTCGAGTGTAATTAATTTATTTTTTTTGTGTGTGTGGTTTTCATTTTGGTAATTAGTACGGATTGAATTTTTAGCAAAAGATATGATAAGGTCGATGGAGAGACGATCAATGATAAGCTAAGATATGTGAATTCATAAAAAAATTTCAAGTTATAAGCTAATGTTGATAGATAAAGGAGTTATGTTACATAGTTTCAAAATTCAAGTTTTTCATTGTGAGTTTGGGTTTGTAGCAGTGTGTTTTATCAAGGTATGTATTGGTAAGGTAAGAAATGATTTGTATCGGATATTGAGCATTTGGAAGTACTTGTGCATGATTTAAGTCGTAAAGTTGATTTCTTTTGATTGTAAAAAAATCTAAGGGAAGGTTTCACATAAGGTTTTGGTTTAGGTATAAGGTTAAATTTTATGGATTATTGATCAATTATTAAGTGAGTCAGCGAAAGAAATAATATTTTGGTTTATTAAAGAGTTTAAGATATTTAAAATTATTCATTATGGAAAGAATTTAAGAGATGTAAAGGAATAAGACCTCTTATATAGATTTTTGATTTGAAATGAAGGCTGTATTAATTTTCATATATAAGTTCTATGACTATGAACGTGAATTGGTCTAATATAGACTTATTAAGGTTCTATCAACGATTTTTATAAAGATGGAGTTTTAGTTTGGGTGAAAAGTAATGATGTGTGAAAGATTTTATGTGAATATGTCGAGCTAGATTATTCAAAATATAATAGGTAACTTATGAATGTTCAAGGGTGTGGACCTACCGTTCTACATGATTAATGATGATTTCGAGGAAATTGAAACTACTTTGTTGATGGGATGATACAAACTATTATGATGTGTTACATAGGCATTTGATGGTGAGCAGAGGTTATAAGCTTATAGTTATCGAATTATTGGAGTGGCCAAGAATTTCTTGAGTGTTGGTATGAGCTATATGATGATTTGGAATGTTAGTTGAAATTTGGCATTTGAAAGATTACGTGGGTTTGACATTATACGTGATTCAATAACTTTATATTGTTGGAAAATGCTTTTATATTTGAAACAAGTGTTAGTCTTGGGTGGGACCCGTATCTGTCATAAAATGCTTATTTGGAAAGAGAGAGCGTCAGAGTTTGAAAATTTGAAGGCGATAATGTAATTGATAAGAATACTTTAATACTAGTAACAGTTTGAGAGTAAGGTAAATGACTGGTATAGTTATGATGCTTGTTGGTTTAATTAAGAGCGTAAATTCAATGAAATACTTGAGAAGTATGTGGAGGTTCGGTTGGGGGTGGTAGGAGTACCCGTATTTCATCCCCTTAGCTTGTGTTTAGAGGTTTACTTGCTGAGTACCGTGTGGTTTGGTACTCACCCCTTGCTTCTACAAATTTTTGTAGGTTACTAGCCCGGACTTTTATGATATATTCTCTTCTTTTCCGAGGCTTCCTGGAGATTTTGTGAGGTAGTTGTTGGTCATCTCAGCATCCCTCCTTACTCTTGTTTATGATTTTGTTCTACTCTAGAAACAATATCATATGAGACTTATATTTTCTTTTGATCCGATTGTAATACTTTAGAGGCTTGTACACGTGACAACCAGGTTTTGGGGTATAATGTAAGTTGATAGTAAATTTTCCGCATTTTTATTGTAATAGTTGAGTTTTAGGCTTACTTGTCTTGGTGGGATAAGACGAGTGCCATCACGCCCATTTTTTGGGTCGTGACAGTTAATGGGTGACAAAGTAATATCTATTCAATTATTATACATATATATACAACGTTTTTTCCTAGATCGCTGAGTGTCGTGGCATCCCCAACTGTAAACATAGATCCGCCCATAGCTACCAGCGTTAACATTAGCGTAGCCACATAGTGCTAAGAGTGTCTAATTGGATACACTTTATCGGAAAAAAATATCATATCTATAAATAAAATGGTATAGGAAATAATTAAATAACATATTTAGATAACTTTAGCATAACAAGTTACTATTTTTAAACACAATTTATTAAATTACTGACTCCGCTACTACAAACTAAGTTATTGGTTGTTACTCCATTAATTTTGTCATGAAAAAATAGTGGTTTACAAGTTTTGCGTGCTATAGGGAAAAAAACAAAAACGTACAACAAATTAGCTGTTTTGACAAATACTATTGTAAAATGAATAGGACTTCTCATAGAATATAATTCCATATTTTACACCATAGGGTGACAAAAAATATGCAATAAATGAAAGTGTAATAGACCATATTTTAATTTAAGAAAATGTTCCCCTCATATTTATCAATGCATGTTTTAGTTTAATTTGTGAGTTTAAGCTACTTATTTTAAATGTTTTTTGTTAAAGTGAAAATAACTTTTAAATATTTCTTTAGTGTTTGAATTAATTTGAAAAATAAAAGTAATGTTTTACTAATAATTTCTCTATATTTTACACATACTTGAAGTTAAAAACTTTTAACCCTTTAGTTCCATCTATATTGCAATACTTTTTTTTTTCTATTTGATGTTAGAAATTCGTTTTTAAGGCCTGATTATGTTGAATTGTATTGAAAAAATTCCATTATAGATAAATTAGAGCGCTCACTATTAAAGACGACTTTTTATATATATCTAAAGCTTGAATTCGAGACGTTTGTTAAAGATCTAAAATTTTTTGTTACCATTTCGATATAACTTTTGATGATAATAAAACTTATGGTGTGGTCCATGGGTCCTTATGTAGGAAAAAACAATTAATGATTAGTTTAATATCTACCTCACATCCTTACTAGAACCTATCAACCACATACATATGCATCACGTTTTTCTAATTTCTATTAAAAAATTGTCCCATATTAAATTCATCTATTCAAAAATTTTACCTATATAAATTCACACATCTAATTATATTAGAATTAATAAACTCCTAACTTAGAAAAAAAAGAACCCTACCAAGTCCCATAGCTATAATTATGACAACATATGTTGAGCCAAGGACTCAAAAAATGAACAATGTGGCTAACCATTTGGAGCCATGGCTACAATTGGAAGGCAAAGTGGTTTTCGTAACCGGTGCATCGGCGGGGCTCGGCCGCGAATTCTGCCTTGACCTAGCTAGGTCCGGGTGCAGAGTCGTGGCGGGTGCTCGTCGGGCGGACCGGTTGAAGTCCCTTTGTGATGAAATTAACACAATGTCTAGCTCAAATTCTCATTTAGTTAGAGCTATGGCTATTGAACTTGATGTTACCGCTGATGGTACAACTATTGAGGCATCAGTAAAGAAAGCTTGGGATGCTTTTGGTCACATTGATGCTCTTATTAACAATGCTGGCGTTAGAGGTACGTAAAACAAGTTTATACCAACAAAATGTACGTGTTTTAGGTTTTATATCGGTCGATTTGGTTCGATTTTAAAATTTATCAATTTTGACTTATCAGTTCGAATCATTTCGGTTCGAATTTGAATAAAAACATGAATTAATAAATAGGTTCTTATGACATTCACAAAATATTTATATTTATATTTATTATTTAATACTAATAGTCACGATGGAGCTAAAATACTTAAAATATATATCACATGACATACTTTTTGAAACGCTTTGTTACAAAATAGAATATTTATTTATATCAAAGGAGATTAATTCAACAATTTATAATAAAAATTAAAAAAAAATGTATTTTATAGTTTTTTTTTTCTTAGCCTTCGTTTGGTAAGTTATTGAAAGTTTTCGATGAGATCCAAAAAATTAACCTAAATTTTTTTTTGATTTCATATTTGATACTCTTCTCAGAGATCTCAAATGAGGGAACTCGTATTCGTATTAGATCTGACTAATCATCCATCCTATGTCCTTTACGTTTTTTGACAATCCATCTTTGTCTTAGTAGAGTAGTGAATCATTAATTCATTGCACCTCGTTCTATGTACACAGTATAATTTTTCGACACAAGCTAACCACTTTAATTTAATTTGATATAGTATTTAATATGAATGTTATCTATATATAGGAGGAATAAAATCTTCAGTGGATATTTCTTGGGAAGAATGGGAAAATACTTTAAGAACAAATTTGACAGGATCTTGGTTAGTTTCCAAATATGTTGGAAAACAAATGCAAGTTTCAAAAAAAGGAGGCTCAATTATTAATATTTCATCAATTTCTGGTTTAAATAGAGCTTTAATGCGTGGTGGTATTGCTTATAGTTCCTCAAAGGCTGCTATGGATTCTATGACTAAGGTAATTAATTAATTATAACCTAAAAAAATGACGTTTATCGTATCAAACACGTACTAATTAACTTTGTAATTTGCAGATAATGGCATTAGAATTGGGGGAACATAATATTAGAGTGAATGCAATAGCACCAGGTTTATTCAAATCAGAGATTACTGAGAATTTAGTGAAAAAAGATTGGATACAAAATGTAGCAAAAAAAAGTATTCCACTTAAAACATTTGGTACAACTGATCCAGCATTGACTTCACTATTGAGATATTTGGTACATGATTCTTCAAATTATGTATCTGGCAATATATTTATTGTTGATGCTGGCTATACACTACCTGGAGTCCCTATCTTTTCTTCTCTCTAAGTTTATGCCACTTTGATCAATCGTCACTACAGTCAGACATTTTTATAACAGTCATATCTTCTGTAACGATATGTCAGTATAATAGTCCGTAAGATATTTGGGCAAAATGGCGTTAGTTATAAAAAAAAAAAACATTTCGATGTATTGTTATGAGTTTTTTTCTTGTTGTTATTGTTGTTGTAATAAGAAATGTTTCCTTGTATGTACCAATTCGTTTGAGATTATTTGATTATTTCTTACGTCCACTTACAAATGCGTATAATAGGATCCCGCTCTATCTAACATATCGTAAGAAGGGGTTCTACTTAGAATGGCTCTATTCCATTGTAGTTAGCCAAACATATTAATAAGTGTGAAACTACGATAAGTGAATATAATATAATAGAGATCATGATCAAATAGGTCCAACTTTTGTATTTCTTTCATATTTGTATCATTTGTAAACAAAATGATCCAGCCACATGTAAATGCACTTATTCTGATGTACAAATTGCAATTCAGGGCATTTCTATGAAAGAAGAAAAACAAAGGGCAGGCTAATATGTTCAAAAAAGTCGAAAATCTGGGCATAATTCATGTCCTTCCAACTGGAAAATGTATAACTTGAACAACACGCGCACCTCTCCTAACTAGACGAGATCCATTGACACAAGTCATCATTGACGATGCTCCTCCACAAGATTGACCATCAAAGGCGAAGAAATGATTCATTGTCGCCTATTATGAGGCTTTCTAACGCCACGGCCTTGCTGGGGTATGTCCTTCAACTTCATTACTTGAACCTTCCTATGCCTCTTGGCTGAACAACAGTCAATAAAGGAAATATCATTAGACCCTCTTTGTAAGTCTACGCGCGCTATAAGAAACTAAAACTAACCATTTTCAACTTGTTGGTAACACTCATGGAGCTTTCGCTTTGTGGCCTCAAGTTTCAAATGTTCTGCATCCTCATCGAGGCATTTCAGTTTCTGATACAACGAAATGATGAACTGTTAGTTAGAAACTGAAGGTTTACATGAACTAGAAATTGACACCCTTCGAATACTTACATTTTGTTGAGTATGCACAGGCCTTGTTTGAGTTTTTCTCTTGTCAGATTTCTCCTGGAGTTTCATTTCATGATCATTGTTGAGCTTCTGTTCGAGTGCTCGCTTAGTTGGTCTTCCACGTCCTGAGTTGACTCCGGGAGGCTTATTTGGTTTGACAAGGGAAGTTCGTTTCTTTTCTTGCTCGTCCTTTTGGTCCACGCTGATTATAACATCTGAAAGAAAGTCCGCGATTAGAAGAAGAATAGAGTAGATTTGAAATTATTACAAGGACAAAAAGTTTCAACTCACTTCCATCATCATCCATGCCATCAAAGATCTACATTTAATATATAGGAAACGATGAAAACGAGTCACTGTCAGTCATGAAGGTAAAGATAAATGATTTTGTCGAAGAAAGGTAAGGCGTTAGGCATACTTGTGACAGCTCGACTTTAGTGGTGGTCTGAGAAAAAAGGAAAGGTAAGTCCTCCAAGGGCGGGGCAGGAAGTCCTCCTTCTTCTTCATCAACAACGAATGCTTTCGTAGACTCAGATTTCCTTTCTGTACCAACAATTTCACAACTCACCACATTAGACTTCAATAATGACCTTCAACATAGAATAAATACAGAACACTAAATTTTGGCGGACCTGTTAATGCTGCTCGAGCATCCACCCACTCTTTCACCATTTCAATCCAGTCCCTGTGATGCATGAGAAATGAATAAACACAACGACACTCGTTTACCATATCCATCCAGTCTAATTTAACTCATTGTAAGGGAACAATCAATGTCTCTACACAACGACAGTTTCTTATATAACCACAAAGTCGCGGTTAAGTGCACAAAGTGGTGAAACTAGGTATATGCTTCAATTACTTAACAGCACTGAAGCAGAAAACTGTACAAACAAGGTAAGGACATCATCACACTCCCTGTAATATCCACACTAGCATGTAAATAGAAAACGATATTAAAATCCAACAAAAGCTGAAAGTGATGACAAAATGGTGCGATAACTCAAAAAGGAAATATTGTTCAAAACTATATTAAATGAAGCATCATGTAAGAGTGACATACTTGACCATCTTCCTGACTAGACATCGAATATATTTTGAGTTGTGCCATCTGAGAGTATTTACAGACTTCCCAATTTCTGTTTTCTGATATAAAAATATATACGTTGAGTACGAATTGCTGATAAAAGAAATTGTAAATCAAATCTATATATTAGTAAAAGATTAAACCTGCAGAATCTCTACGGATAAACCCATCGTTTGAAGCCTCTTTAAGCTCTTATATACATTTGAATCAGACTGTCAAAAGAACATAACACTATCAAAATCTAATAACTGAAGACCCTCGACTCAAGTAAACTAAATGGCATCACATTTCTACATTGTCTCAAAGACTAACTACAAGCATATATCAATTGAGACAAAAGAAAACCTTACTTCATAAGGTATAAAAGAAAAACCAACAACAGCAAAAGAAATAGTTCAATTGAAGTGAAGTAAAATCACTCTATTGATATATACCTCATTTTGACTGTTATCGATGATTTTCTTGAGCGATAGAGCCTCGTCAACAACTCGAGACTCTTCCTCTATCTCATCGCTCAATGCCTCAACTTCAGCATAGCTTTTCTTGATCGGTAGAGCCTCGTTAACAACTCGAGACTCTTCCTCTATTTCATCACTCAATGCCTCAACTTCAACATTGCTATCATTTTTCCTTTTTTCAACATCACAATCATTTAACTCTCTGACTAACTCATTTTTACACTTTCTTTTACCCTTGTCACCTTCAACATCAACAACATTTTCTACCTCATCACTACCAAAATCCCCAAATGAGAAGAGCAGCTCATTAATTCTATCTCTTCTTAATTTGAACTCTTGTGGGTAATCAATGGCTGCTACTCTTAATGCAGATTCAATGATATAAAAAATATCCAAAGTTGATGACCTAAAATAGGCTCTCCATTGCCTCAGTTCCTTATTCTTTTTCATGATTGTGAATCAAGAACCTTTCTAAACAACCACCCTAAGCTAAAAAGATTAACTATCTGTAACACAGAGAGAGTAAAAATTCAATCTTGATTACACCCAAAAACTAAAAATTGAATTTTTCACCATAAAGATCAACTATCTATAACACCAAGAGAGTGAATATTCAATCTTGATTATACCCAAAAACTAAAAATTGAATTTTTGACTAAAATGATTAACTATTTATAACATCCAGAGACTAAAAATTCAATCTTATTATACCCAAAAAAAACTCAAAATTGAATTTTTGACTAAAAAGATTAACTATTTATAACACCCAGAGAGTAAAAATTCAATCTTGATTTATACCCAAAAACTAAAAATTGAATTTTTGACTAAAAAGATTAACGATTTATAACACCCAGAGAGTACAAATTCAATCTTTATCCAATTTTTACACCACCCATAAACTAAAAATTGAATTTCTGATAAAAAGATTTAACTATCTGTAACACCTAGAGATTAAAAATTCAATCTTTATCCTAATTTGACACTACCCAGAAACTAAAAATGGAATTTTTGATAACATGATTAACTATCTATTACACCCAAAGAGTAAAAATTCAATTTTTATCCTATTTTGATACTACCCAAGAACTAAAAATGGATTTTTATTTTAACACCCAAATAGTAAAAAGTCCATCATTATCTAATTTTTTGATAATATCCAAAATCTAAAATTTAATTTTTCATGGAAAAAAGTTTGACTATGTATCTCAAATTCTCATCTAAATTTAATGTTAGTTACAAAATTAATTACAATAATCAGTGACTTGATTGTTCTCCTATATCTGGAAAAACTTCATAAATGTAAATATTGGAATGTAGTATACCGCAAGTTCTCAACTGATTTTTGCCTTTTGGGCCTATTCATTTATGTTTGGTGTAATATGACAAATATTGTTTTGAGTCTTTTGACATTATGTATTATTACAACAAACACACACACAAGGAAACAAATTAAAGGTCCATATGTATAATGTCACGACTAAGAGCCCGTCAAAAATAAAAGGGATATGCACGAGTATTTTCTTAATTATTCGAAATTTCAGAGATATACTTATACTATACAAAAAAATTTATTATCTCATGAATTTATTTTATTAATAATTTTTTATCCCTTTTTTATCTACGTGACACTATATTGGGGCCCAACGCTGGTTGACTCTTTTTTCAAGATAATGCCACGTAGGCCGAAAAAGGGTAGAAAATTACTAAATAAGTTCAGGGGCGTACTTATTATGGTATAAGTGTGTCTCTGGGATTTCGAGCATATGTTGAGGGGTACTTGTGCATTTTTTCGAAAATAAAAAGTCAAATACAAATAACTTTTAAATCAAAAAATAAAAAATAGAGGAGATCTACATTTGATTTTTAATGTATTATAAGTCATTTTAAATTTATTCAAAGTTATATTTGACCTTATCAAACACTTTCTAACTTATTTTAAGTTATTTTTTATATTTGTCAAATACTTTCAACAAGTCAAAAAAACTGACTAAAAGATAAGTTTGACCAACTTTAAGTCAATTCAAACACCATCTAAAATAGGTTTGACCAGTTTAAATTTGAACGGATTATTAATATGTTTACTTATTAGCTTAGTCTATTTAGCCCGTAAAAACTGGATATATATATATATATATATATATGAAGAAGATAATTTTTCTTCTGTTTAAGTGTGTACTTCAAATGGTGAGTGATATCTCTATTTATAGTGTTTAGATATCACTCCCAAATGTCACTAAATTAATAGATACATATCATTTTGGAAATATACATACATGAATACAAGCAATTCATGAATATCCAATGGACAATCCACTTAATTAGTTCAAAAGATTTATCACACTCCCCATTGTATGTCCATAAATAATGTACCTCGTTAAAACCTTACTAGAAAAAACTCAGTGGGAAAAAATTCTAATGAAGGAAAAAGAGTACACATATCTTTTGATACGCATTATTTGTTGCATCATTAAAAATCTTGCCAGAAAAATCCAGTGGGATAAAACCTTGGTCAAGGAAAAAAGAGCGCAACGCGTATTATACTCCCCCCTGATTAAAACATCACTTAATTTCTTGCGATGATATCTCCAATCTTCGTACATTGTGGTTGGTATATTCTTTTTCAAAGAAAAATCACACATTTCCTGAATATGGTGTGTCATTTATCTCAACCTAACGCACTCTCGACTTGCTTCATGGAGGACTTTTATTTCTGCATAGCAACATTTGCTTCATTGATCGCCAGGATATTATTATGCCTCCATATGCAAACAAATAGCGTGTTTTAGATCGTGTTTTATGCGGATCAGATAAATATTCTACATTTGCGTAACCAATCAACTCTGACTTGAATTCTTCGGAATAGAATGAACCCATGTTTATGGTCCTTCAAAGATGTTCAAGTATATACATAACACCATTTCAATGTCCTTTTGTTGAGGAGGATCCAAATCTTGCTAGTAAATTTACTGCAAAACAGATATCTGGTCGAGTATTGTTAGCAAGATGTATTAGTACCCTTCTTGCACTAAGATATGGAGTTTAATCACCAAAAAGTTCTCCATCCTTTTCTTGAGATCACAGTGAATCATTATTTATTTCAAGAGATCTCATAATCATTGAAATACTCAATGAATGCGATTTATCCATATAAAATTGCATCAAAATTTTTCTGTGTATGTTGATTGATGAGCAAATATTTCATTCGTTAAATTTTCAATCTTAGGTCAAGACAAAATTTTGTTTTTCCAGAATCGATTCCCTTCTCAAATACTCAATAACTTTTAAAGCTCCTTAAGAGAGTTAGTAATTTCAAATCATCTACATACACAATTTATAACAAATTTAGATCCTGACCTTTTCATAAAAATTCAAGGACAATTAGGGTCATTTTTTGTACCCTTTTCTTCCTTGATTATTTCAATCCATATAAGAATTCTTGAAGCTTAATTGAAAAAGTTTCCTTCAAACTTTTATAAGCTTCAGACACCTCGACTGTTTCAAGGATTTTCATATAACCTTCATTGTCTAGCTAGACATGAAAATTATTCATTATATGCATTCAAGTTTTATGTTGCCAGATCAAAACAAAATTCATTGCATTCACCATAGGAGAAAACATCTCCAATAATGTCAGGATTTTTGCGACAAACCTTTATGCCCCAAGGCATAAGCTGTACTTGATATCTTACGGTTATACTATCACATAATAATATATTTGTACCAAATTGACATTATACCTTGATTTATGGACTATCATTCCAAAACGTTACTTTTCTAAGTGAAACAAAATATATTTGAATTATACATTTTACTTGACCAATCATTTATCTGTCCACACTATATGACGATTTGAATTCAAGATCCTCGTCACAATTTATTTCATTGAGCGCTACCTCACATCAAAGATACTGTTGACGGTTATTTGATATCGATTCCAACAAGACATAATTTATCAAGATCTCTTCATTTTTCAAGTACCTAGACTTTTTCTAAGGTTTTATAAAGTGTTATGTCAATGTGCTCTTTATTAACACTTGACTCATTATCATGACCATATTGATTATTTTCTCCTTCCTTCATCAAGGAATTTTATACATGGAACCGATTGGTCTTTTACACTTTTGGTGTATCATAGACTCAGTCCTTCAAGGACTTCACATTGAAGCATTTACAACTGAATTATATCATAGGGTCAGTGCATTCATCTGGACTGATTTGCAACATTATGCAAATGAATTATCTCTTGAACTTTATGTTCAAATATTTATTTAACGAGGATCTAGATAATTCATAATTAACGTCACATAATTTTCACCTGTCAAAATCATCTCTCCTCCTAATGTTAGAAAATCTAACATTCATCCCAACCTCATTTGGGAATTCATCCTTATGCGTGGTGGAACAATTAAAATCATAACCATACATACAACATCTTAGATGAAAATTATTTAGTTCCTGACCCTGAACCAATTTTTATGGAAAAACCTTGTACGAGTAATTACTATCTCCTTTGTAGATGAAATATACATGCATTACTAATTGAGTCAACTACTCATATTTGAGTAAAAAATAATGTCAAGGCTCTAATATGTGGATTTTCCTAAAAATGACCAACTTGAAAACTTCTATTCAACATGGAACAATCAAGCAATTATTTAAATTTTATAGTCATAGTTTATTTAATTTATATTTTGCAGGAAATATTTTTTTTTTGCCATATGATTTGGTATATAATTAGCCATTTTCGATATACAATTAGCTATTTTATACATTTCAGCATAGAATATATTTGATTTTGTATAAAACGAGAGAAAAGTGTATATACAAATACATTTATTTTCATTCTATACCTTATAACTATACAAATACAAATCTTCTTATACAAATTACAATGTATAAATGAATTGATACAAAACAGAACAATTTGTATAAAATTAAATGTTTGTAGCGAATTATCCAAATCAAAAACTCCATAGCAATTAAAAACATAAAATTTGATACCAAAATGCGATTATACAAATTATAGTTATAACATATAAATATGATTCTTACGCTTCTTATATGTAAAAGTTGCTCATTTAGAAATGCTTCCTATTAGGACTTTTCAATCTTTGGGCTCTCATAAAAGGCTTGTTTGATTGGCCCTAAGGATGTTAGTCCAATCACTCGATGACCCAACCCATAGATTAAAGCAAAGTTTGAGAACCAAAAAATGAAATAAGCCCAATTCACCATTCTTGGCCCATTTTTTTTTTTTTTTTTTTTGGAGAGGAAGACCTAAAAGGATAAGAGAACAATTCTCACTTTGGCTGAGTTGATTGGTGATATAAATTTTTATAGGAAAATAAAAGAGAACGTAAGATACATAAGTGAATTAACGGTTAACCTTTATAGCTCAATTGATTGGTGATATAAATTTTTATAGGAAAATAAAAGAGAACGTAAGATACATAAGTGAATTAACGGTTAACCTTTATAGCTCAGTTGGTTGGTGATATAAATTTTTATCTTATTGGTGAGAGTTCAGTTCCCACCTTGCAATCCTTTTCCATTTCCCCTACTCATTTTTTAAAAAAATGAAAAAAAAACAACAAATTTATCGTTGAAGTTATGTGTTCGATAGATTTTAATAATTTCAACAGAAATTTTTAATATGTATTAGCAACCCATTTAGAACCTAATAAACCGACACTATAATAAAAACAACTTTTAGCGGCATTAAATATCGACACTAATAAAAAGTGCTAACGTCTTGACCGACATTAACTAAGTGTTATTAGAACCAATGTCGTTAACGAATTTAGGGAAATATATATATACAAAGAGTGACAATTGCCGCTAAAAATACATAGTTAGCGGCAATTAAGAATTAAATGCTGATAATAGTCTCATTTTTGTATATTTAATGGCAATTAAAAATTAAATGCCGCTAATAGTCTATTTTTATTGTAATGAGAAATAGTCATAGCCTTGATGATTGTCTTTCTTTTTGTTTGGTCATCTATATTATACGAAATAAGAGCAAATAAACATATGTTTAATATGATGCTAAATCTTACCTATCTAACCAATAATTCTTATTCTTTGAGAGAACAAAGATATAGTCTAATTTGCTTTTTTCCTATCATACAAAAACTAAAAAATAACCTACTATAATCGACTAAATTAAATCAATGAAATTATAAGTAAAGGTATATATATATATATATATATTTTTATTTTTTTTTAATTTTCTCAACGTATAATATAAAATAAAATGAAAATTAAAACATGAGGAAAGGGACAAAAATCATTATATATATTCAAGGAGTCAATTGACAACTCATAAACTTGGATTGTCTGTTCAAACAATTATTCTCTGTCATTTTCTAAATCTAAATAGAGTACATATATTATGAATTTTGTCCCTCTCCTTGTTTTTTTGTTAAATAAAAAAACAATTTATATTAACTCTTTCAATAGTATTAAAGTGAAAGAAACTTCAGTGTATTTTTTTTTTTTATAAAGATTTAATTTCAATTCAAATTTATAAACAGGAAGATGTAAATATTAGCAACTTTAGTAAAGCTGCAAAAATCAAGAAACACAATAAAGAGAGTTGATGATGTTGTGGCTTTAAATTGAAGGACTCTATTATTTATTATCTGAGAAAAAGAAGTAGCACTCTATCTTGTAAAAAAGGGAAATTTTTAAAATGTTGCTTGGACCACCCTTTTATATATCTAGGCTTGTTATTTTCAAGATTATGGTAGGATAAATTAAAATGTTATTCATAGTGTTAAAATGAAAGATTATCACGTTACGTAATGCAATTTCGTAGAGTAAATATAAAAAGAAAAAATCAACAATATTATAAGGTATTAGTAGTTAAGGTCCAATAATTTTAGTAGAAATATAAATATTTAAATAGATATATAATTATATATGACGAGACTGCGTTCGATAGAAGACTCAATTAGCTAGCTATGTATAGCGATAGCGATGCATTAGTTGAGACATATACATAAATATGCATCGATTTTTGAGTGTGGAAATACAACTATATGGTGTCTAGTAGTGTTAAAATGGGATGATATATATAGATTTAAATCACATGAAGAAGATTATCTCGAAAGATCTATAAATTCTTAGAATAAATTGCTCATTTTAACAAAGTATATAGGTATATGACACATGCAATGAAGAAAAAGATTTATATAAGTAATATATCTACTACTTGAGAATATATTTTTAGTCTTATTAAGTATTATTTAGTATTAAACATTACCACAAGTATTAACATATATTTAGCTTGTTATTAATTACTTTTACTTCTATTTCTATTTGATGTAATAATAACATGAGTAATTGAGCTTAAATGGAATATGAGAACTTATATAATTGATCCTACTTTATTTAGGGTGATCGAGACTAAAAAGTAATTGTTGTTATTAAATCACTTGAAATTCCCCACTCACTAATTTGGCTAATCATGATTCACAACGATTTATTAAAGAATAATATTTTTTATCAAATATTTTTTTTTTTTTTGCTTTTAAGAAGCAAATTCGATATTTCTAATTAATAATTAACAAATCTTTTTTCCAATCATATATACTAGTTGATATATTATTATTACAAGGAAACCCCTAGACCAAGCTTATCTTTATCATGTGATATTAAAAGACTAGTAAGGTGTTTATTTTTAGACCCGTGAATTATATAGAACTTATCTCGTTTGGATTATTTTATATATACTATGAAATTAAATTATTATTTTTGTGTAGCACAAAATTTGTAATCCAAATGGCAATAGCTTCCAAAGTTTGACGCATTAATATACAATAGGCCAATATAATAAATTGCAACCATAAGAGAAAGAGTTCATAAAGACAACGAGGTGAGGGCCATATGTGTATATATATACCATCGAGTAATAAATATTCATTCATTTTTATTATAAATTTTAATCTTGATTTATAATTAGAAAATCACTTTTGATAGAAAATTATAATTTATCTATAATATAAGATATTTTTCAATATAAAATCAAATTTAATCGAATTCTAAACTATTACCTAACATCGAAAGAAAAGGAAATAGGGGCCTATCGACTTATAATATCTTATATAGCTATATAAGGGTCTACACAAAGTATTATTGGTACATGCATGAAGATATATATTGGACCTACCATGTGTTATGTTTTATGGCAGTTAGAGAAAAAACTTCCATGAATTTATTGACAACTTTTTGAACATGAGAATCATACAATAGTCTCTCTTTTTTTGGGATATACGTAAAATAAAAAAAAGTCTATAGTAATAGTCCAAAATCAATCAATATAATCCTTGTCAATAAAAAAAGTGACAAAAGTATATATGTCGATATGGAGCTAAATGTAATATTTTTTTTTTGAGGTAAATCTAACAAACTCAATAAACTTGATAAACTATTAACAAATTCTTCTTTTTCAAAGATGAATTCATTAAGTTTGATCCATCACTAATAAATATCGATTTGAACTAGTATGTCAAGATATATCTCGGGAAGGGGCGGGGGTGGGGGCAGGGGTTGGGGGGATTGGAGGGGGGGGGGTATTGAATAACTAAAAAGATCATTCTTGTTTATAAAAGTAAAAGCATATATCGATAACTATTTCAACTTTACTTACGTATTATCGATATAAAACTTTATGTTTACTTATGTTACTGATTATTAAGAATAGTTAATGTACGTTAAAAATAAAAGAGGAAATTATGTCTCCATGTCTATGGATAAATTAAACTACCTAGCTACTTGACTGCTGATCAATCACCATCCTTTAAATTAAATTTATGAGGTAAACCTAATCTTTTTAATTATATATAGTTGTAGTAGTTATTTAATTTCCTTTAAAGGCATGTTATTAATAGAGTCTTTGTCTCACTACTATTAATCTTGTGAACTCCTATTTTGAAAATTTTCTACTTATTTTAATTTGTATGATTGGATAACTTCGTACATACCAATCACCAAGTCAAACTTAATAAATTAAAGAAAAAAAAAATTAAATGGACTATCAATTTTGGTAGTTGTTCTAACGAATTGATTCAACCATTTATCTAATTTTTTCATACTACCTCTATTTAATAAGATTTCAGATTTAAATTTTGAAAATAAAAAAGATCAATAATAAGTGATTTACCTTCTTAATAAGTCTATTTGGTGTGTGTCCTGTATTAATCGAATATTTAATTTTATTTTATATTAATATATTTCTATATCATCAATGGACATATAATAACGACTCACTATTTTATCTATTAATCATGTGAAGATAAAACAAATATTTAACCATACTCATGTCCTATTAATCATCTTTTTCAAGAAAAAATAAACTTAGAGAGACTTTCTCACTTTTTAATTTTTTTTAAAAAAATCTTTCATGTTCAATGACATTTTGCTTATAATTAACTAGAGTATATAATAAGCATTAGGTAAAATTAATCATTATTAATGAACCAACTCATATTAAACAAAGAAGGATAGTATGAAAGCTATATCTAGTTAGGTCCAACAAAACTACTCCCAAAGATTCCAATTTCACTTCCTTTTAAACTTTTTTGTTAATTAAAGTAATCATACTTTTAGAGCTAATTAGAATTTAATCACTAATTATAATATATTTTAAAAAATAGCTTCTTCAATGATGCCTACCAATTGGCCCCTACCTATATTGTAATTAATAAACAATACAAAATGTTATTTAAAGCAAAGGTTTGTCAATTAGCTCAAAATTTATCTACAAAAACAATCATCACGAGGACAAGTCGTTTTTATTAATCAATTAATTAATAAAATCTAAGTGGATATATAATTAATAGATAATTAGTATACGTGGCAAGTTGCGATTAGTTCACGGGAACCACCAATAAACTATATTTGGAATATTTTTGTTACAAGTAAACAACATTCTTTATTAGTACTTGAGTATATTCATCATGAAAAGATAGAACCCTAAGCAAATTAAGAAAAAAAATAATCAAAAGATTAGTTGTATCCAATTGAATTAATGATTAAAGTTTATGTGAAAGGATTGATATAGCAATTTGTACTAATTGAAACAACAACGACTTCGAGTCTAAAAGCAACAAAATATTAATGAAAATTCCAAAACGTTATATATAAAATTTATATTAATCAAAACGGTAAAATCGCTAGAACAACAACGATTTACTCCACCGGAAAAAACAAAATCGCTGCTACTGCAGCGATTTTGTTAAATGTGATTTTTTTTTAAAAAAAATAAAATAAATCGCTACCTAGAATTTAAAGAAAATCGCTGCTAAAGAAAATAGTTGCCTAGGCAGCGATTTTCAATTTATTTTTTTAAAAAAATGTAATTCAAACAATTTTTTTTTAAATCGCTACCAAAGGCAGCAGTAACTTTCAAATAAAAAAAATGAAAATCGTTGCCTAGGTAGCGATTTTCTAAAAAAAGAAAATCGCTGCCGAGGTAGCGATTTGAATTTTTTTTTTAAAAAATCACTTTTGCAAAATCGCTGCTGATTTTGCTTTTTCCGGTGGAGTAAACGTTGTTGTTCTAGTGATTTTGCCATTTTGGTTAATGTAAAATTTTATATACTGTTTTGACATTTTTGTTAATATTTTATAGCATTTATGCTCCGAACTCAAACAACAACACATTTGATTCACCTTTTCATGTTTTTTTTTTCTAATTCTTTTCCTACTCAGGAAAGAAATAAAAATTTATTAGTATCATTTGATAAAATATATGAAGGTTTTTGTTATTTTTAGTGAAAAACTATATTTTTATCTTTTAGTGTAAATAAAGCTAAAATTAAATTAGAGGGATTAACGGCGGAAGGCTATCTTATAATTGATATGACTACAAAAGTATAACATATTTGAATTTAACGTTTCAATTTTTTATTTTATTATTTTTATGTCAACTCTGAGAATTAATGATCCGTTCAATAGCTTATTATCCAATATTTTTCTACTAGTAAAACTAACCAATATTATTTTTAATAAGAGAATAATAATATTATAATCTTGAAAATGATATAACTATATAAAGAAAATGACGTTGCAAGAGTTGATAAAAGCTATTGACCCCTACAACGTTGCCTATCGTCATATTGAAAATAATGTGAGAAAAAATAATATGAAAGGGATATAGTGACGTTGACACTATATATAGTATGAAGTTAAACGTAATTAAATAAAATAATTAGTATATAGTTCAAATAGAGGAAAAAGGATAAAAGAGTGAATAATGTTCATGAAATCCGAAGAAATTTAAAATAAGTTTAATCTAATTTTTGTGGGTAAAGTATGATTTGGTGATCAGATAATATATGGATAGAATTTACGAGGTCTTTTTGAAACATATAAAATACAATATAATAATACTATAATTGAAGTACATAAAACGATAAATATAATAATAGAAACCGAAGAACCAAACAACTACAAGAGTATAATTTGATCTACTATTACTAGTATGAAAAGGTTAGTGAATAGTGAGACAACACATAAGTACCAAATTTCTAGCTTTCTACGATTCAATCGTGTCATGTCTAGTAACGTCCTATCTAATTAGCATCATCGGTAAGCTACACCTACGTCATATACTTATAATCTAATCATACAATTATCTTTTCCCGAAATATTTTATATTCAACTTCTCATGCCTCCGACTAATATATTTTTCTTACTAAAAGAAAATTTTTTTGACAAAAAAAAAATATCTAAAAATAGTACAGGCACGTGCTACATCACGTGCATCTATTCCTAGGATAAATCCGATAACGGTCGTTGCGTCGTTAGGTTACCCAACATTTTGACGTATATGGCGGGAAGTGGCAGTTCTGCAAATTTCTCAAAATGGAAGGTGAATCTAATAACGGTATTATGTCTCCTAATATGATAATCCCACTCGCACTACTGCACGCGCCATTGATAATTGTGTTGATCAGGCTTGTTAAGTGGGCCCACTTGCGCGTGGTCTGTTAATTGGGCTTTAACCTAAATTGACCTTTTAACGGATTTACAATGATGGGCTTTGATGTAAAAGCCCATTAAAAGACACCACGTGAGATGCCACCTCATAATTTACTTTGGTCAATCTACTTTTTGACTAACGTGTTACAACAAATAGATAAAATAATTTATTAGGAGAGAAGTATTGAACGTTGGTAGGTAGTCGAACGTTGGTAGTAATCGAGCGTAATTTAATTTCTTTTATTATTTTATGTCCCCAAAGGAATAATTATTATTACTTTATTAGTATTTTATTTTTAGATTTTAATATCAATGTGTTACTTCTTTTGTTTCAGAATTATCGATGTTATTATTTTTTATTTTAATATTTTCAACATGAATTTTACGATATTATATTAATTTTATTGAAAACAAATTTGATACCTTCGTAAAATAAAAATAAAACTACATAAATTCTATTATGGACCTAATTGTCATCCCATGTCATCATAACTTGATATTAGTTGTAGAAATTATGAAGTTAGGACAAAGAGTCAAAGTCATAACGTTATTTTTTCCTCACTAAAGAATATGGTTATGATAATTGACGTTTCAAATAATTGCATTTGTTCGAATAGGTATCAATATTCTTACGGCAAAGACTTTCATTTTCAAAAAATATTATTTTAAGTCAATAAATTTGAGTCTTTTTTCTTCCTCTTTATAGTAAGTTTATTTATATTTGAATGATAAAAATAACCAAGAAAGTCAATTCTTTTTTGGTAAGAAGTAAACTAAGTTATTTTCTTTTTTTCAAATTTCTTACCAAAAGGCTAATTGAAAAATATAAACCAACATAATTTTAGTGTTAAAAGAAAACTAACTTTGAACCATTGTCAATTTTACAAAGTTCTTATTAATGAATCATAATTTTTTACCATAAAAATTATTTTTACCTTTTTATTTACAATAATCTTTACAAACTAAAATATGGAAAAACTCTAAAATATTTTCAATTTTTAAATCAAACATTTGACAACCTAAGATTTTTTATCACAAATTTAATAATGAAGAATTTAAAATTTTCAATCACAAATATTGAAAGATTCAAACTCGAGGACTAAAAACTCATAGATAAATAGTATCAAAATAAATGAAATATATTTTAATTCACAAGTATCATTTTTTACAAAAGACTTTGACCTACAAAGTCACAAAAATAAATAAATGAAACCGAAAATGATATATCAATTTCTTATTACTCTGTTTAAAAAATGACTTCATTTCCTTTTTAATCTGTTTTTAAATATTTTTTTTTTCATTTTTTGACAAAAAAATTAACTTTAATTTTTTACATACATATTTATGGCCACAAAATTAAATGACGTTTAAAATCATAAGATAAAAAGTCATTTTTCTTTTCATAAACTCTGTTTCAGGTCAAACTAAATTATTATTATTATTTTTTTGAAACGGAAATAGTATTTTGATTTGTTATCCTAAAAAATTTAATTGGAGTGTCCATAGTCTATTATGAGACATAAATAATTACTGTACATATATACTATATAATACAGTATCTGTAAATGTGTTTTGCTTAGCTGTGTGAGTAATAAGAGACTATAGAAAAGGAAAGAGAAAAGGGAAAAACTAAAATCTGGTAAACACAGAAGGAAGGAAGAAGCTTTTCTTTTTCACTTTGCTTTTACAAAAGCAGACTCTCTCTCTCAAACTTCTTCTTCTCACTTGTTCCCATCACCCTTCTCTCTCTCAAGAACTTTCAGTTTCAGTGGGGGTCTCTATTCTTCAAGAACATAAAAATATGTTCTTTTCATCTGCTTAATTTCTTCAATAATCTGTAAGTATTTGCATTTCTTTCAGCTTTTTGATTCAATCTTTAGTGTTTTTTTTCATATGGGGTTCTTCCATTTTTGTTCCTCTGCTAATGCATGGGGGGTGGGTTGCTTGGTTTGCTGGTGAAGAAAAGGATGTTTTTTTTTTAATTCAATGTCTTGATTTTTGCTTCATAAGCATGTTTAGTAAGTAAAGTTTGTGTCTTTTCAGTTTCAAGAACATAAAAATCCTTACTTTTCATCTGCTTAATTTCTTCAATGATCTGCAAGTATTTGCATTTTTTTTGTTTTTTGATTTATTCTTGAGTGTTTTTTTCATATGGGGTTCTTCCATTTTTGTTCCTCTACTAATGCATGAAGCTTTTTTGGGAAAAAAATAATCTATTTTTGCTTGCTTTGCTGGTGAGGAAAAGGATGTTCTTTCCTTAATTGAATGCCTTGATTTTTGCATCTTAAGCATGTTTATTAAGGAAAGTTTGTGTCTGTATTCATTTAAAGAAGTATTACACACGCAAAAAAGGGGTTACTGTTAAAGAAATGTCTGTATCAGTAATGAATTTTTGTTTGTAAATTTGGTAATGCATGTGTCAAGACCTAAACTTGGATGTTTTCATATTCTGTACTTGGAGACAGATAAGCTACTTTACCAAAACAAAAGAATTTTCAATCTCAAGAATATATTATACTATACAAATTAAGGGAAGTGCAACTTTTTTTGATTCTACAGTCTCACATTTCTTATCTTATTTGGCTGTCAAGGTAAATCTTGAGTTTGCCTTTTCCTCCTTTACTTTCTCTGAAAATGTTCATTTTCTTTTTCCAATTTCTTTTTTGGGAGAGTTTAGATCAAGAATTGTTGGTTTTTCTGTTTCTCCATTGCTGATGATGGATCTTCACTAGAAAGCTTTTGACCCAATACAATTATTACTAACTCCAGCAGTAATCATGATGTCTTTAACCCAAACATGCTTTGTTCCTTCTGTGGTTATATATTGCAGACTTTATACTTTATGTTGCCCCCCATTCACCTACCAAAACTCTAAATTACCTCCTTTTGGTATTTTTTTATTTCTTTCTGTGTGTAACTTTATTCTTATGACACTCTAGTCTTGAAGTTTCTTTATTATTATTCTTTTCATTCCTTGATCAGCAGTTGTTTTGGTAATTTTCTGAATATCATTTTCTACTGTTGTTAGTATGTTTTAGGCAATTGCCCATTCATCTTAGGTTTACATACATATATTTAGTTCCCTTTTTGATGCTGTGGGGTGATGTATATACAGATGTTCCATGTAGGCTCCAATCTTTTTTTATTTTGAACTCTCTTATATATATTTTATCTCTTGCTGATGTCTGTTGAGATATTAAATTTATCACATCTTGATGAGCAGATAAAACTGGTCAAATGACCAAGGTCAGTCCAGAATTTGTAGAGGAGCCTCAGATGCAGATAGCCCGGTCAGTATCAAGAGATGTGAGCTTGTCCAATAACCAGTTTCCAACATATAAGTTGGGGCCCAACTTTGAAGTTCTACAGGATACAAAGGAGGATAATAAAGGCCCACCTTTAAAGGAGGTAGTCGAGGAAGAAACAGATCGGCTGACAGAACAACACAACCGCCTTTCTGTTCGTGACCTTGCTAGCAAATTTGACAAGAATTTGTCAGCTGCAGCTAAATTGTCTAATGAGGTACATTCATTTTTCTGTTTGCACACTTGTGCCATCTAATTATTCGTCACGTAGGACATAGAGATGAAAAGAGTAAACAAAGAAATGGAATTTTTCATGTGAAGCTAGACATACCGCGTTTTTGGTCTTGAGATAGATATATCTCTATGAGATATCAATATAGGACTTGAACTTTATACAAATTGACTTTTTCTTTTTTCCAGGCTAAAATTAGAGAGGCACCTTCTCTAGAGGGACATGTTCTTTTGAAGAAGCTCAGAGATTCTTTAGAATTACTCAAAGGAAGATTGACAGGACTTAACAAGGAGGACATTGAAAAAACTATTTCATTGGTTAGTCTTCCTTGCAAATTGACCCACATAATTTGAATCAGTGCTTCCTTGTTTGTCTATTGCCAAATGTAATGGAAATAAGAATTTTTTTCAGATATGTACTTTGGAGGATTCTCTGTTCACCTAGCTAAATATATATCTTCCTAAAGCCTCACCACATACTTTGTCCAGGTGGAAGCTTTGGCAGTAAAGTTGACACAAAATGAGGGAGAGCTTATACAAGAGAAGTTTGAAGTGAAAAAGCTTGTGAATTTTCTCAAGCAGGTTATTTATATATCGTTTGAATTGTGGTTAAGCCTCACTCTCTAATCTGTGTGCTTTTCTGCATGTGAGAAAAACATGGAGAAAAGAAACTTAAAATTAATTTTTCTTACAGGCCTCAGAAGATGCTAAAAGATTGGTTAACCAGGAAAGATCTTTTGCTTGTGCTGAAATTGAGAGTGCCAGATCAGTCGTGCAAAGAATTGGGGAGGCTCTTGACGAAGAAGAAAGGAATTCCCCGACCTCTGCAAAACAGGTAACTATCATGCATTGGTACATTCTTATTATTGATAAATATATATCCATTCATCGCCTCTTTGAAGTCTGTCTTGTTTCTTAAGATATCGATATAGTCAATTTCTGTGCTTTTTACCTTCTGGTAGTTTAATTTTGGTGTACAAAGAATGTATTCCATTTTTTCCCTCATAGAATATTTCCTATTAGTTGTTCCATTTTCCCATTTTCCTACCTGAAAAACCACCACACAGGTAGATAGAGGGAACAATTTGTAGAGAACTACAAAAGCATCTGAAGTTACTTTGCTGCTTTAGATTTCCAAATTATGGTTTCCTTTTTCTTGACAAGTTGATTATGGTAATTACATACAACTACAATTTAATTTTCATGAAAGGATAAAGGTTTTATTTCCCCAATGGAACTAACACTTGTCTTTGCCAGGAAGTGGAGGTACTGCTGGAAGAGGTTCAAGAAGCTAGAAGAATTAAACTTTTGCATCAGCCTAGTAAGGTATGCTTTAAATATGCTTCACTTTACTTTCATAGCCAATCCATGACACCAGTTGAACTTCAATGAATCTGTTTTTTTAGGTGATGGACATGGAACATGAACTGAGGGCTTTAAGAATCCAGATCAGGGAGAAGTCTACTGTTTCATTTAAGCTTCAGAAAGAGGTATCCTTTTTGTTTAGGATCTAATGATCCAGTGAACCTGGAAGGGTATGGTATATCTTTTCGTGAATGTAAAAACCTATCTGGAGTGGTCCTCTCTTTCATTATTTGAGCCCAGACTGGCTAGATCAGTTGTGGTTTTCTTGTCTTAGAAAGACTCATGTGTTCCTATCATGCCACTTCCAGAATAATCAACAATACTTCTCAATGTTCTCTTTCCCCACTAATCCAATCTATAAGCCAGAAAGCACACTCATAACTAACTGCTGTATGTTTCCTTTGTTATGTTCACTCTTGATCACTTTCAGCAATATCATAGTATCAATCAACTACACCTTAATTCTAACTAGATGGAACCAAAAATATTTCCGATTATGGTACATGTTTCGGGGTTGTTAAGAGGGTAAGAACCTGAAAATTTCCTTTTCATCATCTATCATCGGCTATTAGGAGTTTGCTCTACTTATCCACAAACTGAAACTTATTATTGATCTAGCATTGGCTATTTAATGCTTCTCAGTTTTCAGAAGAGGGACAGGTTCTATACAGATTGAAATAACTGTATGCAATTTAACTACCCTTTTTAGTCTAATCAATTATGGCAGTTCCCTACTGTTACTAATGATAGATAACTCTCGAAATTTCCACTTACTAAAACATGCTGCCCATGATGATTAAAGGTTTCATGAATCCAGAGGGTCCTTCATTTATTAAACAATAGATTCAATCAACTACATGTTGCGACTCACTATTAAATTCACGTAAATGAACTATTATGCAATATATTGTTTCACTTTGTATGACCTTTAGAATATAAGACTATTGTGAGACATTAAGAAAATATGTTCATTTTCTTGGAGTCACATGTAGTGCTTTTAAAATTCTAATGTTTTTTTGAGTACCACAAGAGAGGATGCAAGTGTGGAATCTTTTGTCATTTTTATGCACCTATACATTATGTCCAGTAGAATTTATTAGCCTGTAGTAATCTACTTCTTTTCTGTTTGGAATATTGATGATTCCTCATTGTTTGCAGCTAACAATGAGCAGAAGAGCCGGGCAAAATAAATCCGAATTTTATGAGTTGATTGGTTCTGAAACGTTAGGTTCTATAATAAGAATCCAGTCATGTTCAAATGAAGCCATTGATGTTTCAAAATGTTCAATTCAGTGGTATCGTTTATCATCTGAATGCAGCAGAAGGGAACCTATTGTTGGTATTAACTCTGCTTTCCATTCTGCATATATCTTCTCAAGTCTTTCATTTGAAACAGCTAAAAATTCATCTTCTTGAGTAAAAAACACGACTGAACCATCACTCTTTTGTGAGTTTCACATCCCAACTATTTGTTGTTCCCTTTTCCTACCTGAACTATCACCATCTATGTAGAAAACACAGAGTGTTTAGGTAGGAAAAGTGAACAACGGTTAGTTGGCTTAATCAGCTTCAAGGTGTATACAATATCCTCTAAAATGCCATAAAAACCTTCTAAAGTTTGAATGAACTGTGATTGAGTCGTATGAGGAATCTGATAACCGTACAGAGCCCCATAAAACGTACATAATAATTGAATTTTAGCAATTGCTTTTGCTCCACCAATTTTGAAATCTAGCTAGTTGGTGAGAGCTTAACATCCTTGTTTTTCGATGCACCACAATTATTGTCACTACATGATTACTGCTCAATGTACACCAGGTGCGGACAAATTTGTGTATGCTCCGGAGCCTATTGACGTTGGGAGACTTTTAGAAGCAGATATAGTCTCAAATGGCCAAAAAGTCTCGCTGACAACTACTGCTCCTATCGATCCAGGTTGGTCCTGGATCACATATATTTCAATTTATGAGTTTCCTTCTTAATGTTCACTTCTAAATGTAGCTGTCAATTAACATTTTTTCCTGTGTTGTCTCTTTTATTTTTATGTTAATTACAAAAAATGAGAAGTTCTTTAAATTCAATTCTTACAGCATCTGGATTGGGGAGTTATGTCGAGACACTTTTCCGGAAGTCGAACATTGAATTCAGCGTAAGTATTCTCATGCAATATCTGCATCTAATACAGTATCCGGAAGTCAAACATCAAACATTCACGTCAGTTCATATTTGTACAGACGTAAATTAAATCGTGGACTTGTCTGTCAGTTGACTACTTTATGCTAATCAGATTATCATTTTTTTTGCAGGTGGTTATTGCACAGATGAATGGACGGAACTATTCTTCACGTTCTGCACACTGCTTTCACGTTGGGAAAACAAAGCTGAAGTTGGGCAAAGGATGGATTACAAAAGCTAGAGACTCATACTCTAAGTCTATGCAGGTACTTCATGAAATCATAATTAAGAAAATAGTTCATTCACGCTCCAATAGCCGACTACCAGTGTTTACTATTCAGTTTGAGTTATTAAATGAGCTTCATGCCTTCATAGGTTCTTTTAATTATTCACACCAAATACTAAGTGACATCTTATCTTATATATCCCAAAATGCTTTTAATTTCAGCTATGTGGATTTAGAGGAGGCGGAAATTCTGCGGCAAAATCATTGTTTTGGCTACCAAGGAAAGGACATTCCTTTGTGTTAGTATTTGAATCAGAGAAAGAAAGAAACGGAGCCCTTATGGCTGCTCGGAAATATGCCATGGATTGCAATGTAAGTAGCTTCTGTTTGTTTCTTCAGCTTCAGCTGCAGATCTTCATTTAGTTATAAATTACTCAATCAACTATGCCTCGGTCCCAAAATAAGTTGAAATCGGTTGTATAAGTTCTCCTTATCCAATCTTATATGTTAATAGGGGATAACAACTAGTGTCACTAAAGTATAGTGAGTTGTTGCTCAGACTCTTGAAAAATGCTACGACACTCGTGTTGGATCCTCGTAAAATGCACTACTTTTGGACTATCTGACACACATCCGTCAACATTTTTGAAGAGTCCGAGCAACACAGAATGAGTGTAATCACTAACTAAAAATCTTGAATCCGCAACTGCTCCTGTTCCCTCCCTTCAAGTTAGAGAACTAAGACATTTTTTCTTCTAAAATTACAGGTAATTCTTGCTGGACCTGATGATGATGCTTTGCTTTAGACATATACTGATTTCCAAGTTATTTTCACCAATGAGTCACTTAATTAGTTTTTTTTTTAATTTTTTTTTGGTGATTATAATTAGTTTTTTTTTTTCCTTCTTTCAAATGTGAGTGCTCAATTTCTTATTATATTTGTGTGTGATTTAGTAATCAAACATGTCTTGTCATTTTATTTTTTTTACTAATTAGTTACATCCTTTCTAGGCAATGTTCTTTTTTTTAGTTTTGCCTTATTATGGGTTGTAACAAATTTTACTAATTGATGGTCCATTTGCATTTTTAATGAAATTCCTTTTTTTTTACCTCTTTTTAATGAACACCTTAGAAGTTTTTGGTTGAAAAATCCACAAACTACTATACACCACTTAGATTACGTTCTTAAATTATTATTCTTAACAAAAGAAAAACACATCTTTAGAGTCCATCTATTAACATTTGTCAAAAAAATTTCGAATTTCATTCAAAACATATGCAATTCATACCATTATTGAATTCTCATTAAAAAAATTCTATTATTTTATTATCGATTGGAAAAAGCTTTCAAAAATAATAAAAATAATTTTTTTGAAACCCTTGTTTGCTTGTTAAAAAAAAATAAAGTTAGGATGGTGGGAGTCTACTAGCTAAAAAAAATCACAAAATTGTTTTAGATGTATGTTGAATGAACATAATTGGTTTGATTTATGAAGTTTTATTGAGAATAGTGTAATTGTACATGTGAAGAATTTATTAATTTTTGAGAAATTTTAAATAATTGAGGAATGAATTCTATTAAGAAAAATAATCTATTTTATTTTAGCAATGGTTAATGTAACCCATTAATACCACATAATCTCTCATTGACTATAAGATAATTTGCAGTAGTGGTAGGCAGAGCATAATTAATTAATGAATAAAAAAACAAAAAAAAACCATTAAATTGATTACGAATAATATTCGATTGATGGATTCAAAAGATTATGGTGAAATAGATGCGTGAATATGTTCGAAAGATAAAGATATTATGTCAACAAGAGATAGAGCTGCAATTGCTACCATTTACATCTGTCAACTAATTGAAAACTTGTTATATCATAACTTTAATTTTTGTATTTTCTAATTTTATAAGTATTATTTCGATTATGACTTCTTTCAAATTTCTAATTATCAAATATCGTTCATATTATCCTGTCTTATATAAAGAAACAATTTTAGTGTATCCTTTTATTTATAATTATTGAAATAAAAAAAAATTAACGTATAAAGAAACGATTTATATAGTTTACTCCTGACTAGTTGAATCGAGTGTACAATTATACTCAAAATTTGTTATATTAGTATCAGTAATATTAATATTTCAATATAAAAATTGGTAGTGGTAATAATTTCCTAATTTTAAAATAAACAAAATTAAACACAACGGTAAGTTTTGGACAGTCCTTAATGGGCTTTATTACAGGAATAAGCCCAACTGTCTGATACTCAATCACGACCGTTCGATATAAAACTTCATCCAACGGCTTAGATTGAACCAAAAAAATGAGACCGTTGGGAGTGAAGCGGCGATTTGTGAAGCTTCAAATAGGGTGTCTTTCTTCTTCATTTTCCCAAAATATTCAGAGAGGAAAAGCTTCAAAGTTTCTGTAAAAAATGGCTTCAAGAAATGTTCTTCAACACCAGAATAAAGGTGAAATCTTTGGGACTTTCTTTGTTATCTTTCAATTCTTTTTTCGGTTTTCGATTCAATAAGTTTTCTTGTTTTTTGTTCAAAAAATCCCAAATGGTAACACCCATGGATCTAATCTGGTTCAAAGATTTCACATTTCTGTAATGGGTGTTACAATTTCTTCTTACTAAGTTCTTTTGTTATGTTTTTTGGGTTGGGTGTGTTAAAGATGCTTAGATTAAATATGTAAGCAAGATTTTGTTGAAGTGTAACCTGATGAGAAATGAGGCCTACTTGATATTCTATAAATAGGTTTCTCATAATATATTCAGGATACAAATTTGTATCTTTTTGTGTTGTTTAGGGTTTGTTAATGGGTGAATCTATTGAAATGTTCATGGTAGATGGTAAATGATGTAACACTATCGAACTCTCATAAGTAGTTTCGAATGTTAATGGTGTTTTATTTTGTCAAGGACGGATCATAACTTAGCTAGATCTTGTCTTTGTGTTATAAAATTAACTTAATATGTGTTATAAATTGTGGTTATTGAGTGAAACCTCTTGTGTTTATGATAGATGGTTCAGTAAATGATGTTTAACACAATGAACTCTTTAAGTAGTATTGAATGTTAATGGTGTTGGATTTGCAGGGATGGATTATATAACTTTAGCTTAGATCTTGTTTTTGTGTTACAAATTTCACTTAATATGTAGTAGTATAAATGTTCTACACTGTATGGATTTAGTAAGCTAAGAAGCGCTTCATAACTCATAAACTAAAAATCCTGGATGTGTTTATGTTTGTTTGGTGTACTGAATAGAAGTGTTTGTTATTGTTTAGGTGAGGTAGTTGTCCCTGGTGTAGTAAAGCAGAAAAAGAATATGGTAGCAGAAGGGAGAAACCGAAAGGCGCTTGGAGATATTGGGAATCTGGCTACAGGCCGTGGAGTCGAAGGAAAGCCACTTCCTCAGGTATCTCGCCCCGTAACAAGGAGCTTTTGTGCACAATTGTTGGCAGCACCTCAAAATCAGAAGAAGGTTATGACAATAAAGTCATAATCATATTTTAATTGCATTTCAATCTCAATGTGATGTTATGTACTAATGTGGCTTTTCTTGAACTGTTTGCAGAAATCTGTGGCTGTTAATGTAAAAGTAGCAAATGTTGCTAATGGAGCTCAAAAAGTACCTGTAGGAAGGAAGCTAGCTCAGAAGAAAGTCTCAGTAAAGCCAAAACCTGAGGAGATTATTGAAATTAGTCCTGACACTCGAGAGAAACTAATGGAGAAGAAGATGCTTAGGAAGAAGCAGGCTGCTGAAGACATAACAAAGAAGAAATCAACTCTTACTTCAACCCTCACTGCTCGAAGCAAGGTTCAATATTCCTCTTTTGTTAATTGTGGAACATTATCGATATATAGAGGATTGTTTTGTGTTTTACATAATTGTCAGTTGTATAACTAGAGGAATGTCTGATGTTTTTGTCAACTTAATATAGGCTGCGTGTGGTCTGAGTAAGAAACCAAAGGAGCAGATTGTGGACATTGATGCTGCAGATGTAAACAATGAATTGGCAGTTCTGGAATATGTTGAAGACATTTACAACTTCTACAAGCTAGCCGAGGTATTCATCGTCTTGAACATGAGCTCATGTCGATTGCTGCTGTCTATGTTTGTTTCTTGTTTACTAGTAATATTGTGATCAACTCAAATACTTGTGCTTTTTTGCAGAGTGAGACAAGAGTTCATGACTACATTGATTCACAGCCTGAGATAAATGAAAAAATGAGAGCAATTCTGATTGATTGGTTAATTGAAGTCCACCACAAGTTTGAACTTAACCCAGAAACTCTTTACCTCACAATAAACATTGTTGATCGCTACCTCGCTGTGGAGACTTCATCAAGAAGGGAATTGCAGTTGTTGGGCATTAGTGCCATGCTCATAGCCTCCAAATATGAAGAAATTTGGGCTCCTGAGGTATATTTCTAGAGCTTATCGAATATTATATTGAAGTCTCTTTCACCATATGAGCTGCTAATGGCTAAGCTAACAATTTTCTGAATGTTCTAATTTGATTCTTCAGGTCAATGACTTCGTTTGCATCGCAGACAAAACTTACAGTCATGATCAGGTGTTAGCTATGGAGAAACAAATTCTTGGGAAACTGGAATGGTACCTAACAGTCCCAACACCTTACGTGTTCCTCGTACGTTTCATCAAAGCTTCTCTGCCTGATTCAGAAGTAAGTCCTTTTAACAGTCTTGGCTATATTATTTGTGTCCCAATGAGAGTTTATTGTACTAACTTGAATCCCTTAAAAACCAGATGGAGAACATGGTATATTTTCTGGCTGAACTGGGATTGATGAATTATGCAACCATTATCTACTGTCCATCAATGATTGCTGCCTCAGCTGTCTATGCTGCTCGACACACTCTCAACCGAACCCCATTTTGGAATGGGACACTCAAGCTGCACACTGGTTTCTCAGAGTCTCAAGTAATAGAGTGCTCGAGGCAGTTAGTCAGCTATCACTCCGACGCTGCTAATCACAAGCTCAAGGTGATTTACAAGAAGTACTCAAACTCTGAGAGAGGTGCTGTTGCATTACTACCTCCAGCCAAATCCCTGTTGACTGCATCATCATCATCATGATGCTAACTGAAGCTGCCCCAAACGCAATTAATACTACTGACTGGGAAGATGACTTGATATTTTTCTGTTTCCATCAATGAAGAATCCCCTTTTGTTGTTGCACCCCCCTTTTATTTGGTTTCTATTAATAGTACTACTTGAGCTCCAAGTAGTGTAACCCATGACTAAAATGAGAAATGGAAATTTGCTTATTTTTTCCAAATGGTCGTCGTAGCTGAATCTTCACACGAATAGCTGGACAAAAGATAATATTAGTCGGATGAAAAAAAAAGATGATGGTTGGTATTATTATAAGGTATTTGGAGGATAGATGTCTAATATGAGATCCACCTTAATGCCACCAAAGATAGTGAACTCCTGCTACAACTGCTCTGTTAAGTCAGTTGAGAGAATACCCAAACGGGTAGAGGGTTTTAAACTCTACCAGAGTGGTATTTGGACTGGCCCTCATATTAGACCTTACTAACCCCAAATATCCATTCATTACTCCTTCATGTATAATAATCTCCCACCATCTTGTTACTCCCACTTGGGTTACAGGCCCTCGTAACTGAGCCCAGTGCTACTACACTTCTTCTCTTACTTCTTTATACCATCAAAACACATTTTCCCCATACGATGTGGGACAATCATACTCCCTCTAACCTTTTTTTTTTAAACGAGGATAGAAACGTTGTTTTTGATAGACCATTGACTCAAAGTAAAGCTTAAAAAAATAATAGTAAAGAACGTATGATATTTCATAGTTTAGCGGAACTCTTACATTACAATATATGTCACTCTTTTCTTTACCACACTTTTCCGATTATTATTATTAGTATCTAATATTAGTATCTAATAAACTCACTCGTATATAAAGTTTAAGCTTAGATTGTGAAGTTAGTAATTGGATCGAAAAAAAGCTTGTCTATTTTCACAAGATAAAAAAGATAAGGATGATATACACCATTCTCCTTATATCCTCATTTATGAGACTATATTGAGTATTTTGTTGTTATTATTATTTCCTTTTCGTTTTATGTGGACCAATTTTACAAAATATATACTCCCTCCGTCTCATTTTATGTGACATCATTTCCTTTTTGGTCAGTTTAAAAAAGAATGTCACATTTCCTTATATGATAAGTATTTAAATGTATAATTTTTTTTTTATCCTTGTTGGTCTTTATGAGGAGAGAGAAAAGTAAATCTACTCTTAAGGGCAATTTAATAAATATTTAGTAGCCTTCATTTATTTCTTAAACTCATCAAATGTTGTTACGTAAAATGGGACGAGAGAATATCCTTTTTCTGAGGAGAAAAACACAATTCCTGAAAAGTTGGGGACGAAAATAGCATTTTATTTTTGTGCTAAACCTCTGTAAAGGGTTTTAACAGCCATAGCAGCAGCAGAAGAAGAAGAAGAAAGAAAGAAGAAAAATTCACAATTTGTTTGATTAATAATCTCATTTTTTTGGTTAGCAATCTTTCAATTTTAGAAAAATGCCTTCAAGGAAGAAGAATCAGAAGTCAGCATCAAGGCTTTCACAGTCAGAACTTAGTGATACTTCATCAGTTTTGACTTCATCAGATGTGGAATTTACTGAAGGGGAGCTTAAGTGTTGTCTTGAAGAAGCTTCGAGAAAGTTCCCGTCTTTGATTTCTGAAACAGATTTTATTGGTCGAATATCAGAAGATGCTGTGGAGACTGTGGATACCAAAGGCTGTAAAATTTGGCTTTCGGAGTCTTCCATGCTTGCTTCTTCTATTTCTCCTGGCTCCATTGTATCGGTAAATTTGTTTTTTTCTTTCATCTCTGTTGTTGCAATTCAAAAAAATCCGATTTTTGTATTTCTATATGCATGTGTTGTTTGCTAGCAGAGGCGGAGCCAAGTGTATCAATATATTTAAGGAAGTCAATATATAATACTCCCTCTGTCCCAATTTAAGTGTCTTTAGTCTGACTGGGTACAAAGTTTAATGTGTGTAGTTATTTAAATTTTGTGGTCTTGAATTTGCCATGAAGCATGTTGGAATTGAAACACTTACTAAATATGGAAAGATGCAATCTTTCTGGGCAGATAAAAAAGGTAAGTAGGATACTCAATTGGGACAAGAGGTAGTATATATACAAAAAAGAGAATTTTCTTACATAGCTATATAGTATAGTTTCCTGATGAAGGGGTGGCTCTGCCACTGTTTACTAGTTGCTTATTAGGGGTTGCTGTGGTTTTAATGACTTAAACATATATTAAATTGTGTCTCTCTCTGTGTGTGTGTTTGCTGTTTATTGTAGGTATTCAGGGGTTTGATGTGGTTCTAATGGAAAAAATACAGCTATGTGTGTGTATGTTTTTGCTGTTTATTGTAGGGTTTGATGTGGTTCTACTGGAAAAAATTATAGCTGTGTGTGTATGTGTGGTGGTTGTGCATATTGTATGTAATACAAACACACACACACACAGACATATATATGTGTGTGTGTGTGTGTGTGTGTGTGTGTGTTGAGTTTTCTTTAGTCTCTTTTGAACATTGAGAATATTGTTTGCATTTTTCTCCTTTACTTTTGATTTACAGCAAGTTGTTCTCTTTTCTCTTTGATCAGTTGATGTATGAATTTTATGTACAAATTACATGTGTGTCTCTCTAACTGCATCCTTAACGTGACATGAATTCTGCTTGTGCTTGAATTTAGTTAATAAACTTAATTTGTAACTTTTGTGTTTATATTTTTTCTTAATTATGACTTGAGCTCGAATTAGAATTTAAGATGAGCCTCTTTCAACTAAAGAGTATATTCATGATAATCATTAAAAAAGAGCTGCTTTTAATTTCTCTTTCACGTCTGCTTAAGAAATTGTCCTATTGTGAAGATAATATTTGTCTTTTCTTCCAGATAGATTTTGAATAAGGGAAAAAGGAGCTCGTAAAAATTCATACAATGTATTACTAAGAAAGTGTTTGAAATCTTTTTAGCTGGTTTTTTGATTTTGGAAGGGGGTGTTTTCTGATGCAATGTGCTTTCTCAGGCTTTACACATGTGCAACATAAGCTATAGTATGTAATTGCCCATATGCCATTGCTTCCTTGTCAATTTTCAATCTTCCTTGAAGTTGAACATTTATTGGTGTCAGACTTTGATCTTATGTTACTTTTAATGCTAACAGGTATCCCTTGCTTCTTTGAAGAAATATGAAAGTAACTTCCCTCTTAGCTCATTAGTAGATGAGTGTACAAGGCATTTTGGGCTTGAATGTACAGAAAATGTGGATCATGAAGCAGGAAATTTCTTTGCTCTTGCATCTGTTTTCCCATCTTGTAAGGTTTGGATGCAAATATTTATTTTGTTTTTCGTTTTCGGCTGTTCCTCTGCTGTCCAATTCCAGTGACTTAATTTTGACAAATAAGCATATAAAGCTGGAAATAGCTTTAAATGTTTTTTTTTTTTTCTAAAAAATTTTCTTACAAGTTATGAAATTTGTTAATACTGGCGCTGATGTTGGTTTATTATCAATTTTGAAGAGAGGTGTTGTTGTATTCTTACCAGACGGTAGAATTTTGCATTGACTTGACATTCATCTCTTTGCAGGTTTTAAAAAATGGAGCACGATTATCTTCAAGCCTCTCATGGAGTATGGGTTATCCTGCTTCGGGTAGGATTGTTTTTGTTCACCCTATTCGTGATCATACCATAAGGAGTATTGCAAGTGGAAGCAATCAATCGTCCAATGGTAAAGTTAGTTCCCTTTTGGTTAGTAACTGTGAGGAGCTATCTTTGTTGCTGGTATCTCGTAATGGAATACCACCGATGAAAAGCTTGACATCCTCTCAATATTCAATAGCTGAATCAAGAAATGGTCGAGGTGAGACTATGGCAGGTTCATCTCCTCGGACTCCATTACACTCTCGTTCTAGACTTAATTCTCCTAGCACTAGGGAGTTCAATACACCCAAGGATCAAGAGTCAGTGTCGATCTCTTCTGATGTCGGTGGAACAACTAGTGAAATATTCAACATAAGAGAAGTTTTGGCGAATGACCATTCAAAAAAACTTATACAAACCTGTACAGCTTCGTGGTTGTGTTCTCGCATTTTACTATCTGGGAATCTTGTCATTGTCCCACTACTTTCAAGGCTGTGTTTTTTCCAGGTTAGAGGTGCTTCTCCTCCCCAAAGTTTCGGGGACTATGGTAATGTTGCTATCTCTGTAGATCACAAAACAAAAGTAGTTCTACATTTACCCCAGGACACTGAAGTGGGAACTCCAATAACAAGCTTATCACCATCAGACCTTGAACATAGAAATATGAACAATAAGGATGGAGTTGACTACGCAGAATTGGGTGGTCTTTCTGAAGAATTTGCAGTTCTAATGGACATAATAATATCGTCCGCTGTGAAGGGTACAATGGCGAGGTACACTCTTTTTCTAATTAAATGTCAGTTTTTCTCTAAAAGCATATAACTTTTGTTACTATGGCAAAATTATCTTTAGAAATATAGGGATCTGCTTGCTTTCTTGGTACGAAAAGTTGGTTATGTAGGCTTACAATCTTTTCTATGTTGTTCCGATCGGGCCAAATAATGGATTAGCCTATTTTAGAAGTTCGGTCGATCTTAATTTCCTCTCAACCACCTTGGTCCACTGCTCCTTTCTCCTGCTATAATGCCATATGGAGTATGAATTTATGTTTATGCAATTTTTCCTAAAAAATGGTTAAATTTCTTAACGCTTGATATTGTTACTGTGAGATTTACCTTTGTTGCAGCACATTATTAATAGCATTAATAAATTTTATTAAGGAGCTTTCCCCTTTTCCTTTATTGGGTCAGGAGTAGCTTGGTCCCTAGGATATTCATTGGAATTTCTGAAGGCAAATGTACATCTCTTATTCAGGAAATCAGCTTTTACTTTCTGGGGATGTTGTCTGTTTTGCACTGCTAATGAGCTGCCTATTACACCAATATAGTAAAATCAGTCAATGTAGAGAATGTCTACTTTCTGTATCATATGTTAATGTTCAGTTGTCAATATTTCAGCATGGGTTTACGACCTACAAAGGGAGTACTTCTTCATGGGCCACCTGGGACTGGAAAGACTGCTTTGGCACGATTATGTGCCCATAAAGCTGGTGTAAACCTATTCTCTGTCAATGGGCCTGAAGTAATTAGTCAATATTATGGTGAAAGTGAAAGAGCATTGAACGAGGTGTTTGATTCAGCGAGTCAAGCAGCTCCTGCCGTGGTTTGCTTCCTCACATTTTAATCCAGTTTAGATATCTTCTGTTCTAGAAATAAACTTGCTTGTGTCAGGTCACGGTTGCTGCAATATATAGGCTTTCTAATTTCAAATGTCAACTAATTAAGTTTTTAGTGACCCAGAGCCTTTTTTCGTTGTAGGTCTTCATTGATGAGTTGGACGCCATTGCGCCTGCTCGTAAAGATGCAGGTGAAGAGCTTTCGCAAAGAATGGTAGCTACATTGTTAAACTTGATGGATGGAATAAGAAGAGCTGATGGTGTACTTGTTATTGCTGCAACCAATCGACCTGACAGTGTTGAACCAGCTCTTAGACGACCTGGAAGACTTGACAGGGAAATTGAAATAGGTCACTACAGAATCCTATCACTTTTTGTTATCAGACTTCATTATAACAACATATGACTTGGATATCTACTGCAAATTACTGGACGCTCGTACAATAATTCAATATTCCTCAGGGTTTATCATTACTGCTGTTACTCTTCATATTCTTGTTGTGAGTTAACTGAGCATAGAGTCATCCTGAGATCTTTGACTTATGCCATGTGCTTGAAAGTTGAAATCAAATCCCCCCCCCCCTTTCTTTTATATATATAAGTATAGTGCTTTTGATGTGATATGTGAACCTTTCTCATTTCATGGAAAAATATGTTTAGGCGTACCATCTGCCAGACAACGCTTTGAAATACTACAGACACTACTTGGTGAAATGGAACATGCTCTTTTGGACAAGGATGTTCACGACCTTGCAACAGCTACACATGGTTTCGTGGGCGCTGACCTAGCCGCTTTGTGCAATGAAGCGGCTTTGAGTTGTCTTCGTGAACATGTCGAGTCAAAAACATGCTTTGGAAATACTCAATATAAACCTTCAATACCAACATATGATGCATGCCTTGGCAGGAATGGTACCCATTGCTTACAGGACAATGAAGACCTTTCTTCTAACGGTGATTCCGAGGGTGCATCTTCATCTATTTCAGAAGCATGTATTTCATCAGATATCCCGAGAAACATCACTAGCATGGCACAAACAGACACCCTTAGGATCACTTATAAAGATTTTGAAAGCGCTAGAATGAAAATAAGGCCAAGTGCCATGAGAGAGGTATATTTTACCTTGTTAATAGTTTTTTTGTTGTTAAACATTGTTGGAAATTTAAGGTAGGTGATGTCATCTAATATTGATTTGCTGGTCACATTCAGATATTTGTATGATAACAAGTTTCAGAGCGGGCTATTTCTTACATGGTGTTTGACCATCATGCTTGTAGTTTTGGGATTGACCCTAATCAAATTGCATTGTTGAGTCATTTTTCGTAGCGGATCAAGTTTTTAACATGCCATTGACTGATCTAGTACAGCTGGTTTTGATCTAAGGTTGATCATGGATGCTTACGTTTGTGCTTTATTTTTCATTTGAAGTTCCCAGTACCTGTTGTTTCAACTGAGTTGCATAAGGACCATATGTAGACATCTGGAATTGTAGTCTGCACGAACTAAAAAATATCTTCTTAATATCAGGTTATACTTGAGGTTCCAAAGGTAAACTGGGATGATGTCGGAGGGCAGAGGGAGGTTAAGATGCAACTCATAGAAGCTGTTGAATGGCCTCAAAAACACCAGGAGGCTTTCAACCGCATTGGCACTCGTCCTCCTACTGGAGTTTTGATGTTTGGTCCTCCAGGATGCAGCAAAACATTGTTAGCTCGTGCAGTTGCTTCTGAAGCAGGGTTGAACTTTCTTGCGGTGAAGGGCCCTGAGCTTTACAGCAAATGGGTGGGTGAATCAGAAAAAGCTGTCAGGACACTATTTGCAAAGGCTAGAGCAAATTCTCCTTCAATTATATTTTTTGATGAAATAGATGGCCTTGCTGTTGTACGTGGCAAGGAAAGTGATGGGATTTCTGTGTCAGATCGGGTCATGAGTCAACTTCTTATTGAATTAGATGGTGAGTGTTCCACACTTAAAAGGACTTCTCAGCTTTTCTACATTTGAAGTCTATTGAAGAACATTAGTGGTCATTATACTCCAATCTTGTTTGTCCTAGGTAAGTAAGTTTAGTTCATGGCCATTTGACTAAGCATTTTCTTGTCATGAAACTCAATGACCGTTCTGTCAAGCTCCACTGCAAACTTTAAAGGGATACAAAATTATGTTTTTCATGGGGGGTCAGGAATAAACTTCTAAGATAAATGAATCAGGAACATCATATACTGAACTCTCTACGCTTTTCATGGGTCTGGAAAGAACTTCTAAATTTGATAAATCAAGAACAATGCCAAATACTAGGCACTTCCTCCCTTTTGTGATACCATCTTTCTCCATATGCTGCTGTAGTTTTGATGTTAAAAGAAATGGGTATGTTTTGTGTTAGGTATAAACTACCTGTTTAAGGTGGTGAGTTTCAGCAGGGTTGAGTCCAAAGTAACATTAAGTACAAGTATCACACGTGGGTATGCATTCGAGATGCAAACATTCAGTTTTTAGAAGGCTTTTTATTGATTTTTAAAGGGGGGTCCTCATTATGTAACTACACAAATGTCATACACATTCAACATGGGTATAACAAACGAAAAAGAGTGTACAACATAGTTTTTAAGTCTTTTTGATCAGTGAGTGAGTTCCAGTCTTTATTCATGTCAGAAGCAGGTACTTGAGGATGTCTTGTTAATAACCGGAGGATTGATGTAGTGCAGAGGACTACAAGAGTGATATGGTTGTGGAGTGATATTGCTGTCTAGAGATGTAGTTTCTTGAACTTTTTGTTGTTTAAAATCAATCCTAAAGGAACAGAACACGAGATGCTTATCTCCACATTGAATCTGAGACACTAATCTGTATACCTAGTGTAAGCTACGACACTAGGTATACAAGGCCAATTTTTTTGTAAGCTAATCTGTATAATATCTAGATACGCGGGAATATAAAGCAGTGACATGCTTAAGCATTCCCCTTTTTGCGAGGATTGCTTGACGATCGCTGATGTGTATTTGGGGTTAAGGTGAAGTGCCCCCCACCCCCACCCCACCCCCTTTTGTTGTGCTTCTACATGATTTATATATACATTGCCAGGATCACAATGCTGGAAATTTGAATTTTAAAAAACTCTTAAGACACTACAGGGTAGCTTGGTGAAGGAAAAGGTAATGACATCTCATCATGTGGTTTCCTTTTACTTGACTGAAGATTGTGAGTTCTTTGATAAAATGCCTGGGACTACCCGTAGTCTATGGCTTATTTTAATTTGTTGAACTAGGGTCCTAACGTGGCAAAGCAGTTCAAAATTGTCTCAGTTTTGTTATGTATGAGGAACCTCTTGATTGTCAAAGTTCCTTATTGGCTTAAGCTGTAATTTTACAATTTTTTTGGTTAAAGGTTTACATCAGAGAGTTAATGTCACTGTTATTGCTGCAACAAATCGTCCAGACAAGATTGACCCTGCTCTTCTAAGACCAGGTGAAATCCGTTATTCCTCCTTTCATGTTTCCTTGGTGGCTGCTGCTACCTATTCCTTGCATAAAATCTGCTAGAGCTACTTAAAGATAGTGCTATTTTTGTTAGGACGTTTTGATAGATTGCTGTACGTTGGACCTCCAGATGAAAAAGACAGGGAGGCAATATTCCATATACATTTGAAGAAGATGCCATGCAGTTCTGACATATGCGTTGAAGAGCTAGCTCGGCTAACCAGTGGCTGTACTGGTGCTGACATATCGCTGATATGTCGTGAAGCAGCTATTGCAGCTATTGAAGTAAATTCACTCTTCAATTTAGCTGTGTATTTATACATCTCTCCACCCTAACCCCTCCCCTCTTCCTGTGTATGCATATAATTCTTTGTCCTAACCTTCTTGGTATCAGGAAAGCCTTGATGCATCTGAAATAACAATGGAACATCTGAAGACCGCCATTAGGCAAGTGCCTCCATCTGAAGTGCATTCGTACCAGGAGTTATCAAATAGGTTTCAGAGGCTTGTGCACTCAGATCCTGTGAAAGATGATTAGTGTCATCAATGGAACATTAGAGTTAATGGCTTTTGGCGCAGGAGGTAAATCTATCTATACAAGTATACTATAAAGTTCTTATGAGGCTTTAGTAGCTTTTTATTTCTTGGTGGAAGAGATGATATAAAAAGCTGCTACGTAATTCAAGAAAAGCTATAAAACATTGATAAAAAGATATTTTAACGGATATGCTTATGTATGTACGCAATTTATAGTTCAGTAACATTCTTAAATTCAGGATACGGATATTGATAAAAAGATATTTTAACGGATATGCTTGTGTATGTACGCAATATATAGTTCAGTAACATTCTTATCATACAAAATCACTGCTTATAGCTAGCCCAAATAGACTCAGAAGACATTTATGGGTTTGAAATCATTCTTCGAATCAAGGGCAATCATGAACATAAACTTTTCACCCTTAAAGCATGATTTTGATCAATTGTGGTGTTTGTTTGATTACTGCTATCAGGTTAAACATTCAAGTCTTCTTTGCACAAATGGATGTTGTTGCCATAATTTACACATCTTCCATGTTAATTCCAGAAATCTACTCCAAAAACATATATGCAGTAGATCTCACACACACTAATTATTTAAGATGCATCATGGGAAAGTCTATTCCATATAGTGAGAGCAAGTACTTCTCATGGAAGCTTTCATCAGCAGGGCCAGAATGAGTGTTTCTACTGGTTAATGTCAACTATTTGATTCCATCAATGAACTGAGTAACAGCTATTCAGTGGAGTGATGTTCTTATTCTGATCCTTAAGAGGAGTTGTTTTCAATCACATGAAATGCTTATTTATGATGGTGATATTAAGAAGATATCAAGGTAGCTCCAGTATGCATACTTCTGGTGTTAAACTGAAGATTCCACTCTATGGATTGATTTTATGTGTTAAAAGAAGTACATGGTATTTTGTGTATTATGCATAAACATAACTTGTAAACTATATTGAACTATAGTAGATATACATCATCTTTCTGATTGAATACAACCTTTGACATACCAAATCACATTTTGGCAATTATTGATTGGTGAGTACTTTCTTTAATGAATTGTTTTGGACTGAGAGTTTATCGAAAACAGTCGGTTATAAACTATGCATCAATCATGTTTTTATCTTTATATAGAAATTATAACACACTCAATATGCAATAGAGCATATTATAAACTTCAAATGGGGTCACCTGTCCACTTTCCTTTTCTTTCATTGGACTTCATCTTCTTTCTTCTCTCTCCTTTCCCTTTTAATATTAATTTATATTTGGGAAAGTGTTTCTCTCTTTCCATTTGATAATTTTTTTTTAATTTCCTCTATCCAATCATATAATATGTGTACAACCTCATCTAATGTTTCTATGACAATGTACCAAATACTATTTTTTCTAAAAGAGAATCTTTGTGACCTTTGACTTAGAGCTGTAAATGCACCTTTCCATAGCCACCTCATCAAATTTCATTGGTTGTCACAACCATTATAAAGTTGTTATCAGATAAAATGATAACTTAAAAAACAAAACTCTCAAGATTAGTACTTAACTAAATAGTATTAATGTTAATTATCTTATCATAAGTAAGTGAGTTAACACAAATTATGTCATCATAAGTTTGGTTAAAACACTATTATAATTTATAATTTTTCCATCACATAACCCCCCCCCTAACTAACTAGCCTATGAGCTTATGACCCCACCTAGCTTCAAATCCACATGGCTCCTAATAAAACTCCATAAAAAATCTTAAGAAAAAGCATCTTTAACAGTAACATAATATAAAGACAAAAGGAGTAAAAACACACCTCAATTTTGGTGAATGTATCGGTTACACACATTTTTGTTGAACTGTTTAAAATTGAAATTATTAAATTGACATGATAAAATGATTTTTTTAAAAAAATAATATCTTTTTTTTTTTGGTTTCTTTACTATATTTTTTAGTTGACATTTTTTACGCCATGAATATATTTTCCTTTTTTGTCTTCTTATTTTTACTTTTTAATTTCTCACCACAATATCATTATCGATGCTCAAATTTAAATCTCACTTTATAATATTTCACCGAAAAATCAAAGTTATTAGTGATTTTGTTTTAACATATTCCATTCATTTCTTTGTTAATCTTCCTCCTTCCTTAAATTCAAATATGTTTCGATTGAAATAATAAAAGAAAGAATGAAAAACTAATTATACACATGGCGGAGCGTAAATAATATTTCATACCAATTTTTATTTTAAGATGGATATTTATTCTATTTAAAAATAGTTTTGAAAGATTATATAAGACGTTCACAGAGAAAAGATATATAACTAATAATTTCCCCATAATTGTAAATATGTTTTTGTGCCTTTTTTTCCTCTAATAAAAAGCTGAAAAAGAAAAGAAGATCCACCTCGAACACCCCTCCACAAAACTCTTCCTCCATTCTCCCCACTATCCAAAAAAAAAAAAAAAAATCATTTTTTTCCCTCTTACCTTCAATACCCAGAAATCAAGATTCTTTAGTAAGAGGGAGTTGGGTGATAAAGACAAACACCCATCTCAAAAAAAATCTCATCTTTCAATTTGTACACTTGTCTTTTTCCAACCCCATATCTTGTTTATCACCTGGTTTGTTTAGATTCTTTTGTCAATCTTTAAGTTGAGATAAAAAGGAGAGATCTTTTTTATCTTTTTTGTGTTTTCTTTCCTTTTTGATGGTTTTAAGTTCTAGTTTTTTTTTATTAGTTCTAAGTAGTAATCCAAGTGGTAACTTGTTATGATTCAGGTTTATCTGTTAACCAAGTTGGAGTTGGAGTCGTAAAGATTAGATCTTGGTGGGGTTTTAAGGAAGATGAGGATCGGGGGATTTTAGTAGCTTAGTTGGTTGGCTTAAAAGGGTTTTGATTCATCAGGTTCCTTAACCCCCAAATAAGGAAGGATGAGGGAAGAAGATTCAAATTGGTTTGCTAAGTGGGAAGAAGAATTGCCTAAACCAGAAGATTTAATGCCTTTATCTCAAACCCTTATAACACCGGATCTTGCGATAGCTTTTGATATTCCAAACCCCACTAGCCCAAATCCTCAGAGCAAACAGCAGCAGACTCCTCATGTTCAATCTTCTCAGCCAAATTCATCAGCTGAATTTGAGTCTACTGAGCTGAATGGGGGAGGAGGTGGAGATGAACCAGCTAGGACATTGAAAAGGCCACGTCTTGTGTGGACACCACAGCTACATAAGAGGTTTGTGGATGCAGTTGCTCATTTGGGGATCAAGAATGCTGTCCCTAAGACTATAATGCAACTGATGAGTGTAGATGGATTAACACGCGAAAATGTTGCGAGTCATTTGCAAAAGTATAGGCTTTATTTGAAACGTATGCAAGGTCTTTCGAACAGTGGAAGTGGTGGGAGTAATGCTCAGTCTTTATCAGGGGCAGGTGTTGATCCAGCAATGGATAATTTGTTTGCTAGTTCACCTGTTCCAGCACATTTTCTACATCCAGGGAGAGGTAATTCTGACCATTTCATGCCGTTTGTGCCAGTGACACCGATGCCGCATCACCACCATATGGGAGTGGTTGTTGGACACCATCCACAAGTTCAACAGCAGTATAGGCAATTTGGGTCTCCGGCGAATGGACATTTTGAGCATCCTTTTCTGTCTAGGCAATCACAGCAGCAGGTTCAGAGGATGGGGACATCAGTGCATAATGGTAGTCCTGTGGTGTCATCTTATGTGGAGGATGTGGATTCAGCCACCGCCGTCAATGGGAGGAAGGTCCTTACACTGTTTCCAACAGGGGAAGATTGATATCAGGGTAACTGTTGATTTTTAGCCTTTTATAAATCCTGTTAATTTGACTTCTATGTATTCTAGAATTTGAGTTAAATAACATTTGCGCTTTGTGTTAGTACCCTTTATTGGATTAATGATGCTTTAGTGTTAATATCTATATGGAGTTGTCGATATGGTCTTCAACTCTTAATGGAACTGTGAATCCCCTTTTATAAGAATTTGGATTTAGTGTCAGTCCTGAAACTGTTCAGTTAGATGAATTCTACTATTGTAATTACGTTGTGATGAGTTTGACTTGTTTAATTGTCCCTTACGTTTACATTTGCCACGCTGGAACATCGAAGTATATTTGTCGCTGTTGGTTTGGGGAGAATTGAGTTTATTTTCCCCCCTCTGAAATGCCAAAATAAGACTTCCTTGCTACTCGTACTAGTAAACTCGTCAAGTGCACGTGCCTTGTGAAGTTTGTTTTTAATGGTTTACTATATGTTGAAGGACTTTTCTTATATGGTATTAGCTCCTTCCCATCTGTTTTTCCTTCTGCGTTGAAAACTTTACCTTCTCTTGTTTTCTCCGTTGTTTGTGTTTGTCTGAATCCTCATTCCTTTTTCTAACTGGGATGGAAGTTCATCCTCACAATAAGAGGTTGATTAATTCTATTGAATGACAACTACTACAACAACAAGAACGACATATCCAGTATAGTCTGACAAGTGGGGTAGAGAGGTTGTTTCCAATAGACGCTCGGCTCAAGAAATCGAATCAATCGCAAGTCAATCTACTAAATGAGTACTCCAGTGGCTAGAACCACAAAAGAATAATGTATACCATGCATGAATTGTATTTCTTTGCCTCTTTAAACATACTTGGCCTATTGGACTTCCTCATCTGAGATAGAGAAAGAAGGATCGTATGAAACCTTTATTCTACTTGATTAACTAGTTGAGTGTCATTGCTATTACTTTGTTCCTGCTCTTTGTTATACTGATCTGAGGAAATTCATCATCTGTGTGTGATTTCTTTTCTTGTTAAAAATAAAAAAATTGAAGTAATCCTCACTGGCCATGTGTGGTTCTGTGCTGTATTTTAGTTTACTATAATATCTGTTCAGACTTTCAAGATAACTAAATCTAGATTAAATTTTATAATTATATGCTAATTGCAAATAGTTCAATAACCTTCCAACTTTCTGTGAAGTTCTTTCTTGGACTCAGTAACTGTCCCTTCCATCTTTATTTGCTATGCTGAGGTGTGTTTTTAGGGAGAATGAGCTCATCCCCCTTTGAAAAATCTATCAGTTTTCTTGCTTTTTCCATCGTTTGTGTTTTGTCAAAATCCTCGCTCCTGATCTACTCTGGAAGTGGGATGGAGGTTCATCCTCCACATTAACAGATTTTCTCTGCTAATATTCGTTCTATTGAATGTCTCCAGCACTAAAATTATATGTGAATCAATCTTCTAAATAAGTACCATGGATTTTTCTTTGTATCACAAAGAGAAATGTAAACTCTCTGGCTATGTATAACTTTCCCTCTTAACAGATATTTTCCTTTGTGGACTTGCTCATTACTATTACTTTGTTCCTCTTATTTCTTAGCTATGTTGCTCGAACTCTTTAAAAAAGAAATGGCAACAGTTGCATATTGGATCCTCCGACACAACTGTGGCAGCATTTTTTTTTTGGAGAGAACATAGATTTGTTGTACTGATATGAGCAAATTCATTTGTTAGTAGTATAGAATGATGGTGGGGACTAATAGCATAACTTGTTCTTTCCTCTTATGAAATTTTTTAAAGTATTTTCAGAATGGTCCTAGCTGTATGTATATCTACAGTTTACGTTATAATTTGGATTGGGATTAATCCTAAAATTCTGTTCAACATTGTTTGGTGTTTGCCAACTCAAATTTTGTCATACATTAATATCTAGTCACTATCATTCAGTATAATGATGCCAAAAAGATATTTTGAAGATGCTCTCTCTTTTGTAGTTTATAGAAGGTATCTTTTGAATTAAACATAACAGTCATATTTGTTGGGCTTGATTGAGTAATATATGTAATTATTTATCTGCTTGAAATATTAGGAAAAAGTGGTGTGGATCCTATATAATCAATTGATTAGGTAGTTACAGTTGGTCATACAAAATTATGAGTCAAAAAGTGAGAAAATCATTGCTTATTTTTTTGTGACCCTCTAAATGCTAAAAAAGAAAATGTGACGTGAATCATGAGAAAATCCTAATTAATAATTTGGGCCAAATATAATCATATCACCAAAAATTAATGAATTTACATGAGAAAATCCAAAATTCTTGTTTCATGACCCCCTAAATATGTTAAATGAGACGGTATTGCGTAACATCCCTTTCTTTCGCTGGTATATATTTGCTTTTATAATAGCGTTTAAATTTTAGGTCCAAAATCTAAATCACATGTTTTTCCAAACAGATCTGATCTTGTAAAAAATATATACAAATTGTTCTTTCACATTATGTCCACATCATGCAAAATTGTTCGTTGATATGTGGAATTATTATAATGAAAGAAGAATCAAAGACTTGGCATGGATTTGCAATCAAGCAAACAGATGTATACTAACAAAATTGCATATTAATTTCTTAATGCCAATGAACAACCATATATATATTTGATAGGAGAATTATTTGAAATGGTGATTTAGTATTTCCTTGTTTAAGACCTAGACAACTTTGACATTCTCCTTTCCCATTGACACAATAGCCATTCCATCTCAAGTGGTTTACCGAATCGGTCTGGCCAGTCGGGGAAGAGAGATAACTACTATTAGGTTAATGAATTGAGTATGAGAATGTAAAGACAGAATAATTAATAGTAAGGGAGTAATAATAGCAAATGCATATAGTAGTTCATATGAAGTCAGTACTGAATTCTTCCACTCGAACTGAGTTCCAAAAAATGAAAAGCAAAAGGGACTAATAATGCAGAGCACCAAGTTTAATAGAGTATTACATTTTTAACCTACACCAGGATAGACCACTAAGAGAGAACAAAAATTACATTCACCAATCTCTGCAACATCAACTGTGGTTCTGGGAGTATCCAAAGCTTAGCGGTTGCTGACAGAAAGAAGGCTGCAACAAACAAAACAAGAGATATCACACACCACCAAAGTGTTTGAATATACACAACTATGTTTTAATCACCACCATAGTTGATATATACTTCCACTTCATTAAACAATTTTAACATGGGTACCACTCGGTGTGAATAAGTATTGACCCTTTACTAAAGAGATATCACACAAATTCTCAAAAAATTATAAATAGAATTTGATAAATAAAACAGAGATAAACCAACAACATGAACAGAGGGCTAATTTATGCAAATGCACCTTTTTAGGTCCCCATTTCTGAAAGTTGTTAAATATACCTTAGAAATTACCCTTTCGGATAACACTGGACTTGACCCTAATGTTCACTCATATTTTCTCAACCTTACAGACATACAAACCACAGACAATAATCTAACATTTGCGATGACTCACAGAATCTTACATTGTGGTTTAGTTTTCCCATTTACTTTAGCTGAGGGTCTATCGGAAACAGACCCTTTACCTTCATAAGGTAAAGGGGTAAGGCTGCAGAAGCTAGTTCTCCAGACCCCTACCTTCATAAGGTAGGAGTAAGGCTTCAGACTCTACCTCTCCAGACACCCATTTGTTGGATAACGCTGGGTATGTTGTTGTTGGTCTAGTTTTCTCATAAGATTTTTCAGTTTGCTCAAAAAGGAATCTCCATAGTCTTGAGGTCTCCATCAGTTGGCAAACAAATAAAAAAAGGGTCACTTACTAAAATAATTGTCCCATTTTCGGACAACTAATGACAATTGCTGCTGTAGTTGAGACTCAAAAAGGAGATCTCATACTAATATGCATACCCTGATAATATTTGCCAAGAAAGATGGCAGTGGTTATTTCTCCTAAATGGTATATTCATTGAATATAGTTGGTCAAAATGCAAAGCCAGGAAAAGAATACAAAATTGAAAGATTCTAATGTTTATTAGCATCTGCCAATAATACTAGGAGCTAATAGAACAAACAGACTAGCCACACTAGAACATATTATTATATGTAAAGACCAGCATTCAAAACATAGGCTTAGGATAACAGCCAATTTATAGATGACATTATTAATGCCACGAAATAGGAAAGAGACCCTAGAGGAACGCTTCTATATGTGGCACTCAGTTTGTATGCAACATCTTAATTATGAAAAACATAAGATTGATTATTCCATTCACCTTAGCTTCCAAACCAGAGTTCTCATATATGCCAAAACACAAAATTATATAATTTGATAAAAGTGGATCCTTTGGTGAGCTGTTGAAATATTATTTGGCCATAACTCGTTTTATGACCAAAAAAGGCTCCTAATAGAGTCATACAACAAAATAATCGGTGCTTCATAGAACAAGGCCCCATATATATTTGAGTCATAATGATTGCCAATTCAACTCAAGAAGGAAAATAATATCCAAGGGACATGAAGCTGATCAATACCTGAAAGAAGGCATGTCTAACTTGATCATATGAATGTGCATAAATCATGCTCTGGGTTGGCCACTGCATGAATACTCCATCATTGAGGGTCTGATTGAATCCCATGGCATGGTATGGGCTAAGAACAGGGCTCCTGTAATTTGCTGAAGCTTGAGCACTGGGCAGCTGACTCATCTGAGGAAAAACAGCATCGTAATGTACATATGGAGGCTGAAACTTCTGCACATCAAAAGGTGCCACGCTAAAGCACTGACCAGATGGGACACTCTTAACATATCTGCATCAGTTTGAAAGAAAATTGTACCAACTTCAAACACTATCTGATGATATAAATTATCAGACATATATATCCTTGGTTTGAAATATAGAAGGTAACTGAGATGAAGCGTTGCAGAATATACAGATATATGAACAACTGGTGGCAAATGGCCAATAACTTACCTAACATAATTCCGGTCATAATCAGGGTCACTCAGCTCTTTCTCCCTGTCCCTAAAGATGGCAACTCGGGAAGAAGTACCACCTTCTCTGTTGCTGATGCTTTTCTCCATATCCAAGAGTAACCTGTTTGAAGATTCATTCTCATCTATGTTGTTCTTGAGGTCAGAAGCAACACGAACCAAATTGTCTCTAGTCTCAGAGTTAATAGGACTATTAAAAATGCGTGCACGTGCCCTGTCATACTCCTCTTTTCTCTCTTCCACAGTTCTTACTTGACTGCGTTTTGCACCCAATTCACTATCTTTCGAAGAGGTGTTACTCGGCCTTGGTTGTATTACTATTTTCATCTTCTCGTATTTGTCACTGTCAGATTGTTTAGGTGGGACGTCCGATAAACGCACAGCAGGGTATTTGCTTTCAGGTTTTCTTGTCACCAGGATTTTGGCTCCCTGACCATCCACAACATTATCCTGAACCATAGTCTGTAAACCATAGTGTTGAGCAACACGGTGCGCAGCAAGACGAAGGTAGGAAGTCGGAAAATGTGGGAACTCAAACTGTTGCACGTCGGAACTTTGCAAGAACTTCTGAATGTCGAGTTCCATTCTTAGAACTGGCCAAACAGCAAGGAAAAATCAGACATAAATAATTCTGTCTATAGAGTAATTATTCTGTTGATAAAAAGCACACAAATATCATACAATGAGCAAGTTTGTGCACAATAATCTAATGTAACACCTGCCAAAAGAAGAGCTCTGCACACAGACAAATAAATAGGAACTGATGTGAAATAACTAGTACTGGCACTAAAGATAAACTAAATAAATCTATCTCTAAATAAACAGAACAAATTGTCAGCAAAGCAATAAATCTTCAACTTCTATGATAATACCATTGTAATACTCTCACAGACATAATCACATCATACAGCTTTTTCTAGTACTATAACACTAAATCGATATGAAACATTCATGCTATCAGTCAATCAGGGAAGCAAATCAATGGCACATAAAACCCAAACGCCAACTCTTAGGCGACATATATCTCCACATACAACAAAATACCCAACTACCCAGTGTTGTGGGGTTTGTGGATCATAAAGACCTTACCCCTACCTTAGGAGGTATAGAGGCTGCTTCCATATACCTCAGCTAACAAAAACATACAGAAACTAATCACCCATTCTCCCAACAGGATATTTAGCTTATCTGCAACTAAATTCAACTTCTAAAACCCCACAAAATTACTAACACAGATATCAATTACACAGCATACACATAAACAAGCTCAAATGATTATCATCAGATTCAGATCTACAGCTATATCCATAATTCCCAACATACACAACAAACCCAGATCAGCAAAACCAAAAACAAACCCAATTCCACACAATTTTTTTTTTTTAAAAAAAAAAAACGAAACCCCAAAACCTAACCCTAACAAATACGAAACACCCACAACTCAATTACATGAAATTCGTTCGAGAATTGCACTTACTGGTAAGACGATGACGTGGGTTTTGAAGGGCTTCAACCAAGAAAGGATCCACCATTGACATATAAGCAGAAGAACCCGAATCCATTGTTAAAAAGTAAAAAAAACTCCCTAAAAAAAGATATGTATAGAAGGATGGGTAATATATGTATCCAAAAATTGGAATACAAAGGGTTTTTTGTCGCTCTCTCTTTGTTTTTTTTGCTTCTTTTTTCTTCAACCCCAAAAGGGATATGAAGAAGAAGAAGAGATTTTCTTTGAAGAACTCTCTCTTTCTCTATAGAGAAGAAAAAGAAGAGAGAAATTGAGCAGAGAAAACCCTTATTGGCTTCTTATCCCCCAACAAGAAGAAGAAGAAGAAAAGGGTCTCATTGTATTCAATAGGGATTGGGTTTTGTCTTTTTTTTTCGACTCCTTTTGAAAAAAGAAAATTAAAACATATTATGGAATATGAAAAGCCAATTTAGCTAAAAATATCTCTTTTGGTGAAAAAAAAAAATTAGACAATTAAAAGCTTCCTTTTTATTTGTAAAATTGCTATAAATAGAATATGGAGTTTAATAAGAGGTTTTGAGTTTAATTTCTAAATATGAAAAGTATTGTCGATAGAGAGGGGTGAAACTTCTGTAGCGAATATGTTTTTTTTTTTGTTTGTAAGATTTGCTATAAATAAAATATATTTGTGTGATAAGAGGTTTTGAACTCGATTTATCTATATGAAACGTTTCATCGATAAAGAGAGGTAGAAGTTTCGAGGTAATTCTTTTAGATTAGTTGAGTCGAATAATTTTAAAAATTTGAGACATGAATCATTTTGATATAGAACGATAAAATGTCATAGTAAGCTTCATGTGATGCCCTTTTGCAAAAAATGTTAAAATGAGTCAAACTTAATAGTATATTTTTTATTGAGCGGATTAAAATTAGTCCGACTATAATAGATTTTGTATAGTGATTAACAAAGAGGGATTGTTCAACAACAAAAAAGATTTTCTCGCCAATCAAGGTGATAAACCACCTTGTGAAGCAAAAAGCCACGAAGGTTGACGATAAGAGCGTAAGACTTTATGCGAGAGGTAGAGCCCTTGCTCGTTGTTGGCACTAAGAAAAAGGTTATTCAATCCACTAGTACAACTAAAGGTGTGCAGCCTCTTTTGAACGGAACAATAAAGAGTTCATAACCACTGCTTGTGAATAACTCTCCTCAACATAAATCGTGCACCTACTCTTACTAGAAGTCTAGTCTATTTCAGGTCCAGTTTTGATCTCAAACTAATTTACTTAATAGGCTAGATCCACATGAGGTGTGTAATGCATAGCTAAAAAAATGCCAAATGACTAAACAAATACGCGTTAACAAATCAACCCCCCACCAATAACTAAGATTGCTCGGGGTTGGATAATCTATCAAACGTTGATCATGTCATGTGGAGAATATAGGTTGTTTAAAAATAGATAGTCATTGATTCCTTACAGTCATTTCTTTTTTTCTCTTTTCTATTATGACAACTCTTGTTTACCGTATGGGGGGCCATATTATGTATTAAAATTAGTTATAACCAAACGAAAGAAGAAAAATGAGACAAGTTATGATACTCAGCGGATTAGCATATGTTTGAAACCAATAGAAGAAGAACAAATCAAAAATAGTTTGAGCTTGAATCCTGAGAATGAAAAAAAAAATCTTATCGAAAGTATTGCCTCCGAAAATAGTTTATGCAATGCTCAAATCTGGATAGTATTGGAGACTATGCCATCTTCTAAGTTTCATTTTTTAAAATAATAAGTCAAATTGTATGTATCATGTGGTATTGATTTGTGTTATACTAACGCAGGTTTCCAGCTAAAATCAGTATAAAAAAATTGGTAACCACACCATGTGGTTTGGTTGATCCATATTCTAGTTAAGTTGTACTAGCTATGTGTTTAAAAAACATAAGAAATAATATGTTTACTAATATGTGAGGTTTCATATTTATGGAACTATGAATACTTATCGTATCGTTTGGTAGAGTATATTAGAAAATATAATGCATGTATTAAGTGTGTGTATTAGTAGTACCTTGTTTAGTACACTTTTTCATGTCATGTATAACTAATTAGTTATACGCTCTATTGAGTATTAACTTGTATTACTAATACCAAGGAGTTCTAGTTAGTAATACATTGCATTTTAACACTATCCTTGAGCCTTTTCATTATTTTTGTTGTCTTAAGTTTTTGTTTTTATTTTGATTTGCTTTTCGGTGTCTTTTAATTTTTTGGTGTCTTAATAGGCTTTATGATCTCTTAAGTATCTTTTTTTTAAAAAAATAATTAAATCCAATTTCAATATAATTTAATCAAATCTTTTACTATTATGACGATACATTTGATAAAAATTATTTGTCAACTTTCCATAAAAATATTCTGACGCAATAGTATAACTATTTTTAATATTGTTTTTGAAAGAAAAAAAGAAGAGGAGAATGATGTTATAGCAAAGAAATTTTTGATGTTTTTGCAAAGAACTTTATTGCATAAAAATGTACAAATAAATAAAGTGTGAGATGCATATTTGTACGCATATATGTTTTAATAAAAATTATCAACATTTGTTATTTCTAATACATTAAACCAAATAATGTATAAGAAACAATGCTTACATAACTTTGTTGCAATTATTATTAATGCAAACACTACTAATATACCTTATTTTATTATTTTTATACACTGTCATATGATATGAAGTTAAAGAGAATATTGTTTTACCATCTGCACCAAGTCATTTTCTAAAGTTTCAGTGAAGTTCTTCCACATAAGATTGAGATGATTTTCAAATATTAAATTAAGGTGCAGTGTGAAAAAAATTATATGACTTTTTTTAATATCATAAAATTTTCTAAAATATCATAAAATTATTAGACAAATAGTCATATAATTTTTATAAAAGCTTACAAAAATCTTCTTATAGTTAATTATATGTTTGAACAATTTTAGAACCATCAATTACCAAGTATAAATATGAGTGGTTTTCTACTATTTTGTCAAATTATGTCTTTTTCTATTGACAAAGTTATTTTTTTTATATAAAAAGAAAAATTTCTCCGTGGAAGATTTCTCACTTTATATTTTTCTTAATGTTATTTTTTATAATAACAATCTAATTAAAAAACGCTATCATCCTTTAATTTTCTTTTCGTAAATATAAATTACTAATAAATCAAAAAAATTAAAGTAAAAATATCCCATTTTTGTGAAATAGAAATAAGACGGTTGGGGAAGGAAAAAATATATTTTGAATAACTTTGGAAATGACAACAATTATGGAGATTTATTTAGAGTAATTATAATTTCTTGATTCCTTAAATCAATTTTAAAACACTTAGTTCCCCACGTAAATATTGACAAATGTCCTATAAAATGCAGACCTTGACATATTTGAATTTTGAAATCTATGCTCGAAATTTGAAACATATTTAAAATTATATTAAGGTTCTATCTTCTCTTTGAACTTATTTTATTATAATTTTTAATACTTTTTTGACTGGTTGACTTTTTTTTCAAGCTGGTGTCACATAAGCCACAAAAGGAATAAAATATTACTTATAAAATAATTTCTGGGAATAATAGAATCTTAGTATAGTATAAGTGTGTTCTGTAATTTCGGACATAGGTTAAAGGGGTATTTGTGCATTTTCCCTACTAGAAAACAATTTTTCCATCATATTTTATAAAACATAAACTTTTCAAATCAATTTTTATATTTGATAAAATATTAAATATGAAATTCTCAAATTAAATTTTTTTAAAATTTGAAATTTTATCTCATAAAATGAAATCACACCTACTATAAACGTTTTTCCTCTTATAATTTTTTTGAATCACAAAAGAAAATTATATATTCTAACTCCTAAATATTTATCATCAATTGGCTCGAAGTCGAACATTAGACCGTCTTATGATTCATACCTATTTTATCTTTTACAATACAAGTTATTTTTATAATATAAGATGAGTATTATATGCTAAAGTAATTAAGTAGAACTTAATAAAATTAAAAATTACTTATTTCTAACATTTCCTATTTTGAAATCAAATAAAAAAAACTACCTTTTAGTAATATACATTACTATAATATATACTAATATTATCTTTACTTTTAAATAATTACATATATTAATATTTTTTATATTTTATGAAGTATTATATAATTAATATATTATTTGAAGACAAAATTAGATACTCACATCCCTTAAAATTAGGATAGATTTATTATATAATTAATTAACTTTTTCACTCCAATTCGATTAGTGTCTCTTAATTCTCCCTCCCATATTTATCACTCAAATATATGTCATTCTTTCTGATTCAAGAATTTCACAGTACAATTTCATTTTAACAATAGCTAGTTTACTCTCTTCTTCTCAAGATATCATCACCATGGCCGACAAATTCTCCTTAACCCAAATAGTATTATGTATTGCTCATTTATAACGAGATCAAATCAAAGTAGATACTACAGAAAAAAACTTTTAATTCAAAGTGGGTCTGAATTGTTTTTCATTTATAACGAGATCAAATCAAAGTAATTGTTACAGAGAAAACTTTCAATTCAGAGTGGTCTTGATTAATTTGTATCCGGAAAAAATGAATCTTAGTTTTGATTATGTTATGCCACAACGCAAAATGTTACAAAGGAGTATTTTAGAGAGTCTTTGTTTGCCCATGTTCTTCTAAAGCTTTTTTATTATTATTATTGTGATATGGGTGTGGTACTACTAATATTACTTTGATATAGCTTTTGAAACATGTGTATCTTATAAGTAATAATCTTAATTAAGATTTGAGTTGTATTTTTAGTAATGTGGTATCCACCACTAAATTTTGGATACATAATTTTCAACTACACAATGAAATTAATGATATGACAGATACTCTACCGTCGTCATTTGATCCTAACTTCACGTGTTTCACCTACATTTCATATTTCGATGCACATAATTAAATGTATATGCTTATTTTGTATTTGAGATACATATTTTTGAATATAGCGTATGAAATTTTGATACACATAATTAGATTTGGATGTAGATGTTCTATATATTTGAGATACATGTTTTTAGATATAACATATACAATATATTCTTTTAAACACCGTTGGCTAATGTTAAAAAGATTTTGTGAGGGATATTGATAGAGGTTATATATGTTGTTCCAGAACTCATTAGTCTAATTGATAGTGAAACTGTTTGAGAATAATTGTGTTTTATTTCAAGTCATTTAAACACATTAGAAAGCAAATGAGACTAACAATTTGTCTTCATTTTTTTGATCAAAATCATTATAATACGAACACAATTGAAGACATTTACAATAGAATAGTCTATCAAAATTAGTCAATAGAGGTTAAAAGGAACAAATTATGGATGGTTCAATGATTCAATATGAAAATGTTGTACTTGAGATACATGAAGGAGAAAAACTCAATAAATTTGGGATCAGTTTATGAGTTCGGCATATATATATATATATATATATATATATATATATATATATATATATATATATATATATATATATATATATAATTAATACTAGGTACATATAACAAATACGTGAAATTAATGCTAGATACTTTGACACATAGGAATGTACTTGTATACCACTCGTGTATCCAAGTGTTTAGTTTAATTTTTTGGATACGTCATATATTGATAATATATATATCAAATTAATGAATTTATTTTTTTAAGAGTAATAATTTGAAATTAATCAAATTACATTACCAAGATATACATGTTTTTTTAATCTTATATTAATAATATTAATGAATTAGAAAAATTATGTGGTTAAGCAAACTTATACTATTTAATTAACCTCCATAGCTTTGGTTTGCTATAATTACCACTCGCGACTAACATTATACATTAATTACGTGGGCTGACTTCGAGTTTGTATAATTAGTCATATTTGTATATGTTAATTCGCCAGTTTATACAAATATATATGTATAATATAATTTTTTTAACCTATATACATATACAATTCAACTCTCCCCACTCTTTGCCCTCTCTCGCTCGCCTCTCTCCTCCCTCTCTCAATCTCTCTCGCTTCTCTCCTCCATCTTTCAATCTCGCTCATCTCTCTCCTACCTCTCCCAACATCGCTTGTCATTTATACAAATATATATGTATAACATAAAATTATATACAATTATATACATATACTATTTACCTCTCTCCCACTCGCTGCCCCCCTATCGCTCGCCTCTCTCCTTCCTATCTCGATCTCACTCTCCTCTCTCCTCTATCTCCCAATCTCGATCGCCTCTCTCATCCCTCTCCCAAACTCTCTTGCCATATATACAATTACATATGTATAATATACAATTATCTAACCAATATATACATATACAATTCACATTTCTCCCACTCTTTTCCCCCTCTCTCTCGCCTCTCTCCTCTCTCTCTTAGTATCGCTTGCCTCTCTCCTGTAAATAACATGTAGCTACAGATTATAATTATCAAACTATAACTATGAAGAGTAATTAATTATTTTTAAGTGGCTATATGTGAGAGTTTCCCTAATGAATTTACTATTTCAAAGAATAATAAAATTGATTTAATTATATATGTATTTTGAAAATCTCAATTACTCCTCTCATTAACGAAATCAGTTATCTTAGATTACATGTATCTTAGATACAGTCATTCAGACTTATGTATATTAAGCATAAAATATGATAGAGAAAATAATATTTGAAACTATTGAAAATCTTAATAATTAAGACGAACTAGTTGAATTTATATGATTTACCCAAAAGTTCTGGGATAAAACACATAAATTTATTTCAAAATTACTTTTTTTCTCTCATTTCAAAATAAAATTTACCTAAAACGTTAGGTTTATGGGCCTTTTCTTAAGAAATTTGGCAACACAAAAACTTATTAAATCATTCGTTTTGACCTTCTTGATTAACACGTCTTTTTATCATGAACATGACATATTTTTTGTAATCCTCTTTGAAGTTTTTGTTCCACCATCGTATTAAAGGGAATCTTTGAATTTTAATAGTCACTAGGTGTGTTAATGAAATATCGTGACATATTTAAGAGATTATTTGCGTAAATAAATTTTATTTTAAAAAAAAAGAAATATCTTTTAATCACTTAAGAATTTAATTTTATTAATAACAAATTAATTCAATATCTACGGGCAAATAACAATATGAGAATGTTTTTCACTTTTCATGCCTCATGAGTTTGTGAATAAAATGGATAAATTTATTCTAATTGCATATAATTCTGGCGAAAATTAGTTACACTTTGGCTAAGATTTAAAAGATATGAAAAATGACTATACAAGAACGTGGAAAACGAGTTAGAAAATACCATATATTAGTGGTACTGCTTTTTTCAAGTCAATTTAATTCACAAACACATAAAAATCTTACTCCCTACATTCCGTAATAACTTAAGCTTTGAAGTATTTCATATCCATTAGAAAAAATCGATGAAAAAAATATATTAGTAGTTTAGATATGAGAGATTTGATGTGGTAGAAATTAAAAGTGATATAGGTAAATCGAGAAGTAAAAATAAAATTATAAATAAATTAAAGAAGAAATCATTAAATTAGACATGAGATAATTTCAGACGATTGAAAATATAATTTTAGATAAAAATAAATAAATTATAATTGAGAATAATGAAAAGAGTAGTAGGTATTCGAGTGTTATCACATTTTAAATGAGAGAGGTAAGAGCTAGCCTTCTCGTCCCTTTCTTTTATCGTTTTGTAATTTTATTTAGTTATTGTATAGTTTCATATTTTTAATTTGTATAATTCTGTTGTCTTGTATTTTGCTATTTTGTATTTAATTTTTCTTATAATCTTGCGTTGGTCACATTATTTTTGAGCAATTGATATCTATCGAAAATAATTTTTCTACCCAACAAAAATTGAAATAAAGTTGATGTATATTCTAACATTCTCAGGCTTCATCTATAAAATGACATGATATATATTGTTATTATTAAAGTACACGACTTAGTATAAGCACAAATGATAAATTTAGAGCATATATGACTTTTATTCTAATAAATAGAGACACGCGACACAATTTTATCCGTCGATTCGATATTTAATAAATATCAGATTTATTGATAAGATTATGATACGTGTACGATTGTTAGTGTAATATATATATATGCTATAGTTTTTGAACGAACGAGAGTATAACGAAGGATGTCTGAATACTATCTACGATAGTTTAGAGATATATTTATTTATTCTTTTAAAATTACATAAAAATATTACAATTATTAAATTTAAATATTTTTAAATTTTATATATTTTATATGAATTAAAATAAAAAAATAAAATAACATATATTGAATCCGAGTTGACGAAGTAGAGTCCAAGAAAAACTATGGACTTGGTCTTGTGTTTTGGGAAGTTGAAAAAAAAGAAAAGTTTTCTGTTTTGGACTCTAATACATCATATAATAATCCAAAATGCAAATTCAATATTTTTAATAATTTTTTCCCTTAAATGAAAAGCAATCTAAAAGCGTGTAATCCATTCTTTCATTCTACTTAATATATATAAAAACTATATTGTATAACAAAATCTCACTTTCTTCTCTATTTCTACCCTTTCTCTCTCTCTAAATCTCTGATCAGATTGCCGGAAAATTCTAGATATGTCCGATCAACCGCCGCCGGTGGATGAGAATCTCACCGGGGAATTCGATGGTCTTGCAGTTCCACCGCTTGACCATACGTTTTTTGTCCAACATATCACCGAAGCAGATCAGGGGATAGGTGATGATTTCCCGATGGAATTTCGGAGTGTAGATTTCTCGATTGATGACGTCGATTTTGATGTATCATTCGATGATTTCTTCCCTAATCCTATGGATGGAGATGCGTTTCAAAAACCTAATTGCTTGGCTGATTGTATCGGGTCGGAGCCGGGTCAGATGGACTTTGGTCAAAATGGGAGTCAACTGATCGGGAGTTTTGACGATGCTTCTGGAATATTCAAGTCGACCTCGGGAGATTCTCTGGAGGAAGCTCCGGGTTCCAATTCGGTCCAGATGGACCCTAATTGCTTTGGTCAATCTGGAAGTCAATTGATTGGGAATTCTGTCGATTCTTCTACTAATGTCAAGTTAAAGTTAGAGGAAATGAGCGATATTTCTGGTAATCAGGCAGCAGAAGGTGTGATGGTTCTGGACACGTCATCGCCGGAGATTGGTCAGCGTTCCAGCAGCTCGAGACTTTCGAATGAAGTGTCGCCGTCGTTGCCCCAGATGTCTACTGATGTCTCCGGGTATTTGAATGTGCCATCTCCGGAGTCCAATGGATCCAACCATGATGTTTCTCGGGAGTCTCGCAATGACAAGAAAGGTTTGAGTGATTCAAAGGCTTTGAATTGTCATTCACCGGAGTCGCAGGGTTCTGGCAATTGCGCAGGGCTGAATTATCTGTCGGATTCGAACAAATCGGTACATTCTTCTCCCAATTTAGGTAGTAATTCAGTTAAAGGTGGAACTGTAGAACATAAATTTAAATTAGAGGGTGTCAGTGCTAATATAAGTAACTGTAGTAGCTCTTTATTGAAAAGGAAAAAGGGTGGTGAAGATTTGAATAACGCAAGTAAACATCAAAAATCCAGTATGTTTTCCCTTAGTGATAATGTTAATAATGATGAGGACGAAAAGAAGATGGCTAGACTAATTAGGAATAGGGAAAGTGCTCACTTGTCCAGACAAAGGAAGAAGCATTATGTTGAGGAATTAGAGGATAAAGTTAGAATAATGCATTCAACAATTCAAGACTTGAATGCTAAGATATCCTACGTAATGGCGGAAAATGTAACTCTTAAGACACAGCTTGGGGGTACTGGTGTACCTCCTCAAGTGCAGCCACCCCCTGGGATGTATCCCCATCCTTCTATGGTGTATCCATGGATGTCATATCCCCCACCTTATATGATGAAGCCACAAGGGTCACAAGTGCCATTGGTTCCTATTCCCAAGTTGAAACCACAGGCAGCAGCGCCTGCGCCAAAGAGTACCAAGAAAGGGGAGAAAAAGAAGAGCGAGGTAAAAACTAAAAAGGTTGCCAGTATTAGCTTACTTGGCGTGCTTTTCTTCATGCTGCTCTTTGGTGGGTTGGTTCCTTTACTGAATGTGAGATATGGAGGTACGAGGGAACCATTTTTGAGTGGATTTTCTGTTGGGAATGGATTCTATGAGAAACATCATGGAAGAGTTTTGGTTGTGGATGGGCCAGTGAATGGGACTGGGTATTCCGGGAAGTACAGTGAAAAAGATTATAGCTCACATTGTGGCCGGGGCGACCACAGTGAAAGCAATCAGCAAAACACCTACAAGGCTGCGGATGAGTTTGTTCACATGGGCAATGGTAGTAACCCTCTAGCAGCCTCTTTGTATGTCCCGAGGAATGATAAACTTGTTAAGATTGACGGGAACCTGATTATTCAGTCTGTATTAGCAAGTGAGAAAGCCATGGCATCTCATGGAGGTTCTGATAAGAACAATAGAGAGACAGGCCTTGCAGTTCCTGGAGATTTAGCCCCTGCTATCCCCGGAAGCCATCCTCGCCTTTATCGAAGTTCTGCAGTGGGACAAAGGGCTCTTGGGACTGTAGAAAAGGAGAATGTGCAGTCGACTATGCAGCAGTGGTACCTTGAAGGTGTTGCCGGTAAGTACTGTAGCAATCTAGACTCACTCTATCAATTCTTATCTTTGTGATATGAGTGAGCGGTTTAAGGACTTTCCTATCATTTAACTCATGTTCTGGTTTTCGTTTTTTTTTTTTTTAAAGTTCAAATCTGTTATTCTTGATAGAAATGTATTCCTCTTGCTTTTACATCCTAAACAAATTTCGGCGAAATCAAATTTGTTTATGAGTTGCTTCTCTTTCACATGTTTGCCTTGAGAATTAGGCATTTTGAGTTGCTAGGTCCCTTTAATTTTATGTCTGACCTCACTCTATCCTCTTCATAGTTAATGTTCTGACAAATTTATTGTTTGTAGAAAGCCTTCTGCTTTCCAGTCTTTTAATTCATTGTTTGTGTACATTTCAACAGGACCTTTGATGAGTTCAGGCATGTGTACAGAAGTGTTCCAGTTTGATGTTCTATCATCTGCTCCAGGGGCCATAGTTCGTGCTACCAATGGTAGAAATATTTCTATGGAACAAAGGCAGAACGCCACACGCATCCACAGAAATAGAAGGATCCTCAATGGTACTCCTGTTTCCCTTTCTAGACCCTCTCATAACTTTTCCGAAGAACAAAGTGGAACAACTGGAAAGCAAGAGAACTTCACGGGGAACAAGTCACTATCATCCATGGTAGTGTCTGTTTTGGTTGATCCAAGAGAGGCAGGTGATGCTGATGGTGATGGCATAATGGGTCCCAAGTCCCTTTCTCGGATATTTGTTGTTGTGCTGATCGACAGTGTCAAGTATGTCACTTACTCTTGTATGCTTCCATTTAAAGCAGCTGCTCCTCTGGTGACCACCTGAATATGGAGTGTGTGTAGCAGTAGCACCACTGATAAACAATTTTGTAGATAACATAAGATCTACTAGTAGTCCTCACTGCTCACATCTCTTCGTATTTCGATATGTAATAGTATTACCTTAAACAGATATCAGTAACTTAAACTTATGGAGGGTGATGATAGTCTTTTTATGTGTAATATGTTATGTGTATGCAATAATACATTATTGCTCCTTAATTATCGAAAAAATGGAACTGAACTCTCCTTCAAGTTATTATATATACATCATGAAACTAACAACCAAATCTTCTCAATACATTATAATTACATCGCCATAATTATACTATATAAACTCGTGACTTTTATTCATTGCTGAGTCTTTCACTTTCATTACATCGATATAGATCGGCTCGGCTCGTGAAATGGTCTTACTTACATCTTTCTTTCACCTTCACAGGCAAACCTCCTTTCATTCTGAGAGTCAAAGATAACACATATTCAGGGCACTTGCCATTCTCCAACTGAACATCAAATTCAAACATTTCTAACACAGAAGCTGCAATTGATTTCATCTGAATATAAGCCATGTCTTTTCCAAGACACATTCTTGGTCCAGCATGAAACACTGGAAATTTAAATGGACTTTCTTGTTTATAAACACCATTTTCATCGAACCATCTTTCTGGTTTGTACTCACAACAATCTTTACCCCAAATATTCTCCATTCTTCCCATGCTATAAGTTTGATAACTTATAAACCAATCTTTACCAATAAAAGTCCCATCTGGTAAAATTTCATCTTTCAAACAACTCCTTGTATCAATTGGTACTGGTGGATATAACCTCATGGATTCTGAAATAGCTGCATGGAGATACTGCATTTCTCTTAACTCGTCGAAATTATAAGCCTCACCAATCTTTTTCCCATTTCTTCCACGAATTTCAACTAATTCTTCTAATATCTTTTGTTCTATATCTTTCCTTGAAGACAATATCCAAAAGAACCAAGTTAGAGCTGATGATGTCGTGTCTCGACCAGCTAGGATGAAACTAATGACAATGTCCCTCAGGAATTTAGCTGAAACTTCATTACTATCTCCCATGAATCTTGATAACAAGTCTTCATCTTTCTTCTCATCGCGCTCTTCCATTCTTGAGTTTATTATACTATCCGCGAATTCATGCACCACCTTAATTGATTTTTGTAGTTTTTTCTCTGAGCCAATGTTCAAAATTTTCTTTATTTTATAAAGGAAGGGAATTGCATACATGAATCTACCTGAACTTAGAGTTGTTGCAATATCAAAAGCTTGCATGAATTCACTTTCAGCTCCTCCTAAACAATTTGCATCCACATTGAATGCAAGCTTGATGATATTATCAAATGCAAATCTTTCTAAGATGTCTTGAATGTCAATAACTCTACCCCTTTTAGATGCTTCTTCAAGTATTGGAATCAATCGCGTATGAATCTCAACCTGTGTCATAACATAATTAAGTAAATAAAAGTATGTTGTGAGGTCGAATTAACAGAGTTCAACTACTAAGTTTTCTTTGTGTTCTCGTAACCTAATAAAATTATTTTTTTTGGTTTCACGACCTCTGTTAAACTACAAGTGGACACTATTACCTGTGCAGTTTCCATAACGAAATTCCTCAGAGATCTGGTGCTAAATTCATAGCTAGCAGATTTCCGTTGAGTTCTCCAACTTTCACCATCCACATTGAAAAGGCCATCGCCGAATAGATCTTGTAGCCGAGTATAGAATCGAAATCCTTTTGGAAAATTTTCAAAATTGGTTTTGAGCATGTGTTCCACGTTAAGTGGATTCGCCGTCATAATGCCGTGAACATTTACAGGGCGGTGGAAGACGGCGGTGTTGGTAGGGCAATTAGAGAGTACATCGGTCATCCAATCGTGTAAACGATAACGGTTATGGAGAAAACCCGGCAATGCTCCGACGAGTGGATAGATTTTGAAACCCTCTTTTTGAAGATTTTTGTTGAAATAGTAGAAGAAAAACAGAGAGACGAGGCCAGTGAAGATAAGGGAGAAAAATTCCATGGTTGAGAATTTGGGAAAAGAAGACGAATATGATAAATATATATATATATATATATATATATATATATATATATATATATATATATATACACACTTTTTTTTCTCTAGTGGGTCACTTCAATTATTTTTTTCAGCTGCTCAACATCTAATTAATTTGAATTTTTTCTGTTTAATTAATCAATGCGTGATTAAACATTTACCTGGGCAGTTTGCATGACGAAATTTCTTAGAGATCTGGTGCTAAATTCATAGCTAGCAGATTTCCTTTGAATTTTCCAGATTTCACCGTCCACGTTAAAAATTCCGTCGCCGAGGAAATCTTCCAGCCGAGTATAGAATCGAAATCCTTTTGGGAAATTTTCAAAATTGGCTTTGAGCATGTGTTCCACGTTGAGTGGATTCGCCGTCATGACGCCGTGAATATTTCCAGGGCGATAGAAGACGGCGGTGTTGGTAGTGCAATTTGAGAGTACATTGGTGGTCCATTCGAGAAATCGGTGACGGTTGAGGAGAAACTCCGGCAATGCTCCGACGAGTGGGTAGATTTTGAAACCGGATTTATTGCGATTTTTTTTGAGGAAGTAGAAGAAAAAAAGAGTGATGAGGGCAATGAAGATAAGTGTTGGATAGGAGAAAACTTCCATGGTTGGAGGAGGAAGACAAAAATGATAAGATAGACTAATGCTGTACAACATGCTAAGTGATAAAGTTCGGCGTATCAAAATTTTCAATAAGAAAGTTCAAAATATGAAAAAGTGAACTTACGAAATAACTAACAAAAATGTAGATTATGACTTTATAATTTTAATCAAAATAAGTTATTATTAAAATTAATTTATCAAAATATTATATTTTTCGAGAATTTTATGAAACTATTTCAGATTTTTTTTTAAGCTACTAAATACTAGGCAGTTACAAGGTGTAAAATGAATAGTACACCAATTGGACATATTGTATCAGTAATAATTCTCTCATTCATAATAAATAATAAATAAGTTATTTTATTTGACAATTAAATTTTATGATTTTAGTTCGCTATTTTGATCATGATTTTTTTATCTTCTTCCGTTTCCTAGAAATGGTACTTTATTTTGGATCATAAAATGATATTTTCCTTTTGGATCATATATGGACTCGGAGGATTTAAACTTTTCAATATTATTGTGATTTGCATTGCGTGCTCTAATTCTTTAAGCTATTTTCATCATGATTATCCTATCCTCTCCAGACCCGTAAAAAGGATACTTTCCTTTTGGATCATATATGGACTCGGAGCAATTTGAACTTTTTGATATTGTGATTTGTATTGCATGCTCTAATTCTCTAAGCTTTTTCTTTTTCATCTTGATTTTTCTACCCTCTCCCGCCCCCTAAAAATGGTAATTTACTTTTAAATCATATATGGACCAGGAGAAATTTAAACTTTCTGATGTTGCAATTTGTATTGCGTGCTCTAATTCTTTGAGCTATAAGCTATAGTCCTCAATTTATTTTACTTTTCAATGCAAAACTAAAATTCATATATTTTCACAACCATATCAAATATCGTATGTTTGTACTGGGTTACAAATCTTAATTAGTAAGTTACAAATTTCATTCATTATAGAGTGTACCTATCGTTACAGATTGTACCTATCGTTACATTAGTTTTTTTACTAGATTTAATAATATAAAAGTTTATTCATATGATTTTACTGCCATTAATATATTAATATATTTAATGTGTAATTTGTGAAAGTTAAAACTTTTATCGAGTAATTTTGAAGTATTAATTATAATAAAGACTTTTTCAATATCAATTAAAATTTAATCAAATTTTGATATAAATAATTAGATATAAGACAATTTACATTACAATAAAGATATGAATAACATCAAAACACGATAGATTGAGCTGAATTTGAGCAGATTAAAATATGATGAGTTATTAGATACGCGATTTAAATATTACCAGTGCAATTTTGCATGGAGAAGTTTCTTAAAGATGTGGTGCTAAATTCATAGGTAGCAGATTAATCTCCTTCATATTACCTGTGCAGATTTCTTAGGGCCACAAGTTGTAGGAGGGAATTTTATTGTTTTTGAAATAAATAAAAGCAAATGAAATAATTATATCTCAGGAATTTAACTAATATGCACAAAAAATATATCATATAAAATATCTTTACATGTCTGTAATGGGTTAAAAATCTTACTTATGAAGCTACTAATTTCACTTGTTAAAGATCGTATTGAGTGTTCTAAAAAACTTTGTTGGGATTCTAGCAAAATGTCTCGAAATTTAACAGTGGGGTTTAGTGTATGCGTCTAAAGTTTCAATCCTGAAATACAATAACCAGGAAAGGAAATAGCAAGCAAATAATATTATTTGTATTTGAACTTATGTGAAGGTTAAAATCTTTATAAAAAATTTTAACAAAAGATATGTAATTCCCTGATTCTTCTCTTCAATGATGATCTTGATTTGATAGAATACTTGCGGCTCAACTTTTGGAGCGAAAACTTTTTTGTATTTGTGAATAAACACTTAGAGCGAAGATTTCTTTGTATGTGGAAGACTTGTAGATCACCATCGAAGAACAAGGATTCTCTATTGTGTCTTCTTCTTTTCTTCCTTTCATAATACCTCTTTATATAGGCTTGAGCTAGGGATTTAGGGGTGTTTTCGTCCAAATAATTTTGATCCTTGGGCTTGAAGAACATGAGTTGAGCTCGTCTTGTCAACTTAATGGACTGACCTTAATATAATTTGAAATTGGTCAACGTGTCATGAATTTAAGATTTAATCCAAATTTTATATCGATTTATCAATAAAATTTCAGTGTCTACACTTAGTACTGCAAGACTACGACCTAAGCGTCCGATTGTACGCCCTAAGCACGCCCAACGCCCAACGTTCAGGGCTCGCCTCATAGATCTTACACGAATTATGTGTTAAAATCTTTAATTAACATTGTTGAACCTCATAATTTTTTGAATAATTGAATGATATTTAATGATTTTTTAATCTATAGAGATAAGAAGATTGTGAGTAACTCAAATAACAATTTGTAGTATGGTATTTTTACTATTTGGTAACATTGTATCATATTTTTACTATTTGGTAACATTGTGCAGGTAATTATTTAGTGCGTAACATTTCTTTTAAAAATATATAGTGAAATTTTACTTTTTCACTTATCATTGATCTTCATAATTTTGTTATATGTTTCAAAATTATCACAATTTATTTAGCTATTTGAAACTAATTTGATTTTTATTCATGATAGAGTAATGTTTTTATTATAATAATACTAAGTTTTATTGATTATTTTCTTTTAAATAAAAAATTATTTTTAGAAATAATAATTCTTTTATTATTAGAAAGTTAAGATATTAGATTACTTATACTAGTATAATCAGAAGTTTTATTTTCTATGAGTTTCCTTAATTATGTTTGTAATCATCTCAATCTATTGATGTATTTTATAATTTTATGTTATTATATTATTATATTATATTATAAATTAAAAATTTTAAAATCTATAAGACTTACGTCTCGCCTATACCAAGTAAAACGTCTTGCTTCATGCTCACGTCGTTTAAAACATTGATCGTACCTATAGGTACCGTGTCTTTTATTAGATCTAGTAATATAAAATTTATTCATATGAATAAATTGTTAATATTTTTTATGTGAATTAAATTTAACTAATAATTTGTCCAGAAAACAACAAAAAAAGTAAATACTAAACAATGCTAAATTGACCTGGCAATAGAGATGTGTCACCATATAATGAACCAAGTATATAATAATTTTATATATTTCTTTTTTAGCCAAGATATGTGTCCTCATAATGAACCATGTATTTTATTAGTCATAAATCTCTAACCAAAAAAAAATAAAATTGCGATGTGTCATCATATACCGATCCATCAATATTCAAACTTAGAAAATGAGGAGTAAGCAAACAATTTCATGATTTCATCATGTTATTAACGTTTTTTAGACTGTTTAAATTAAATAACATATATTATCGGAGTTCGGAACCTAAAGGATGAAAAATGTTAAAAAAAATTTAAAATGGTATATGATTTTTTTAAAACCTAAAACGGCAAAATCGCTTACTAAGTAGCGATTTTGTCCGTCGAAAAAAGTAAAATCGCTGCTATAACAATAATTTGTTAAATTTGTTTTTTTTTAAAAAAAAAAATTAAATAAAATCACTCCGGAAGGAGCAATTTTCAAAAAATATATTTTTTTATTATATTTTTGTTATGTCGCTGCTGAGGCAGCGCCTTGAGTTCAATATTTTTTAGTTTTTTTCTTAAAATTTAAATAATTTTTTTTAAAAAAATTAAATTGCAGTGGTTTTTAATTAATTTTTTTTATTTTTTATTTTAATCCAATCGGTGCGATTTTAAATCAAAATCTTTTTTAGCGATTTGATTTTTTAAAAAAAGATTTAATTAAAAACCGCTGCGATTTGATTTTTTAAAAAAAAATTATTTAAACTTAAAAAAAAAGAAGCAAAAACTAATTTAAAAAAATCAAACTTAAGTCGCTGCCTCAGCAGCGACATATTAAAAAAAGAAAATTTTAGTTTGGAAATCGCTCCTTTGAGAGCGATTTTGTTTTTGTTTTTTCAAAAAAAATAAATTTAACAAATCATTATTATTGCAGCGATTTTACTTTTTTAAGCGGACATCATATTATCTTTGCATAGTGTAATAGGTTACTATAAATCTTAGAAAATTTTATTTCTACATCGTACCTAGATGTTACCTGATTAGGTTTATCTAAATTCAATATTTTAAATAAAAAGGTCTGTTAATTTCACAACATTTATTGAGGCGAGGACTTACTATGTTCTCTATGTATATATTATTTGCACTACTTTCTTATTATTACTATATATATTATGTAATTAGTTTTATTATTAATGCAACAAAAACTATATTAGATTTTTTTGTAAGTTAAATCATTGAACACTTAGCTGTTGTTAATGCTCTTTGGTTAATTTTTTATTATTAATAAAAGTAGTACAATGAACTGATCAATCATGGATTCTTTCATAGATTCCACTAATTAAATCACTCATCCTTGAAAAGATCCTCTATTTAATTTATGTGGGCATAATTAAACACCCCAAAGAAATGGGAAGTCAAAAGGACATGAAATTAAACAAATAATTAAATTTTGAAGTGACTAAAGGCAAAATAAATAAAGGCTATAGAGGTGTCGAAAACTTTTATTTTCTCGAATTTTTACTTAATATAATCGCTTATTATACACATAGTCGTATATATATCATAAGAGATGATAAGGGATCAAATTCTCTCTGCCAAAGTTTGTTTAATCGAGTTCATCATATCAGATTTGTCTGATGTAATTTATATTTTCTATATGATTTGTAAGTTATTAGTCACACATATACATGCTCAAAATGAAACGACAACGAATTTACGAAGAAAAAAAAACTTACTTGGATGATGTAATGAAATTTTGAATCATTGATTTACCAAGTATGGAATCTAAATGAAGAGCATTAACTTGGATTGAAAGTGAATAAGCAAAATAGTTGTAGTAGTAAACTGTAACACAACTATGAGTCATGATATACCCTTGTAAAATTTAAAATGTCACATTCACAATATATTTTAATTAATACTATCATCATGCACTAATTACCAATATCATTATGCTTAAACAATATTAATTAATACTAGAAGATTTTAGGAATCAGAACTGCATTCCATTAATTAATTATGTGAATCATCATCTTCCACTAGCATGTATGTATACAAGGTAGCTAGTTATGACATATTCTTCCCCATCTTCTTTAATATTTTTTCCTTATTATTTTCTGGCACGTTCGAGTAAAAATATATAGAAAAGATTTTGTGAAAATTATAATAATAACGTAAGAGATCGATCAATTTTATTAAAAAAAAATTCACATTTTACAAAATCGCTGTAGTTGCAGCGATTTTGCTTTTTTCGGTGGAGAAAATTGCTGTTGTTGCAGCGATTTTGCCGTTTTGATTAATATAAAATTTTATATGCTGTTTTGAAATATTTATTAATATTTTATACCCTTTAGGCTCCGGACTCTTAGAATCTTATACTTTGTCTAGAAGTACTATCGTTTTCATCCTATGTCATCAAAACAATTATTTGTCTAATTAAGCCACACAAGTTAATTAACACATTATTATTTGTGGGATATATTCTATTTTTATCTACAAATATAAAAAGAGGAGAACAAAAGATATTATAATCTACAAGTCTCCTATTATTGTATAATTAATTGATGCAATGGCAAATTCGAAATCAAACACCATTAGCGTGTAATTAGTTAGCTATATTATTGGATGATTATTCACTATAAAAAAAGAATTGGAATTAGCTAAGCTACAAACTTAATCGATAATAGCTCGTAAATAAATAGCCACAAGTTTTGATATTTAGCTACAAATATATTCGTCACTCATTTTTACTTGTCGTCATTCACTTTTCAAGAGTTAATCTGTATAGATTTTGATCAACATGCATTTTCTCATCATATTAATATGAGAAAAAATTTAATTTAATTATTTTCGTATAGTCTTTAAATATTAAGTTAATTTAACCGATCAATTATGCTTTAAAAATTAGTCAGATTGACTCTTATATAATGAAAAGTGACAAGTAAAAATTAACGAAAATTGAGTATCTTTTGGGTAATGTAAATTAATGCAATAGGAAATTCACACCATTAATCATGTGTTATTAGCTAGTGGCACACTAACTAAAGTACTTTTACTTTAATTTACATCATCAAATTCCATAATATTAAAAAAATAAAAATTTTAAATTTATACTATTAAAATTCCGATGTATGTCACCGGAGTTCCGACCGATCACCGGCGTTGTCGATATGCCGCGTAATTATTAGTGACGATAGCACTGGTGGATCCCACCACCAAATCCTATTTGATTAATTTTGCATCAGCATAGCACTAAAAATTTAACCTTTAAAATTAATTTTGGTAGCTCTCAAATCACTTTATACCACTAGGAGAATATATAGAGGAAAAAACAAAAATTCTTTAGTAAAATTCCCATAGTGGAACTCTATATATACGATTAATCTGTTTCATCAAATGTATCTCAAAAAAAATTTCATATTATATTAGTATAATGCGTAGTCAGCTTTACGTAAAGTTGAAGATTTATTAGAAACGTAAAGTGAAATAAGAAGTTTGTGTACATTCTTCTTCATTTAAATTTTATTTGTGGAATAATATTGAACATCTTTTTATAAATCTAATGTAGTCGGCTATATAGAGCAAATTATTTACTTTATCTGTCTCAATTTATGCGATATTTTTTCATTTTTCGAGAGTTAAATAGTTTAAGTTTGATCGTGAATTTACTTACGGAGTCTTTAATTTTTTTAACATGAGATTTATATATTTGTAAACTATATAGAAAATACTATAAGTCACAATAAATGATAATTTGAAATGTTTAAGAGATTTATAAAAAATTACTTTCAAAATTAGACTTATTTGAATCACGAAATTCAAAAAATATCATATAAAATAAAACGAAAAAATATATTTTTTTCATTTATATGTATTCTTGTTAATCTGTTTCAAAAAAAATACTACGTAGACTAACTTTATATTTGAATAATAGTCATAGAGATATGATATAATGTATACATCACAAGTTTAAAAAAAGTTTATTTTTTAAAATGTTATCAGTTCTAATATACTATATATGTACGATATAATTTTTCAATAAGAGGTGTTCATACCGTTACTGTCTATGATAATTACGAATACTAAAAACCTACTCGCATCGAGTATTTATTTTTTTTAAAATACTGTCAATGCATGACACCTAAGAGAGAGGGGGCTAATTTACTTTATCTAAATCCACTATATGGATAACATGACAAAGAAGTTGTCTATAAATACATTGGTTCCTCACTTCATTTCCTTAGGAAAAACACAAGTAATTCCTCCAAGTGTTTTGAGTTCTTCTTCTTCTTCTTCTTCTTCTTAATTCTCCAAATATACATATAGAAAAAAGAGAAATAATGGAAAATAACAAAGTAGGAGGAGGATGTTTAAGCAATTTCTACCAAAGGGGAAAACCATACATAGCAATGATTTCATTACAATTTGGTTATGCTGGAATGAATGTTATAACCAAAGTTAGCCTAAATGGAGGAATGAGTCATTATGTTTTGGTTGTTTATAGACATGCCTTTGCTACTCTTGCTATTGCTCCTTTTGCTCTTCTTCTTGAAAGGTATATATATATATTACTCATTATAAAATTAATTGGTGTCATACATATAGTTATGTAAAATGAAAATATTGCTAATTCTTATGTCTTTGTTTATTTTTGTTACAGAAAACTTAGACCAAAGATGACTTTCATGATGTTCTTCCAAATATTTATATTAGGTCTTCTTGGGTGAGTACATCCCTCTCACGACTTACTATCAGAAAATCGCTAATTTCAAATAATTATTTCTTCAAAATTTGACTTGTTCATACACAAATAAAGTACACCATACATTTATATAATCGCGTCAAGTAAAATCTTAGTGATAATATAAAAAAGGTATATAAATTAATTTTTGTACATATATAGGAGATTCTAAATATAATTTTATTAAAACAGGCCAGTGATTGATCAAAATTTCTACTATGCTGGACTAAAGTTTACATCTCCAACATTCTCATGTGCCATGAGTAACATGCTTCCTGCAATGACATTTGTCATGGCTGTCCTTTGCAGGTACATATATATATATATAATATTAAAATATTCCAAAATTATTATTTTTATTTTTATTTTTTTCAAAATGATAATAATTTAAATGTATTATAGGATGGAGAAGGTCCATATAAAAAAGTTGAGATGCCAAGCAAAGGTGATAGGTACAATTGTGACGGTGGCTGGAGCCATGTTAATGACATTGTACAAAGGACATGTTATTAATTTGGTATGGTCAAATAATAACACTTCTAATAATGTTTCTCAATCCAATGAAACAAGTGATAAAGATTGGCTTAAAGGTTCAATTCTTCTTATTGGTGCTACTTTTGCATGGGCTTCTTTTTTTATACTTCAGGTTTGTCATCAAAACTTATTTTACGAAGAAGTTTATGTTATGTACGCTGATAGTATTAAAAAAATATTTTTTTTTTTGGTTGATAGGCTATTACAATGAAGAAGTACACTGCTCCTTTGTCTCTTACTACACTTGTTTGCTTTATGGGAACTTTGCAATCAATTGCTGTCACCTTAGTGATGGAACATAAACCTTCTGCTTGGGCTGTTGGTTTTGACATGAATCTTCTTGCTGCTGCCTATGCTGTATGTTTCCTCATACGTTTACGGGTTTTACATAACTCAGTAACTGTACACTATAAAAACACTGTAAATTACATGGGATTTTTCTGAGGATTAGTATGAAAATTCGCAGGAAACTTATTTACATAGAAATTTTCATACTAATTCTCAGGAAAATTCCCATGTAATTCACAGTTTTATTGTAGTGATATTTTCTATAATTAAGAACGTATAAACTCAGAATTCTAGCTCTGCTTCTGATTATACGAATGTTATTGTATAAAATTTCAGGGGATTGTATCATCAAGCCTTGCATATTATGTTCAAGGTCTTGTTATGGAGAAAAGAGGACCTGTTTTTGTGACTGCTTTTAGTCCCTTGATGATGATTATTGTTGCCATCATGGGTTCTTTCATTCTTGCTGAGAAAATCTATCTTGGAGGGTAAAATTTTTCACTTTTTTTTGTCTCATACTAGTAGTCGTAGTATTTCTCCTATAGTTTCTAATTATTTGTTGTTTCCTTCTTTGTACTTCGATTTATCGTATTATTTTCATATAGTTACTATTCAGAATGCCTTGTTATGGTTTTACTTTCATTTTTTTTTTCTTGAGCCGAGGGTTTGTGTTTATTTATTTTTCTTTATTTTTTATTGGATTTCAGTGTGCTTGGAGCAGTGTTAATTGTAGCAGGGCTATACTCAGTTTTATGGGGAAAATACAAGGAGTACCAAGAAAAGGAAATTGAGGGACCATTGAAGGGAGTAATTACAAATGACATAGAAATGCAAACAAGTGAAGTAGTCATTGGTGTCCCCATGCAACAACCTACCATCTTGGCTAAGGAAGTTCCAAAAGCTTAAAATAAATCGTTCGATTCGATGCACTAAGCTTTTGTTATTGTACAACTTTCAAGAAAAAATCAGACCACAAAGGTCTACTAAGAAATAATTATAGAGTACAATAAAAAGAAAGTTCGATTTAAAATTTAACGATGAGATGAAAAAGAAAAAGGAGGGATAATTTTAATTCACATATGGGTATTTTGTTAATTTTTTTCCTGTTTTATGTAATGGTGGAAATAATGTAATTTTTTTTTGGTTCTATCGAATATAATACTTCGTACTAATATATTCTCACTTTTTCAGATAAATCTATTATAGAGTATCAATAGAGAAGCGTATTTTTCTTTTATCAAATGATGACATAAATTAAGGTTCTCTACCTTTTAACTAATTGCAAATTAACATGAAAAACATTTGTCACACTAATCAAATTTCTTTTATGCCAATATGTTAGAAATTAGTGGGGGTAGGAATATGATGGAGCATTAAGCTTTTTACATCTTATAAGAGCATGTTAAGTTTATGAATTCTAAATTTTATATAATATAATTTTCTTTTTAATTTTAAGAAAATTATTTATAGATATCACAAATATGAAAATTTGGCTTAAGTTATTCATTGTAACAAGCACTCTATATATACCCCAAATTGTTGATGGATATAAACTTTCATTTCTGTTCCTTTCTTGAGAATATTTTCACAAAGTTTTAATTAATTCTTGTTCTCAATCCAATAAACATGACATGAAGTTGAAGCTTCCATTGTAAAACTATAAAGCTAGAGAAAAAGGTCTGATATACCCTTAGCTTTTATTCATTTGGATGATATGCACTTGTTATGAATGTGACTCATATATATTCTTATCGTTAGATGAACGACTCATATATAACTTTTCGTTACAAAATGACCTCACATAATGAGAGTGAAAAATTAGTTTTAAATTTATATATTTAATCTTTATTTTTTTAAAAAAAATCATTTAGTTATATTTATGATCCTTCTAGCAAAATTCAAGGTATAGTATAATATTTTTCATACATAAATTATTTTTTTAATTTCTTTCTTATTCTTATTTTATTTTTTCATTTATTCCTTAATGTAAGAAAAAAGATTAGAACATTTTTTTGCTATATTATAATTAAAAAATATTTTTCGGCTATATTTTAATTTAGTTTTTGTATCTGAAAAAAAATTGGGTCATTTATGATAAATTTTGCAAGAATATTAGTGAAACATAAATAAATTTGAGTATTCAAAATAATAGGTCTAAATTAGTCATTGAAAAAAAAAGTTAAAAAAATATATGTTTGATAAGGATTAAGTATATTCATATGGGATTATATTTTGTTTTAAAATATTATTGAAAAATTAAACTAAAATTAATTTTTTTCACTTTTGTTAGAGAAAGGGGTATATGTGAGTTATTCTGTTAAAGAATTACAAAAGTCTCAGCGGTGATTAATGAGATGAGTGGACTCTTTATAAGTCTTGAAAAATCCTCCCCCTTTTGAACTAGCTTTTGGAGTGTGAGTTAGACCTAAGACCTAATTTCACATTGTATCAAAATATGTTATTTAACCATTTCGAATATTATTTTACTTGTATATATGTTATTTTTTATAAATATATCAACTCTAAATGACAAAATTTAAGGATATATTAGACCGTTTTCCCTAAAACTAATTAATTCATCTGATATACACAGAAGATTCATTGCACACAGAAAAAGAACTCATTTCATAAAGCTCAACTGGAACAGATCCAGTGGACAAAAGCAACAAAATTATATCTGTGTATTGGGACAAAAAGTACTTCTATCTTCTTCTTTTTTTCAAGTAGTTAGGGAAAATACCACCCCCCTTTATCAAAGTTGTAAAAAGTATTAAGAATAAGAATTAAAAAATAAGTAGATGGATACAACAAATTAAAATTGCTTATATTGGATATGTGGGAAGTTTCTGTTAAAAACTTTTTATATATATATTTTGAGTAATCGAAAACCAAGTTGTATGTTGAAGAGTGAAGCAAATAATTTGTTAGTTTGGTGGGGTTGGTGAAAATACTCGATAAAATAATTAAAATTCGAACAAAATTTACAATTAATAAACACTTGATGCCTTTAATTTGTCACATGATCATATTATTCTAAATGATGAATATGCCAATTCTTATGTATTACGTACATTATATTCTTGGCAAATAAATAAATAAATATATATATATATATATATATATATAGTAAATTGGTTTTAGATATAATTAGGAGCACTAGCATATATTCTGTCTTTTCTTCTATAATTTAGTAAATAAAAATTGGATAGAGTTCCATTTTATATGACCTTTTAGCACAATCCTTGTCAATGTCAATAATGCTCAACTTTTTCCATGTAATGTACGATTTATTTATTTATCGTAATTTGATTTTAAGACATAGAGTTTTAAAAAATAAAATTTCCACCTAATAATAATTTAAATTAATGTATAAACAGCACACGTATGCATATAAATTTTATCATTAATTTCTATGTATATACTTTATATTCGTAAAATAAAATAATTTGATGTAAATATTTCACATTTTATTTCGTAATATCAATAATAGCTATATTGGTAAATCTATTGGAAGCCACTCACTAGGATGAGTTTGGTGGACATATATATGATCACATGCAACATCTATTTTGGACATATATTTGTTCTTCTCATGGTGTATCCATTTTTGCCTACTTTACTTAATCACCCCACTCAAAAATCATATGATTAGATTGCCTACCACTAGTGTTAAATTATTGTTTTATAATAATAATGACATATTTAGTGTAGTTTAGTAAGAATTAAGCATTTTGAATAATAACTACAGTAAAATGTTATAACAATTGAAGCATACAAGAAATAACAGATAGTCAGACAGTAATAGCAGAGGCGTATCTAGAGGGGACTTTGTGGGTTCACGTGAACTCATGTTTCCTTTCCTAGATTATATATAGTAATTTTCTATTTTTTTAAAATAAAATAATATAGAGGTGGGAATCCACGTTAAAAGTAACACATAATAATACTATGATGATTGGATGCACCTCTCTAAGCGAAGATAGAAATTTAAATTTTATATCTATCTTATTTTTGTTAGTAACACCCCTCCAAGTAGTTATCGGGAACACTTTTGACGTTTCAATCAATTTTTCTTTTATTTTTCGCTTTAACCTTTCAAATTCTCAAGTGTGTAACGTTGAACATTTCTAAAAAAGTTAGCACAATTATTTTTTATATAAGTGTGCACATAAAAATTTTAAACTTATATTTATACCTAAAAAAATTTACCTTAATAGTTCAGTCTTAAGAACGTAAAATAAAATCGATCAAAGTTGTATTTTAAATTTATCTTTTTGTAATAGTGAACACATCCTTTTAAAATTTTAAATATGCATCTACTACGAATAACAAAAACAACATATTACCTACTAATAATAAGCCTTGTTTTACATGTATTAGTGATAAGTACTATTGTGACTTGTCGCTATATTGTAAAGAAGTAGTCTAGTGGACCCTCGTACTTGTATCAGATTGTATTATGGATTCTTTTACTTAGCTTTTTGTCATCTAGACTCCTGAACTTAACCAAAATGAGATTTTTAAATCTCTCTGACCATGTGTGTATCTCACTCTTCCTTAAATAGATGACATGTTATATCCATGTCATATAAATTAATGGCAAGTCATAATTTTCTTCATAATAATTTTTTAATTATTAGTAAAAATATTAAATAAAAGACAAATTTAAAAAAATCTATTTCATCAAATAAAATAAAATTATTATTTTTGTACACCTTTCCTCCACCTTCCCTAACCTACCATCACTGTCAAAACTCCACCATCTCTATCACAATTTTTTCTTCTTCGATTTTTTTACAATCCAGCAATCTGATGAAGTCGTCAAACTAATTCACTCCCCGCTAGTGCCATTTTAATTTATTATTGACATTTCTAATCCTCCCTATTTTCACTATTTCACCACCAAGCCGGCGTCGTAAAACCCATTAGGATCCAATTGTAAAACCCAATATAGCATTTCCGATTTTCCGGCATGGATAGCAATACAAAATGGTCGGAACAAGGTAGAGGATCTGGTCGATGCCTTGGAGCCATTGCGTCGTCTCCATTTTTTACGGCGGCGTCCATTTTTGCCGGCGTCATCGCCATTTTTACCGGCGAGATCAAAGTAACAATAACCTAAGTCATCTAACAACCACAATAACAACAACCAAGCCACATAACAACCAGATCTAACCAAACTTTTCATAATCCAATGCTAACTACTATTTCACACCCTAAATTGCTTACAAATACAAGAATAATTTTGACACCAAAAGAGGTCAAGTTACTCATTAGAGATATCAACAACTCCACTAATTTTTGATTTTTCTTTGCTTATTGTGTTCAAATTTTTTTGCCCAATTTCATTTTTTATTTAGGGTAACAAAAGAAAAAGAAAAACAAGAAAGAAGTTGAAAGAAAAATGAAGATAAATAACAATAGGGTGTGGATAAGAAAGAAAAATAGGTTAGGGTTGGGGTGGCTGGAAAAAAGGTAGTGTGCGGAAGAAGATGGAGTTTTTTTCCTTCTTAAATTTATTTTTTTAAGAAAATAATTTTAATAACTTAAAAGTAAAAGTTGAAATTTCAAATATCATGTTCACTTGCCTTTGCAGGCGTGTGACTACACTCTCTTGCCAACTCATCTATATTAATGTCATATAAGGATGATCAATGATCAGAGGGGTTTAATATATTATTTTATGTTGAGTATAAGGGTGCAGATGACAAAAAGCTAAGTAGAAGAGTCTACAATACAATCTGATACTAGTACGAGGGTCCACCAGACTATTCTGCCTATTATAAACAATAGTAGACTTGTTTTTCTCCATGTCTGCACAAATAAAGGTAGAATATTAGGTGTGGACCTTTTGCTGGACTAGCTTGGCTAGTTATTTGGGCTTGCTCAGTCCAAATTTTTGGGTATGCTAATCAGGGGTGTGCAAAACAAACTGAAAATCGAATTAAATCACAAATTGAGTCAAATAAGAAAAAAATCGACTAGTGATTTGGTTTGATTTGGATTGGTACTAAAAAATTTTTTGACTATATTTAGGGCCCGTTTGGCCATAAATATATTTGGGAAAAATTTGGCAAATAATGTTTGTCCATACAATTTGCCATTATTTGGCAAATATTTTTGGCAAATATCCCAAATTTCCAAATACTAGTTTTTTCTAGTATTTGGGCCAAATCTCATTATTTGGGATATTTTGAAAATCAAAATTTTACCCCAATCTTTTATCTTTTACAAAAACACCCTCTCTAGTTGTTGCTTGCGTTGTATTACATCATTTTTTACGTGAACACCAAAATAGTGATGAAATATTTAATGAATATTAAATAATGATATGATTGTTGATGAAAATTATTAAAAATTGGCTTTAGGTAACAAAGTCATGTACTTTGTCTGCTTCACGATACATGGAATAATTCTTGTTGCACTCACTCCAAATTACCACATTGTTTTAGTGTCATGGACATTATTTGTTATTGTTGTAACGAACATTCAATTGACTTGTAATACAAACTTTTAGTTAGTTTTGATAGTTTTTAAAACTTGTGCGTATAAATCATATTTTTCTAAAAAGGTGAAATATATTTCCCAAATTTATGGCCAAACAGATGGTGAAATTTCACCCAAATTTTAACTCAAATAATATTTGCCAAGAATATTTGGAAATCTATGGTCAAACGCTAGCTTAGATTGGTTTGGTTTTAACTAAAAAATCAACCTGAGACCAAATCAATCCGACATTATATATGTAATTTTAAAATTTTATTTTATACATAAAAATATTTACTTTGATATCATTTTAAAATATTTTTTTTATAATATTTCATAGTTTTTATCTTTTAACATATTATTTCAAGTTTAAAACTTAAAATTTGAAATGGTCCAATAAAATTATAGTTCATATATTTGATAATGATAATAAAACTTAAGTCAAATCAAATTAATACTAATGCAAAAAAATAATCAATTCAACACTAAGAATGACAATAATATTGAATATTTGTTCTTTAGATTTACATTGGTATAGACAATTAAAATACATAATCTAATTTTATATTTCCTACTTAGTAATGTCACTAATACTTATTAAACTTATTTTAGCATCTATTAGTACTTTTAAATTATGGTTATTTTCATTATGACTTTACAATATTTATTTTATATGACGATTCATTATTATTTTTTATTGAATATTTTTGTGTCATCAATAATCATCTCATATTTTGTGTTATTTTTTTAAGGAACACCTTAGATAATTGTATTTTGGTTGGACTAAAGAAATATTTGGAGCACAAGTTAATTATATGTTTGTATGCGAACTTTACCAGGAAAATCCAAAAATCTAGAAAATTTTGAAATTTATTAGTTTGGTTTGATTTATAAATTTAAAAGTTCGACACAATGGTTTGGTTTGATATTTAAAAAATCGAACCAACCCGAGATTGAAAAAATCGAAATCTTATTTGTTTGGTTTGGTTTATAAATTTAAATTTTTTACACGAATGGTTTGATTTGATAATTTAAAAATTTGAACCAACCCGTTCATGCACCTCTCTAATGCTAACCATAACATCATGTATAATTTACAATAAATCACTTTGTGTTAAAGAGCTAATTAAATTATTTTATTATTCTTTTTCAAATTATAAAAAATTCTTAAAATTTATGGATTTCAGATACATCACTATACTTCAGGATACATCTGGATACATAGGCAAGGGATTATCAGAGAGAAGATAGGATATCCAAATACATCACTTGGACTTCCAGATATATAGGTGAGAGATATATTTGAGAGGAGATAGGGATGCATGAGCAAAAGGAAAATGATGTATCTTAGAGGTAATTTTGAATGTTTTTTTTAAATAATATAAAATTTTAGAGATTATTGTAAAATAAAATATATATATATATATATATCGGTAATTTTTTATAGGGCAACTTTCACATATAGCAAACAAAAAATTCATATTTGTGTGCTATAACAAAGTTTGCATAATTCCGCTCCATAGCAAACATAAAACTGTATAATTCGCTATACATATACAATTGTATAATTCGCTGGCCTAAATTATATAATTCGCTGGCCTATTTCGCTGGAATTGTATAATTTGCTTTGCATACAGTTGAATCGAATTAAAATGTATGTATATTGCATAATTATAAGTGTATAGCAAGAATATATATGTTTTTCTCGCTTTATACAAAAACAGAAACAAAATATATACACTTCTGTTGTATAAAGCTAGAGAAAATTGTATTTCACTGCAATTGTATAATTCGTTGGCCTTTTTCTCTGCAATATTTGAAGTAAAATGTTTGTAAATTGTATAATTAAGTGTATAACACGAAGATATACATTTTTGCATGTGTATATACAATTTTCTCTCGCTTTATATAAAACAAATACAGAATTATACACTTCTGTGTATAAAGCGAGAGAGGCGAGCGAGAATGGAGAGTGGCGAGCGAGATTTTTGGGAGAGAGACGTTGGAAAATTTTAGCTAATGTTTGCTATGGCGCATAATTAAATCAAACCCTAGCTATTCCATTTAATTTAGATTATTAGTTTGCTATTATATACAATTTTCCCTTTTTTGTAACATACTCTGCTTATATATGTTCATTGGGTCTAGTGCTATTGGGCCAAAGCCCAATTGACATATGGGTCGAGCTCAGACATCAAGTACAAATGGGATGATTTGAAGAATATGGCCAATTAATGCTCGTTGTTTAACTTGTGTTCCCCTTTAAGAAAAAACGTGACCTTAGATCAGAAGAGTTAAAAATTGCACTTCTAACAAATAATGATCTACCGATCATATATTTAAGAGAAAATTATATATAATAATAAATTATTAATTCAAATTAAATGCTATAAATATACTATGATTTAATTGTATTTTATAGTAAACTATAACTATTTTTGACACTCTCCTTGGTGGAATCTCGCTCGCCACTCTCACTTTTTATATAAACACAAATGTACAAAATACGTTTATGTTTGTATTAAGCGAGAGAAAATTGCATAAATACATATATTTTCATTCCCCTCTTCCATATCTCGCTTGTCACTCTCCCTAATTTCGCTCGCCACCCTCGCCTCTTTGGCTTATACAAACAGAAACAAAATGTATAAAATGTGTTTCTGTTTGTATAAATTGAGAGAAAATTGTATATACACATGCAAATACATATATTTTCATCCTATACACTTATAATTATACAATAAAAATTACTCCCTGCCCAATGTTTTGCCTTTCTCTCTTTCTCGGTTTATACAAATTCAGACTGCATATAAGTTCTCTCTTTCTCGTTTTATACAATTCGATTCAATTGTATATTCCCTGCCTAAGCCTCTTTTGTCTTTCTTTCTTTCTCATTTTATACAATGTCAAATTATATATAATCATCCTATACAATTATAATTATATAATACAAATATTTTTCTGCCCAAATCTCTTTTGCTTTCTCTCTTTCTCGTTTTATACAAATTCAAATTGTATATTATTTCTCTTTTTCTCGTTTTATACAATTCGTTTTATATAACCATTTCAATTGTATATGTATAGCGAATTATACAAATATATGTTTGCTACAAAGCACAATTATATAAACTTTGTTATACCATACAAATATAAATTTTATGTTTGCTATATATACAAGTTACGTTACCCATTTAATACCATCTTTATTCTTATATAGAACTGATATACCTTATTTGTGTTTAGAGTTTCACATACCTAGTTTATTGAGATATTGCCTCAAAATTAGCGGTCTCTTCATAATATTCGGAAAACTAATTGGATAATCTTTCTTTTTTTTAATTCGAAAGAGCAGATGTTTTTATTTGAAACAAAAGCACCTACAAGCTATGACAAATGTATACAATAGACCATTACTGTCTCATTCTTCTCTAGAGTCTAGACTCCCACACATAGTCGAAGTTAAGTACATCGAGCTGCTCTATGACAAATGTAGTGCAATCTTCATATTCATATCTTGTTATTTGTTCACTTGTTTTGTCGGATTGAAAAAACATATATTTATTGTAACGGCGAGGATATATTTGTACAAGGATCATTCAAACAGGGGCAATTTTGGAAAAGAAATCCTAACTAAAAGAACTTTTTGAAAGTGTGGGAAACTAACGGCTTATCTTCAATTTGGAGCACTCCTTGTTTGTCTACTACAACAAAACTTATCTTCTTTTTCACTAAAGAGAAAAAAAAAAAAAAAGGAAAATGGGGGATTTTAATTCTAAGAAAAGTAACAAAGTGAATTTTGAAACTAAAATTCAAGATTCACAAGAGATAGTAATTGGGAAAGAAGGTTTGAGAAAAAAGATTTTGCAAAAGGGTAATTCTTGGAAGACACCATTTCATGGTGATGAAATTCAAGGTACGTTGTCGTAGTATTGCTTCAGTAGTTTTCGATTTCTGTTACTATATGTTATTTCTTATACTTTGATTATCGTAGTTCAAAATGTCATGTCATGTTTTTACTTTTGTTACCATTTTGGATTATTTTTTTCATTGAATCAAGGGGCTATTAGAAACAGTACTCTCTCTAGAAATAGGGATAACATTTGCGTACTCTCTATTCTGTTAAAAGCCTAGGTATGATTTTTTATTTATTTTTTGATTTAATTCTTTACTCTCTTTTTTTTTCTTGAGTTTTTATTTTATCATTTTTGGGTTATTTAGTTCATTATAGAGTGAAACTTCAAGATGGGGAATTTTTCGATTCAAGCTATGATAGAGGAAAGACTTTTACATTCAAGCTAGGACAAGGTATTATTCCACTTTCTTTTTACATTATCCAAATACTTGTTTATTATATTTATTTTTCTAAAATATCCTTTAAATATTGAAAATAAATTAATAAAATCATTTTTTGAATTAAATAAATTAGTTTTCTGTTAATTCACTCGAAATATCGCATGCTTTTCTTTATTTTCTTTCGTATAAAAAAATCACTTATCTTATGTTATTTCACTCAAAATGTGAAATATCTTTCTTTCGAATCCGAAAAAAATCACTTATATCTTATGTTATGATACAAAAGGCATTGTTCATTTCAATTTTCAGGTGAAGTTATTAAAGGATGGGATGAAGGAATTGCAACAATGAAAAAGAGTGAAAGAGCAATATTAACAATTCCACCAAATTTGGCTTATGGAGAAATTGGTTCACCCCCTTTAATTCCTCCAAATTCAACACTTATTTTTGAAATAGAATTAATTTCTTGGAATTCAATTAGAGATATTAGTGGAGATGGAGGAATATTGAAGAAAATAATCAAAGAAGGTCAAGGATGGGCTACACCTAGAGATGTAGATGAAGTACTAGGTAACATTTTGTCTTATTTCACTTTTATTCGTGTCAGCTTGAATTTCATTTCTGTATATTCTAAATTAACGTTGTCTAAACATCCAATACAAAAACTTAAGGTGATTCAAGACTTCTATGAAAATATGAAATAATTATCGTATAACTCAATATTATCTTGCACGTGTAACTAGATTTTGAGTTTCACCTATTGACATGAACTTTTTAGTGCACCTAATTACAAGTGTCGTTATAAATGGACAAATTTCAGTTTTCTTTATGATTTTTTTTTTTAAAAAAAATTTCTTACCTCTTTTTTATTGGACAGTGAAGTATGTAGCAAGCTCTGCAGATGGAAAAATTCTATCACAATCTGATGATGCTGTTGAGTTTTCTTTAATGGAAGGTAAAATACATGTTAGAGCTACATTTTACCTTCTAAGACTTATGTTGCTCGGTGTCTTTAAAAATATTATTTGTCTGTGTTGGATCTTCAAAAAAGTTGTACATTTTTTGAACTTGACATGGGCGCGACAATATTTTTAAAAGGTCCGAGCAATATTTCTGATACAATTTTCATTTTTATTAGGTCATTTATATCCAGCCATGAAGAAATCTTTGAAGACAATGAGAAAAGGAGAAATAGTTGAGTTAATTGTGAAGCCACCTTGTAAGTTTGATAAGTACAACAATTAAATATTATTCATAAGCAAAAAAAGGGGGAAAAAAGAATATTTGATTAAATTTTGTCTCATCATTTTGAAGATTATTTTGGAAATTCAAGTTTTGATGGTGATGGAATTGGAATATTGCAATCATCAAATTCCAATTTGATAATTCATCTTGAGTTGATTTCATGGAAAAGTGTTGTTGATGTTATTGGAGATAACAAAGTTCTTAAGAAGTTAATTAAGGCTGGTGAAGGTTATGATCATCCTAATGAAGGATCCCTTGCAAAAGGTAATTAATTTTTTACAAATTAAATTTGTTTATTTAATACATGTATAAAATTAAGAAGATTAAATTTGGAGTGATTTGTGTGTTCTTGAAGTGGTCTATATTGGAAAGCTACTAGATGGGACTATATTTGAAAGAAAAGGATCACATGAAGAACCTTTTGAATATGTATGTTTAGAAGGTAAACTTTTCTCCTTTGTCTTGTTTCATTTAAACAAAAATTATAACGATGTTGTTTGGACCATCTTGCACGTTGATAGTGTCGAAGTTAAGGGGCTCAAGAGATTCGTTCATCTGAATTTTTTTAATGAAAATCCTGACTTCGCTACTGTTGTGATAATCACTGCAGGAACTTTTCTCCTTTGTCTTGTTACATTTAAACAAAAATTATAGCGATGTTGTTTGGACTAGCTTGCACGTTTGATAATGTCGAAGTTAAGGGGCTCAAGGGATTCGTTCGTCTGAAATTTTTTTAATGAAAATCCTGACTTCGCTACTGTTATGATAATCAATGCAGGTCAATTAAATGAATATGTAGATAGAGCTATCATGACTATGAAAAAAGGAGAAGAAGCAATAGTGACTATCAACTCAAACTCTATGTTTTATGAGATCAAATTGGTTGATTTCAACAAGGTTTTTTTTTTCTAAACAAAGAATTAACTTTAGTTTCAGAGTGATCAAATTAATGTTTTTTTAAAAAAAGAAAAATTAAACTTTTTTTTCTAATTTATACAGGAGAAACCATTTTGGAAAATGGAAACAAAAGAGAAAATTGAAGCATGTGATAAAATCAAGAATGAGGGAAATGTACTATTCAAAGATGGGAATTTTCAATGTGCCTCAAGGAAGTATGAGAAGGAATGTAATAGCTTTTCATTCTTGTTTTTTTGTTTTGTTTTGGGAATATCAATAACTATACGTCTCATCTCAGTCTCAAACAAGTTAGAAACGACTAATGTTATTTCTGTAAGCTGAAATGTATGTTTTGTGAATTCCAGGCCTCGAAATTCATCCAATTCGATCACTCGTTCAATAATGATGAGAAGTGTCGAGCAAATACTTTGCGATTATCGTGTTATTTGAACAATGCTGCTTGCATGTTGAAGATGGGAGAGCATCAAGAAGCCTCAAAACTATGTAGCAAGGTTTATTACTTGCCCTTTTTCCTCTTCACTTTTAAGTCACACTTATGATTAAGGTTCACTATGGGTTAGTGATGTATTTGGGCCGGGCTTAAAAATGTCTCGCTTCCGTTAAATCATCATGAGTTGAGTTGCTTTTGTTTAGTATTGTCAAGTCCATATTGACAGCTCTAACTATTGAAAGTATTTTTGATCTAATAAATCTATTGTTTTATATAATGTGAAAACAGGTTATAGAGTATGATCCTTGTAATGTCAAAGCTCTATTCAGAAGGGCTCAAGCATATCTAAGAATCAATGAGCTGGAAAAGGCTGAAATTGATATTAACAAAGCTCTTGAAGTTGATCCAACCAATAGGTACCTGTTGCTCGGACTCTTCATAAATGTCAGAGTGAATCCGCCTAAAGAATTGCATTTTGGAAAATCTGATACACGTGCAACATGTTTTGTGTCTAAGCAACGTAGTCTACATATGTTATTTATTCGATTTCGTGCGATGTTTTTCTTCATTAACCCCTCAAAAATTATTTTTTCAGAGATGTGAAGGTGATGTACAAGGAACTGAAGAATAAGCAGAAGCAATATACACAACAAGAAGTTGAAATATTTAGCACCATGTTATCAAAATTGAAGACAATTCTTTAGCCAAAAGTTTTATAAACCAAGATGTAAAGTTACAGTAATATTTTCAACGTATAACATTGAATATTTATTATAAAAAAAACATTGAGTGAGTAATTCAAACAGCTTATTGTTCGTGAGTTAATTTACTCGTAAAATTAGACGTTCAATTAATTCTTCCTCGTGAGTTTTAGATCTCACAATTTATTGTGCATTTATACCTAGTGCCCCGTTTATTTTTATTTTTACTTGTTATTTTAATCTCTATTTCATTTATATTTGGTCTATTATTTTTTAAAAAAATATCACTTTTCATGCATTGTCACTTTTAGCATGTTAATAAATTAAATTTTTTTATGATATTAATTAGGAAAGGTCGTATATAATGGATAAATTAATAAATCAAATTAAATGTTATAATCATATTCTGATTTAATTGTGCCCTACAACAAACTATTTGTCAGTCACCTCTCTCCCTCAAACTCTCGCTCGCTACTCTCCTCCTCTCGCTTTTATACAAACACAAATGTATAAAATGCGTTTGTGTTTGTATAAGGCGAGAGAAAATTGTATATATATATATATATATATATATATATACATATATTTTCGTTCTTCTATCTCGCTCGCCAGCTTCGCCTCTCTCGCTTATACAAACAGAAACGAAATGTATAAATTGCGTTTATGTTTGTATAAAGCGAGAAAATTGTATATGCATATGCAAATACACATATTTTCGTCCTATACACTTATAATTATACAATACAAATATTTCTCTGCCCAATTTCTTTTTGGCTTTCTCTCTTTCTCGTTTTATATATACACAAATTATATAATTATTTTCTTTTTTATATGTATAGCGAATAGTACAATTGATTTCTTTTTAATGTATAGCAAATTATACAACTATTATAGCGAAATATACATATTTATATTAATTATGGAACACAATTATACAAAATATAGTTATAAAAACAAATATAATTTTTATATTTGCTATACGTAAAAGTAACTCTATTAATTATCTATATATTTTTATAATGCATAACACTATAAACCAGTTAATATTGATGTATATGGCAAAATAATATGTTCCACAATTAGTTTTGATTGATGATAGAGGAGAAGCTACGTTGAAGGAGAGTGTCCAGAAAATACTGTAGAGGTCATATCTCATTTATTATAAAGTATTGTATAAATAAATATTACTTCAAACATTTGTCTGGCAGCATCCATCATCTTTATTATTATAGCAGCAATATAATTATGTGTAGCTTGTTTGGTTGGTGAATATTTAAAATAAAATATTTATTTCTAATAATACTATTGGAATATAAGTAAAAATGAAACGATTTTTTTCATAACAACGTATGGTACAACAATTCCCAACAAATTATGAAATGAACCAAAGTTGCATTGAATTTGTAATAATTTACATGGATTATATAATTATGCCTCGTTATAAGGGAAAAACTCTAATCTAATCATGTAAGTCAATGACAAAATTATGTAATTAAACGTTAATTTCAACTTTTGTGTTTAGATTCCTTAGATCTAGTTCCTTTTGACCTCGTACGTAACATAGCTTCAAATTATCAAAGATGGTTTATTAGGTAAAAAGATCGTAGTAATAGTTTCTCTTAATAGTTTTCTCTTTTTTTATTGTATCATTATCATAGTACTCCTATTATTAGGTTACGACATTATATTATTTTGTTATTATTTATTCCAATCGTTTAAAAAAGAATATTTTTTTTAGTTTGTTTAAAAAAGAATGACTGTTTTTCTTTTTTGGTAAAACTTTACTCTCGTCGTCCTATATTGTTTGTCATGGTTTCTATTTTTAAAGTCAAACTATAAATACGTTCACTAACATTTTTAAGATACATTTCTCATCATATTAATATGTAAAAAATTATAATATATAGTATTTTTCATATAATTTTAGAATATCTAGTTTTTTTGTTTAAAATATCGAATTAATATGATCTAATTTACTTTTAAAAATTATTCAAATTAACTTCGATAAGCGCAACATGATAAACAGTTGCGAACGAAGGAAGTAGCTTTAACTTTCCACGTGACATGTTTAGGACCACAAGATTAAAAGATATTTTGATATATTTAACGTAAATTTAATTTAAAATCACAAAATTAAAAAATTTTCTTTCTTTTCTTAAAATTCGTTCCATATTATTTTTTATATGTAACAATGTCGAAGGTCTAAAACCAGCCACGTGATTGAGAAATTTACCAAAATAGTGTCATTTTCAGTGCCAACTACCTCTTCTTTAAACGTTCCACCTACCAAAACTCCATTGTTTTGTATAAATAATATCTAAAAACACACTCTCTAAGAAATAAATCTCATCAATGGCTTTATTTTTTATTATTCTAACTTCAATAGCCCTAATTTTCTTAGCTCATAAACTCTACCACCGTCTCCGGTTCAAATTACCACCAGGTCCACGGCCGTTACCGGTGGTCGGAAACCTCTACGACATTAAACCAGTGAGATTCCGATGCTTCGCCGATTGGGCCCAAACATACGGCCCGATTTTCTCAGTTTACTTCGGTTCACAGCTGAACGTTGTCGTAACTACAGCTGAGTTAGCGAAACAAGTATTGAAAGAGAATGATCAGAATTTAGCAGATCGATTTAGAACTAGACCTGCTAATAATTTGAGTAGAAATGGGATGGATTTGATTTGGGCTGATTACGGTCCTCATTATGTCAAAGTAAGGAAGCTTTGTAATCTCGAACTTTTTACTCCTAAAAGACTTGAATCTCTTAGGCCTATTAGAGAAGATGAAGTTACAGCCATGGTGGAAAGTATTTTCAATGACTGTACTAAGCCTGGTATGTTAATTTTTTAGTATTTTATTGCTTATTGAAGCTAGATTTATATGATACGTTATGCATCTTGTATCGAATTAAAGCTCTTTGAGTCTAGTTTTCAATGATTCAAACAGTTCGTCGTTTTGGACTTCTTTATGTTCAATTTATTGAATCTATTCATGTGTGCTAACTGTAATGCTTAATACTCTGCAGATAATAGGGGTAAAAGCCTGTTGATGAGAGAGTACTTGGGATCAGTAGCATTCAACAACATTACAAGGCTAACTTTTGGTAAAAGATTCATGAATGCAGCAGGTGAGATTGATGAACAAGGCCAAGAATTTAAGGGCATTGTATCTAATGGCATCAAAATCGGTGGAAAACTTCCCTTGGCAGAGTATGTTCCATGGCTCCGTTGGTTTTTCTCAATGGAAAACGAGGCACTTGTGAAACACTCTGAACGTAGAGACCGGTTAACAAGAATTATCATGGATGAACACACTTTGGCTCGCAAACAAACTGGTGATACTAAGCAGCATTTCGTCGATGCCTTGCTTACTCTTCAGAAGCAGTATGATCTTAGTGATGACACTGTTATCGGCCTCCTATGGGTAAGTACAAGTTGTATATATCTTGTACATGTGCATGTCATTGTGTTTATCTAGTAAAAGATAAACTCACGAGGTTACCTTCAATTGGTTAAATAACTATAATTGGGGCTATAACTTAGTTTCGGATAGAGACTATGCAAGTGCATTTATGCCATAAAGAACGAACCATCTTTTGAATTTGAATCTCCGACATGATAGAGAACTAACAATATGAAAATGCTATATGTATATTGAGTATGCAAGTACAATGATCTGTCTGTGACATGATAAAGAAGAATCCATATTTGAAAGTATGTCTATGACATGATCAAGAACTAGCAATATGAAAATGTCTTCATGTATGCAGACTTGCAGACTATGCAATGATAAATTGTCTATGACATGATAAAGAATGAACCGTCTTTTGGAAAATGTGTCTGTGATATGTCTAAGAATGAACAATTTGAAAATGTATATGTGTACATTGATGTGTTTATGATATGAGTAAGAACGAACAATATTTTGACATTAGAACAAGAACTTTGGAAGGATATTGTATATTGTGTTAGCCCAAGGATTTGAAAACGTAGGATTTTGGGTATGGTGATTGATATTTATGTTGACGTTGGTTTCAACATGAACAACATTCCCAGTGCGGTTTGGGAACGGTAGAGTGCATGCAGACCATACCCCTATCTCATGAATGTAGAGAGGTTGTTTCCGAAGGACCTTTGGGTCAAGTGCAGCAATTCAATGCTGAGAATATATAGGACTCAATGAACTGTCTAGTATTTAGTTTTTGCATATAATCATACAAATTGTATCTTTCATTCTCATTCATATTAAATGCTTGTACTTGAAATTGTGCAGGATATGATTACAGCAGGAATGGACACAACAACCATAACAGTAGAATGGGCAATGGCTGAGCTAGTTAGGAACCCAAGGGTGCAACAAAAGGCTCAAGAGGAACTTGACAGGGTTATTGGATCGGACCGAATCATGTCAGAAACCGATTTCTCTAGACTTCCTTACCTTCAATGTGTTGCCAAAGAGGCTCTAAGGTTGCACCCTCCAACTCCCCTAATGCTTCCACACAAGGCCAGTGCCAGTGTCAAAATCGGCGGTTATGACATTCCCAAGGGAGCCATTGTACACGTGAATGTTTGGGCTGTGGCTCGTGATCCAGCAGTGTGGAAGGACCCGTTGGAGTTCAGACCAGAACGCTTCCTTGAGGAAGACGTTGATATGAAGGGACACGACTATCGGTTACTACCATTTGGTGCAGGAAGGCGTGTCTGCCCTGGTGCACAACTTGCTATCAACTTGGTCACTTCTATGTTGGGTCACTTGTTGCATCATTTTACGTGGTCTCCGCCCCCGGGTGTCAGCCCCGAGGATATCGACTTGACGGAGAACCCCGGAACAGTTACTTACATGAAAAATCCAATACAAGCTATTCCTACTCCAAGATTGCCTGCACACTTGTTTAAACGTGTGCCGATGGATATGTAACAATCTTGTTTACTTCTTTTTGCTACGAGTCTTGAATTTTTAGGTACTTGATGAGTTTGTTGGGGGCATTTTGGGTATGTAATGTTCGTTTTAAATTCATATCACAAACTTTATATATTATCTTGCAATAAATAGAAGACAATTAAATGGTGTTGTATTAAGTCCTTTGATAATGCATTTTGTATTAAGGACAATTATCGCCGTGTAAATTGTTCAAATGTTGTATCATCTTTGTCTCTTTTTTTTCGTTTTTGTTTGTTTATTCCTTCATATTTTGCGTTGCGTCTCTTATACCTACCATTTTTCTAGCTTGTTTCAACAGAGACTAAGCAAATAAAAATGTAATCTCATAATAAGCAAATATATTACCAAGAAAAATGATATATATTGACCCAAAAATATCTTGTTTAAGATGCTATTACATTTATATTCCAAGAATTTGTGCAAATATATACCCAACGCATTCAAGTTTTGCTTATCCTACAGGACTTGTGAACAAGTTAAACTTTGTCAAGATTAATATTATACATAGTACGTCCAAAGTTATTTGAAATGTATACATGGGTAAAAAATAAAATAAAAAAATAGTAATCATTCCAATCGATAGTTTATTTCAGTCTGATCTTATTTGCGTTATTGCTCAATCGTTGTATTTTGACTAGTTATCTATCAGGTTCGTGTTTGCAATCTTGATGTTTTCGTCAAGTGATAGGCCCAAGGGGTTTAAACCCAAAAAAGAAGAATGGACTTAGTTCAGACCCGTAGGCCCATTACCATTTATGTCCATTAAGTCATGGGCTTATTTGATCTGATTAACTTTTTAATTTAGGTAAGTTTGATTTGTATGCAATTATACATATTCAAGTTTGAAATATTTCTACTTTTCTAGATTTCCAATGTGAATTTTAGTCTAGTCAATAGCCTAACAAAAATGACTATTCTAGTTTGATTACAATCAAACCTCACAAGTAATTACATCATTTTTTTTCTACCAAAAACGTTATTGAATCGAATTGTATAAAACGAGAAAGAGAGAAATTAGATACAATTTAAAAATTGTATAAAACGAGAAAGAGAGAAAGGCAAAAGAAACTGGGCAAGGAAATATTTTTATTGTATAATTATAAGTGTATTGGACGAAAATATATGTACTTGCATGTGTATATACAATTTTCTCACGCTTTATACAAACAGAAACTCAATTTATATATTTCCCTTCTGTTTGTATAAGTGAGAAAGGCGAGGGTGGCGAGCGAGATTTAGGAGAGTGGCGAGCGAAATCTGTAAGAGGGGTGAGAGGGAACAAAAATATATATATTTATACAAATTTTTATGCTTTATACAATTAGAAATAATTTTTATACACTTGTGTGTTGTATAAAAAGTGAAGAAGCGAGCGAGAGATTGGAGAAGAGTGGCGAGCGAGATATTTGGGAGAGAGCAATGTGACAATTTTTTGCATACGTTTGCATTGGAGCACAATTAAATCAAATCCTAGCTACTCCATTTATTTTAGGTTATTAGTTTGCTATTACATGCAATTTTCTCTATTAAATAGGATGTTACCTTGTATTAAGGTCTTAAAAGAAGCGCTTTCAATATAAAGTATAATATTTACATTAATCCAAACTTAAATATTTGATCAAGTTTAAGGTTTAAATTAGTCGATTAAAACTAAAGTCGTGACTAGTGCACTAATCCTGCAAAGTCTGACTAATATGCCTATAGACTTCTAATTTTTTCTAATTTTCAATTAAAAGAGATGCATGTAAACATTAAAATTACAATTTTCCAACATCTACACCATAGTCTTATAAAAAGAAAATTGTATCGTACACTTATCTTGACAAACTTGAAATCGTAATTTGATGCGTAAAATACAAGTAATCGACATTTTCTTGCCAGTTAATTCTCATAAATGACTTTTTCTAACGAATGTGAGAAAACTTTAGATTACGATCTAAAATAAGCTTATGAATATTTACTGGTTGTATAGTTTATCTAAATTCATCTTGATTTGATATTATACAAATAAAACTAAAGATCGACTAACAATAAAAAGTAGCACTATATAACATGCAGGGATCGTTTGGTAGGGAGATGTGATAAATAAAGTCATCTTATAAATTGAAATAATATATTGTGATCAGATTGCGTTTTCATATTAACGCAAGATATATTTATTGGACTCTATGTATTGGCGAGTGGAGATTATTAAAATATTAAAACAATCACACAATTAATAATACTTTTAATCAAATACAAAATAAAATAATCTTATAATTTATTTTAAAATTATTATATTTATCTGAACGCTTAAAATTTATATTCTAGATTTTGGAACTAGATTGTCATGATCTTGAATTTAGCAAATTTATTCAACATTTATTATAATGTCAACATTTGAAATGGTCAAAATTATGTCATGAAAATTGAAAAGAAGTATCTCTGCGTAAGGGTCCGCAGTATTTAATGACCCATAAAATTAGGCCTACAACTTGGTTGCCCATTTACTCATTTGGCCCAATTTGTAAATTTAACCATCCTACCTAAGTTTCTTAAGCTCATTTAATGTTGTAATACTAATTAAGATTCTAGAAAAGTAAATTATGATATGCTTTAATTTTATTGGAAAAATTACATAAATTAATACATTTTTAAAAATAATTACTGATTTTAGCGATATTTTTTGTTTATTATCATTTATAGCAATATTTTGTTAAATCTGTAATATGTATTAAAAGTGAATTATGTATGCAATATATATGATTTATAATTGTTTTTCTGAAATATATCATGTTTGTTTGGTAAAAAGTTGTCACATTGTATTATAAGTGTATTAAATGTGTGATAAATGTATTATTCATCATTAAAAATTGTATTATATGTGAATAATAAATCGGTCTTTATAATATGTAGTAAACTTGTATTATAAATGAATTAAAAGTGATCAAGTAAAAAAAATATTATTGCTATAAATGGTAAATATTTTTTTATTATAATATATTTAGGTAAGTTTCCATTTTAGGTTATTAATAACTCTAATTAGTTTGACCCACATTAATTTATTCCGTGTAATGCATAGTCGTTTCGATTTAAATGATATGTATAAGCTGAAATAACTTTTGGCTTTGTTGAAATTTAAATTTGAGCTTTACAATTCTCAATCACTTAGGTCATTTTCAAATCTTATCTTATTTCTAGTTTTACTTCCCAATACTGCAATTTCTTTTCAAAAATCAACAACAATAAGTTTTTCTATTATAAAAAAAATAATGCTAAATGACCAGAAATTATAATATTTTTTTTATATTTTAAAATAAACTAAGTTTGATTCCATTTCTAATTAAAAAGTATTAAAATTAAAAAGATAAAAATATCAAAAAAAAACTAAAAATAACAAAGATAAAATACCGTTCTGACCAATAAAAATATTCAAAAGTTCATACTTATAAACTTGATAACCTTTGTAGCTAGTTTCTTTCTCATTTAATGTTGTAGTTGTAAGGATTCTAGAAAAGTAAACTATAATCTACTCTGATATAATTTTTTTTATTTGATAATATGGATTAGGGTTAGTTTGATGCACCTTAGTTACACTTTATATTATATCTACTGCTACTTTTTATTTATACAAATCTATCAAGTTTTGGACAATATGAAAAGAAATTACTTTAGCCAAACTTGTAAACAACATGAATATTGTGTATATAAGTGATGTATATATCATTTTACCAAATATTTTCTTCTTTAGTATACATGAGAACTTGTTTTTTACTATAAATAGTAAGGACCCCATATGAGCAAAGCCTTGATCACACTATATATATCCTTACTCAAATTAGATATGTTTGACTAGTCAAAGGTTGAAAGTTTCTTCATATAAAATTCATAATTTTATTATGTCATGTATTATTTCAGCGAAAAGAGTATGATATATCCTTCAAGTTTGTCATTTAGAGCTGATATATCCCTTGTTATGAAAGTAACTCATATATACTTTTACTTGTAAACAAATGACTCACATATATCATTTTCCTCTAATAGAAATAAAAAAAAATTTAATCTAAATTTTTAATATTTTTTTCTAAAAAATATAATTATATATGAGTAAATTTAATTCTCGTCAAACATATTTTTTTTAACTTTTTTTTTGTTTTAATGACTAATTTATAATTATTGTTTTGATAGTCAAATTTATTTATGTTTCACTAATATTCTTGTAAAACTTATTGTAGTTGACCAAATTTTTTCTTCGAATACGAAATTAAATTACACTACACACAAAAAAATTATAATTTTTTTTCTTTAAACTAAGGAATGTAAGAAAAAATAAAATAAGAATAAGAAACTCAAATAATTATAATAAAAGAAGCCAAAAAATAATTTATGTATGAAAAAAATTAAAATATACCTTGAACTTTGATAGAAGAATCATATATACCCCTAAATAATTTTTAAAAAAAATTAGAAGTAATAAATATAAATTTAAAATTAATTTTTTAACTTCCGTTAAATGAAGAGTATATGTGAGCCTTTTTGTAACGCCAGGGGTATATGTGAGTCGTTTCTATAACGGTAAGGGCATATTGAGCAACTTTTATAACGAGGGGTATATCAGATCCAAATAACAAAATTGAGTGATAAATCAGACCCTTTTCCCATTATTTTATACATGTCTATCTTTTTTAAAGCAAATATACTTTCAAAAAATATAATATCTTAATACATCAATTTTAGTTTTAATATAAATATTATAATAACTGTACCTCGATATCAAGTCCGCTGAGAATTTAATATATAAAATTAAAATTATTTTTTATCATTCTATTTAAGATTATTTCAATTCAAAAATCATATATTCTATTTGGAGTCTTTTTAAATATATTGTTTCTTGATCTCATATTTGATATTCGATATTTATCATAAAGTTTTCGATGTCGTCATTTAATGTAGAATCAAGCTAGCTATAGTAGTAGCTGAAATACACTAGTCAGTTTAGTTGAATATTTCAGATTCAGAAACAATTGTAAATTTTAGTTGAATATTTCTTTCTGTGAGTTTCAATAAATTAAAATTAAAAATCATTTGCATTAATAAGTAGGCCTTGGCTTTAGGGATAACAACAAAATGGCTGATTGTTGCTGCAAAGTCTTCAAGTAGATAATTAAGGACATAATATTTTATGAAATACACAAAATAAAAATGAGTATATATATTTTATTTTTTAATAATTTAACAAATTTTTGACATTTAGCAATTATAAATATCTATTATAAACAAAATATCCCTCATTACCAAAAAATGTGTTGGCTTTATTGAAGATAGGAACAGCATAGATATATTAATTTTGTCAACTATATACAATTATGAATCAAAGAAATAAGCAATCCTTAGATAATGGTCAACATGGAATAATGAATTCCAAATTAGTTTTTTTTGCCAAAAGAAAAATACATTTTTTGTATATAGAAATTTATAATTATATTTATCTATATGTAATTGATATTAAATTCTTTTAACTTCATCGTGTACTTACTTCTTTATATTTTAAATTATTCTTATAAAATCCTAACTTTATCACTGATTTTAACCTGATCACCATGAATTGATCTATGTAAATTATAATATATATCATTATTACCTCTTTTAATAAAAATTTTCAAAATAAGCATATATAAGTTATATACTCATACACCAGTTAGAATAAGTAATTTTTTTCGTATTTCATACAAATGAGATTGTAATCTTAAAAATAAGATAAATTATCTGATAATAATAAATAACGGTAATTTTACGCCATGTAATATATCTAAATCTCAAAAGAGATTTAAATATATTATAGTACAACGACTTTTTCTTCTTTGAGGGAATGAAAAAAGTAGTATTTAAAGGGGCCTTAGCCTGTCTTTATTTCATAAAAAAAAAAACACATTGATATCCCATAATGGCTTTTCCTTTAGTACTCTTCCTATCAATATTAATCATCTTTTTATGTTACAAACTCTATCACCGTCTCACAGCCAAACTCCCACCGGGACCTTGGCCGTGGCCAGTTATTGGAAACCTCTTTAGCTTAACGTCGATCAGGTTTCGATGTTTTACTGAATGGGCTCAAATTTATGGGCCCATCTTTTCTTTTTACCTCGGATCACAATTAAACGTGGTGGTGAGTAATGCGGAACTCGCTAAACAAGTACTTAAAGATAATGATCAAAATTTAGCCAATAGGTTTAGAACAAAACCTCTTGAAAATGTGAGTAAAAATGGGAAGGATTTGATATGGGCCGATTATGGGCCTCATTATGTAAAAGTAAGAAAAGTTTGTAATCTTGAGCTTTTTACTCCAAAGAGACTTGAAGCTCTTAGGCCCATTAGAGAAGATGAAGTTAATGCCATGATTGAAAGTATATTCAAGGACTGTACTAAGCCTGGTATGTCAATTTTATTTTACTTTTTAATACCGATATCGCTATTTAATTTCAATCATACGTATATCTAAAGTTTAAGCAAAAATAACTAAACATCAACCATATACTCAAAGTTCAGCTATACACTAGAGGTTATTTATGAGTCGATAAAATTTTTTTTTGACGTATGTAATTAATTATAAGTTAAGAGTGAAAACTCGACTGAGTCAATATTAGATGAAAACGATAGGAGCATCATTATCATTTTGTTAGTCAAATACTAATATTTAAAGTACGTAATTAAAGTACATTAATTAAATCAATAATCATTAGATGGAATTTTATTTAACAATTTTTAATTTAACATTGCTGCGTATAAATACTTCTTTCCAACTTGCAAGGGTTAAGTCTATTATTTTTTTGTCCAGTCAAAAGATATTGGAGATAAGACTTAAAAGTAATCCTATAGCACACGCTTTATAAAATAAAATAATAATATTTTTTTACGTAATTCATAGTCAAATAATTTACTTAATCGATCATTATCCATTATCCTACCTTGGTTACTATTTTATTATACTTATGTTTAGAAAGTGATATTAAATTAAGTACACATATAGCTTTCACAATCATAAAAGAAAAGGTACATGTATAGTAGGTAAATCAAATATTCTAATTAAACAGATAATAAGATCGCGACTGATAAATATAAGTTTCTTGATATTTAATTTATATACACTGAAGTTTAGTGTAACGTTAGATGTTTTAACTTCTTTTATATCGCGTGCAGGCAATGTTAATAAAAGTACAATGCTAAGGGGTTACTTGGGATCAGTAGCATTCAACAACATAACAAGGCTAACATTTGGAAAAAGATTTATAAACTCACAAGGTGAAGTTGATGAACAAGGTAAAGAGATGAAATCCATAGTAACAAATGGAATAAAAATTTCAGGAAAACCTAATTTGGGTGAATTTGTACCATGGTTACGTTGGGTATTTAAAGATGACAATGAAGCTCTTGAGGCACAAGATAAACATTTGGATGAATTTACAAGAATTATAATGAAAGAACACACAATTGCTAGAGAAAAATCTGGAGAAACCAAACATCATTTTGTTGATGCTTTACTTACCCTTCAAAAGGAGTATGATCTTAGTGATGACACTATTATAAGCCTCTTTTGGGTACGTACCTACGTTTAACTTTTATATACTGATAGTAATATAAAACTTTAGTATTAATATAACTTATTATTAATTGTATAGGATATGATAGCAGCAGGAATGGATACAGTAGCTATAACAGTTGAATGGGCTATGGCTGAACTTGTAAGGAATCCAAGAGTTCAACAAAAGGTTCAAGAAGAGCTAGACAAAGTTATTGGATCGGATCGAATCATAAGTGAAACAGATATCTCTAACCTCTCCTATCTACAACATGTAGTCAAAGAATCACTAAGAATGCACCCTCCAACTCCACTAATGTTGCCTCATATGGCAAGTAACAATGTCAAAGTAGGTGGTTACAATATTCCTAAAGGTTCAATTGTACATGTTAATGTGTGGGCGTTAGGTCGCGATCCAAATATTTGGAAAGAGCCATTGCAATTTAGGCCAGAGAGATTTGTTGAAGAGGATGTAGACATGAAGGGACATGACTATAAGTTATTACCATTTGGTGCTGGTAGACGTATATGTCCAGGAATGAACCTTGCAATTAATTTGGTGACATCTATGTTAGCACATTTGTTGCACCATTTTGTTTGGTCACTTCCTAATGGTGTTAAGGTTGAAGATATTGATATGATGGAGAGTCCTGGCACAGTAACATATATGCAAACTCCATTACATGTGGTTCCTACTCCTAGGTTACCTATACACTTATACAACACATGTTCAATGAACATGTAAAATCATTTTGTATTTAAACTACTACACACATGATTATATTTATTATGTAACATCTTTTATTCTTGTGTTGGTTATGTCTTATGTTATTTTACTTTCACCTTGTAACATCTTTCTGAAATAAAATTTATCAATTATTTTTATTTTGAAGTACTAGAGAAATTGCAATATGTATGTCTTCAATAATGGGTATTCACATATTGGTTTGGGTCGATTATTGATCATGATCAAATCAACTTAATCGGTTTTAAAATTATCAAGAATCTGAATGAAGAAAGGAAAGGGATAATTCTTTATAACCAAATTAAAAAAGAAAGTAGGTCATTTTTTTTAAACGAACAAAAACCAAATATTTTTCATCCTCTGTTTGTTTTAAAAAATGACCAACTTTCTTTTATTAATTTGGTTATGAAAGAATGATTCCTTTTCTTTTTTGATAAAATTTTAATTTCAGTTTCCACATATCATGTTTAAGGCGAAAAGATTAAAGAAAATTTTGATATATTTGACATAATTTTTTAATTTTTATTTTATTTTTTTAAACTTTATGTTAAGTCAAACTAGACTCTGAGATAATAATATCTTTCGTACTAATGTCGTGGTTGAAGTTAGTAATTAAAGTAGCTAGCTACTACTTCAATAAAAATAAACTTATGTTTTATGTAATATTATCATATTAGTATTCTTTTAAATAAGAGGATTTGTTAGTAAGGAGACTTGTGGATCCAAGGTTGATTAATTTTTTTTCAAGTTAGTGCCACGTAAGTTGACAAGGGATAAAAAATTACTCATAAAATAAGTTCAGGAGGCAATATGATCTTAGTATAGTATAAATGTGTCTCTGAAATTTCAGACATAGATTTAGAGTGTACTTATGCATTTTTCCTAAATTATATACATCATCTTTTATATTATTATTCGAAAATTAGTTCATAAGGAGAAAAGTATTTAAATTCATCTAAAAAGATCAATTTCTTTATTTTTTATTGATCGATCGATGTAGGAGGACTCTTATTTAATCACATGTCGATTGGTTTTACAATGGTAATCTATTGCAACTCTCTAAAATATTCCGACCAAAATATTGTTGCAAATTCACGTAAACTTCAGTTGAATAGTAATATTTCTATCCCATATTAGTTGATCGTTTTATTAAAAATAGTTATTTTATATTAATTGTGATATCTTACTAAATCAAGAAAATATTAATTAAAATTTTTCTATACTACCCTTACAGTTAATTTTTCTTGAAAGTGTTCATAAAGTTTGTAAAATTTCAAAGAAGTTTTGTAAAGGATAAAGTAATAAAATTGTTTTCTTATTTATATATGATATTTTAATGTACGCGTAAAAAGAAGAATAATCAATTTATACTAGACGGAGGGAGTATTTCAACCAATATTTAAATTCAAATTCATGTAAAATTTTAGTTGAATGTTTCTTCCTTGAATTCCACAAAGAAATTTTGCATTAATTAGCTCCAGAATATTCAAAAAATACTCAGTCGTTCAAACTAGTGCGTATGACTAGAATTTTAACCTATTGTAAAAATATCATTTACTATTTATGATGTTAATTTTAACGCTATTTAAATATAAAAAATAGTTTATAAATAAGTGTTTATTCTCACCTTATGCATATTTAATATTTGTACCTACAAGAAAGTGGCAAGGTAGTTTTTTTTTTCCTTTTAAAATTATCGTGATTATTTGATAGATAAAAAACTAGCTCCTAAATATTAAGTATGCATTATCAAAGCGATGATATTAAATATTTTTAACTAGTCCATGAGATAATATACAAATTAGGAAAAATGCACAAGTACCCCCTCAATCTATGCCCGAAATCTCAGAAACACACTTATACTATACTAAGGTCCTATTACCCCCCCAAACTTATTTTATAAGTAATTTTCTTCCCCTTTTAAGCCTACGTGGCACTACCTTGAAAAAAAAGTCAACCAACGTTGGAACCCCAAGATAGTGCCACGTAGGCCAACAAGGGGTAGAAAATTATTAATAAAATAAGTTCAGGGGGTAATAGGACCTTAGTATAGTATAAGTGTGTCTCTGAAATTTCGAACATATGTTGAAGGGGTACTTGGGCATTATCCCTAAAAATACCAAATATCTTTAAAAAATATATAGAAATTTTGAGAAGAAAAAAGAGTCCCCATTAATGTGGATTTGATTTGAAAAATCAAGATAGACATGCCACTAGCAATAAGTAACTTCGTATTAATTGTCAACTGAATTTACTAATCAATGAAGCTAAGGTCAATATTGAAAAGTAATCAACAGTTTTTTCTCTCTTTACTGCAAGTTGATCACAAATTCACAATTAGCACGAGAATTTAAAGATACAAGGGGTTTATTTAGAATCTCTTCGTTAAAATACTATATTAGATATATAGAGTTAACTTTATTTTTATGTATCGAAAAAAATTTTTGGCCAAAAAATTGGTCAGAATGGTAAGATAACATATTTCACACTATGTTACTTTATCTATTTGAATATTTTTTCTTTTTAATTTTAATATCTTTTAATTAAAAATGAAAAAATTTAATAGTTTATTTTAAAATTAAAAGAAAATTATAAACTTTTTAAATTTCTGACTAAATTTTTGATCATTTAGCATTACTTTATATGTGTATATAATAAACGTTGAATTTTTTCAATTTCTTTCGTTTATTCACTTTTTTATGTTCACATTCATGTGAAGGTGATTTGATCATGTAAGTTAAATATGGCTTTTTCATAAAATTATCAAATTCCTAAAAGTTTAAAATTTGCAAAGAATTGTATTTAAGTTACCCCCACGATGATAATTTAATTTTCTTTTAAAAAATAAAGTATTAGCGGGCCTTTTTAATAATATATACATGTAAGACTCAAAAAAAATAATTGAGATTAGTCTTTAAAATAGGACTTATATTATCTTCATAGATACAATAATTTTCTTCCCCACCTACCGTGTAATATATCTAAAAATCTCAAACTAATATAAATATATTAAAGTATATGACATTTTCTCCTATGAGGGAATTGAAAAATTAGTATTTAAAGGGGGGCTTAGCTTGCCTTATTTCATCACACAACAATTATATTCATTTATTTCTCCCATAATGGCTTTTCCTTTAGTACTCTCTCTATCAATATTTATCATCTTTTTTTTTATGTTACAAACTCTACAACCGGCTTACGGCCAAGTTACCTCCAGGTCCTTGGCCGTGGCCGGTTATTGGAAACCTTTTCAGCATAACGCCAATGAGGTTTCGATGCTTTGCTGAATGGGCCCAAATTTATGGGCCGATTTTTTCTTTTTACCTTGGGTCACAACTAAACGTGGTGGTGAATAATGCGGAACTTGCTAAAGAAGTTCTTAAAGAAAACGATCAAAATTTGGCTAATAGGTTTAGAACAAAACCTCTTGATAGTGTGAGTAAAAATGGGATGGATTTGATATGGGCTGATTATGGACCTCATTATGTGAAAGTAAGAAAACTTTGTAATCTTGAACTTTTTACTCAAAAAAGACTTGAAGCTCTTAGGCCAATTAGAGAAGTTGAAGTTACTGCCATGATTGAAAATATTTTCAAGGACACCACTAAGCCTGGTATGTGTATATTATTTAACATGGATACATATTTTATAGTATATCTTTTTTGCATGTTAATATCTATCTATTTTAAAAAAAAATTATTTTCATATTTACTTACTTCAGAATAAGTTTAGGATTGATAAAAAAAGTAAATTCTGATTAATTGATTATGCGTGAACTTCAATCATATGTGTCTAAAGTTAAAGTAAAAAATTACTTAATTTTAGTCGTATACACATCCGATAATTTGTGTAGTTTGGTAATTAAAATATAGTCTAGTTTAAGATTATTATTTTCTTTTTCTTTTAAACGTGTTAATTGGTTAAGAATAAAAACTCTTGACTGTAGACGAAAATGATGGGACTAATAACATTCAAAATCTTCATGAAAGGGGTTTAATTATATAAATAATGATTAAATGGAATTTAGTTAGAAGTATATTTTATTAAATTAAATATTGTTCAACTCGAAAGTCTTTTCTTTAACATTCCAGTCAATAGGGGATAGAATTGAACCATACCACACCCTTTTAAAAAAAAAAACATATTTTCTTAATAAACAATACAATAATATAATATTAAATACAATAGTCAAAGTGATATTAATTATTTGATCATCATACTTTAGTTAACATTTTATTATACTAGGGTTTAGAAAGTGATATTGAAGTATATTCTCGATTCATAGAGTTTAAATTTTGAATCTGTCTTTGATGATTGTTCAGGTAATGATAGTAAAACGATGACGTTAAGGGGATACTTGGGATTAGTATCATTCAACAACATAACAAGGCTAACATTTGGGAAGAGATTTATAAACTCAAAAGGTGAAGTTGATGAACAAGGTGAAGAGCTTAAATCCATTGTAACAGATGGGATAAGAATATCAGGAAAACCTAATTTGGGTGAATTTGTACCATGGTTACGTTGGGTATTTAAAGATGACAATGAAGCTCTTGAGTCACAAGATAGACGTTTGAATAAATTTACAAGACTTATAATGGAAGAACACACAATTGCTAGAGAAAAATCTGGAGAAACCAAACATCATTTTGTTGATGCTTTACTTACCCTTCAAAAGGAATATGATCTTAGTGATGACTCTATTATTAGCCTCTTTTGGGTAAGTTATACGTATACTAGTTAATATAATTTAACTTATATACACTGACATCACGATTTTCATATTAATTATATATATATTTTTTGTAGGATATGGTACAAGCAGGGACAGATACAATAGCTATAACAGTTGAATGGGCTATGGCTGAACTTGTAAGGAATCCAAGAGTTCAACAAAAGGTTCAAGAGGAGCTAGATCGAGTTATTGGATCGGATCGAATCATAAATGAAACAGATATCTCTAATCTCTCCTATCTACAACATGTAGTCAAAGAATCACTAAGAATGCACCCTCCAACTCCACTAATGTTGCCTCATATGGCAAGTAACAATGTCAAAGTAGGTGGTTACAATATTCCTAAAGGTTCAATCGTACATGTTAACGTGTGGGCGTTAGGTCGCGATCCAAAAGTTTGGAAAGAGCCATTGCAATTTAGGCCAGAGAGATTTGTAGAAGAGGATGTTGACATGAAGGGACATGACTATAAGTTATTACCATTTGGTGCTGGTAGACGTATATGTCCAGGAATGAACCTTGCAATTAATTTGGTGACATCTATGTTAGCACATTTGTTGCACCATTTTGTTTGGTCACTACCTAATGGTGTTAAGGTTGAAGATATTGATATGATGGAGAGTCCTGGTACAGTAACATATATGCAAACTCCATTACATGTGGTTCCTACTCCTAGGTTACCTAGAGACCTATACAACACATGTTGAGTGAAGTACGTACCACACATTTATCGAAGCATCCTAGACTTTTGACGATTTCCCTAAATTATAAGTCAGTAACGTCTTTTATTTTTGTATTATTTATTGTATGTTGTAATTTAAGCCAATAGTTGCTTTACTTTAATTTCATGTTTGATGAAGTTGTAACATTATTGTGGAATAAAATGTATGCATTATTTTTATTTTGAAGTACTAGAGAAATTTCGAAATGCATGTCTGCAATGTCTATTTTAGACAATAATGTAAAATGAACTTCAATAGCAAGAATACGCTCTTGCTCACGAATCTGTTGTTCTAACTCAAACCACGAGAAAATAGAGGCCCCAAACGGGAGAAGAATAAGGAAGGATATCCTTTGACTAGTTTATTGTTTTTTCTGGAAAATTTGCTTGATAACGAAATTTCACTCATAAGCATGTTCACATCGTGATCTAAGTTCCATTTCATATATATATTAGAAATATATATATAGTACAACCCCTAAATATATTTATTATTGTATATTAATTTAAAACCGTCTTAATAATTCAAAAACGTTTGTCATTTTTAAACCCAAAGCTTTTTACATCTATTTTACACAGATTTTTACTAAGAAGAATCAAAAGAGTTTTTGAAAATAGAAAAATATTTTAATAGAAAACATTTTCTCTCATAGTAGAAGCAATTTTTTTTATTGTGATTATGGATGTAGGAAAATCCTCTTTGAATATGTCAAAGATATATTTTAATGGGAATTCATTTATTTCTGTTTGGTTGACATGCATTTTATGTAACAGACTTATATATATGGTCCTAAAATATGAGTCTTTGATCCTTATAGACTAACGAAAAAATAAATAATATATTCCATCTGTTCCTATTTACTTGTCCATATTTTCTTTTTTAGATGTTTCTATTTACTTGTCCAATTTGATAAATCAAGAAAGGATAAAAAAAATAATTCTATTATACCCTCTCATTTAAACTTCTTGAAAATTTCATAGTTTTGATTCATCATTTTTAAAATCATATTTAATAAAGGTAAAATTGTAACTTCACTATGTTAATTATTATTATCTTAATATGTGTGCTTTTTATAAAGTGGACAACTAAATAGGGACCGAGGGAGTATAAATCTATCATGGTAAGATTAGTGAATTTCAAATTAAAGTCCACATGCTTATTCATTTACGTACACATGAGGACTATTTTTTTTACTATTCATAGTAGGATGGTGACGCCATAAATAAGATAGCCTTGTTCATATTACTCAAATTAGATGGTATATAACTTATACATATTGACCATTCAAAAGTTGACTTCTTTTTTTCTTCTTTTCATATAAAACCATAATTTTGTTATGTCATGCTTATTTGAAGGTGACATATCTAATTTCAAAAAGTTTATTAATTCTTTAAAAAAAAGTCCAAAGATCTACTCTTAAAAGGCATGATACTTGACGTCATTTGATAACTATGATCTTTAATTTCGAGTGTATACAAGTAAATACTTAAACTTGTATAAAATTGAGCAAATTAGCTCATTCGTCCTACATGACACCCTACGTGGCTATTTTGTATCCTACGTGGCTTTCTACGTGTATTATGTCATGTAGGACATACGTGTCTAATTGTTCAATTTTATAAAAGTTTAAGTATCTTCTTGTGCCCACTCAAAGTTGAAGGACATAGTTGTCAACTATAGTCAAGTTAAGGGTTATATTTATATATTATTATAATCTTAATACGAATATTACGATAATAGTTCTACCTTGATATATTATCATTCGATAAATGAATCATATTGTCTATGTATGGCTTTATTTAGGCTCATTACATGCCGATTAGTTTTACGGTGGTAAATAATAATGATCATCAATATATTGCAACTCTCTTTTTTTTTCTCTCTTAAATTAAATATTTCGAAAAAAAATTATTGCAAATTCACGTAAATTTCAGTTGAATATTTCGACTAAAATATTAATGCAAATTCACGTCAAATTTTCAAAAGAAAAATAATTTGTATTAATTGGTAAGAGCCTTAATTTGCTTCACCCAATTAAAAATACTCAAGTCGTTCAAAACAAGAGTGCGTATGACTAGAATTTAAATATATTCTAATTTATCTAAAATATATAATTTATTATTTATAATATTTTAATATTATATTCTCTCGATTATTTTTACTTGGCTATATTTAAATTGATACACATCTTAAAATGTAATTAATAAAATGAAGTAAATAGTTCACTACATGAACTCCCTTTAACGTCTTTGTGTATTTACTTTTTATCTATCAAATTCTTTTAATAAACATTCCAATTCTATTTTGGATATACTAAATTCATTATTTTGAGAAATGAATAGCATAAGATAAAATAAGTATAAATGACGATTAGTGTTTTTCTTCTGAGCTTATTGGATCTGCATGGAAGTGAGAGAAAGGTAGATTAATTTATTAATATAGATAGACATGCAAAATTAATATATGATTATTTATATATCTAAGTGTCAAATCATAAAAGAATCAAGTTGGTGATGCCGCAAATTATAATTTATTACGTATAATTTGTCAACTCAATTTATGAACCAATAAATAAGGCGATATGGTCAAAATATGGAATAATAAACACACTTTTCTCAACTACTATTTCACTCTTTACAAGTTGGTCACAATTAATGAGTTAGACCGCAAAGGGTTCAATTTGTTATATTTGAATCGAAGATTTTTTTTTAAAATGATTTATTTAATATTTTCATGATGTAAAATAATAATAAAATCTACATGTATTCTACTATTTTAAAATTTTACTATGAAATTTCACTGAATATATTATTGTTGTTGTTGTTGACCGCAAAGTTTCATTTAAACTTTCTTTGAAAAATCTATATTATGTATATAAGATTAAAATAGTTTATATATATTCATTATTGGATTTTTTTTTAACTTTGTTGTCTGTTTACTTTTTTGTTTGTATAAATAAAAATGCTGACTTTACCACTAATCACTGACATACGCCATATGACTTGTGATTTGATAGGATAATTTTATTTTTTTACGTGTATATATCTATATCTCAAACTAATATTGAATATATTATTAAAGTAGGACTTTTTCTTCTTTGAGGGATTGACAAAAATAGTATGTAAAGGGGGCTTAGCTTGCCTAATTTCATCACACGAAATTATATTCATTTATTTCCCATAATGGCTTTTCCTTTAGTACTCTATCTATCAATATTTATCATCTTTTTATTTTACAAACTCCACAATCGACTTACGGCGAAGCTATCTCCAGATCTTTGGCCGTGGCCGATTATTGGAAACCTTTTCAATATAACGCTAATGAGGTTTCGATGCTTTGCTGAATGGGTCCGGGCCCATCTTTTCTTTTTACCTCAGATCACAACTAAATATGGTGGTGAATAATGCGGAACTTGCTAAAGAAGTTCTTAAAGAAAATGACCAAAATTTGTATATAATAGCAAACTAATAACCTAAAATAAATGGAGTAGATAGGTTTTGATTTAATTGTGCTCCATAGCAAACGTTAGCCAAAGTTTGCCAGTCGCCTCTCTCCCAAAAATCTCGCTTGCCACTCTCCGATTCTCGCTCGACACTCTCCCTCTGCTCGTCTCTCTCGCTTTATACACAGAAGTGTATAAATTTTGTTTCTGTTTTGTATAAAGCGAGAGAAAATTGTATATACACATGCAAAAACATATACTTCGTGTTATACACTTAATTATACAATTTACAAACATTTTACTTCAATTCAATTGTAGACAAATGCAAATTTTATACAAATATTGCAGAGAAAAAGGCCAACGAATTATACAATTGCAGTGAAATACAATTTTCTCTAGCTTTATACAACAGAAGTGTATATATTGTGTTTCTGTTTTTGTATAAAGCGAGAGAATAATACAATTGCAGCGAAATAGGTCAGCAAATTATACAATTTAGGCCAGCGAATTATACAATTGTATATGTATAGCGAATTATACAGTTTTATATTTGCTATGAAGCGCAATTATGCAAACTTTGCAATAGTATACAAATATGAATTTTTTGCTTGCTATATGTAAAAGTTGCCCTAGAATAAAACCTCTTGATAGTGTGAGTAAAAATGGGATGGATTTGATATGGGCTGATTATGGGCCTCATCTTGTGAAAGTAAGAAAAGTTTGTAATCTTGAACTTTTTACTCCAAAGAGACTTGAAGCTCTTAGGCCCATTAGAGAAGATGAAGTTAATGCCATGATTCACAACATTTTCAGAGATTCTAATAAGCATTGTAAGATTAAAGGCTAAGAGGCAAACTGAATATTTTTTCGGTTTCGGCTTTAGTTGGTTCCTTACTTAGTGTAATTAGTTAAACTTAAAAAATATTTTTGAAATATCAACGTTCATTATGTTAAATTAATAAGATTAAAGGCTAAAAGGCAAACTGAATAATACAAAAAATATTTACCAAGTAAATTGCTAACTTTGAATTTGAAAAAGTATATACAACAATATAATTGTAGTTTCGGATCTCAATACAAAATAAAATAATTACAAGCCCAAATTTGAAATAAAATATATAAATATTGAAAACTATAAACTAACTAAAAATGTATAAACAAAGTAGATTATATAAGATTTACAAAATTTTACAAGCACAAATTTGAAATAAAATATATAAAATTGAAAACTATAAACTAACTAAAAGTATATCAATAAAGTATATTATAAATAATTTTTTTATCTATAAATAAAATAATAATATCGTCAATTTTTTTTCAACCGACAAACCAACCAAACCAAACCACTGATCAATCTGATTTGGTTCGTTAATTCGATTTGACTTTACTATTCGACTTGTACACCCCTGTATCCAAGTATTGAACTTCAAAATTACTATATAAGCATGTTCTAATGTTTCATAAGGGCAACATTGCTAGAAAAATAGTACAAAGACTTAATTATATCATGCAAGAAACCAAAATTAGAAGGGCCAGGTAACAAAACAATAACACAAAATCAATTTGATTTGGTTCGTTAATTCGATTTGACTTTACGATTTTGACTTGTACACCAACCATGTATCCAGTATTGAACTTCAAAATTAACTTTTAATACATAAGCATGTTCTAATGTTTCATAAGGGCAACATTGCAAGAAAAATAGTACAAAGACTTAATTATATCATGCAAGAAACCAAAATTAGAAGGGCAAGGTAACAAATCAAAAACACAAAATAGTCTAATTAAATTCATATTCTAAAAAAAAAAAGACTTTAGAAACAATCATGAATATGCAGTAGCATTCATGCACCTACCAATCTCAAACGATACAAAAGCATCAACACAAGCATATTGCACTTGATCATTATCAAGACACTCATTATCCCATCTCCCAATAGCAACATGCTTAGGTTTTTCCATCTCTTTTCCTAAAACAGCTTGACAAAGCCTCTTCAATCCAGCATTCCTCAAACTACAATCAGCCAATTCCCTCAGATCAACGCTATTATTTACGCGTAACATGTAATCTTCCTCTAGCTTCTCAATATCGTTAGCAATTCCAACACCAACAAAGGCATAACAAGGATTCAACAAAAACTCCTTCAGCGATTCAGGTATATATTCGCAATAAATAACTTGAAATATGAGGCAACGACGACCAACACAAAGTTGTAGAGTTGCAACAGGGTTGTTTTGGTGCCTAGTGAAATTAGGTCTCCATTCTACATCGAGGCCTATTATGAGTCGATTGAGACGACTTCGATGGACATACTCAATTCCACTGATCCAGTTAGTTACTACGTCTGGATTTGAAGTCACTGTCGTCAAGATTCTGTCACTAAAAAAAAACACATCATAGAGTTTATAACGATTATCTTCAACTTCAATGGGGAACGCCATAATTTTATTTTTTTTTATAACAAAAGTTTAATTGTAATGTGAATTTATAGGGCAAAGTGTTACGTTTCCAACTAGGAAAATAACTTGTATAAAAATTTTTCCCTTTTCCATAAGAAGTTGATATAAATTCAATATGTATTAATTAAGTACTCCTAGATGGAAAATTACATTATTTGGTAATTATTATCAAATACAAAACAAACTATTTTTTTTTATCAGGTTGGGAAATCAAACTTATTTAGGACATGAGAATTCCTAAAAATTCAAGTGTTTATCTAACAATCTTACTTTATACATTTTTATCTAGATTTAGTTGTAATTTGTCTTGTATATAGATAATAATTGTGTAAAAAAGAGAGTAAGGATGGTTTATCAGTGTTATCAAAGGTGAAAAACACATAAAAGTTTAACGATGCAACTAAAGCGCGAGTTAATGATGAAAAGCGCACGTCTCACTTCTTCAATATTTACCCTCAAGGAAAAATAATCCTTCAGATATCTCCAATCCACCTCTATTTTACTCTCCATTCTCTATATTTGGAGAGTAAAATACAGAATGGACACTCCAATCCACCTCTTAATTACCCTCTATTCTCTATTTATAGAGAGGTGAATAATGATTCTCCAAATTTGGAGAACTACTATTCACACTCTCTGTTCACTTTTTCATTATTATATTATTATTTTTATTACTTTTTAATTAACATATTATTTTATGTATAATTTCATTAATTAAATATCCAATATTCATAATTCTTTTATAAATGTAATATAATATTTTAAGAAATATTTTTTACACTATACTACTTCAATTTCAAATAAATAGTATTTTAATTTTTTTTTCTATTTTTCATCAGTAATAAAATAAAATTTTATTATAAATTTTCATTTTAAAGAAAACTAAATATTAAAATGGCTAGATGAAAATTTTAATTTAAAAATACAATACATGATATGATAATAATACAAGACAACAATATAATACATAACATAATAATTTAAATACAAGATAACAATACAATACATAGCATAATAATTTAAAGACAAGATAAAATACAATACATAACATAATGATTGATTGATCATAATAATAATTTAGTAATCCGGTAGGTCGTTTTCAGATCTAGCACTATTCGGGAAAAAAATAGGATATGATTTCGAAAATTGTTGCGATTGTGGTTGTGATTGCGGCTATGACTGCGGTTGTGATTGTCGATTTCTTTTTTTAAGTATTCGTTGTTGTTCTCGTTACATGTAATCACGTACATATAGATCACTAATAGTTTCTCAATGCACCAATTTAAGATGTCGTAGAGGCTCCAATTCCAACTATAAAAGTGGTGGTAGACGAAAATCTCTTATTTGGATAACTTTTAGCTAGACATAAAAAAATTAAGGACAAAAATGCTCATTTTAATCTCCATAATGCATTAATAGAGTTCTCTAAATATAGAGTTCTCTATTTTTTCAGACAATCAACTCCAACCCAATTCTCTATTTTACTCTCTAAAAAAAAAAAAAAATTCGCTCCTCAATATTATATTATTATTTGTATTTCATTTTTATTTTCTTATTTTATAATATAAAGCCTTTATTTTTTTTCCAAATAATTACCTTATATAATTTTTAATGTGATATAACATTTTATTTTTTCAAAACTTTTATAATATAAATGATATTTTATTTTAAAATTTTAAAATAACATAAATTTCAAGAAAATAAGCTATAATATACAAATTAATGAAAAGATTCTAATAAGATTAATACAATTACATAAGCACTCAATTTTTAAAATTATTATGTTACTTTTATAAATGCTCTATTAATGCATATGGAGTTCAAAATGAGCATTATCATCCTTAATTTTTTTTATGTATAGCTAAGAATTGTTCAAATCGGAGATTTCATCTACCACTATTTTCGTCGTTGGAGTTGGGACCTCTACGACATCTTGATTGGTGCATTAAGATCATGTTCATCCTCAATTATTATGTTGTGCAGTATAATACACGTAGTTATTATTCATGTAGCACTTCATTTCCTCAAAAACGTGACGGTCTATAATACCTGCAAAACGTGATTGTAAAACTTTGAATGCAAGTTCAACATCTTTTCGGCATGATTCTTGCTTCATTCCGAATTAATTATTATGTTATGTATTGTATTTTATCCTGTATTAAAATTATAATGTTATGTATTGTATTATTATGTTGTATTTAAATTATCATATTATGTATTTTATTTTTAAACTAAAATTTTCATATTATCATTTTAATTGTATTTATTCTTTATAGTTAAAATTAATAATAAAATCAAATTATATTATTGATGAAAATTAGAAAAAATTAAAATTCTATTAATATATATTAAATAATATATTTTTAAAAATATTATATTTCATTTAAAAAGAAGTATGAATAGTAAAATTAACATCCCACACACATTTAAGATGATAAATATCAAGTTATAAACATACGTTTTAAAAATAAATTACTTATAGCATATTATTATCAAATTATAGCATATCAATTAATAATATATTATTTTAAAAAAATTAACTCTTACTCTTTAAAAATAAACTACTTATAGCATATTATTATCAAGTTATAGCATATCATATATTAATTAAAAAAAATTAACTTATTATTTAATAATAATTAATATGTTAAAATAATTACTTTCATTTATTTACTTACCTTTTATAAACCAAACTGTTTAAATTTTTACTGATTAATCAATTACCTTTTAAAGCTTTTAATATAAATAATATATTATTATTAATTAAATATTAATTAAACTTCACATTATATAGTTACCTTTTAAAAAATAAAATCTAAATAATAGAGGTATGATTTTAATTAATTCCCTATTATACGATTACTAATAATTATTCACCCCCATCTCAACCAATACACACTCATCTTCCCTCAATACACTCCATCTCTTTTCAACACGCAATCATTTTTTGATCTTACCCAAATTCGGCCTCAATCATCTTCCCCATTAGTGATATTACAAAGTAATAACAATGCTGCTTCTTAACAAGGAATTAGTGTTCATCAAGGAGACCAACTGATAGGGCTGAGAGATAAAAGGTAATGTCGCAAATATACACAAGATTATATCATCATTTTTACTATTACAGTTTAATCAACCTTATGACTCAACTTGCTAACATAACCAAACTGCCAAAAAAAGGGTAAAGTAAAGGGTCTTATTGCTTTTGGATTTTATATTCTGATTTTGGTATGTCCCATTGTCATCTTTTCGAAGGAAGATTGGACCCCAAAATCATACAAACACCATCTAGCTTTAAAAGCATACTTCACTGGATAGTACCCTAAAAAGCAAAATTTTAGAAAGACTGCTAGCACGGAGTTCTTCTTCCTTCTATATACAAGTGATATACTAACCACTCAGTAATTGTTGTTCTTTTTCATTATTAACCAAAGAGATGGTAGATGAAAGACCCAAGTTCTAATCATAACAATACCCATAAATTTAGGAAATGGATAATGATGCGTACAAAATGGTATTAATGTATGTGTATGAATATATGTATTAACGTTGTATATCATATAATTTTAACTATTATTATAAGTATTGCAACTGTATATTTTATTTTCTGATTTTGATGTATGAATTGACGTATTCATACTAAATGAGTATTGGTTTGCAGTTTCAAAAGTCACAGATTTATTTTTTTTGAAATCGAATATGTATTAATATTGTATGAATAGCGTATGAACTGTGACATATAGTTGTATGATTTCTGTATGAATTGAATTAAATGTCCATCGAATATGTATTAATATTGTTTGATTTTTGTATGAACTCTTGTATTTAGTTTGTATGATTTGTGTGTGAATTTAATTGAATGTCAATTTTATATAGCATAGTATATATGATTTTTTCTATGGAATTTTATAGTATATAAAAGTAATAATTCAGGTCCAAAGAGAACAGCGGGTAGACCACAACTTGAAAGATGGAAGGGGTTTGCTGACGTGAAATTCAAAAGGACAAAAATGGCTTGCAGTAGATGCCGTCAAGTTGGACACAATAGAAAGACATGTTCAAATTATCCTAAAAAACAATGATTTCGTAATGTTACATTTGTTATTATGTTGTTTTGAATGTTAGAAATACGTTTTGTTTTATTGAGTGCAGTTGTTATCATTGACATTTATAAAGTTTGATTTCGTAAAAAATTGCCATATATATATCATTTGTTTCTGTTACATATGTCAAAGTTCAATATGACATTCATAATTCATACAATGTTTATACATTATAAATATACTTTGAACTATACTGACATTTACAAAATGTTCATATAGTATTCATATAATGTTCATACAGTATTCATACAATGTTCATATATATACCATTTGTTTCTGTTACATATATCCAAGTTCAATATGGATTCATAATTCATACAATGTTTATACATTATACATATACATTTCACTTTGCTGTCATACATAAAATGTTCATATAGTATTCATACAATGTTTCAGCTATGAAAATAATTATGAAATTTTGGGGGAAAATGACTTCTACGTTGATGATAATCTGAAAAATAATCGTGAAAATTTGGAAAGAAGACTACTTGTAACGTTGATGCAAATATGTTTGAAAACGCCAATATGAAAATATTCTAAAAATCTGAAAATAATTGTTAAAATCTGGTAGAGTTTTTTAGGGAATTAATTCAAAAAAATAATATAATTTTAACTAACTAGAGATATTTAAGGTAATGATGATAATTTGAAAATGTTTAATATCCCTAAAACGTGTTAATCATATATTTAACTTTAATTAAACTCCCTAAAAAGTGCAACTATACATATTTAAAACGCGCTACCTGCATTAAATGTAACAATTAATAAAGTATCAAAAGCTTCATAATTTGTGTTGTCAATGTGTTAATTATTTACCTTAATTATCCATTATTACTTTATCCCCTTAATTTTTAATTAATTGTTAATAACAACTCTTTTTAATAAATTATACTAACAATATAATTATTAATAAAATGCTATAGAGTGATATATTAAATGCTACACAACAAAATTGAAACTCTAATGCTATAACTTGATAATATTACTGTATAAAATGCTATATACATAATTTACACGTATGAATATTAGATATTTAATAAATGACATTATATGTAAAATAATATATTAATTAGAAAGTAATAGAATTAATAATAAAATAGTCAAGAAGTAAAATAGAGAGTGTGAATAGTAGTTCTTCAAATTTGGAGAACTACTAATCACCTCTATATATTTGAAGAATAGAGAGTGATATAGAGATTGTTTGGAGCGTCCATTCTTTATATTTACTCTCCAAATATAGAGAATAAAGAGTAAAATAGAGATGGATTGGAGATGGTTAAGAGTTAAAAGCCTAACATTATAACACTAAACACTCAACATGATTTTGCTCCTCGTTTCCCACACCTTAAGTCCGCCTTTAAAACAATAGGTTTGACTATATAATATATTGTGAAAAATTTTTACCCGCACCGGGTGTTTACACCAAAGTAATTCAAATGTATTATTATGCGATTTAATGAAGCAAAATAAAGTATAAATTTAAACACATAATATGCATGTATTGACTTGGTGTAAACATCTCGATGTAGATAAGTTTAAGCCATATATTACCACTAGAATAGTGTTTGAGATTCAACGTTCTGCAAAACTAAGGATAAGCATAAGAGCGCGCGCGCACACACACACACACAAACACACACACACACACACGCACGCACGCACGCACGCATGCACACACACACAAACACACACAAACACACACACACACACGCATGCACGCACGCACGCACGCACACACACACACGAAGCTAATTCAAGTTTAACCTTTCAAATCTTTGATAATTGATACAAATTTAATGTTCCAACTATCCATTAGTTTTGAACCTTGATCCTCATTACTATATGAAAAAAAATACTATAGGAATAGTCACCATCCTTAGCTGATAAAGAGAATCAAATTTAGAATTTGAAATAATGGAAAACTTTTGAAATTTTTTAATAGTGAAGGGACGAGAAGTTTTTCATCTGCTATTACAGCTCGTATAAGCTTAACGAATCGAGATTAGTTTAATAAGTTACTAGCCTAGTGCTATTCCTCCACAGAAGACTTGCTAGAATAGCTATCACCCTCGTTATAATTTAAAAATTAAAGCTTTAAAATATATAATACTATTAATTTTTAATTGTAATATACATATTTGGTTTAATTATATAAACATTTTACCATGCTATTTTTCTAAAGGAATTTCTAATGTAAAACACTTGAAGATTTTGAAAGATTAAAGCAAAAAATAAAATAAAATAAAATTGAAACACCAAAATGATATCAATAACTACTTGGAGAGGTGTTACTTAAAAAAACAAGATAGATATAAGACTTGAATTTTTATCTTCACTTAGAAAGCTGCACCAAAACTATCATCATATTACTATATGATACTTTAAAGAGCAACTTTCATATATACCAAACACAAAAATCACATATTTGTATGTTATAGCTAGTTATAGTTTGCATAATTGCGATTCATGACAAACATAAATAAGTTTATTTCGCTATACATATAAAAAGAAAGTAATTGTATATTAACTGTTTCTGTTTCGGTATACATATACAAAAGATTAATTGTATAATTAGTATCTGTACAAAACGAAAAAGAGAGAATGACAAAAGAAAATTGAGTAGGGAAATATTTATATATGTATAGGACGAAGATATATGTATTTGCATGTGTATATACAATTTTCTCTCGTTTTAGACAAACAGAAACACAAATTATATATTTGTTTTTTAGATTGTATAAGCGAGAGAGACGAAGATGACGAGCGAGGTATAAGAGAGTGGTGAGAAAACTCCGGGAGAGGGGAACAAAAATACATGTATATATATACAATTTTCTATTGCTTTATACTAATACAAACACATTTTATACATTTGCGTTTGTATAAAAAGCGAGAGAGATGTGAGAGAGAGAGAATGAGAGTGGCGAGCGAGATTCACTAGGAGAGAGGCGAAATAACAACAGTTTGCTATGTTGTACAATTAAATCAAACTATGAATATAACATTTAATTTGAATTAATAATTTGCTATTATATATAATTTTCCCTACTTCTTTAAATGAGAATTCACATCTCTATATTTAATCTTTCTTTTAAAAAAAAATATAGCCTTATTACACACTCATAATCTAGGGAAGCATGCTCCAAAAAGCGTTAGAGAATCATTAACTCTTGGTAATGAAATCACTCAAGTAATTTATGCTCCCAAGTTCTAAGTGTGACGTGAAAAAAAAAAAAATTCACATGGAGTTATTTATCCTCTCAAGTCTCAAAGTGTGATGGAATTATCTGCGGAAAGAAAGTCGTTTTTGATATAGAGTTATTTATTATTGAAAATAGAATTTTTCGATATAAATGATATTTATATGAATACTCAATTGCTAAAATGTGTATCAAATACAATAAAAAGGAAGAAAAATATCTTATATTATTTTATAATTATCGCACATATAAATGATGCTCTTGTAACATGTTTTTTTGGTCAAACGATTACGCTTCCTTCATTTTTACTTGTCATATTTTAAAATATATATCTATCTTTTTTAAAAAATAATTATTAATATATGTATTCTATTAAACTATTCCCTATTAAATGATGTTTAAAAATTATTAAAAAAATAAGTATTGAATTTAATACGAAAGGTAAAACATGAAAAAAAGTTATTGTCTTTTCTTGATATGCAAAAAATGATAAGTAAAAGTGAAATTCATTTTATAAATAATTGACAGGTAATAGTGAACGAAGAAATTACATAGAACTTAAAATTATACTTTATTATTCGATATACATATATAGTTCCAAATTTTAGTTTTTTTATAATAGTAATAAAAAGTAAGAAAATCTATGAATGAAGAGGGAAACCCCCCCCCCCCAAAGGATCGTTACACATTTAGTTGATAAAACTATTTGTTATTTATCATTTGCGCTTTGTTCTTTCTATTTATGTTATTTAATGAATCAAAATATGTGACATACTCTTTTCTTGATAAATAACAATGACATCATAATAAATTATTTACGAAAGAATGACGATTGGCACAACACGTGTCACACATGCAAACCTTATTCATGCACGCGAGATACTTGTTGGTCATGCAAATATCGTTCATGCATGTATGACACGTGTCTTTTATAACGCATTAAACGTATTTACGGATGTCGACACACATTTTTCAACCACTTTATTGGACATACCTCTAAATTATGAAGTAATTATTTAAATTTTTATTTTTCATCAAATTGAAAAATTACTTATTTATCTTTAAAATTATACCACCATTAATCAATATTCTCTAGTGGAGTAGCTTTTTCATCTTATTAAATTAATTTAATCACATGAAACATAGGGTAACCAATAACTCCAAAAATCTTCCTAAATTTACTCATTATAACCTTTTCATTTAATTAATTATACATTGACTAGACAGTCTCTCTTGGGAATTGCAACAGCGTTTGACCAGCAAATCAATAATATATGATGATTAATTAAATGCAGCCTTTTGATTAATCAGAATATATATTTTAATTTGTTATATAACATACTTTTTACATTAAAAAATAAAACTAAAGATATAATCAATTAAATATTAAATTCCTTTGATAAAATACATTGATTATTCCTTCAACTTAGATTCAATTAATAGAACATTAAATTATCTTTCACACAATACACTGATAGCCCCTTCAACTTTTATTTCAATTTCAATATTTATGATTTGATTTAATTAAACATTCAAATACATGTTAAACATGTTTCTTTTATTAGTTAGAAATTTTTAATTTAAAATTTTAAAAGCTCTTTATTTATATTTTTAGATGTGCACTTTTAATAATAAAATATTCAATGTAATTTTATAGACAGTGTATTAAATTTATTAGAATTGAGATTGATAGGTACAATTAAAGAATATAACATATTTCAAGAAGTTACTAGACGCTTGTAGATGCACACATGGTTTTTAAATTTCGCAAATAATTAGATGCTTAATGACAATAAATCTTAATTTGAAGGATTTAAAATGAAATTTACAAACAAATTTAAGGACCGTCGATATAGATATTTTATTAAAAGGATCAGAATAAAATATATCAATAATTGAGGGACCAAAAATAGTAGCGAAAAAGTTTCCTCTGTTAAAGCAAAAAAACAGAGGGGACTTCTCGTCCAGTGTTGGAAGCGTAAAACTCCAAATATGGGAATCTCTCTTATGCTTTAAAACCAAACAAGAATCTCTTCTTCATCAATTTTCTCTAAAATCTATGGTACGTGTATCTTCTACTTTCATTTTTCACTTTGTAAAGAGAGAAAAAAACTTAATTTTTGGTTTTTGAATTAGCTGAAATGGTGGAATTTTACCCCAAATTCTTAACTTTTCGTTGTTTCTGGGTTTTTGGGTAATGTAGGATATATGATATAGATCAAAATTGATTGTTGCATTGATCACCGAAAATTTCAGGTAAGTTTTATGGTTTTTGTATTTTCATGGTGTTTTCTTACATGTTATAAGTTATGAAAACCGCAAAGAACTCATTTTTATTTGCATGGAGTTTATAGGGTGCAATTGAAGTTTTTATTTCAAAATTGATAGGCGAATAACATGACCTAGAAAATCTCCAGTTGCAGAAGTTGACTCCAGAGAGAAAAAATGCACTTAAGTACTTGTTGAATGTTTTGTCTTGCTATGAATTGCATATTTCCAGTATTGATTTGGGAAAATGACAAAAGTACCTTTCTGCAAAGAAGGGAGAAGGGGAAAGGCACCTAGTGCTGCATTTCTTGAGCTGTTTTTGCAGCTAATAAGTTATGGACTTTCAGAAAATGATATATGTTACAACACAACTAGTAAAAACCTATACTTTATTTGAATCTACTTTCTCCAAAGCCTCTTTCTTTGTTTAAGTGTCTCCATAACCGCTTCATAATTAAACTCTGATTATGGATCTTCTTACTCCATCCTCACTAGACCCCACTTGTGGGATTACACCGGGTATGTTGTTGTTGATGTTGTCATATTCCACCTCGTTGTTTATTAAGCGTGTTTCCCACTTGATTAGTTGGATCTTTTCTTGTTGTTATCTTTCCACGAAAAAGTTTTTTTAGTTTGATACAACTTCTTGATCACCTATTTCTCTTCTTGCACTTTTTCAATTACCCCCTACCAAATCATTTGCAACGTGCAATTACTAGCTAGGGGCATTCTCAAATTTTTGGTCGTATGAGTACTAACTTCACATCTCAGATTTTCGACGAACTCCTGTAATTCTGTACATTCACTGCATAGATGAAGCTCTTTATCAAGTTAATATCTAGTCCTGATACCATCTTAAAAACCAGTAGAATCATCCTCAGGTACCTTAATTGTTGTTTCTCAGCCTCACACATGAAAATTGTAGATGTGAGATTTGAGCAGGTGTCAATTGTGAGTTGCCCAGTGTAAAACTGTTATCCACCTGTAGGAAATAGCCTTACTCAACATTTTTCTACCTCCATCACCAAAATAAAAAGGAAAGGCGAAAGCGGGTCACCCTGCCTTAAATCTCTTTGCACATGGAAGAAACCTGAAGAAGTGCCATATATTAGAACTTCTGTTTTTGAGTTTTCGGTGTTAGATTTGATGGGCCAACTTTTGCTTTGATGATTTCTCCGTCCTATGCGGAGCTTTAATGGCAGTATTTCACGTTCCCCTTCTTCTGTTATGTAGGGTGCTGATTTATTCTACTTGCTGAACAATTTGGAGTTCTTTTTCAGGCTTACCTTGAGAAATGGTAAATTTATCTTGTTTCTCGATTCTCTAATAGTGTGCAGTTGGTCTTATATATCAGAAAAGAAAGTATATGGTCTCTTTAATCATAGTTTTCATCTTAGTTGCGCGGACTCTCCACTTTTGGTGCCGCTCCCGTCTTGGATTCTCCAAAAATACACTACTTTTGGCGAATCCGACACGCACCCATTGACATTTTTGAAGAGTCCGAGCAACATAGGTTTTCATAAATGGAGGAAAAGCATCTATACTTTGTTTGTATGTCTTGTTCCTATACTGTGCAGGACAAAAATCTTTCTGGAGAAGATAATGATGACATTGACTGGGATACTGAAGATGAACTTGAAATACAAGAAATACAGGACACAGTGTTTTCCTCATGCACGGATTTAAGAACTACTGGGCAGCATGTTGTCTGTTGCGATGGGGAGGTAAATGCTTCAATTCTATATTTATACTTAAATGATATTTCTTGTCAAGAACATCTTTTTGTAACCAAAAGAAAAGAAGAAGATAGTTCATAGTATTGCATCTCAACTTGGTCTGATTTGGTCTTCTCTTACCTGAAGGCGAGCTCGTCATCAGTACCCTTCCGGTCCAAGTTCATTCAGCAGTTTGTAGTGATGGGATTTCCTGAAGAATCTATTGCAAAAGCAATAGAGCAAAACGGTATTTTAATTTTCCAAGTCTTTATACAACTAAAATTTGATTTTTCAACTATCGTATTTATGTTATTTGACTTGAAATGCAGGAGAAAATTCAGATTTGGTGCTGGATTCTCTTTTGACTTTTAAGGTGCGTAATGTTTGCCTCATTGTTTTGCAAACTGCTCATTTTAGACTTTGTTACGGGATGTTTGAGACAATGAAGAAATTCTTGTTCAACCCACCTTTCCTTTGGCAACCACTTACTCTTCTAATTGGTGCCTATATATGCCACCACTTGCCTAAGATGGTCTAGCGACACATGTTTACATGTCTAGAGTAAAATCTAGATTAATCAAGGTTTTAAATGGAGATGATGACACATATTAGGACTCAGTAAGATATTGTAAGATGTGAATGCTGGATTCCTAGGTGTTGACTGTGCGATCATTGATGCCAATTGTTCTTTTTCTGGTCTGCACAGTTTTGATAGCAAGCTTGAATTGTGTTAAGAATATACATGAGTTTTATCTCTCTCCATTGTAGTGACGATTTTCTTCTGTTCTTTCATTTTTTTTCTCATGTAATGGCCCTCAAATGCTAGCAAACCCCTCTATCTCCAAAAAAAAAGAAGAAAATAATCTTTATTTTTGCAGGCCCTTGATGACTCTCCTGAAGAACAGCCCAGTGTTAGCCCTCCGCTGGAACCCTCCATTAGTTCTGATGACAGTGCTTCTGAATACAACAAGAACGTTTTGGATAATGTTTATGAGGATGATAGTTGGTCTTCTGACTCAGACAATTACTTAGTATGTTATCCTCAGCCATACACTATTCTCTATTTTTTTTCAATGTCTAACTGTGACATAGAAGTTAGTGAATCTGGTTTCTCTTTGTTCAAAATACATTTATTCATTTTTCTGATCAAGCACTTCTTTTAATCTCTGCAACACATTATTTATGTTATTCGATGTGGTTATATGGTAGTGAACACCCATGAATTCTCTCGTACTAGATTTTATGACTAATATGAGGTGGTTTAGTTTTAGGAGAAGTACCAACAGAATTAAGGGTATCTGTGATTTTCAATAGTTATATTTGATGGTCGTCACGCTCTTCCTCTTGGGGGACACACGTGATATTTCCTCCTTTTTCCTTTTTTGATTTGAGATTTGTGGGGACAAAGAAGTGGTTTGTTTGGATATAATCTCTACAAATGAAGAGATAGTCACCTGTAAAGATAGTGCTGAAAGTTGGACGAGTGATTCAAAATCACTCTTAGCTGCTCACTATTTTTTGGGGCTTAAAGGACATTTTTCTCCATATATTTATGCATCAACTAATACTTCTTTTAGCATTTAAGATATTGCTGGTCCTGAATCCTGTTATTAGTTTTCTGGGCACAACTATGTAAGGTTTTTCTGACATTTTTCTTTTAAAATGTGTGGTAGAATACTGTTAAGCAGTGCTACTTGAATGACGAGGGAAGTTCTTTGTCTGAAAAAGAAAAGATGTTATTGTTCCTGGGAAATATGGGATATCCAGCGGAAGAGGCCTCCATAGCAATGGATAGATGTGGTAAGTATATTATTTGTACTGTACATAACTAATGTTATCTAAATCTTTTGACAATTAGAGCTGTTCGGATTTAACTTATTTTTAGTAGCTTTTTGAATTTAAGCTCTTTTATTTGTGATGTGTGCTTTTAAGCACTTACTTTTAAGGCTAAACATGTACCAAAAAAAGCTAAATGTCAAAAGTTGGGTAGGACAAACTTATAACTTTTAGCTTTTAGCATTTAGCTTATAAGCTACTTACAAAAAGCTAATCCGAACACTCCCTTAGTTTGGCTTTTGATATATATTAATCATGCCAAGGTTTTATCACTGACTGAAGAAATCTTGTTCATGCAAGTTCTGGTTGATGCTACCAATTTGAAGTTTTGGTTAACTTTTTGCCAATAATGTTGTATTTCAAACAAAATCTGCTTATTGACGCTACAGCATTTCTGAACATCTCCATGATGTGAAATGGAACTGCCTGGAGACTTTAATTTTTTGGTGTAAACATAACTGTATAGAGGAAATAGAGGAATTAGTAGAATTTCTAGGAGCTTTGTAAAGCTAGAGTCTACTTGTTTTGTAACTTGTTTCTGATGGTGGCCAGCATTCCCAATGCTGAAGAATACAACAGTACTAATTCTCAAAAAAAAAAAGAACATCTTTTTAGAATTGCAACTCCTATTTTTTAAATTTCATTTCCAGGTAATTAATATCCTCTTCACAACTTTCTAGGTCCAAAAGCATCACTCCCTGAATTGGTAGATTTTATTTGTGCTGCTCAAATGTCAAGAGCGGAAGATCCCTATCTCCTAGAAGATGTGAAGGTAAACTTTCCCCTCACGGTATTTTGAAATGGAATTAAGTGAGCTAACAATTTATTCAAATTTCTTTGCATTTATAATTGCAAATAAGCAATACCATTATTCATAGAATTGATGCCTCCTTACCATTGTGACAGCCAAACCTGAAGGATATATTGAATGATTGTGGTGGATACAAAAAGAGGAAAATGTACAATGAATTGTGCAAACGGAAAAAGCAAAGGGAGATTTCTGTTGAAGAGACAATTCGATTGCCCAAACCGATGATTGGCTTTGGAATTCCTACCGAATCAGTTCCAAGAATGGTTCAAAGAATTCTTCCCGAGAAAATCATTGGCCCGCCTTATTTCTATTATGAAAATGTCGCCCTGGCTCCAAAGGGTGTGTGGGACACCATTAAGAGGCATTTGTATGAGATTGAGCCCGAGTTTGTTGACTCGAAGTACTTTTCTGCAACTGCAAGAAAAAGAGGGTATCTTCATAATCTGCCGATTGAAAACAGATTTCCTTTGTTTCCACTTCCCCCACGGACCATTCATGAGGCACTTCCCCTTTCGAAGAGATGGTGGCCATCTTGGGATACTAGATCAAAGTTGAACTGCTTACAAACAGCCATTGGGAGTGCAAGGTTGACGGATAAGATCAGGAAAGCTGTCGAGAAGTATGATGGTGAGCCACCTATGGAAATACAGAAGTATGTACTTTATCATTGCAAGAAGTGGAATTTGGTCTGGGTAGGAAGAAACAAAGTTGCCCCTTTGGAACCTGATGAAGTTGAAATGCTATTGGGGTTCCCAAAGAATCACACAAGGGGAGGAGGTATAAGTAGGACGGACAGATACAAGTCACTCGGTAACTCTTTCCAGGTTAGCCAAACCATCTTTCTTTGATGTTCACTGCATATATTCAAGTTTTATTTTCTTCTCCCTTAACCTTTTTCCCATAATCTTGGGTTTGCAGAATGTAGTGAAATGCTTTTTGTTGATTGACACAATCTCTTATTTCGTTGGAGTAATTTTAAATATGAATGCTTGTATCAATATGTGTATTAGGTTGACACAGTGGCGTACCACTTATCAGTGTTGAGAGACTTGTTTCCAAATGGAATCAATGTCTTATCACTCTTCTCTGGCATTGGTGGTGCTGAAGTTGCTCTCTACCGTCTTGGTGTTCCCCTCAACAATGTTGTTTCAGTTGAAAAGTCTGAAGTGAACAGGAATATTGTGAGAAGCTGGTGGGAGCAAACAAATCAGAGGGGAAATCTCATACATTTTGACGATGTGCAGCTGCTGAGCAGAGATCGGTTGAAGAAGTTAATAGAATCAGTTGGAGGATTTGATTTAGTGATTGGTGGAAGCCCATGCAACAACCTTGCAGGCAGTAACAGAGTGAGCAGGGATGGGCTTGAAGGCAAAGAGTCTTCTCTGTTTTTTGATTATGTTAGGATATTGGATGATGTCAAGTCCATAATGTCTAGACATAGATGATACTATCTATGATTTAGATATCCTATTCCTTTTTCTTAACCTTGCCAAGGCTTAAGGTTATTCTTAATTAGTAGGGTGAAATCAAACTAGATACTAATTGCAATTATGAAACTGATGAAATTTTGGTGGTTGATGAAGTAATGTTATTGTTTCTGGTTCAGTTTTTCCAGAACCAGGTTTCTAAAGAATATATAAGAGTATATCACTCCATCCTTTCTATTATACAAGCTTAATTGCTCGAGAGTAATTCCAATGGCCTCATCCTCTTTCAATCTTTTCACAGTAATAATCAAACCCCAATCACATTCACAAGACTTGCCTCATTTATTTTAGTGTTTCAGGGTATATATAAGTACATGTTTTCTGAATTTGGTTGACGACTCCGGTTCGCACAGAATTTGGTGGTTTATCAGGAGCCAATTTGGATGACCACCATGTTTGACATGAGTAACATAATTTATTATGTCGTTTCAGGTTTATGAAATTGATGACTTTTTGTGTGTATTATGAGTATATTCTAAGCTTTTTGTTGAAGACTTCAAGTTGCCTGAAATTTACTTGTTTCATCTTGAAAGGGTTTGGTGAACAATACTTACCATGTTTGACATGACTAGCGTAGTTTATTTTAGTGTTTCAGGGTCACATATTGTTTAAACAAGAGCATCTAGACTTGTATAAATACATTTTAGAGTGAGTTGTGATCTCCATAAGAGAGCACAATAACTCTAAAGATGATCTGAAGTACTATACCTAGACTGAATATATCATGTATACATACATATTCAATGATCATAAAGAAATGGGAAATCGTTAATATAAGGGGAGAAAAAAAAAGAAGAAAAGCTTTAATCAACAGAAATGGGAAAACTGAAGGACCTATATGATTCACCAAATAGGCAGAAATATAATTCAGGCACACGGCAAAGTCAGTAGTGGCAACTGGCAAAAGGCACAACTCACCCATTAAATGTACAAGAAAAAAAATGGACAACATTTTGGAGGCCACTAACAACTTGGACAGTTGCAAAGAATCCGTTCTTACAAATTGCACAAACATATTTGAGTAATCAAAGACAGAAATATGATGAGAGCTGAATATGGTAGCAGTTCAAAATCATCTGGAGAATAGTTATACAGTTTCGTTCTATAAATAGTTGCTCGTTTACCAATTGAAGTTGTGGCAAAATTTTTAGGATATAGCTGTGCCAGCCTTAAATAAAACTCGCTCCTCAGATTGGAATATCCAGCATGTTCAACAGAACTGGTTTAGCCTGCTGCTGCAAGCATAAAAGACATCTCAAGCATGATTTTCCTGCATGTGCCTTTTGTGGTCCCTCTCAGAATAATCAAGCCTCCCAGGCCTGTTTCTATCATCTGGAAAATACTCATGTCGCTTTCCCTCCATTGGTTTGTCTGAGGGGCTACCTGCCTTTCTCTTCCTACTGTTTGACTTTGGTGACCGATAACCCTTGTCAGCATCATCATATGGTTCCAGTTCCCCTTCTTCGACATAGTCAAGCTCTTCTCGACGTGAAGACTTCCACTTTGACCCTTGCTGATGTCCATCCCCAGCCTCATCTTGTAGCTTTGTGTGATATGTGCTCTCATGCTCTGGCCTGTTTGAAGGCTTGGACCAGCTTTCCTTTCTTTCCCGTTTGTTTTTCTCGTTCCCAGCTGACAGTTCTATTCCATCCTCCAGTTCTCTCTCAATGAGATCATCGTCGTCCATAACATCAGTTTTCTTGGTTACATCTCCTTGAGCCTTCCTGCGTTTCTCCAATGCTGCCTTGACCTTGTTCTCGACAGCTGCTTTAACCTTGTCTTTATCTATCTTTCTAACTTCTTGTGGTGACTGGCCAACTGCATCATCCATGTTCTCCAGGGCTCTACCATGGTACTTTTCCTTTGATTCCCCTTTGTGCCTTGGTTCAGATTTCCTAGTGTTCCCTTCCTGATCATCTTCAGTGTTACTCTCAGAACCATACCTTGATCTACTTTGTACCTCTGCTGTACTGCCCTGATAAGACACCTGCTCTCTTTCATGGGTCTGTCTATCATTCATCTCACCATCTCCAATACCATCTGAAAAGTTATGTTCAGCACTTCCATAGTCATTATTGCTATTTTGAGCTGTCCTTGTAAGGCCACTGTGATTATCAGCGTACGGTTGATCAGGAGTTTCCCTAGAGGACGCAGGATTGGAGCTTCCTGCATTTGTATTAGCACCTCCACCCACGGAGTTGCTGTTATTTGCACCATGCTCTTCTTGTGCAGCTGAAGATTTTCCAGAAGGCCTTTGATTTCCACCAGCACTTCCTTCTGCTTCACTAGCCTGAGGTGGTACTCTATTTTGCTCATACAATTCTAGCATTTGATTGCTCACCTCTGCAAGGGTAAAGAATACAAGTAAGATAGAGAAGATCTATTGCATTACTGTTTGTACTCAACACTCCCTTCCCGCCCAATCAAAATTTAGTCCTCAATTAGAAAAAATAATAATCAAAAGGCTCATTTCAGAACATTTCCATGTACTGATGTGGCAATCCTTGAAAGTAAACCAGACTGGGTTTATCCAATACCACAAATTTCATAAAGTATACATATCCAAGGCAAGACACCAACCCTCCAGTTGGCGTGGGGTAACATCAAACTCCTGCCACCAAACCTTCTCGCCATCAGATGGGAGCTTTACTTTGAGAAACTTGGCTGCAAGGAAAATGGCCCCTGCTGCAATGTGATGGGGCTTAAATTGCAAGCATAAGGACGTCCGAAGCCTGCATGCGGCTCTCCCACGTCAACTAGAGATAAGTGTGACCATCAATTGGTACCATACAAAAATTATATAGAAGAAAAATACATTACCCATCATTCACAAAGTTCCATGCAACTTGAGCTAGGGCATTTTGAGCAACCTTGAATTTCTTTATTGCCTCAACAAGGGGTTTATATGGATGATGTACATTAAGATCAAAAGCAAGAGTTGCAAGAACAACCCTCTCTCCGGACAAAATTAATTCTTTTTGTTGTTCATATACTTCCTGCATAAGTAGCAAAATCTTCAGATTATTTTACTATGTAAATACTAAGACCCTGGAAATGATTAAAGGTACCAGGGGAGTCATATTAACTCCAAACTGAACAACCGTCAACTGACCATACAAGCAAAATCTTTCAGGTATAAGCATGATGAAGCAAATTATTAGGGCAAAAAAAAATAATCCAAGAGGACCTAAATTATTTTTTTTTGAAAATGGTAACTTTCAAGAGGACCTAAAATTAGAACATGGAACAAATAGGTATGTACAGAGCACAACCACCAGGGAATGAGCAATACCTTTTGCTTGATCCTCTGAATAGCTTCAGAATCCTTTTTATGAATGATCTCATAAGAAACAAGTATAACATCTTTCAGGGGACGAGGAGTTTCTTCAACCTTTCCTGCTAGGAACATGCATACTGTGGCAACGGTCTGCAAAAGGTATGGAAGTTGGGCAGAAAATTAGTGATTTCTAACTATACCACATACTTTAGCAAGTTAGTACAATTATCCATGAAGATGTCCATTATTTTTCATTTCTTGTAACTGACAAGTGGAAGTCCATTATATACTAGTAATACAAATTTTCCTTCCCCAGCCAGTACAAGATTATTACTTCAAAACACCAGTCGAACAACAAACATTCATGAAAATGCACTATAAATGACAGGCAAACTCCTTCCAGAGGAACGAAAAAATTGTCCAGTGTCATACTAGACATATGATTAGATGGGACTATGATTTTTTTCTTGTCCAATGGAATACTAGACACAAATTATCCAGGCACTGCAACTACACCATCATTTTAGGTTGAACAAGACGAAGAATTCTTGCCACATCTTGGCACTACCAGTTGAGGCAGTAAACAATCCAGGGATTCCAAACGTTATGGGAGCTTGAGAAAGCCATATAGAAAAACTAACCAACCCAAGCACAGTAAAATCTTATGGAATTTCACTAGAGGAAAAAAAAACATTATAAATAGAACATAAAGTCCAAGGAATTCCACTAACAGTGAATCAAACTTCCATTTTTCATCAGAAACAACCATAGACAAGAGACAAACCAACTAAGACGATGCAACCAGCTATAGAGGTAAGATGAGAAATATATTTTCCTCCACTCTTCCTTCCCTTGGCCTTCCAAGTTTCTTATTGCTGCGAAAATAATTTGAACTGTTGCCTATCATTCTATGATCTTTCAATTAAGGTGCGATTACTATAGTTCTCTTAGTATCATATAGAACCAAGACATCTAACTTAAATTGTTCTTCAGACTTCTGTAATTCATCATTTTGAACTGCTTCTCCCTACGACATAATTGGAATTTTGCGCTTAATACTCTTGAAAAAATGCTTATAGGTATGGTGATCTAGGGTCCGACTATATTTTAGTAGGTATTGCAAATTTGATCTAGTCAAATGAAAGGTTTCTATCTTGAGAATCAGAAGTCAGTGCTCCTCTATGTTGAACACTACTTCATGCTGAATGCTTGCTGAATAGAAGCTCAACAAACTAGTTCATTAAAAAATTGCATATCCAGTGGAATGAGAATGTTGAGATGGATGTGTGGGCATACTAGGAGAGATAAGATTAAAATGAAGATATCCGGGACAGGTGGGAGTAGACTTTGAGGAGAGCGAGATACGGGAGGCGAGGTGGAGATTGTTCAGGCGTGTGAAGAGGAGATGCACGGATCACTAATGTGGAGGTGTGAGGGGTCTGCTATGGATGGTTTCAGGTGAGGTAGAGGCAGGCAGAAGAAGCATTGTTTTGTATTACATGGAGTACTGCACCATTATTCACTATGCAATATTAGAATATATGTTATGCAGTCACTCTTTTCATTTAATATAAAAAAAAAAGGTCAAGCAATTATAGATGCAATAGATGGTAAAACTGAAACAGAAAGCTACTTACCCTCCTATCATTCCTTGAATGAGATTGCCGGAGAAAGAATCGATGACAAAATATAATTGCCGTGGCAATTGTTACCTGAGGCCTGCAAGCACGGGACAATTGAACCATGTATGATAATGGTTAATTCATACTTGAGGGAAATATGATTCTACATTTATGACAAGTCTGAGAAAGCGTAAAAAATGGGAGTTCTTATAAGAAGAACTCCCAATACTATAAACTTCTGTATAATAATCCAAATATCTTACCTAATATAATAAAATAATGTATATCAGCAAAGGAACAGGACGAGACTTGAAGTCACTGAAGAAATTAAGCTTCAACTTTTCTTGATCGTCCCATTTTGAAATATTTACATTAGAAGTAAACTCATAAGCATGAAAAAAGCAACTGTCTCATCTAAACCTCCAAAACATATACATGGTATGTGAGGCATGCAGCCCAGGATTTCGCTCTTAGAGCAAACAATCGAAGAAGATGCAAAATGGTAGATTGTTTCTAGCATTGAAATCTACCTCAGGACCCACTATAGTAAACTGAATAGTACCACAATTCCCCTAGAGTTACAAAATGGAAATAATATTGCCTGGAGTCTCTAGCTAGAGGCAAGAGTGCAACACTTGAGGTGGGGTTTTGAGCGCACGTCACAGGTTTGAACCCATTCATAAGAAAAAGGCAGGTATTTAAGTGGAGAAGAGTAGAAGAGCAACACCATTACTCATATAGCTCCAAACCATCCATACAAGCCCGGGGGAATTTCTCGGTTCAAAAAAAGGTAATAAAGATGCAGCAAAGCCTGGAACATGAATGCACTCTAGGTTATGCAAAAACACAAGAATGAGCGTTTTAACACTGAAATAAACCCACTTTCACTGTGTTTCTTTTACAAAACACAAACTACAACTCAGGCTGACCAATTTCTCAATAGCACCTCTTTTGCTTAAGGGCATCTTCTATACTAGTATGAGGGGCTTCCAGCATAATCCTGAGTTCCTGGCTATTGAGTTGTTAAAAGCTATTAAATAGTCACTTGAGATAGTTCCCATGCTCTTCTGACTATTTATTTCTCTTTCCAACAAGAGATGAATAGATTAACCTACACGCACGATTTCATACCTATATGTTTCGACTCTTTTTCATAATTTCCAAAAAAATCAGGATTTAATCAAGACCACACCAAGAAGACTTTCTGAAGTATATAGAAAACCTTATTTTCACGTCATGATAAAGCTCTAGTCATGATCTGAGCTAGACCTAAGAACTGAATAGGGAAATCTAGGCATACAAACCTTCAAAGAGTTGGAACTTTTTCTACAGTTTTTTTTTAAAAAAATGGTAATGCTGTATTCCTACAAGGTGAAGCTCAATGATTGACTGTTACTTCTAAAACTGTTCAATCAAGATATCATAGAACTTCCAAAAAAACAAGGAACAAACAAAAGGAAAATTTGATCTCATCTTAGATCTCTCCTTGAAATTAGCTGAAGTACCCAAGCTAGCGGTTGCTTGTTTGCTCTTCTCAGGAAACAAATTGAGAAATAAGATCCTGCTGTAGATTACAGCAATCATGATACACTGTGTGTGCAACAAGTAGGTATGGCAAAGCCCCAAGGAAAATAAACTCAACAGGTAGGATGGAATGCTCTTTCAACAATTCAGCTGGTTCAAGAAAAATTAGCTGAAAAGCAATATTATTACCTTGGCCGCGATTTATGAAAAACAGAATTTTTAGATACCCTAGAACTAAGTAGATCATACGCAGACACTTGTAGTTCTCTTTTCTTTCTTTTTTAGAAGATGACAGGAGAAAGTCTAGGTTTAGTTGGAAGCAAGACCAGTGTCAATATCTGGGATTGTAAAAACAAGTTAATATAGTGATGTAACAAGGTCAAAGTATCCATCAACTATTGTAATAGGCTCACTCAAGAGGTGTTTAAAACTAAAAGCTAACTCGGCTGGGCAATTCACTTCACTTGAATGGTGATTTAATGCAGACACTCAAAGGACTAAGGTTTGCACCCAATCACCCATATACTTATTGTCTCTCTACCGTAAAGAGGAAAATAATAGATAATAAATATTGGCAAAGTGAAACACTAACTCGATATGAAACTTCATGAATATTATCTTAACGATTTGGAATAGGGATAGGAATTTACTATAAAGATTAGTTACCAACATCTTTTTCATATAATAGTTACTAACATCTTTTAAAATTATCATGGGATTCAAGAAAAGAAGGGAAGAATTCTGGAAATGGTTTGCTTGATTATTCCCACAAGTTATTGTAATTAAAGAACATTTGAAAGACATACAAAATATGGAAAGAAAATTAACATAATAATCACATTCCTACAGAAATTCCTAATTACCTAATTATATAGGGATATGGGAATCTTTTCATATTTTACATAGTTCAGGTTTTCAGGGCATTTTAACACAGTCCCTCAAGCTGTGGAGCGTACATATTGTATGCTCCTAGCTTGCCACAAAATAGTCATGACTAATTTTGTCAGAACATATGATAAAATCTAAAATATCCACAAGGTAAGTGTTGCAGGGATGTGGATGTTACGACGATTGTGCAGCCATACTAGATTAGACAAGATTAAAAATGAACGAACTCGCTAGAAGTGCAGGTAGCATGCATTGAGGATATGAGCAATACAAAGAAGAAATTAACCTTTACGAGAAATACAACTATGGAAAGAAAATAAATGTAAAAGTTACGTTCCTACAATATCTCCTAATTATCTAATTAGGGGATATGAAAATCTTTCCAGATTAACAAAGTACAATTTTTGCATATTTAATAATATTGCATTGTTGCATTTCAATGAAAATTATTGACCCTCATTGACACGAATTTCACTTCATATATTTCACTTAACTATACTTTTTCCAATTCATTTGTATAGAAAATTATTGTTTGTGTTAAAAGTTACTTTCTTCCTTTACATATCTATTTTAATTCTTTTATTTACGCCTTAAAATCCCCTGCAAGAAAGCCCTAGCACACTTTCTATATGCGATGTCTATTTAAAAAAAATAACTATGTTAAAAAAATATTAAAGATAAGAAGAGAATGAGAGGGCATCACAAAAGGGATTGAATGCATTGCTCGTACTAAAGAGACATCTAATGTAGATCCACAGATGTTGCAACAGACTACATGAACCTCAGTACCTCCTAGAATAACCTTAGATTAACAGTTCAATAGTACGGCAGAAATGCAACGCAGATAATACCAAGGGCATGTTTGGCTTAGCTGAATTAAGTAGCTTTTGAGCACAAAGTGTAAAAAATAATTATTCAAGTGCTGGAGCCGGTTTTATAAATAAGCAGTTACATGTTCCGGTAGAAGTGCTGAAAACTAAATAAGCTGTTGCTATGCTTGGTAGAAATGCGTTGATAAACATTTTGTTAAAATGACTAAAACATCCTTTGATTTGTTTACACTATTTACGAGCTGATTACAAGAAAATCTTTATTTTAAAATGAATCCAAATACAAATTAATTTATGTCAATCCACTTTTAGTTCTGAAGAGATTAAATAAATTTATCTTTTATAAATATAAATAATATATTTGCAGAACTCTCTTGTACTTAGACTATACTCTATAGTATTATTTGTTATAGAAACTATTCCATTATCATAATGCTTTGTCGTGTTATCTTTAGTATTTTGTCATGGTTTCTTCACTTATGTTATTTCTTTTTCCCAAACTGCTTCATTGTATTTCTCCCTGAGCTGAGGGTCTATCGAAAACCTCCTCTTCACCTCCCTAGGTAAGGGTAAGGTCGGCGTACACACTACCCCTCCCAAAACCCCAAAATAAGCTAAAAGATACTTAAAAACTATTTAATCTGCTTTCACGCCCTACCCAAAACTCCCTCCAAGTCATCCTTATCAACAAACAAATAAAAGAAGTATGGATCATACCAAGTCATGCAGTAGCAATTCTACCATGCATAAAATAGTGTTGCACCTTCTAAGAGAAAATACTAAGAAACAATCACGAAATAACACAAAAAAGGTATCCAACTCAGAAATAAGGACTTACACTTTAAGCCGCATGCCCAAATCTTGTAGGAAGGTACAATATGACTTGCGTAGGTAAGTCTCTTTCTTCAAATCTATACCATTGAGTCGCGATGGGGAGTTCTCTTCAATTTCCTTCCTGGAGAGATACCAACGACCACCATTCTCATCTGGCCTTTCTTGAGAAGCCCTAAAACTGCCACCCTCATAAGCTTCATGATGTGTTGAGGGGTCACCAGTCATCAGACCAGCCATCTTCAATCCCCACGGAAGCTATCAATGAGTAATGAAATGGTCTCTATGCACAACAGCAGTTATTAAGATGACCACCAGCGAGCAACATCCTATAAATAAATGAGACAGGAACACACAGGATTTGAACAGGAAAATAACCACATAGAGACAATGAAAACCTAAAATGAGAAGAGTCAAATTCACAAGAAGCAAGTGACTTCATTCTATATTAACATACGTCAAGACATTTAACAAACAAATGGAAGAACCAATTTAAATTTTCCAGCTTACAGTAACTATTTCATTGAAGAGGCATTAATATAACTTCCTTTCTAGAAGGATGGCAGAACGACAAATCACAGCACAAAGCATCTGCTGAGAGCCGTGCAACGGTAAGCAACACATCTTTTCTAACAAACAATTGGCATATGGTACTTTCCAATGGCATTAATAAGTCTGAGCGTACAACGCCCGCACTATACAATCAATGATTCTAATCACGAAGACTTTAACATATAAATAAGCCAGAACATGTTATCCATGAGACAAAGTATGTTGTTTCTTCCTAACTGCAACTGATTTTAGGGGATACAAAATTATAATATTATTTAAAATATGGTAGAAGACATGAATTGAGCAAAGAACAAAATTGATGCCACCGCCAATTCAATTCATAGAAGACTACGAGTTGAAACCGTTGAGAAGTTTAGGCAAAACAGATAAAGACTTCTCTTACCAAAGACCCTTCCACACGAGAGAAAATCAACTGGAACAGCTCGTGTAAGTCAAGAAGAAACTGCAAACAACAAAGCAAATCCATGCTTTAAGCAAGGAACACCCAACTTACTCTCCTTATGGATTTTACAACCTTCGAAAATTCTTAAGAAATTCTATAACCTTGATAAAGAGTAGAATTCACCAAAATAGTAAGAATTTACACGCTCAAAATCACCAAAAAATAAATTTTTTAAGTTGGAAGAAACATACATGTAGAATGAGTTGCTTTTCAAGGTAGGCAATTTAATTTGAATGTTAAATTTGTTCAAAACATATAAGAAATACTACTTAAAATAAGTCTCTTATGCTCAAAACTTAGGGCAGCTCAACCCTAAAGCCACTAAAGCAGTGGCTTTTAGGCCAAAGAACCTTAAAATTACAAATTCCCAAAAGAACCAAAAAGCCCTAAATTCAGTTCAAATAAACACACATACATCCTAAGATGCCAAATCGCACAGAAAAGAAATAAATTCAATTAAAAGAAGAAACACAACTCAAGATCAACCCAAAAGCAGGGCAAGCGGGCACCGACAGATACGTTAAACCCAACAGATTAAGGAGATAAACAAGAGACAACCCAAACAAATCTGATGAAGGCGATGTAAAATGTTAATTAAGCAATACCAGAATGTGTAGCTGCGTTTTGAAGGACCAAAAATAGCCTTTAAACTTATCTCCTTAAACCTAAATTCTCAGCTTGTGCTATACAAGATAGGGTTACAAAGAAACAAAAGCAAACAAGAAATAAAGATAACAACAAACCTGCTCGGCGTCGAGTAACTGAGGAGAGATTCTACTTCATCGCCGGCGAGATTTGCAGGCGAGAATCGGCGCCGATGAGGGCAATTTAGGAAATTGACGATAGGAGAAGGAGGGTTTGCTAGAAGAGAGAAGAGTGAAATAAGCCTAGTAACGAGAAAGGGGGCTTTACTGCAAATTGGGGAAAATCTCTTCGTTTTATTAGATTTTCCGGTTCACTTAAACCGTCCGGTTTTCGTATCCAGTTCGCTTAGCTTTTTGATTTTTTGCTAAACCATAATTACTTCTAACAGATAACAGATAACTTACAACTAATTAGAATTCAATTTTTTGAAGAAAAAATTGTAATATTAAACTCTATTTTTAAGAGTTTCAAATTAGAGTCCTTTTGGATTAGCTTAAAAGATTGACTTTTAAAAAGTACTTTTCAAAGTTATTTTTTAAATAAGTAGTTATATGTTTGAATAAAAGTGCTTCAGTTGAAAAAAAAGTTGTTGATGTGTTTGGCAATAAGTGTTGGTAAACACTTTTTTTAATCAAAATATCTGAAATACCCTTAAAACTACTAACATGATAACAAGTTGATTAATTTGAGATTTTTATACTTAATAAAATAAAATAAATTTATATTTTACATCCATATGTAATAATATTTTCTATCATTCACATATTTCTTTATCATCACAAATTTTTTATGATTATAATAATTATAATAATAATAATAGTGATAACAATAAAACTAATAATAAAAATAAAAATAATAACGATAATAATAATAAAAATAATAATAATAATAATAGTAAAACTAATAATAATAATAATAATAATAATAATAATAATAATTATTATTATTATTATTATAATTATAATAAAAATAATAATAATGATGATGATAAAAGAATTAAGGATAAAAAAGTAATATGCTTTGTCAACATAAAATGACTTTTAAGTTGAAAAACAAAAAGCACCCTTCATCTAGGTTTTTGGTTTTTGGCTTGAAATAAGTCATTTTTTATTTAAAATAAGAGCCTGTTTGGCTCAGCTTAAAAGTTGGTCAAACTGACTTAAAAGCTGGTTTTTGACTTATTTAACTGTTTGGCAATACTCAAAATAACTTATTTTAAGTTAAAAAAAAACTTATTTTAAGCCAAAAGTTAAAAGCTGGGGTAGGGGTGCTTTTTTCTTTTTAGCTTATAAGCTGTTTTAAGTTGACCACATTTTTATGTTTTTTCCCTTAATATTTTTATACAATCTCCAAATTACCCATATAACCCTAACATCTCTTTCTTCTAGTTTCCCCTTTTCACGTTTGACATAACAACTTCAGCACTTTTATCCAAACGCATAACTGCTTATTTTAAAAATAAGTTTCAGCACTTTTAAAAGTACTTTTTTAAAGCTGCTTTTATTAAGCCCATTCAAACGGGCCCTAAGTCACTTTGATAATTGTCAAGCACTCTAATAAGTCAAAAATCTAACTTTTAAATCAGTTTGACCTGCTTTTAATTTCATTCAAACAAGCTTATTCGTCAATTAAAAGTAGAATATATGTGTCAATATCACAAATATCAAATATTATTAAGTAAAAATAATTTTAACGTAAGTCATGTTTTATGACTCTAAAATTATTACTATGCAACCAACAGAGTATACTATTACTTCTCATTTTCACAAACACAAATACTACTAATATTTTGAACACACACATACTCGAATCTTTATGATTACAATACAGACATAATTTTGGTCATTTATATTCGTTCTCTTTTAATTAATCGTGATAACTATAAAAAATTAAAGATATTCTTCTCATAATTTATTAAAAAATGATTAGAGAAAAGAACGCGAACGAGAGGAAGTCATTGTAACCGTTTAACGGTAAGAAAGAATTGGTAAAAGAGAGAAAACTCCCCCCAGACTGTTGGAAAAAAAAAACAAAGAAAAAAAAAAGAAAAAAAACAGACAGAGAAGAAAGGGGGGCCTTTTGTCTCTCAATAACTTTCCAGTAAAAGGAATTTTTGTTTCTCTCTGTCTCTCTCACGCTCAGCCGTTGTTGTTCGTCTCCCTGAATGCCTCACCAGTATTCAGGGTAATCTTTTTTCGTTATTAATGTCAGTTTTCGTAAAGAATTTGATAAGAAATCTGATTAGATTGTAAATTTTATGCAAAGATTAGGACTTGTTGTATCATCGTATAACATGTTTATTCAGGATTTGAAGTTTATGAGTTATAGACCGAATTTAATGAGTTTTGGACAAATTATATATACAAATTTATAGGATCGTTATTGAATTCTGTTGAACGTGTAATTAGATCCACCATTGTGGAGGGGTGGAATAGATGGGAGGCTATGATTGATATATAAAGGGGAAAATTACTACCTTTTCATTGGTTACTATACAAATGTTATTGAATTCATAGAGGTGAAACTAGATAGTATGATCGTCGTGCTTCAAATGTGTGATTCTTTTTGGGATAGAATTGAGGGAAATGGTAGGATTTTTTGAAGTGTTGTTGGAACAGAATTAATGTTCTAATTGTTGTTGTTTTTGTAGTAAATTGTGGCGACTATTAAGCGGAGGAGCGAGGGAACCAACAGGATGGTATGTCAAATGCTTTACAATTTCAATTTCTCAACCATATTGCCTGGTTTTCTATATATATGTTTGTTCTTACTATATAATTCGAGAGATATTTCACAGGGTTCAGAGATACCAATGTGGTTATTTGACTTTTGCAGCCTCCTTTACGCGAATTTGATGTAAGTCTTCATAAGAATTCACAGTCAAAATTATATACAGTGTTGTGAGATTGTCAATTGCAGAAAGAAAGTTTTTTTTAATCAAAATGCTGCATTTGTTTTGTATAGTTGGGTATATAATGTAATGGTTTCTGGATTCGCTTAATACAGTAAGACCTCTCGATAATAGACATCATGTATATAACGTATTTGGAACCAATTTTCATGTTATGTTATATGTATGTTCTCTATAACAACATTTCGCAGTAGTAGCCAAAATATGTCCAGATAAATGTCGTTATAGCGAAAATATATCCAGATAAAGTTGACTTGTGGTTTCATTTTTCAGACAATGTGAAGGACGTTCTACCCAAGGAAGAATAATTCTCTAAGGATTCACACATTAAAGAAGCTCCCTTTAGCATGCACTTTTGTTGTTGCTGTTGTTTTTACTTGAATGAGATTCAACAAGATGGCTGTAGCTATCAATCCCCAAAATCACGGGTTCAAGCAATTCGTTAGACCTCCAAGGTGTAAGATTCCATCGTTCTCTCAGCTCGATTACATCAACATTCTTGAATCAAGCCAACCGAGCCTTGCACATTCTGTACATCATGTTCCCTTTGAGTTCTCCAACATCCAAAAGAGCTTTTCCACACCTTGTTTATCCCTCTCCACTAGAACGGAAGAAGATATTGAAAGTAATCCAAGAGTTGAAATCATTGGTGGTCATCGCGCTCCTAAAGTGCATGCTTTAGTAGTTGAGGTTGCTATTGCTATGGCTTCTGGAGTCAAACCTGAGTTACTGGCAAGTGGACTAGGTGGTGCTTACCTTTTTCGCGCGAGTAATGGTAATGCAGTAGCAGTGGCAAAACCAGCTGATGAGGAACCTTTAGCTTTGAATAATCCAAAAGGATTTGCAGGTCGGATGCTAGGCCAACCTGGCATGAAACGTTCCATCAAGATAGGTGAAACTGGTGTCCGGGAATCTGCTGCTTATCTTCTTGACCATGATGGATTTGCTGGTGTTCCTCCAACAACATTGGTCAAATTTTCTCATGTTACCTTCAATATAAACGATTCACAATCGATATCTGCTTCAACTTACAAAACTGCCTCGCTTCAACGATATATGGAACATGATTATGATGCAGGAGACTTAGGTGCTTCAGGCTTTTCAGTGGCTTCAATTCATCGTATTGGAATTTTGGATATACGTCTTCTCAATCTCGACAGGCATGCTGGGAATATCCTGGTGAAGCACGGGAAAGAAAGCTATGCTGTTGATTCTGCTGAACTTGTACCTATAGATCATGGACTTTGCTTGCCAGAATCACTTGATGATCCATACTTCGAATGGCTGCATTGGCCTCAAGCTTCCATTCCATTTTCGGAGTCTGAAATGGAGTATATATGTGGTCTTGATCCTTTTAAGGATGCAGATTTACTGAGAAATGAACTCCCTTCTATCAGGGAATCATCCATTCGGGTTCTTGTGGTGTGCACTATTCTTTTGAAGCAAGCTGCTACTTCAGGGCTTTGTCTAGCTCAAATCGGAGAAATGATGACTCGAAAATGTTATGGAGGACAGGAAGAATGGAGTGCATTAGAAAAGATATGTTTCAGTGCCAAGGTTAACATGGAGAGTAAAATAAAAGAGGATGATCAAAGTATCTGTGAAGAGAAAGAAAGAAGTGTTGGAGTTTTCCAGTTTGATTATGAAGATGGAGATGACTCATATCAAGAAGATGAGGAAGCTGATGAAATCTTGCAAGGCTCTGCTATAACAGCTAAACCACCGAAAATTCCAAGGTTTTCATCTGTTAGGTCTATGAGTACAATAGCTAATCCATCGGTGTTTCATTATGAAGAAGAATGTGATTGCGTAAACAACAAAATTTGTGGTTCAGATACCTTAATAGACGATGATGGTGGTAAGGAGGACAATATCAACGATAGTGATAGTCAGAAAACTAGTGCTATGTTGAGGAGTATGAGCTTTGGTACAAAAAATTACAAGAATGATGGTGAAGGGATTTCTTTTGGTGAAATGAGTAGTGAACAATGGATCTTGTTCTTAGAGATTTTCGAGAAGCTTTTGCCCGAGGCATTTGAGGGAAAAAACTGCATGTGTTTGTTAAAGCAAAGATTGGGATCTTCTTGTGAATTCTGAAGAGAAGTTTGGTTCATGAGAAGAATTCCACATGTATTTTCAACAAGTGTAAATTACCAGCCAAAGTACTCAAGGTAGAATATAGATAGATATTAGTATGAATGGCAAAGAGATGAGCAAATTTGCCATCCTTTCCACACCCTTTATTGAGAAGTTAAAGTCTTCTTGTTTTTACTACTTCTCTGCAGAAGTTGATACCTCTCTCTTGTTACATTTTTATTTATTTTTTAAAATGCCAACCCCAAATAATTTGGGAGTAAGGCCTAATTATTGTTATGTATTCATCATTTAAAATATAAAGATCAGAGAATTGTATGTTCTTTGAGACATTTGATTATATGTTGTTGAAATTGTAAATAAAATTGATCCAAAAAATCAAGAAAGTTTGTTGGCCTATGTATCTTCCATTACATACAGTTTTATCTGAGTATAATTTGAAGAAGATTTCCTCTCACCGTCTTAGTTTTGGTGAACACAATTATCCGATACTTGTATTAGTAGAAGATGTCTAGTCTCGTGGAATACTTGAAACTACACAAGCTGACTCGAACACCACCATAGTAAAAAAGAGTTATTTTGCAAGATTAGTTTCTAATATCCATTTGATAATACATAAAGACAGATTTATTTTTGTGGTAAACCATCAGATCATGATACCTGAAACACCATACTCTTCACTAGTACAACTGAGACATAGTAAAAACAAATTGCCATTCAGTACTAAAGAAGTAAAGATCACAGGAAGATGTTAAGAACAAAAAGGCTTATTATACATTTCTTGGTTGTGTTTTCCCCTCCTTGTGTTTATGCAAGAAGGGATGATACACAACAGTGCCAATGCAAGTCATCACAGGCCTGTCACCTCTGTGACTTTGACCTAAAATTGCATTGCAGCACTGAATCTTTATAGAAATATTTACAAGAATACAACAATAACACACATTTATGCAAGCGTGAGAGATGCCCTTTTGGCATTGCTCTCCTCCCTGCAAACTCCTCAAGTTTGTTTCTTTGCCCGGATGGAATGACGTGGAACTTACACAATGCTGGAGGCAAGTTTGGTTACCAAAAAAATAATTTCCCCTCATCCTGCTGCTATGGAAGTAGTACAAGTAGGAACAGCGGGAAAGCCCAGAATTTTGACGAAAGAATCCCTTCAGAAGCTGCAAGTGCATATGTCAATGCATCAATTTAGCATTAAGGCAAAAAAATATTACAAACACAACTGAGGTAAATACAAGATTCTCAAGAAAGTACTGACATGAAGATGGCAAGGGTGAAGTTGATGTAAATCTGTCAGGAGGCTGTGCAACAGAATTACTCCTTGATGGAGGATGAACATGAGCATACACTACATTGGGCAATGGACTTGATGCAGTGATTTCATGTGGGGTAGGAGTTGGAGCGTGTACTTGCTGGTGCCGCGAGGGAGTATTATGAGGTGCAGGGACTGGTGCTCGAGCAGGAGCTATATGCGAGTGACTATTCGCCTTTCTTGGAAATCTCACAAATTGACAAGGAGGCTGGGCCTCATGTCCTTTGTGTAGTGCGGGAGCAGGAGCAGGGGAAGGTGGAAGTACTGTTGCAGATGCTGGCTTTGGTGCGGATATAGGTGAAACTTGCCTGCTAATAAATCCACCTTTCCCAACCTTTGGAGCAGGTGATATTGCAGGAGCGAAGTTTGTATGATGATGGTAGTGGTGTTGATGATGAGGTAGTGGAGCTGGAGAAGGTGAGGGACTACCCCCATCACCACCTCGAGAATGTGGTAAATCAGAGGACAGGCTAACTTGTTTAACCCTTCCAAATACGGTGTTATTGAGGCCAAGGTTTTCAGAATGAGAATCAATTGTCTGAGCCAACTGCTTCAACCTTGAACTGGAGGGATTTAACCCAACTGCAAAAAGGACTTTACACTGAACAATAGTGGGAGGATCCACAGTTGACCCTCTTCTATTAGTCAAACTCATATACAAGTTCTGCATTGTAAAGAGGAAAAAGAAAGAGAATCAGCATGCTTACATCAACAATGAATGCTCTTCTAAGTAACAAATAATGAAAGAATTATGTTTTTCAAGTAAATAAACACCTAATAGCAAAAAAAATGCAAGCAGCTAACAGGAGCATAAACAAACCAAGAAATCCTCTGTTGTGATCACGGTGATACTGCATTTAGTGCGTGTAAAGATAAAGCTAGAATGTGTTTCAAGTATATCTGTGTTTGAAAAGTACTTTGTTGGATAGTAGCAGATTGCTAGTGAATGAGACAATCCAAACCTTTTGCCTTTTGGATAAAACAACTGCATATATGTGGATCTTTTTGAGCGAGAAAAAAATGATACTTCTTGTGTTAATGAGGTTTGCTGAATTGGTAACAAAACCCAGAGCTTCAAACACAAACATATCTAATGCCTCACACAGTCTTAGTAGTATAGATCCCTTTAGGAGAAGAAATAGTAAACAATGATACTCTGCCAAGGGGCAGCACTATCAGATCGATACATCCTAGAATAACCGAGAGGACAATCATAGAAAACATTCAACTGAACAGAAATATGATAGGGGTTTCGTCATATAAATAACCTGTTTATTTTGATATATAACTATTTCCCTTTCAAATGACTGCCTGCATGAGTTAGGAATTATACATATATATTTTTTTTGAGAATGAAAAATCAAGTACCTCAACTGTGTGCACAGCAGATTCGAACATGTGCAGGCAGAGCCCACGTGATTATATTATGCGTTTTTACCAGGAGATTTACATATATAACAAACTGAAAAACTTAGATGAAATAAGCAAATAAAAAACAAAAGCCTTACTACAATCAATCAGTCATAACAAGATAAAACATTTAAAAGCTAAATGTGTCAAGAAAGTAATATAAGCCAGAGAATGTAGAGCTGGAAACAGGATGATAGATCACAAAGAACTTGCTTCAAAACAAAAATATTGTTAAGGGCATGAAGAATGATAGCAGAGGAAAGATATATGTCAATGCAGCTAACTGCAATCATAATCACAGACCTCATATGATGAAAGATGTAATCCAGATTTGAGCTGGCTTTTTAGTTCATGAAAATTATCTTGAATTTCATCAATTGAAAAGTTCAACGTGAAGTTGAAATGCATCTGGAATTGCTGCATGAGGAATCCACTCTGTTTGGGGCTCACAGTAATCCCACCTCTGAATTTCAGCACATCAAAGGAAAAAGGATCGCCAAACAAAGTTGCTGTCAAGTGCAGAGCTGATTGGCCAGTAATTACAGCTTCAAATTCCGACCGGACTAAACTCAGAGCAGTTAGAGAGATCCTCCCATTTTTCACTTCAGAGTCAACTGCAAAGATGACCTCTGTGATGTTCGTTCCAGCTATATTTTCTAATGATATTATTTCCACCTGTTAGAAGCATAAAATTAGTGTGAGAGGGAAGAAATGTCAAAAGAAAATTAAGCTAAGGAAGAATAACAAAGATAAGGGAGACAAGAATTATTGGACATACTTTAGTATGGGAAACACTTATTTCATCAAAAATATCATCTGCAAGTTGCAAAATGTTATCATTGACAAACGAAACTGGCTTCTCAAGCATGAAACTGGCAACTATATCATGACCTGGAAAACCCCAAAACACATTGACGTGAAAAGCTAAAAATATTTGCATGAGCATATGAGATAGTAGGTATTCTTTTTTTCAAATATAAATAGGATATTCAGATTACTCAGACACTTCACAAGAGAAACAAACCAAAAGCTCCGAAGTAACTAAAACCAGCTTGACATGTAGTTCCAGCATAGAGATGCTTCATTTTCGCTGTCAAGAAAAAATTATCAACCAGGAGACTCCATGTAGTCCTAAGGTTTCAAGCTTTTCATTGTTCTTCAAGAACAGGTCTACTCTATGCCTTGAGAAGTGCATTCACCTAGAGAAACTCTATTCTATGACTATTATCAAAAGACCTTTATCATATCTCAAAGCCACAAGCAGACAAAATTGTTGATGACATTGATTGTTACTTGTGGGAAAACTAAGCTATGAGAATAAACATTAGGTTAATTTGTACCTCCAGCATAAGGAATAATAACCTACTCCCTCAGTTTCAATTTACATATAAGGTATGTTGCATGTTTAAAACCACAAAATTCAAGAGACATTTTGGTACATTAACACATCTGTAGTTTGACGGTAAGGGTTAATTTTCAGTTGATAAAGCACGAGTACACCAAACCACAAAATTCAAGACATTTTGGTACATTAACACATTTTTAGTTTGACGGTAAGGGTTAATCTTCAGCTGATAAAGCACGAGTACACCAAACCACAAAATTCAAGAGACATTTTGGTACATTAACACATCTTCAGTTTAGTGGTAAAGGTTAAATTTCAGCTGAAAAGCACGAGTACACCAAATTTGAAGAACAGTCAACAGCTAGAAAACATCCAAATTCTTTTTAAAATTCCAATTAAAGGTACATTCTTTCTAGCTGAGACGTAAATTATAAATAGGTATCCATTCTGATGCTGCACTCAACGAAATGAACTATCTTCCTTATCTTGTTTACTTCTTCAGTGAAAATGTATGTAACAGATTACACAAGTTACTTTTAATACAAGTTTTAATAACAGACTCATCAATTGTATGTCTTTAATAATAGACTCATCAATTATATGTCTAAGTTACGAACCGCCAATCCTAGGTGAAACTCAATAAGGCAATTATATGTCTAATTTAATAGCATAGATGTCATTATTTAGTGTTTAAGAGGTGTAAAGATATGGCACCTGAGCCTAATTCAACCCCAAATTTAGCTCATGAGGGGAGGATTGCTCAAATCCATATAAGCAAACCACCAGCTTATTCACTAACCAATGTGGTACTCTTAACTCACCCCACCCAACGGCCAGGCACAACTAGAATGTCGATCGGGATCCCAAACAAGGATGGACTTGACACTGATACCATGTAACAAAAGGTACGAGAATTCTTGAGATGTTATTCAATGAATCAACAAGTATAAATGCATATACATATAGTCCTAACTATGGAAAGAATAAAGAAGATCCTACAGATATGATATCAATCCCTACAGCTATGCTATCTATGTATACAACTAGTAACATGGCTAATATCCATTCCTTAACAAAGGCCAAATATATCTCCATTAGAGCTGCATATCAAATTAGCAGCAAAGAACTTTCCAGTTTTCTTATTTATGCCTCAGTAATTGAAAATTCACTTCATTAAACCAAACTAGGAGAACCCAAAACTCAAACATATCAGTTCAGTCAACAACACAAAGAAAAATATTTCCTGAATTAAACCAGAAACTTATGCTAAGCCACCAGAAAAAGGTAACTCAATTTCACACAAGGTACAATATCAGATTGTAAACTCATAGTTACCAATCTAACACAACAAATTACACAGAAAGATCTCCCAAGCAGAGCATATTGCCATTAAGCCACAAAAAGATGGTACCATTACACTTTTTCTAATCAGTGAGCTGTAAAAATGGTACCTTTATACTTGTTATCAAGATCCAGATCCCCCAGATCTCCATTCTTGAAGAATGGCAACAAGAAAACAGCAGAAATCAAGACTCCCAAGCCAAGAATCAATACAAATACACATTTAAAACTCACCAACCCTTTGAACCTACAACAACACCTATCCTCTGCATTTTGGTTTGTACTTTGTGCATCCAATGCAGTACTAGGTATTGGCTGTTCTTCCTCTCCTTTCCCCATTGGAAACACTTACAACAATGTGGGTCTAATTCCCTTTTCTCATCCTTCATCTCTACAGTAACATAACAAAGAATCCATGCTTCTTCCTCCTCTTTTTCTTGTTCTTGGAAAAAATAAGTTCACAAAATTTCTTCTTTAGGTGAGAGACTAAAGAGTGGCAATATATATTTTTATTCTTTTTTTTTTCTGTTAGGGTTGGGATGGAACTTGGGAGTTGAAAGAGAGTAAAGTGAGTTGCTGCAAAGACAACTGTTTGTTTAGTGAGTAAAGCAGACAACTTTTGTAGTTTTGCTTATAATGGCGTTTTATTGACTCCACAGTTGTTTTTAGATGTTGTAATAAAATTCACGTACAAATGGAAAGGTTGTAATACCTTTGTTTTATTTCATTTCGCCGTCTATTCTACTCTATTATAATCTCAGCATTTATTTGTTAATTTATTTTATTCACCTTAGGTGAAACTTTATTTCAATTTTGAAGAGTACTTTAAGTCTCAACCAACCTAGGACTCCTTGACTTTGATATATGATCCAACATATTTCTAGGTGAACCAATAAATGAGAAAAGCATAGGCTATCTATATACAATGTAATGTTTCAGTTTATTTAATCTCATTTATTAGAACTGACAAAGGAGAAGAAAAAACATATATAATTCAAGTTAGATTAGCAAGCTTCAAAATAATTTGATGACATGATTTTTTTCTTTGTCGGTACATAAAAATCAAATGTGAACAAAAATAGAAACAAAGAAAATTAGCTATAGCTGTGTTGTCTCATCAAACTATTACAGGCAAATCATAAATATCGAATCGCCTTTTAGGGAGAAATGTTTTACCTCACGACTCCATTTTTTTTTTAGTTTGCATAACTCAGCATGTCTCTGGTATACAATGATAGCAAGCAGAACAGTAAAACTGAATGGGAAAAGCAGTAACTGAAACCTTTAATATTCATAGTCAGCTCAAGAGATTGGAGAAAGAAGAAAAGTTACATAAGTAAAGAGTTTCTAGTTTGTAAGCTCCATAATGGCAGAGACAATATCACCATTTGCAGCCTTGAGAGCCTTGACAGATTTTGCTCTGGAAACACCAGCTTGAGTCATCACCAGCTCGATATCCTTGGGTTCTACACCAGTCTCATCTACATCCTCATCGTCCTGAGCCACCGTTGATGGTTCTGGCTTTGATATCACATTACTCAAATTAGGAGCCTTGAACTGCTCAGCAGCTTGAGACTGCAATTGGGAACTCAAGTCCTCAATCTTTGCCTCACCAAATATAACATATGTGTCTGATGCAGGGCTCTTGAAAACATCTGGTTTTGAGATGACAAATAGAATCTGAAACAAGGAAGATAACGTAAGGAGAAAGGCTAAGCACTAGAACAGAAAACATCGAAAAGAAAAAGCAAGAAAGCAATAACATAATAAACTAACATTCTTGCTCTTTTTGACAGTGACACGGCTGACCATGGGGATTGGCTTCATTCCGAGCTTGATCATAGCTTTTCGACTCTTTTTCTCGCTCCTGCTCTGTTTTGACCTACCACTACCCCCTGCAATTTGTGATTTGATAATTCCAGTATTTATGTGCATTGTGGACCACAGAAAGAGAGTTAAAACATCCACTTACTATTCGTCCCATTTATTTAAAACAATACAGATGTTGAGTGACAGATTTGGAACCCATTGAGACTCGTTAGAACACGCTTAGTTGTTCAATAAGATTTCCAACTCAGTCAATATATGCATGCAAAAGTAAACCCAAATATATGGAGAAAAAATCACAAGTATCAATGAAGCCAAATGGAAAAGAGGAAAGAGGAAGGAAACAAATATAGTTGGACAAATAGGGAAGTTGATCAAATCAAACGGGTCAAGTGGATAGACAATTAGACCGTACAAGCAAATTATTCTCATAATCACGTAAACTATGTAATATTCATGCTTTCCGTGATTAGAAATGAAAGATTCAATTAGTTGTTTCCACTCAGAAGGAATGTACACTTCAAGAAGCAAAGTCAGGCTCAGAATAATGAAATTACGCTTGTATGCTTTACCTTCAACATCATCATCATCTTTGTCATCTTCATCGTCGTCTTCTTCATCATTGTTGTCTTCATCCTCAATAATTGGCTCCTCGGACTACATAAGAAGATCATACTTGGTTTAAAATGTTAAACAATATACATGAAGACCAAAACTGGTTCTCACTTGACCAAAGCTGACATTGAAAACAAAGACATGACAATACTTCACTAATTCAACATCAACAAATGAACCAATGATATATTTAGATGCCACACATAAAATCTGCAAGACCTTTCTATTTTTTCTGTTGTTCTCTTTGGCATAGGTAAAAACTTAATAATTATGGAAAAGCGCAAGAATTCAACAATTTGATTCACTCATGAAAGAACAAACAGAAGATGCTTAAAAGTATTGCAGCAACTACAACATTGGAAGTAATAACTAGCATGAAATTTTTCAATTCTTATGAAACACAAGTACAGTAAGGATTTTTCAAATAAACAAGTATAGAAAAATTTAGCTACTCTTGAACATTTAATCACATCAACTGTTGTACAGATCATAAATACAACTAATATTCCCGTCTTTAAAGAAGATGATAATTACAACTGAACCACTAAATCAAGTCATACATTGTAAGGAAAAGGAAAAGGTTGAGGATAGATGGATGAATGGAAAGGGGCAGGGGATGATTCCAGTTGTTATTGAAGAGCTTGCAGTGATGGGGAAAATAGAGAAGTTTTTTGACTGGAGGGAGGGGGAAGGGAGAGCTTCGTTATGGTGATGGAAAGGAGGGTATTGCATACCCATTTACACAATCCAAAAACCAAGGGAAAGGAAAGGAACTAAGAATGGCCATATCTCTTAGAAGGGCACCAGCATCAGGAGAGTAGGGGGGGAAGGGTCAAGTCAGCCAATTGAGACATGCATTGAAAGAGCAATATTTTTTCCAATGTTACTCCTGAAAGGACGACCTCAGTGAGGGGCACATTTCTGCACATCTTTGTATTGCCCGATTTTCAACTCAATTGACCTGACTTGCAACTTGCGAGTCAATGTCAAATGAGCATAAGCAAATTTAATCTAACATCCGTTTGTTTTCTCCTCTTTATAATTTCCTAGTTACTGCCTTAAGATCTCCCTCACAACAATAACAAGCTGGAAATCAAAAGGCAACTGCAATATTCATCATAGTTCACCAAAAAAAAAAAAGAAAGAAATTCTCTAAATTATAAATTACCTTGCAAATCACAATGGAAAACACTAGGAAGTCACTCTATTAGTCACCTCAAAAAACTCAAACTTTCCCTTAAAAAGATTATTGATCATGTATCGTAACGAACTAGTTAGTCTCTTCCACACACAAAAAAAACATCTCATCTAAACTAGTAGCTGCCAAAGCAAACTCAACAAGAGGGAGTTGCTCGCATTGTAAGCATCCCTCATCTCCCAGTATGGTAGAGTCACCAATTAAGCAAAAAAAGAGTGGAAGCTAGCAAACTAGTTATTTCTATTAACAACAGCCTTAAAAGATTCAAACTTTTCTAACAAAAGATCATCTACAAAGTAAATCATCAAATTTTTTGTGCTCATTCTGTACTTTTTTTTATTTATAGATCCCAACTCATCTCAAGAAGAAGAAATAACAATGAACATCAACAAGATAAGCAAATCAGATCAGTAAAAACAAAAAAAAATCAAACAATACACAAATCACAGTAGATACAATCAAACTATAAAATTAAGTCAAATTTCTATAGAACTTCAAAATCAAACATTTCAGAACTTTATGTCTAGTTGCAAGAGAAAGAGAATTACTTCAATCTTCTGTTGTTCCAGATGAGCGGCTAAGATTTCTTCTTGAGATTGAGCAGTCATGGTGAGTTAGCGACAACTGACAATGAGAGAATTTAGGTTCGCGAAGAAGACAATGGTCCTAAAACCCTAAGGATAACTTGTGTCATCTATGACCCGTTTCCTAGGCCCGACCCGAATAGAATCATAACAGATTAATGGGGAAAATTATGTAATCATAAAAGGGTCCTATTTGTCCATACAGTCATACTTTTTTTTTTTAATTAGATGAATGCATCGGTAACTTCTTATTTAGACACTTTAATTAGATGTTATTCATTAAACACTTCATGTTGATTCTCGCTTTGTCATTTTGATGTTTTTTGCTGACTTGACATATTGTGTGTGTTGCAGCCATTTTGAGCGCGTGAGGATTTTTTTTTTGGTTTTTTTCCTTCTTGTTTACTTTTTAGCCCTACCACTTATTTCACTTTCCCCCATCAAAATTCATGATAAAAACACTTACAAAATATGAAGAAAAAATTATCACTAATTTTAAAAACATTTATAAAAACAAAATTTTTAAAAATCATCACACTAATTTTGAAAAAAAAATTTAGAACGAGACATACATTTTTTTTAAAAAAAAAGCTAAAAGAATGTCATACATGATTTTTTTTAAAAAATCTAAAATTTAATAATTTTTTTAAAAAAATTTGGAAGAAAAATCAAGAAAATGATTGTAGAGTTGAGGAGGCAAAAGAGACGTACGACAAATGTGGTAGGGGTGGGATGGTAGAAAACAATAATTTTATTTATTATTTTGCTGAAAAATTAGTTGTTTTTTAATAATATATTTTAAAATTATTATTTTTACATTCACATGTCACATGTCAATTTTTAGTTGGTCATCATACCGTTCGCAAGTGTATTACACACACTTTATAATTTTAGCTGATTGACAAAAAAGTGTCAAAATGACATAGCGGACCCTTACTGAAGTGTTTAAAATGAACAAAATCTACTTGAAGTGTCTTAAGTGAAAATTGATGTCAAATTTAAGAGTCTGCCGATGAGTTCAACCTTTTTTTATATCATATTGTCACTTTTATTATCCTACGTGATACTTATATGTAGAGCCGTTAAAACAAGCTTAGCCTATGGGGTCAATTCAATCCAACATGTTATTAGGGTAAGATTAGGATAATATTTCTCAAGATCACTTAAAACTAGGACTTTTATAAGTTTGATCCATATAAGTCCTTGGCCCGGGGTCGATCCATGGGCTAAAGCTTTTTATTTGAGAGTAACTTGTAATAATTTCACCAGTATATAATCTAATTACTTAAATATGCAATATGTTGTAATATCATGAATCTTAATCGATTTTGATACGTCAAGATATACACATGCATCTTAGAATATATAGACTCAAAATTAGGCTAATGTGTTTTAGTTACAGTCTATTCAAGTAGATTCGCATGTATCTAAGATACATAGACAAATTTTACGCCCTCGCCTCTCTCCATCTTGCTTGTCACTCTTTTATATCGCTCGCGTATACAAGATATATTTTAATTACACTAGATTTTTTTGTTAGTGTTATTGGGACAACACCATCGTTTGTCATATTTGATTCGAAAATCTTCTTATTTTCTTGATGTTATCAAGTGATAAGTTTGAAAAAAATAAAAAATAAAAGGGCTAGCCCGCCCCAGGCCTCGACCCTTCTAGGATTGGATTGGGTTGAGCACTTTCAAGCCCTACCAAATGAAGGGCCGGCCCACCCTAGCCCTTCAAATTTCTTGGCCCGCAAGGCTTGGACCGACCCTTTTTGGCAGTTTTACTTACATGGTTCCTACATGGATATATTTTTAATAGGGAAAATTATATAAAATAGCAAACTATTAATTCAAATTAAATGTTATAGCCATAACTTCTTTTATTTGTAATTCACAACAAATATTTCATTTTTTGTCACCCCATTTCTATATCAAATTATACAATAGACTCATTTGGTATACATATATGTTGTATAAAAATTAATTATAAGACCCATTTCTATACCTAATACATAAATAGACCCATTCGATATACATATGTGTTGCATAAAAAGTTAATTGTAGGACTCACTTGTATATCAAAATATACAAATAGACCCATTCAATATATATATGTGTTGTATATACATATATATGTAGTAATTTTTTTTATATACAATTACTATGTTTTAGTTTGTATACCGGTATTTACAAATACAAATTTTTATGTATATGTATACCAAAATATACAGATTAATAGGTGCACAATTATACAAATCATAGTTATAGCATACAATTATGATTTTTATATTTGTTAACCTAAAATTTACTCATTTTAATATCATTAATTTTTTTTTTATTTAATAATATTACCCGAGTCACATTTACTAAATATAAAAATGTGATTTTTTTTCAAACCAAGCTGATTGGGACACATGAATTAAAATAGAAAGAACATTAAGGTTCGTTTTGGTCGATTTTTAGTTAAAATCAAAACCGAAGTGAGTTAGTTTAATCAAATTTATATTAAAATAATTAAATTAAATATAGCATTTTTTTTTAATTAAATATAGCATACATTTGTCGATTTGATTGTTAGCACTTTTGATTCGACCGTATTATTTTAAGGACAAATTAAATAAAATGACTATTCATTCCGTGATTGTTATTTTAAGAATCAATCTTAAGAAAAGACCTCCATTTACTATTCTAGCTAGCGATGTCCCGATGGAAAATTTCGACTTGTTGCTAACGTTAATAGTTTCAAGTGAACAACATATCAAAAAACTTAAAATAATACAAAAAGATCATAATAATATTTAAATAGTTTTAAAGAAGATTTGAGCTTATGTCTATTGAAATCCACATATTGAATGGCTATGAAGCTCAATTTTTTAAATTTCTACATGTGGTTGATACATAGTTATACATCATGTGTACACTAGTATATAGTGGCGTAGCCACAACCACCAAGGTGTCTAATTGGATATCATTTTTCGGAAAATTATGCTGTATATATATGTCAAATTCTATATTTAAAGAATATATATTTAAAGTTGAACACTCTTGGCAAAAATTTTGTCTTTGACGCACTGGTAATTGATGTCCTTTTGAATGAAGGATTTTCATATTTAAACCTCAAATCTCAATATTTTTTTATTTTGACAGCAGCACATTATTATTGTTGAAATTTGTTGATCCAAATAAAGCAAAATTAGCATTGAAGACACATATAATCAAATATTAATGGCCTTAATATCAAAATATATTCATAATCAATCCCACTTATACTATTACATTAAATTTAATCAAATATAAAAATTTAAAATAAACAGATATAACTGATTAATATTTATTTTTTTTAAAAAAATTATCATATGATAAAAGTTCATTTAAGAAATCGCATGCCATGAAAACAAATTTATGGGAAGCACTTTTTTTAAAATGAGTTTTATGGTATAGAAATATAAATTAAATTAAATTCTAACATGAATATTGAATTAAAATAAAAAAGAAGCATACATTCTTTATTATCTAAAAACAAACAGAATATTTATATATCCCACTTTTCATATTTATATACCTTTTTGCAATAAGTTGAGTGGTAGTTATATTACTCCTTAATATTGCAATGTTAGTATTTAACTTTATTTTGTCACTTAAATTTGTTGTGATTTTGTTTTTCTTTATGTAGTAATTTAAATTTATTGATTTAAATTAAGCTATTGAGTGTAAAAGTTTCAACTAATCAAATTGGTTCAATTAAGCATATATCATTTTCTACAATTCTTGCTTAAAAAAATGAGTCAATTTGAAGAAAATCAAGTTTTCGGCATTTTACGTTTATTCAATTTTTTTCAGACTATCGTTACTTTTTCACTATCTATATTAGAATACGGAGGATGTCAAAATATTTCACATCCTCCAAATTTTATAGTAGCAAAGGACGGATCCGGAAATTATAGTAGTATAATAGCTGCTTTAGTTACGTATCCGAATAATAGTATTTCACTATACTATATTCAAATATGCCTATAGTTCAGCCATACTATTTAGAATATCAGAATAAAGGAGTTGTTGCAGATACAAAGAGACGTGTGAATCGTATCAAATTTCACAGTTAGAAATTTCATAAACGGTGACAAATGGATTCCCTCCACAGTTCCACATTACTTAGATCTCATGTAGATACAAGTAATACGTTACTTAATTGTTTGTACAAGGTTTTTCTGTCTTTGACTAAATTAATTTCTGAATCGAATTTTAATTTTAGGCAAAAAATGTGTATGTAATTTCCGATTGATGTTTTAATCTTGCGCATAAAATGATAATAACACAATCTTTTTTATTTCACCATATATACAAATTTTGAGTCTTTAATGTAAAGTAACTTTGTCAGACCTCGAATAACTCTAAACTTGGACGATTACATTAGAATATTGGAAGAAAAATAATGAATTTGTTTTAAAATTTGATTGAATTACAATTTTGTGAATGATACATGGAAACTCAAATAAATTGACAAAATAAATAAATAAATTTTGGTTATATTTGAACTATGAATGAATTACAATCTCCGTTTAAAAAAGAACGGCCTAGTTTAACTTGAAACGGAGTTTAAAAAAAAATAAAGACTTTTTAATTTTGTAATTCTAAATTAAAGTTATGTCAAATGTATCAAAATGCTCTTTAATCTTGTGGTCTTAAACATATCACGTGGAAAGTTAAGTTAAAGTGTTGTCAAAAAAGGAAAGAGATCATTTTTTTTAATCAAACTAAAAAAAAAATAAGGATATTCTTTTTAAAACGGAAAGAGTATTACATGTTGTGCGTTTAAAGAAACCGTATATACATATGACAAGAAGAAAAAACAGTAGTACACGGCTGGAACTTGGAACATGTTTACATTTCCTTATATTTTTACTAAGCATTATCAATTAATTAATTTAATTAATGAAAAAAAAAAGCAAAAAAAAAGAAGATATTTCTAAAAAATAATAACTACGTAAATGGAAAACTATCTTGTCAAGAGCATGATTTTTTTCGACATTAATAACAAATTAATGTCGAAAATTGCTTATGTGATAATTTGTCTACATTATTCAATGTATGGTTATTAATAATTAATCTTTTATTTTCTCCAAGAATAAAAAATAAATATTTTATGACTAGATCATTAAAATAGTTAATTTCATTTATCAAAGTAAACTAATAGAATTTGACTTTATCTCAAAATTGAAAACGGAAAATAATTTAAAAGATATAAATATATAATTTAATATTAACTTTGATTACCATTATCTCATTAAAAAAAAATGGTAACACAATCTTTGGTTCTCACCATAAATGCATAAGAGGCCTTTAAAGTTGCTTTTCTTTTTACAGCACCTTTTTGATGTCCTTATTTTTGCTTATTGAGACCTTTTTTTTGGCAAATTATTTTTATTAATGAATTATTTGTTATAATTCTATCTAAATCTTAATTAATTATATGAACAGTCAAGATATAATCACCGATAAAAATACATTAAAGTAAGCCAATAGAGTTTGACTTTATTTCAAATTTGATAGAAAAGGAAAATAATTTAAAAGATATCAACTTAAATTTTAATATTAATTTGCTTTACCATTATCTTATTAAAAATAATGGTAACACAATCTTCTTGATTTTAATTGTAAATGCAAAAGAGGCATGATTTGATGAATACTTCATTCTATAAGAATGGCTCTTCACACCACACTTAACATAAAAGATAAGAAAAAAGAAGAAGATGAAACTCATGAGAACATTGATAGTGATTTTTTTCGTGTCTCTCGCTTTTGTGGCTCATTCATATGGAGATTTGATAGATGATATTTGTAAAAAGACAACTGATGATAAACTATGCGTCGATTCTCTTAGAGCGGATCCTAGAAGTTCTTCTGCTGATAAGAAAGGCTTGGCACATATCATGTTACAATTATCTTTAGCCAAAGCTAATGGAATTTATAATCAATATCTAGTTTTAACGAAGCAACCAATGGAACCAATTCTCAAGCAATGTATTCAGATTTGTCGAGACAATTACTATATAACAGTGAATGAACTTATAAGTTCAATTAAATATTTAGACGAAAATGATTTTTTTAATGCAAAAAGTGATGCAGCGGTTGCCGTAACTTGTACAGTCACATGTGAAGAGTCTTTTACTGAATGGCATCCAATTCGAAAGGACCCATTAAAAAAAGAAAATGACGCTTTTTTTCATTTTAATGTTATGTTATCGAGTTTGTTAAACCTTCTATAAACTCATCTATTAAACAATGAATGCGGTACTTAAACAAACTTTTCTTTTCATGGTGTTCTTATTATTGTTTATTGAGGCCTTTTCTTTTTTGTAAATTCATTTATTAATCAATTATTTATTAGTAAATTCTATCTACATCTTGATTAATTTTTTAAATAGTTATCACCTTTCACCACCAACACTTATTACGTAATTTCGTTCATTAAATTTAGGATAATTAAATGAAAAGAAATCACTTAATATTTTTATCTATATTAAAATTTAAATTTGATACATCATAATTAAAAATCTACTTCAATCAATCATTAGACCGAGTATAATAACTAGAGACTTAAAATTTTGCTATTGTAAATTTATCAATTAAAATTTAAGAGACAAGCCTTGTTACTTTTTTTATAATTAGAAAAGGCCCATATGTTTAAATATGAAAGCCCTCTTCTATGAGTTAATTGGAAAAATAAAGTTAATGAGTGGAGTAGATTAATAAAAGCGTAAATTAGGTATATAGCATTTTCTATAATAATATTATTAAGATATAGTATTAGAGTTTGTATTTGAATATATAATATTCAATATCTCAAGCTATAGCATATTATTAAAAAAATATAACGTTAATTTTAAATAATTAAAAAAAATTATTTAAAAAAAATGAAGAGAAAAAACGAACAAAAATATAAATGGAAAATGGCTATTAATTGGTGTTAATTTATTAGCACGTTTTAAGGAAATTTAAAAAAAATTCAAATTAGTTAGTTGCCTTAAATCTCTCAAATTAGTTTAAATGAGATTAAATTTTGATTTAATTCCTTAAAAAGCTTTAACAAATTGACATCAACGTACAAGCTGTTTTTTCCCCAAATTTCACGATTCTTTTAGATTTGCGGCAGATATCAGTTCCGTTTTTTTTAGTAATTGAAGAAATTTTGGCGTTGGAAAAAAATTGGTTTGCTGTGATGGAGAACATTGTGTCGATATTAATTAAACATAGTGGAAGGTGGAATTCATCAGTTGGTTTTAATTATGATTCATTGGTTATAATTATGATTTGTTGATTTAACATGGAAAACATTGTGTCGATTTTTTTGGTCATTTTAAGATATGTAATATAGATTATAGCTTGTTTTTTTGGATGAAACAGTGATTTGATATATATACCGTATCTGAAAAATAACACGTAAATGATGTGTTTGAATTTTAATAAAATGAAAGATTCGCATAATACTTGATTTATGAACAAAATAGAGAAAATGAATTTGATGGTACAATGTGTTCAGTCACTAGTCAAAAAATAAGTAGTTATAATTCTGTGGACCGTCGAAGTATGATAGTTATATTAATCGTATATGAAACTTATACGAGACTTGTATTAATTATGTATGAAATTTGTTTTTTGTTGAAATTAGAATATATGTTTTCGTTTGGCATATGAAGGTAAAATGTTGATATATTTTTTTTATGAATTTTGTATGAAAATTGTATTCTTTTTTTTTTGTTTAGTTATTATTTTCTTGTGATGATGAAAGTTATAACAATTGTGTATGAAATTATTATCAATTTTATTTTATGAATGGACAATCTTTTAAAAGTTAATTTAAGTAGTTTATAGGTCATTGAAATGTATTTTAAATGTGTATGAAGTGTGTATGAATTATTTTGCAATTATATGTATTATGTTATACTAAATGTTGTTTTAATGTTGTGAAACAGGTAAATATGTCGATTTTCAGATGGAGGACATCATATATGAAGCGTCTACTCTTTATAGTGGTTTTGTTAATGCTATAATATCTCAACTTAATATGGAACAAAATATAAATGCAATAATTCTATTAGGAACAGAGTGATTTGAAACAAAATCAGAAATTGATCCAGATTTCAGACCGGTTACAGAAATTCTTTTAGTCCAAACCTTAACTCTGTACCATTTACGTTTATGACAAACATGTTATCTCTGTCGTTTTCAGTTTCAAGCAGAAAAATATGGCATAACAACTAACATTGGATTTTGATATTGTGTAAATCATGAAAACAAAAGGTATTTCCTGTAAAAATTGTTGGAACTTGTCTTGACCGAGGAAGGTCAATAGATCATCAAACGCATTCATGTTGATACATGAAGACAAATGTGTTTGTTCCTTCTTCTCCGATAAAATTGGTAAAACTAAATTAGTACTTTTAACTTAATATATAATTCATAAAAAAAATTATAAATACACTGCTATATTAATGTACTTTCAATGCAATTCATACACATATCATACAAAATGAATGCATCAGTTCATACATCTTTCATATAATATATAATTTCATAGAAAAATCATAGATACACTGCCATATTAAAGAATAGTCAATATAATTAATACACAATTCATACAAAATAAATACATCAGTTCATACATAATTCAAATTAATACATATTAGATTTTTAAAAAAATTAAGAGTGTTCGCATATAACATTGTAAATTCACTTCATACACGATTAATACATAACTCATATACTATTCATACATAAAAAAATTATCAATTAAAATAATCAATAAACACCTATACACAACTACAGTTCTCTTCTATTATTTCTTAATAATAAACAAACAAATAAATAGGAAAAAAATATTGAGTAAATGTAACTTCATTCTATTAAAATTTACTAAGACCAAGTTAAATTTTTTTTTATTATATATATATATATATATATATATATATATATATATATATATATATATATATATTTTAATTTAATAAGAATCTAGGCTTCTAATCTAATTAATATTAAAATGTATATAATATATATTAACTTGTTATGAGTAAATTTTAATAGAATGATGTTACATTTACTTTTAATATCTTTTTATTCGATTTGTTTGTTTGATTATTATTAAGAAATAGTAATAGAGAATGTATTTGTGTATGGTTTAAAATTAGTATTTTGAGTTTGTTAAGCTAGATAAAGCAAAATGAGTATTAAAAACTCAAATTTAATTTGTTGTTGATCCAAATAAAACAAAATTAGTATTGAAGACACATATAATAAAAAATTAATGGCCTTAATATTAAAATATATTCATAATCAATCCCACTTATACTATTACATTAAATTTAATCAAATATAACTTTAAAATTTAAAATAAACAGATATAACTGATTAATATTTATTTTTTTAAGAAAAATTATCATATGATAAGAGTTCATTTAAGAAATCGCATGCCATGAAAACAATTTTATGGGAAGCACTTTTTTTAAAATGAGTTTTATGGTATAGAAATATAAATTAAATTAAATTCTAACATGAATATTGAATTAAAATAAAAAAGAAGCATACATTCTTTATTATCTAAAAACAAACAGAATATTTATATATCCCACTTTTTATATTTATATACCTTTTTGCAATAAGTTGAGTGGTAGTTATATTACTCCTTAATATTGCAATGCTAGTATTTAACTTTATTTTGTCACTTAAATTTGTTGTGATTTTATTTTTCTTTATGTAGTAATTTAAATTTATTGATTTAAATTAAGCTATTGAGTGTAAAAGTTTCAACTAATCAAATTGGTTCAATTTAGTAGTACTAGACAATATCTCATTTAGCTTTTCATAATTCCTTCCTCCAAAAATTTATATATACATGACAATCTTGATAGTTGAAATGCATGCATAACACAATTAAGCATATATCATTTTACATTTCTTGCTTTAAAAAAATGAGTCAACTCGAAGAAAATCAAGTTTTCGGCATTTTACGTTTATTCAGTTTTTTTCCGATTATCGTTACTTTTTTACTATCTATATTAGAATACGTCGGCTGTCAAAGTATTTCACATCCTCCATATGTTATAGTAGCAAAGGACGGGTCCGGGAATTATAATAGTATAATGGCTGCTTTATTTGCGTGTCCGAATAATAGTATTTCACTATACTATATTCAAATCAAACAAGGAATTTATGAAGAGTATGTCCAAATCGACTCGTGGAAAACCAACATTGTTTTTCTTGGAGAAGGAATGGACAGAACAATAATAACAGGAAATAAGAGTTATGGAGGTGGAATAGGAACGTACTATACTGCTACCGTGGGTAAGATAATCTCACATAAATAGCTCAAATTAACGGTAGAAATATATGTATATTATATCATCGACATGATGTTTTTTTTAAAGGAGTGGATGGAAGAGGCTTCATTGCGCAAGACATTGCATTTCGGAACACGGCTGGAGCTGTGAACTATCAAGCGGTAGCTTTAAGGGCATCTGCGGAGTGCACCACCTTCTATAGGTGTCAGTTTGATAGTTTTCAAGACACCGTATATACACACAGTGGCAAACAGTTCTACAGAGAATGTGTAATTTTGGGCACCATCGATTTTATTTGTGGTGATGCAACTGCAGTGTTTCAAAGTTGTTTGATTGAAATACGCAAGCCACTAAAAGGTCAATACGTCGTCATCACAGCACAACAGAGAAACCATAATGGACCAACAAGACTCGTATTGCAAAATTGCACGTTGAAATTGGCAACTCCAGACGCAGGAGATAATGTAGCTATGTACTTAGGTCGGCCATGGGGAAAATTTTCACGTACGGTCATTATGCAGAGTTACATAGATATATTCGTAGATCATAGAGGGTGGATAGAATTTGGAAATATGCCTATAGTTCAGCCATACTATTTGGAATATCATAATAAAGGAGTTGGTGCAGATACAAAGAGACGTGTCAAGTGGGCATCAACTACTAATGATCCCAGAATCGTATCAAATTTCACAGTTAGAAATTTCATAAACGGTGACGAATGGATTCCCTCCACAGTTCCACATTACTTAGATCTCATGTAAATACAAGTAATAGGATACTTAATTAAATATTGGGTTTGCTACTATTTGTATGGCAACCTTGCTATCACAATGTAAATCAATGGGTTGTGTAATTGAAACTCCTAATTCTTTGAAAAGTCATGTTAGCTAAGACAACTCTGCCACTGTCGATGCCATGCTTCTGAACTCTGCCTCTACAGAACTTCTGGAAATTGTCTCTTGCTTCTTTAATTTCCATGAAATCAAAGAAGGTCCAAATCTAACCATATAACCTGTAACAGATTTCCTGGTTTTTGGACATGTTGCCTAGTCCGAGTCTCAATATGCAAATAGCTGAGAAGATGTTGTTGAGGACATATGCAGGCTAAGACCTGGAGCATTCTTGATATATCTTATGACTCTGATCGCAACATGCATATGGGATTCCTTAGGTTTGTGCATGAATTGACTTAGAGACTGGACAACGTATGAAATGTCAGGTCTAGTCATGGTGAGATATAATAGTCTGCCTACCAATCTTTGATAGCCACCTGGGTCTTCCAACACTTTGTCATATGTTGTGCATCCCGTAGACACATCAAACTCATAGGAAGTAAGTTTTTGGTTGAAATCAAGGGGTGTAGATGCAGGTTTAGCTCCCCCTTGCACTGAATCAACAATCAATTCAAGGCATATTCCCTTTGATTCAACAAAATTCCAGAAGCATTTCTGTAACGACCTGTTTAGTCGTTTTGAGCAGTAGAGTTTATTTCTGGAAAATAACTGGCTGAGTCGACGGATCCCACGACGGACCGTCATGGGCACGACGGACCGTCGAGGGGTCTCGTTCCAAAACACTTAGAATTTAGAAATTTGGGTACTGAGATCGACTCTCTGAACTTCGCGACGAAATGGCAGGACGGACCGTCGCAGACATGACGGGCCGTCACAGACTCTTTAATGAATTGAGTCTCTGAACTTTGTGACGGAAGCAGCAGGATGGACCGTCGCAGGCACGACGGGCCGTCACACGTTGCGTAACCCTGACTGGATCGGATTTCTATTAAAAGTTTTAAGGGGCGTTTTGGACTATTCATGCTTATAACTATAAAGTTAGTGGATTAATGTCAATAATTCAATTACTTGGGGGTTAAAGGGGACAACCTTGAAATAAATAGTGGGTTACTTTTACCATCTTTATACTTAATTATATACTAATTAAGGTAAAAGAAAAAGGGTTTGAATAAGAAAAATAGAAAGAACAGAGAGAAAGGGAGAAACGATCGATCGATCAAGAGAGGAACGAAGAGGATAGCAGAGCATTGGGGAACTAGCTTGCTTGATCACGATTCTTCGGTGGAGGTAGGTTATGGTTTATACTATCTTATAGTAAACTCTTAATAGCGAATGATATGGATCGGGTGTCACGTTCTGGCACCAGGATAGTATATGGATCAGAGTGTCACGTTCCGACACCAGGATAGTATATGGATCGGAGTGTCACGTTCTGACACTAGGATAGTATATGGATCGGGTGTCACGTTCCGACACCAGGATAGTATATGGATCGGAGTGTCACGTTCAGACACCAGGATAGTATATGGATCGGAGTGTCACGTTCCGACACCAGGATAGTAGTAGTGGAGCGGAGTGTCACGTACCGACACAAGAGGAATAAAGATAATGAATCTTGAATTATGATGATATTCTAAATTTTAAAGAACTAATTCCCAAATGAGTATAATGAGGAGGCTTGAGTCCTCATTGATGTGCTTGGTGTTGTGACCAAGGGTTATGGAAGTTGTTGTGGTCGCCTGTTAAGAATATTTGTTGATTTTATGTTATTATCTGATATATACTGTTTTCTATTTTGAGTTGGCCGATGATACCCACTCAGTACTTGTGCCTTGTACTGACCCCTACTTGTATTTGTTTTTCTTTGTTAATTGTGGAGTGTAGCAAACGTGCCACCATCTTCAACTCAACCGCAACTCTAGCCAGTCTTCATCAAGCCAGATTTCAGGGTGAGCTATTGCTTCTAGCTTGGACTGGATCTTCCTCTTCATGTCTTGATGCCTTGAAATTCCGGCATGGACTAGATTTTTACTTATTTTATCTTCTTAGATACTCTTAGATTAGTAATTTGAGGATAGATGTTCTTGTGGTGATGACTTCCAGTTTTTGGGAATAATAAGTATTGAGTTTTTAGAAGTTATTTAGTCAATTTTCACTAATGAGTTTTAAGTCTTCCGCATTGTATTTTGTTCATTCTGGTTGAAATGTTGGGGTTTAGATTGGTTGGTTCGCTCACATAGTAGGATAAGTGTGGGTGCCACTCGCGGCTCGTTTTGGGTCGTGACAATTTCTGGAAAATTCAAGACCAAGAAAGATTCGCAAATGTCCAAGATCTTTCATCTTAAATTTTTGTTGCAGCTTGACCCGCGTAGACTGAATAATATCAGTATTAGAACCAGTGATCAAAAGTTCATCAACATAGACGAGGATGATGGTAATGTCAGGACCAGTAGTTAGAGTAAAGAGAGAGTAATCAAAATGACTTTGAATAAATCCCAAATCATGCAGGGCACTGGTGAGTTTCAAATTCCACTGTCGGGAGGCTTGTTTTAAGCCATACAATGATTTCTTTACCTTACAAACCTTGTGGATAGAACCTCGGTGAAACAATAAATCTGCATATAAACTTCCTCTACTAAGTCGCCCTGAAGAAAGACATTGTATACGTCCATTTGAAAGATATTCCAGTGTCTAGATGCTGCAATTGCAAGAACAAACCTCACCGTCACCATCTTAACAACCGTAGAAAAAGTGTCCTGGTAATCGATACCCTCTTTTTTGCTAAAACCTTTGGCAAACAATCTGGCTTTGAATCTTTCAACCTGTCCATCAGCCTGATACTTAATCTTGAAAACCCATTTGCAACCTATAAAATGCTTGCCAGGAGGTAAATCCACTATGTCCCAAGTACCATTATCCTTAAGAGCATTTATTTCTTGTTGCATAGCAAAAATCCATCTTTCATCTTTGATGGCCTCACGGTAAGTCTGAGGCTCTATGTCAGAGGTGTGAGCAGTTAAACACTCAGCATAAGCAGGAGATAATGAATCATAGCATAGATAATGAGACATAGGATAAGCACAATTGTTAACTACATAGTCAGTGAACCATTTTGGGGGAATTTTCTGTCTTTGAGATTGTCTCAAAGGTATGAAAAGTGGTTGAACTGAAGGATCTGCAGGCAAAGAAACAAGAGGATCTGTAGGTGAAGGAATAAGAGTGGTAGTTGTAGGCGAAAGATCATGTACAGGTGGAAAATCAGTAAGAAAATCTAGAACAATAAACATAGGATCTTTACTGACAGTCATTTGTTTGAAAGGAAAAATATACTCATGAAAAACAACATCCCTGCTATTAAATAACCTCTTGGAATGCATATCATAGAGTTTGTGACCCTTCTTAGTAGCTGAATATCCCATGAACACAGTAGGTAAAACTCGAGCAACAAACTTGTCCCTCATATGGACATTAACAACATAGGCTAAGCACCCAAACACCCTAAGATGATCAAGTGAAGGGGAGGTATGAAAATATATTTCATACGGGGATTTATTTCCAAGCACAGAGGAAGGTATCCTGTTTATTATGTGAACAGCTGTAAGAACACAATCACCCAAAATGATATAGGAACAGCTGCTTCGAACCTTAAAGTCCTAGCCATTTCAAGTATATATCGATGTCGCCTTTCCACCACTCCATTCTGTTGAGGAGTATAAACACAAATGGTTTGGTGAATAGTCTCTCGGGTCTCATTCACTGTAGTTTGTAACAAAGATGATGAGATATCAATCGAAATTGTGAAACTGCATAGATATTTTGTGGAAGTAGAAAGTATAAACAGTATATCGTATGCTCTGATACCATGTAAACATGGATCTACACCATGGATTTAGAGCTGGAAATGAAGATCAATTTAGAAACAGTTTGAGAGGAAGAAGAACTGATTTTTTTCATTATTGAAAACTAAAATACAGTAATGAACTACAATCACTTTCTATATAATGCTAAAACTACATATACAGAAGTTAGTTAGCTAACTAATTGTTCACACATTTCATGCTTACTAACTAATCATAAGTTAGTTACTCACTCCTAACTAATTGCCACATCACTACATTCTATATGTTTGTATAAGTTTTTTCTGTCTTTGACTTAATTAATTTCTTAATCGAATTTAAATTTTAGGCAAAAATATATATGCAATGTCCAGGTGATGTTTCAATCTTGTGCATAAAATGAAAATAACACAATCTTTTTTATTTCACCATATATACAAATTTTGAGTCTTCAATGTAAAGTAATTTTGTCAGACCTCTAATAACTCTTAACTTGGTTAATTACGCTAGAATATTGGAAGAAACAAAGTGAATTTGTTTTAAAATTTGATTGAATTACAATTTTGTGAATGATACATGGAAACTCAAATAAATTGACAAAAAAAAAAAGAAATAAATAAATTTTGGTTATATTTGAATTATGAATGAATTACTCTCCGTTTAAAAAAGAACGGTCTAGTTTAACTTGGAACGGAGTTTAAGAAAAGAAAGAAAGACTTTTTAATCTTGTAATTCTAAATTAAAGTTATGTCAAATGTATCAAAATGTCTTTTAATCTTGTGGTCTTAAACATGTCACCTGGAAAGTTAAAGTTAAAGTGTTGCCAAAAAAGGAAAGATGTCATTCTTTTTTAATCAAACGAAAAAGAAAATAGGGACATTCTTTTTGAAACGAAGAGAGTATTACACGTTCTGCGTTTAAAGAAACCGTATATACATATGAAAAGAAGAAACAACAGTAGTACACGGCTGGAACTTGGAACAGGTTTACATTTCCTTATATTTTTACTAAGAATTATCAATTAATTAATTTAATTAATGGAAAAAAAAAGCAAAAATAAAAATAAAAAATAGTAAATGATATTTTTTTTAAAAATAACTACGTAAATGGAAAACTATCTTGTCAAGGGCAAATTACTCAAATTATGATTTTTTTCGACATTAATAACAATAGAAGGAAGAATTGTTACAAATAAATCAAAAGAAGGAAGCTAATATGATTTTTTTTCGACATTAATTAATAACAAATAGAAGGAAGAATTGTTACAATTAAATCAAAAGAAGGAAGCTAAGTGTAATATTTTATACCAAGAGAGAAGTTAGTGTTACAAAGCAAAATCTGAGAAGAGGTCTTTAAAATTATTCAATTTTTAAAAATTAGGACTTAGTTGAATCAAATAAGGAAATATATAATAATAAATCTTTTAATTGATTTCAAAATTTTGAATATTGAGAAATCTAGAGAATGACTATTTTATGTAAAATGTGGACATTTTTTTAAAAATTAAAAAGAATTACATTTCGGTATTATTTCGTGTGCTTTTACGGGATTTACGATTCGGATAAAAATTGGTCAAAATCGAAAAACTGAACCAAATTGATTATACAAATGGAATTTTATTTGGCTTAGGTGTAGTTTGGTTGTAAATTTTTATAAATTGATAGTATATTGGTTGGTTATGGTTTTGTTAGAAACAAACGAAGAGACAACGAAATCGATAAATTATATATAATATTTTAGTAATATACATACATAATATATTTTTTTATAAACAATTTTAAATATCTTATATGTCTTTTAATCAAAATTTAATTTATAATTTATTTTGAAAGAAAAATATTCAATATGAGAATATTTATTTTATTGGTTTTATGTGTATCAGTGTGTTTATGACAATTCTTTATAAGATTGAATATATCACTTTCTCTTTGCCAAAATAATGAATTTGAAGTTTTATTCACGTATATTCAATGATTGAAAGTTATGTAATGTCAGTTATTATTCCATTTTAAATGGATTGTTGTCACTTTTTTCTCGTTTTGAATGGAATATTTTTTTTCCTATTGTTAATAATCGAATAACCAAATCTAATCGAAGCAAAATCGATAACAACCAAATTGATAAATATATACTATATATGGTTTGATTTGGTTTTGATAATTTTAAAACCGATTAAGTTGATTTGATTTTAATTTTGACAAATAACCAATCCAAATCGACCCGTGAATATCCCTACTTATAGTTATGGATGTTGCATTCGTTAACTTCGAAAAAAATCATGTGTATATTTATATAATTATCTTGAAAAACTGATAAAAATTAGAATATAATTAACAGTACAGCCATGAAGAACATATGATTGTTATGATGTTGCCTTTAAAAGCTAAAGGATCCACTAACAAGACCTGAGTTCAAATCCAGCTAGAGTGTTAATTCAAATGTTTTTATTTCAAGTTTATCTCATATTTGAGCTAACCCCTAAGGTAATATAGAATCCAATTAGAGTGCTAATTTAGTGTTTTTGTTTGAAATTTATCTTAAAACTCATATTTGAGCTAAACACTAAGATAATATTAATGCATCCAAAATCTTTTGTATCAATCTCTGCTAACTTAATACTATAAATTATTCGCCTAATAAATTAATTAAGAGATATTAACGCACTTGTATGAGACTTTGTTTAGAAAATTGCTTATGTGATAATTTGTCTACATTATTCAATGTATGGTTATTAATAATTAATCTTTTATTCTCTCCAAGAATAAAAAATAAATATTTTATGACTAGATCATTAAAATAGTTAATTTCATTTATCAAGGTAAACTAATAGAATTTGACTTTATTTCAAAATTGAAAACGGAAAATAATTTAAAAGATATAAATTTATAATTTAATATTAATTTTGATTACCATTATCTCATTAAAAAAATGGTAACACAATCTTTGGTTCTCACCATAAATGCATAAGAGGCCTTTAAAGTTGCTTTTCTTTTTACAGCACCTTTTTGATGTCCTTATTTTTGCTTATTGAGACCTTTTTTTTGGCAAATTATTTTTATTAATGAATTATTTGTTATAATTCTATCTAAATCTTGATTAATTATATGAACAGTCAAGATATAATCACCGATAAAAATACATTAAAGTAAGCCAATAGAGTTTGACTTTATTTCAAATTTGATAGAAAAGGAAAATAATTTAAAAGATATCAACTTAAATTTTAATATTAATTTGCTTTACCATTATCTTATTAAAAATAATGGTAACACAATCTTCTTGATTTTAATTGTAAATGCAAAAGAGGCATGATTTGATGAATACTTCATTCTATAAGAATGGCTCTTCACACCACACTTAACATAAAAGATAAGAAAAAAGAAGAAGATGAAACTCATGCGAACATTGATAGTGATTTTTTTCGTGTCTCTCGCTTTTGTGGCTCATTCATATGGAGATTTGATAGACGATATTTGTAAAAAGACAATTGATGATAAACTATGCGTCGATTCTCTTAGAGCGGATCCTAGAAGTTCTTCTGCTGATAAGAAAGGCTTGGCACATATCATGTTACAATTATCTTTAGCCAAAGCTAATGGAATTTATAATCAATATCTAGTTTTAACGAAGCAACCAATGGAACCAATTCTCAAGCAATGTATTCAGATTTGTCGAGACAATTACTATATAACAGTGAATGAACTTATAAGTTCAATTAAATATTTAGACGAAAATGATTTTTTTAATGCAAAAAGTGATGCAGGGGCTGCCGTAACTTGTACAGTCACATGTGAAGAGTCTTTTACTGAATGGCATCCAATTCGAAAGGACCCATTAAAAGAAGAAAATGACGCTTTTTTTCATTTTAATGTTATGTTATCGAGTTTGTTAAACCTTCTATAAACTCATCTATTAAACAATGAATTGCGGTACTTAAACAAACTTTTCTTTTCATGGTGTTCTTATTATTGTTTATTGAGGCCTTTTCTTTTTTTTTTCTTTTTTGTAAATTCATTTATGAATCAATTATTTATTAGTAAATTCTATCTACATCTTGATTAATTTTTTAAATAGTTATCACCTTTCACCACCAACACTTATTACGTAATTTTGTTCATTAAATTTAGAATAATTAAATGAAAAGAAATCACTTAATATTTTTATCTATATTAAAATTTATATTTGATACATCATAATTAAAAACCTACTTCAATTAATCATTAGACCGAGTATAATAACTAGAGACTTAAAATTTTGCTATTGAAAATTTATCAATTAAAATTTAAGAGACAAGCCTTGTTACTTTTTTTATAATTAGAAAAGGCCCATATGTTTAAATATGAAAGCCCTCTTCTATGAGTTAATTGCAAAAATAAAGTTAATGAGTGGAGTAGATTAATAAAAGCGTAAATTAGGTATATAACATTTTCTATAATAATATTATTAAGATATAGCATTAGAGTTTGTATTTCAATATATAATATTCAATATCTCAAGCTTAGCATATTATTAAAAAAATATAACGTTATTTTAAATAATTAAAAAAAATTATTTAAAAAAATTGAAGAGAAAAAAACGGACAAAAATATAAATGGAAAATGGCTATTAATTGGTGTTAATTTATTAGCACGTTTTAAGGAAATTTAAAAAATATTCAAATTAGTTAGTTGCGTTAAATCTCTCAAATTAGTTTGAATGAGATTAAATTTTGATTTAATTCGTTAAAAAGCTCTAACAAATTGACATCAACGTACAAGCTGTTTTTTCCCCCAAATTTCACGATTCTTTCAGATTTGCGGCAGATATCAGTTCCGTTTTTTTTAGTAATTAAAGAAATTTTTGCGTTGGAAAAAAATTGGTTTGCTGTGACGGAGAACATTGTGTCGATATTAATTAAACATGGTGGAAGGTGGAATTCATTAGTTGGTTTTAATTATGATTCATTGGTTATAATTATGATTTGTTGATTTAATATGGAAAACATTGTGTCGATTTTTTTGGTCATTTTAAGATATGTAATATAGATTATAGCTTGTTTTTTTGGATGAAACTGTGATTTGATATATATTCCGTATCTGAAAAATAACACGTAAATGATGTGTTTGAGTTTTAATAAAATGAAAGATTCGCATAATACTTGATTTATGAACAAAATAGAGAAAATGAATTTGATGGTACAATGTGTTCAGTCACTAGTCAAAAAATAAGTAGTTATAATTCTGTGGACCGTCGAAGTATGATAGTTATATTAATCGTATAAGAAACTTATACGAAACTTGTATTAATTATGTATGAAATTTGGTTTTTGTTGAAATTAGAATATATGTTTCTGTTTGGCATATGAAGGTAAAATGTTGATATATTTTTTTTATGAATTTTGTATGAAAATTGTATTCTTTTTGTTTATTTTTTTTTGTTTAGTTATTATTTTCTTGTGATGATGAAAGTTATAACAATTGCGTATGAAATTATTATCAATTTTATTTTATGAATGGACAATCTTTTAAAAGTTAATTTAAGTAGTTTATAGGTCATTGAAATGTATTTTAAATGTGTATGAAGTGTGTATGAATTATTTTGCAATTATATGTATTATGTTATACTAAATGTTATTTTAATGTTGTGAAACAGGTAAATATGTCGATTTTCAGATGGAGGACATCATATATGAAGCGTCTACTCTTTATAGTGGTTTTGTTAATGCTATAATATCTCAACTTAATATGGAACAAAAAATAAATGCAATAATTCTATTTGGAATAGAGTGATTTGAAACAAAATCAGAAATTGATCCAGATTTCAGACCGGACTGGTCAACGGAACGGGACGTACCGGTACCGTTCCGGTTCGTTCCGGTTCGTTCCGGTTCGTCCCGTTTCGGTTGCCTACGGGACGGGACGGGACGGGATAGTCTGAACCGGTACACGGAATGGGACGAAATCGTGATTTCGTACCGGTGTACTGGTACCGGTTCATCCCGGTTCATTTCGGTTCCGGTCCGATTTATTTAATATATATTAATTTTTTTATATTTTATAATTTATATTTAATTTAGTTTTTTTAAAATTACAAATTTTATTTATTTAATATTTACAAGATACAAGTTGTAAATATAACTTATAAAATAAATATTAATGAATATAAGTAATAACTTATAAAGTATAAACTTCAAAAGATTTAAATTTTGAAAACTTAATTAGACTTTACTTGCAAACTTAACAACAACAAAAAAATTAATAAAATATCTTTAAAATAAACTTAAGTAAAAATTATAGTATAAATTTAAAAACTATTAAATTTATACTTAAAAAAAATAAAAATAAATAATTATATTTTCGTAATTTCAAAAAACGTCCCATTAAATCCGTCCCGTTCCATTCCGGTTCGTTCCGGTTCCATCCCGGTATATAGCGGAACGGGACGGAACCGATGAATCATCCCGGTAATTCCGGTCCGGTTCATCCCGGTACCGGTCAACATACCGGTCAACAGGTTCCGGTCCGGTCTGGTACCGGTTCATTCCGATCCGGTGAACCGGTTCCGGTCCGTTGACCAGTCTTATCTGTACCATTTACGTTTATGACAAACATGTCATCTCTGTCATTTTCAGTTTCAAGCTGAAAAATATGGCGTAACAACTAACATTGGATTTTAATATTGTGTAAATCATGAAAACAAAAGGTATTTCCTGTAAAAATTGTTGGAACTTGTCTTGACCGAGGAAGGTCAATAGATCATCAAACACATTCATGTTGATACATGAAGACAAATGTGTTTGTTCCTTCTTCTCCTATAAAATTGGTAAAACTAAGTTAGTACTTTTAACCTAATATATAATTCATAAAAAAAATTATAAATATACTGCTATATTAATGTACTTTCAATGCAATTCATACACATATCATACAAAATGAATGCATCAGTTCATACATTTTTCATATAATATATAATTTCATAGAAAAATCATAGATACACTGCCATATTAAAGAACAGTCAATACAATTAATACACAATTCATACAAAATAAATACATCAGTTCATACATAATTCAAATTAATACATATTAGATTTTTAAAAAAATTAAAAGTGTTCGCATATAACATTGTAAATTCACTTCATACACGATTAATACATAACTCATATACTATTCATACATAAAAAATTATCAATTAAAATAATCAATAAACTGTAACGACCTGTTTAGTCGTTTTGAGCAGCAGATTTTATTTCTGGAAAAACTGTCTGAGTCGACGGAACTCACGACGGACCGTCATGGGCACGACGGACCGTCGAGGGGGTCTCGTTCCAAAACACGTAGAATTAGGGGATCGGGTGTCACGAACCGACACGTAGAATTAGGGGATCGGGTGTCACGAACCGACACGTAGAATTAGGGGATCGGGTGTCACGAATTGACACGTTGAATTAGGGGATCGGAGTGCCACGTTCCGGCACCAGGATAGAGTATGGATCGGAGTGTCACGTTCCGACACCAGGATAGTATATGAGGATCAGAGTGTCACGTACCGACACGAGAGGAATAAAGATAATGAATCTTGAAATATGTTAATATACTCAATCTAATGAACCTATATCCCAAATGAGTATGGTGTGGAGACGTGAGTTCTCCTAGGTGTGTTTTGATGTTGATACACATGATTTGTGAACTTGTTGTTTTCACCTGTTGAGTTATATGGTTGATTTTATGTTATTATCTGATATATACTGTTTTCTATTTTGAGTTGGCCGATGATACCTACTCAGTACTTGTGCTTTGTACTGACCCCTACTTGTATGTTTCTTTCTTGTTATTTGTGGAGTGCAGCAAACGTACCGTCATCTTCAACTCAACCGCAATTCTAGCCAGTCTCCATTACACCGGATTTCAGGGTGAGCTAATGCTTCTAGCTTGGACTGGATCTTCTTCCTCATGTTTTGATGCCTTGAAGTTCCGGCATGGACTAGCTTTTTACTTATTTAGCTTCTTAGAATACTCTTAGTTTAGTAATTTGAGGATAGATGTTCTTGTGATGATGACTTCCAGATTTTGGGAATAATAGATGTTGAGTTTTTAGAAGTTATTGAATTGATTTTTATTAATGAGTTAAGTCTTCCGCATTACTTTCTGTTGATATTATATTGAAATGTTTAGGGTTAGATTGGTTGGTTCGCTCACATAGTAAGATAAGTGTGGGTGCCACTCGCGGCTCGGTTTTGGGTCGTGAAACACCTATACACAACTACAATTCTCTTCTATTATTTCTTAATAATAAACAAACAAATAAATAGGAAAAAAATATTGAGTAAATGTAACTTCATTCTATTAAAATTTACTAAGAACAAGTTAAATATTATATATATATATATATATATATACACATTTTAATTTAATAAGAATCGAGGCTTCTTATCTAATTAAATTAAAATGTATATAATATATATTAACTTGTTATGAGTAAATTTTAATAGAATGATGTTACATTTACTTTTAATATCTTTTTATTCTATTTGTTTGTTTGACTATTATTAAGAAATAGTAGTAGAGAATGTATTTGTGTATGGTTTAAAATTAGTATTTTGAGTTTGTTAAGCTAGATAAAGCAAAATGAGTATTAAAAACTCAAATTTAATTTGTTGTTGATCCAAATAAAGCAAAATTAGTATTGAAGACACATATAATCAAAAATTAATGGCCTTAATATTAAAATATATTCATAATCAATCCCACTTATACTATTACATTAAATTTAATCAAATATAACTTTAAAACTTAAAATAAACAGATATAACTGATTAATATTTATTTTTTAAAAAAAATTATCTATGATAAGAGTTCATTTATGAAATCGCATGCCATCAAAATAATTTTATGGGAAGCAATTTTTTTTTAAAATGAGTTTTATGGTATACAAATATAAATTAAATTAAATTCTAACATGAATATGAATTAAAACTCAAAAGAAGCATACATTCTTTATAATCTAAACACAACAGAATATTTGTATATCCCACTTTTCATATTTATATACCTTTTTGCAATATGTTGAGTGGTAGTTATATTACTCCTTAATATTGCAATGTTAGTATTTTAACTTTATTTTGTCACTTAAATTTGTTGTGATTTTGTTTTTCTTTATGTAGTAATTTAAATTTATTGATTTAAATTAAGCTATTGAGTGTAAAAGTTTCAACTAATCAAATTGGTTCAATTTAGTAGCACTAGACAATATCTCATTTAGCTTTTCATAATTCCTTCCTCCAAAAATTTATATATACATGACAATCTTGATAGTTGAAATGCATGCATAACACAATTAAGCATATATCATTTTCTACATTTCTTGCTTAAAAAAAATGAGTCAACTCGAAGAAAATCAAGTTTTCGGCATTTTACGTTTATTCAGTTTTTTTCCGATTATCGTTATTTTTTTTACTATTTATATTAGAATACGTTGGATGTCAAAATATTTCACATCCTCCATATGTTATAGTAGCAAAGGACGGGTCCGGGAATTATAGTAGTATAATGGCTGCTTTATTTGCGTGTCCGAATAATAGTATTTCACTATACTATATTCAAATCAGACAAGGAATTTATGAAGAATATGTCCAAATCGACTCGTGGAAAACCAACATTGTTTTTCTTGGAGAAGGAATGGACAGAACAATAATAACAGGAAATAAGAGTTATGGAGGTGGAATAGGAACGTACTATACTGCTACCGTAGGTAAGATGATCTCACATAAATAGCTCAAATTAACGGTAGAAATATATGTATATTATATCATCGACATGATGTTTTTTTGTAAGGGGTGGATGGAAGAGGCTTCATTGCGCAAGACATTGCATTTCGGAACACGGCTGGAGCTGTGAACTATCAAGCGGTAGCTTTAAGGGCATCTGCCGAGTGCACCACCTTCTATAGGTGTCAGTTTGATAGTTTTCAAGACACCGTATATACACACTATGGCAAACAGCTCTACAGAGAATGTGTAATTTTGGGCACCATCGATTTCATTTGTGGTGATGCAACTGCAGTGTTTCAAAGTTGTTTGATTGAAATATGCAAGCCACTAAAAGGTCAATACGTCGTCATCACAGCACAACAGAGAAACCATAATGGACCAACAGGACTCGTATTGCAGAATTGCACGTTGAAATTGGCAACTCCAGACGCAGGAGATAATGTAGCTATGTACTTAGGTCGGCCATGGGGAAAATTTTAACGTACGGTCATTATGCAGAGTTACATAGATATATTCGTAGATCACAGAGGGTGGATAGAATTTGGAAATATGCCTATAGTTCAGCCATACTATTTGGAATATCATAATAAAGGAGTTGGTGCAGATACAAAGAGACGTGTCAAGTGGGCATCAACTACTAATGATCCCAGAATCGTATCAAATTTCACAGTTAGAAATTTCATAAACGGTGACGAATGGATTCCCTCCACAGTTCCACATTACTTAGATCTCATGTAAATACAAGTAATAGGATACTTAATTAAATATTGGGTTTGCTACTATTTGTATGGCAGCCTTGCTGTCACAATGTAAATCAATGGGTTATGTAATTGAAACTCTTAATTCTTTGAAAAGTCATGTTATCCAAGACAACTCTGCCACTGTCGATGCCATGCTTCTGAACTCTGCCTCTACAGAACTTCTGGAAATTGTCTCTTGCTTCTTTAATTTCCATGAAATCAAAGAAGGTCCAAATCTAACCATATAACCTGTAACAGATTTCCTGGTTTTTGGACATGTTGCCTAGTCCGAGTCGCAATATGCAAATAGCTGAGAAGATGTTGTTGAGGACATATACAGGCTAAGACCTGGAGCATTCTTGATATATCTTATGACTCTGATCGCAACATGCATATGGGATTCCTTAGGTTTGTGCATGAATTGACTTAGAGCCTGGACAACGTATGAAATGTCAGGTCTAGTCATGGTGAGATATAATAGTCTGCCTACCAATCTTTGATAGCCACCTGGGTCTTCCAGCACTTTGTCATATGTTGTGCATCCTGTAGACACATCAAACTCATAAGAAGTAAGTTTTTAGTTGAAATCAAGGGGTGTAGATGCAGGTTTAGCTCCCCCTTGCACTGAATCAACAATCAATTCAAGGCATATTCCCGTTGATTCAACAAAATTACAGAAGCATTTCTGTAAAATTCAAGACCAAGAAAGATTCGCAAATGTCCAAGATCTTTCATCTTAAATTTTTGTTGCAGCTTGACCCGCGTAGACTGAATAATATCAGTATTAGAACCAGTGATCAAAAGTTCATCAACATAGACGAGGATGATGGTAATGTCAGGACCAGTAGTTAGAGTAAAGAGAGAGTAATCAAAATGACTTTGAATAAATCCCAAATCATGCAGGGCACTGGTAAGTTTCAAATTCCACTGTCGGGAGGCTTGTTTTAAGCCATACAATGATTTCTTTACCTTACAAACCTTGTGGATATGTAACGACCTGTTTAGTCGTTTTGAGCAGCAGATTTTAATTCTGGGAAAACTGGCCAAGACCACGGGCACTGCGACGGACCGTCACAGGCACGACGGCCCGTCGAGGGTGTATCGTTTCAACATACTTAGGAATTCTGAAACTGGGTACTGAAAATCGACTCTCTGGAAATTGTGACGGACCTGCAGTACGGGCCGTCACAGCCACGACGGACCGTCGTGAGCTCCCGTTGCAAAACACTTCAACTTTTGAGAATTTGGTACAAGGAACGAGTCTCTGACCGTCATGACGGAAGTGCAGGACGGACCGTCACAAGTGTGACGGACCGTCACAGTGTACTTAGAGAAAAATGGGATTTTGGGAGGTTGCGACGACCCTCGTGACGGACCGTCGCAGTCACGACGGGCCGTCACAGGTTGCGCAAATCCCAGGCAGATTAGGATTCCTCTACACGTTTTAAGGGTCGTTTTGGACTATTCTTTCCTTAATTATAAAGATTGAGGGTTAATATTAATAAGTCTAATTACTTGGGGGTTAAAAGAGGTAACCTTAAGCTAATTGGTGGGTTTTATTGTCCTCTTTTACACTTAATTATATTGTAATTAGGGTAAAGGAAAGAGGGTTTGAATAAAACAAAAGAGAAAGAACAAGAGAGAAACGAATTGAGAGAGATTGGACGAGAAGAAGAAAGCTTGGGAGATTTCTTGTGGATTCCAATTCTTCGGTGGAGGTAGGTTATGGTTTATGTTACGATAATCGTAGTGAACTCTTAATAGTGAATGTTATGTGTTGATAGTATTGTAAACCCTGCTATGTGCTTAAATTGTATGCTTGCATGACTATGATTATGAAATTGTGATGAATTAACAAAGCATGATGAAGCTATTGAATCCCGAATCTTGAAAGAACCCTAATTCGCTTGATATATTATATAATAAGATTAATGATGCCTTAGTATGAGAGAAGGCTTGATAAATTATATAATGAGAATGATGATGCCTTAGTGTAAAGAAGGCTTGATGAATTAGGGGATCGGGTGCC